>JALGQJ010000014.1:5339548-6047347 GCA_023055345.1 Quercus wislizeni
TTTTGTTTATGCGGTTTAATTTGGGAAATTTTGAGAAACTGAATTAGGATTAGAGGTGTTTGATTTGATTAAGGGTTTCTATTTCTGTTATATTCATACATTTTTGGGAAATTGCAATTGAGAAAAAATAGGGTAGTCTGAATCTTATTTGATTTAAGGTAGTTTATTTTGTGCTTTTCTTCTATTTTTAGTATACGGAATTACAAGGATAAGGACCTACATTTCAGGAATTGGGCATAGATGCTTATGTCTTAAGGCTGACTTTTTTGATGGGTGGTATTTTTGCCTTCATATTTTGAGTTGGGTAAAAAGGGGATCTTCATGTTAATAGCAAATCTTGTAATTTGGTTACAGTTACAAGAATTAAGTTTCCAATTTGGATAGCTCCCAAAAAAAAAAAAAAAGTTTCCAATTTGGGTTTTCACATTTGAGAGTGAACAATATTTTTGATCAAAGGGCTCTTATCTAGCTTGTGCCAGTTCAATGGTCTATCATAGCATCCGTGTGATATGAGGTGTCAAAATCAGTGTTTATTTATTTATTTTTTCTCTTCTGTACCGTTACTGTTAATGGAAACCTTTTTGTTTGGCAGTCATGTATACAATATGAATCATGAAGCCTACTGAAGGTAAGTGTAAATAAGGTCTAGCAGAGTATAGGAGTTCAGCATACTATATTAAAAAAAGTTTATGAGGGATTCATATATGCATACCATGAGGGTTCTACCAATTTTTTGGTCATTTCTCTCATTCTCTTTTGTATGTTGATCTTTAGTAGCCATAACATGAATCAGCTTCATATAGAATAGTCTCAGCTTATTGGCTTGCTGAAGTTTGATTGCTGATCAAAACTGATCGTTCACCTTCTCATGTACCATTCTGGTGCATTTGTTCAATGGCAAAAATAATGGGGTCTTGTTAAGTGCTTTTTATCTTATGTCTTTATTAGAGCTACGTTATGGACAATTCATGCATTGAACACTGGAAGCTAAGCTTAGTGTTTATAAATCTGCACAACAACACATGCTTAAGGAGATGCAAGCGATTTTATTTGTTTTGAACACTCGTTTGGGTCAACTTACAGGTAGTGTAGGTTGTGATTGAGTTGAAGATTCGCACAATCTAAACGTATCAAGATGTCCCAATGGCCAAACCAGTCTTTCTCAACTTGTGGGTGGTCAAGTTGAAGATTCATATAATTCTAAACGAACAAGGATGTATCTTAAGGTCAAACTAGTCAAAACCCAAGTGGTTTATTGAACTCAAACACCCCAACACTATTTTTTTGAGAATGAAATACCCAAAAACTAGATTAGGAAGAAATTCTGTTGATTACTTTTCACCTTGGAAGAGAAATATTCTTATGGTACTGGTTATTCAAGGAGAAGGAAGGCTATAGACAAGGGAAAATAATATCAGGCATCAAGACAAGCTTGAAGATGATTAGAAAAAGAAGAGAGAGAGAGAGAGAGAGAGAGAGAGAGAGAGAGAGAGAGAGAGAAAGAGTCCCTTCCCAAAGGAGGACAAAATGTTATGTGCTTTTTATCCCATGTATTTTTATCATTTTAAAATTGTTATTTTTGTTATTAGTTTGGGTAAATAGAAAAAGGTGGAATAGATTGTTAGATTAGTTTTAAAATAAATCTTATCTACTTGCTGTAGATAAAGATTTGATTTCTTTTGATTTTAAATGTTAGATTTATCTTGTAAATCCATCAATTTATATGGCTTGATATTGAATAATTAAGGAGACTTAAAAATGTTATTGGCGAGTGAAATTTCAATGTGGAGGTTTGGACTTCCTTGAAGTAGTCCATTTTAACACATTTGGAGGCGCCTTGGTTCTCTCAGCAACTAAAAACAAATTGGGTGCATAGCATTTTGAGCTACTTGGATGACTCAATTAATCAGTTTATTTTCATTTTGTGATATTGCACCGCATTTGAAGTTATAATTTTCCTCAGAATACTCTCATAACAATGTGCCTCTTCACTAAATTTGTAGAGCAGAATTATTTGTTCCTGTTGCATATTTAAAACTGAAGCATCTATTATATTTGGACTTAAATAATTGAGTCAAAGAGTTCAGCACTTCAGCTGCGTGTCTAGAAGCAACAACATGGGTATTTGTCTGCAAAAGAGTACTCTTACTTTGTAAACCTTGATAGGAGGAATTGATACTATTTTGTTTTTAGATGTTTGCAAATAGATTGACTGAAAAAATACTCTTTACTTTATTGTTTGTGAAATTTGGAACCAGGAACTATGTTAATGTCTGTTTTGGTTTTATTGCTTTTGTGCTTTCACTTTCTGGTACATCGCAATATGTATTGTACTGGCAAATGGGACATTGCAATTTTGCATTCATAGGGACTATCATTAGTTGGTTCTATATTGCTTGAACGTATGGTTTTTGAGATGAAAATATAGTATTTTTCATTTCAGTAAATAGATTCTGCTGAAAACTGGCTGGGGAATCTATTGTTAAAATTATTGTCAAAAGAGGAATTCCGTCTGCGATGATGGGAATTTTAAATAGTGCCTTGATTATGTGATATTTAGCCTTGGTTCAAGTATTCTATTAAGTTCTGTGCTTTCATTACTAAACAGTGCAATTTTTTTTCCTACTTTCCTTGTAATCCTCATAACTCATCTCACAGGTATGGATTGTGAAATTTCTAGGTAGCAAGTATTTATAGTATGATGATGTGAGAATGATTTTAAATTCTCTGCAGTGAAATTTGTTATATTTTTTATATTATGTGACTGACAATTGTTTTTGTCCAGGTCATGATATAGTAGCAAGTTTCAAACTTAAGATGCCAATTTCTTTGCTGCAAGACAACATCTTGCAGCTTCAGGAAGACATTTTTAATGAGATGGCCTATACTGGCATCAAGGTATTAGCTGTCATGTTTTTTTTTTTTTTGGGTGTGTCACATATTTCATATTTCTGTGCATTTTGATCTAATTAATTTTTTGAACCAGGTTGTCATCTTATCTCTAGATTCCAATGGTGAATCAAACGCAACAAAGGTTGTGTTTGGGGTTGATCCTGATGTGAAAGATTCAAAAATACCCCAAGCTGATGAAAGTGTGATCAGGGAAAATTTTGAATATCTGGTTGAAAACCAATTACCTCTAAGTCTGAATACATCCTTGTTTGGGGAACCATTCCTTTTTGAGGTGCTAAAATTCCCAGGAGGAATTACAATAGTCCCCACTCAAAAAGCATTTCTTTTGCAGAAATTAATCACTTTCAACTTTACATTAAACTTCTCTATCTATCAAATACAAATAAATTTCATTGAGTTGAAGAGCCAGCTGAAGTTGGGATTACATCTGGCACCTTATGAGGTTTGTCAATCTTTCTTTTTTGCTCAATTACTTTGTATTTGCCTGAGGCTTATCTGTGATGTGATGGTTGCATGTTTTAGTATACCAATGCCTACCAATCTTAATGTATAAATTGAAGGGCCCAATCTTGCTCACTATTTTCATATGTTTTTACACATGAAAATTTTGTGTGGTTGTTTGTGAATTTGAAGGGAGTGGGCAGGATTGTGCCTGTAAATTTGTGTATGAAGGTGTATGATGATAACATTATAAACTAGCCTGTATTCCATGCATATGTATGGATGCATTTAAAAATAAAATTATTAGATGCATATTAACATTATTACCTAAGTTACTACTAATGGTCTTTTTTATATTTGTGTCAACTCTTCAAAAGGCCGTGTAAAGCTTATTTTTGGGTAGAATACTCAAATTGTTCATTCTTGATGTTTTTTTATTTGGAGGAAAAAAAAAGAAAATATTTTGTTACTTCTTAACTTAATTTTTATGATTGTGATATAATAAATTATATCATGTTTACATTTTTTAAAGAAGATATGAGCAACTAGTTTATATTTGAACCAATAATAAGTTTCTGTAAGAAAATCTAGATTAGTTTCAAATTGATTGGAAGTGGTTTCAAATAGGATTTGAAAGCACTATGGATTTCCCTAGTCATTCATAGTAAGAGTATAATGATTTGATAGCCTTGCTATGCACTATGGATATTTTAAGTGATTTTTGTCATCTGAATGCAGAACTTGTATGTTACGTTATCAAACCTGAAAGGTTCGACAATTGAGGCTCCCACTATTGTTCAGTCTTCTGTTCTCCTGGCAGTTGGGACTCCCTCAATACAAAGGTCAAAGCAACTGGCTCAAACCATCAAAGGTTCTCATTCGGGAAACCTTGGCCTGAATAACACTGTATTTGGTAGGGTTAAGCAAGTTCGTCTTTCAGATATCCACAGTGATAATGGCAGTAGTACCTCACCTTCTCCTGCACCTGTGCCTCATCCTCACCACCATCACCATCACCACCATCATCACCATCACCATCACCACCACCATCACCATGATACCCATCTAGCTCCTGCAATTCCTCCCAGATCTGCAACTGAGAAGGGTACACCTGCAACTCACAAAGGTGCACCTGCACCTGTTCATGCTTTGTCTGCCCCAAAGAGCTCACCTGCACCTGGGAGAAGTTATGAAGCAAAGCCTCCTGGTTGCCAATTTGGATATAATAGGGGTTATCCAAGGAATGCAAAACGGCACTCTCACTTAGTCCCTACTCTTGCACCACATATATCTCATTATCCTGCTTCCTCACCGCAAGCACAAGCAGTTACACCGGCACCCGTACCCCATTCAATTTCTGCATCTAGTCCTTTGCCAAATGTGGTTTTTGCTCATGTCCAGCCCCCATCAAAGAGTGAATCAAAATCAGAACATTCTGACATTATGCCGTCAGTGGCACCATCACCATCTTCATGTGAGTATATATAATGGTCCTACTTTACTGCTCCAAATATAGCTGATATCTGATGCAATTTGTATTACACTATTGTTCAGAAATTTGTTTTGTCATGTAAATATTGTTAATTCTGTTACATTTAGTATGTGTAATCCACCCCTCCTCCCATGCAGTGTTGTTTGGTGTTTATACAAGGTATTAGATTGGTCAGTTTGAAGTAGCTCAGCCCATGTGTTCCTATGTGTACACATGCACACACACGCACATGCACATAAATGATAGGATTACAACTTTCATATGATCAATCTGTTTTTATCTCTTCTGAGATTTATTGGTCTATCAACTTTGAACACATGGAGACTATTTTAATATTTTCATCTATGTATAGATATTACATTTTAACTGTAGCATAATCATGCACTGTATTTTGCAGCATCTGTAGGGCGTCTTCATACTGCGCAATGGGCATTTTCTCTGTTACTAGCTCTTGTGTTGCAGTTATGACTTATGGACAAAGGAGAAACATTCTATATTGTAGTTAAAATCACTTCTCTGATACTTGAAGGATTCGATAGTATTGTTCGACTGGGACAAGCCGGAGGTGTTCTGTAAGTGTGAGCAACTCAAAGGGCATGCTTCACATTGGAGTGGATATATGTTGTTTTTATGTGTGTAAATATTTGATTAAAAATCCAGTTGGTAGATGCATTTTCAGGTCAAAGTCACAGAGATGGCAGGCCGTGATTACATGCATTGCAGCTGTTTTGTGTATTCTCTTCTGCAGAAATGCAAGGGGGGAAAAAAGAAAAAAAAGAAAAAAAAAAAGAACCAACAAATGTATAACATTACCTTTTTGTTTATCATCCCTCCCACGTCAATCAGGTATGCTTTTTCCCCAAAGTAAGAAGGCCTCATTTGGCAAAGATTCTAGAAATTTAAAAGTATGTATTTCTAATGGAGCAGTTACTTTCTTGTGGGCTTCGAAACAATTTATGCCAAGGATTGTACCCCAAAAGGAGAAAAGGAAAAATAAAGAAAGAAAGAAGGAAAGAAAGAAATTTTAAGAAACTAATCTCATGTGGGAAATCAGCCTCTTCAAACCAAAAAGGGCTAATAAAGTTGGCTACCAATCACCGCAAAAGGTGAGTTTTGTGCATTGTGACATAAGGCAAGTTTGAAAAAAAAAAGGGGGTTTTGGTACCATTTTGTCAATGGAAAGCCTACAATGTAACATATGATGTGAACAACATGGCAATGTAATTCTAATTGAATTGAACCATTTTAGTACTAACGAAGATCTTCTAGTTTTATATTACTCCTTCCAGAAATGAGGTTTTGATTCAATCTATGAACATTTGTCTACTTAAAACCTTCGAAGTGATGTATGGGTTTTTTAATCGCTTATATGTTGCATATAGAACAAATTAGGATAGTAAGAGCATCCGTAGCAGATGTACCAAAAATTATGTCATTTTACCACATCAAATGCCTACTTTATTATTTTACCATATCATTTTACAACATTCCATTTATCGGATGTTTTATAATTCAATTCTATACATTAAAATAATATTTACTATACCTTAAAATAATATTTACTACTCATCAACACAATCAACAGCCCTCTACTAACAACCAACAGCCACCACCACACAACCACCGCATCCTCCACAACCAAAAACACAACTCAAAGCAAACCCCAGCCAAATCCCAACCCAAACAAATTCAGCCAAACCCCAACCCAAACAAATCCAGCACTGCCACAACAAACAAACCCCGACAAACCCACCACCTCCACACCCTCACCCACAACCACTTTTAAACCCAAACCCATCAAACAAACAAACTCAAGTAACCACCCAACCCATCAGACCCCAACCAACCCATCGACAAACAAACTCAAGTAACCACCAGACCAAAACCCACAGCGCTGCCGCAACCAACCTCGACCCACAATGCCATCGACCCAAAACCTTGACCCACAACCCATAGCCCACCAACACCAAATCGGAAGCCCCACCACCACCACCACCACCTCAACCACAAACCTCGACAAACCCACTGCCTCCACACCCTCACCCACACCCACTTCTAAACCCAAAACCTTCATAACCCACTATCTTCATCGCCGTCATCGTCATCGTCAACCCACACAACAGACCCACATCGACATCGTCGACCCATAGCCTAGCCCATCCGAACCCACCAACCTCCATCGGAACCGAACCCATCAAACCACAGCAAAAAAAAAAGAAAAAAAGAAAAAGAAAAACCATTGCTAGAGAGAGATCGGCGTCGACGTTGGCATGGAAATGATTGTCGGCGTGGGCGTCAGTGTGGGTGTGAAAGAGCAGTGAGGATTGGGGTGAGAGAGAGAGGAGATTGACAGAGAAATGAGAAAGAAAGAAATAAACAAACAATAAATTTTATACCACACCTCTTCCGTACCGTGGCAAATTTGTCACGGTACTGTTCAATATTGCAAAAAAAAAAATACCATATCCCACATCTGCTAAATGGGCTCAAATTGGGTTTGGTGTGGGATATGTGCCAAATATTTAGCATTTGACACATATCCCACATCTGCTGTGGGTGCTCTAATATAAAACAATGTAGGTTTAAAAACTTGTATGAGTCAAATAAACTATAATAAACAAATCTTTAAATCATTTTAGTAATAGCAATGAACTTGTAGTTGAGAGTTATGGTGTGGTATTCGTGATATTAGTTAGATTTGGAGTTTGGGTTTTGTTATGTCTCCCATCCTCCCCCCCAAAAAAAGCACCATGACTATTATTTGAGGAGAAATTTACCACAAATTCTATTATAATTTTATTATATAAATTTTACAAATTGAGGAGAAATCTATCATTATTTATTATATAGATTTTACAAATCAATATGTCAACTTTTAAATATAAAACAATAAAATACATAGATGATAAAATCCATAAAAGACAAAGTTCGACAACAAATTTGGTTGTAGACTAAGATTACAACTCCACTTAATATATATATATTTATTGAATGTGAATTTTGACAAATCCGTCATTGGATTACATTTTATTTTTATATTCTTCATGCTTGCAAAATTTTAATAAGATAAAAAATTAATAGTTATGTCATCAATAAAATGTTTAAATTTCGAATTTGTAGTTTAAAATTATTCATAAAAAATAAGTTTATGGATCGAATAGTAAATAATATCCGATTAACATGAAATTTGACGTGTGCTTTAAAAACATAAAAAATATGTAATTTAACAATTAAAATTTCAAAATTTGTAGTTTTGTTAATTTGTTTAGTGAGAATTGTAGCCTTAGGCTACTACTAAGTTTGTAGGCAAACTTTTTCCATCCATAAATTTTGTTTTTTGTTTTGTTGATGACACCAATATTTAGTACTACACTAGTTAGTAAGGCCTTGTTTGGATGGTGAGTGATTGATATCTCATCACTCATCACCCAAAAATCATCACTCAAAACTCATCACTTTATAACTCATTTTTTATCACTTGAAAATTCCCAACTTATACACAGCTCTGTTTGGCACTTAAACTCAGTTGAGTTTTCATTCTAAAAACTCAAAAATCTCAACTTGTTGTGGGATCCACGGACTGACTTGGTGCAGTAGAAACAGAACATCAAACCTAGCACCCAACTGAAAAAAACAATCATCGTGCAAATCACAAAACATCAAACCAATCCACCATAGCAAATCTGGCCATTCACACCACCAACTCCTTCAACACCAAAACAAATTACACTAAAAAGCTTAGAAAGAACTAAAAGAGGGAAAAAAGAGGAGAAATATCGTGAAAAGTGAAGAAAGAAAGAAAGAAAAAGAAGAAAAAAAAAGAGAACCCAAGCCCAGAAACCTAGTGAAAAGGAATGGAAAAAAAAAGGAAAAAAAAAAGAAAAGAAACCAAACCCAGAAACCCAATGTGAAAAGGAAAGAAAAGAAGGAAGAAGAAGAAGACAACGAGGTGATGATGATGAAGAGCACAGAAAATCAAAGAACAAAGAAGTCTGGTATGATGAGAGAGGAGAGAGGCATGTGAGTAGTATAGCCGTTGGTGGAGTGTTGGAGAGAGCAAAAGGTCTGAGGCGGATTTGACTACTCTCTGCCGTGAGCCCATGTGTTTATCAGGAAATTACCAAACTGCCATCATTACTCAATTTCCATAACTTAAAAACATCAAAAACTTGTTTCCAGTTTCCAGTTTCCATTACTTATCACTCAATTTAGTGAGAATTGAGTGACGAAAACAAAAACTCAGAACAAATCCAAACAAGTGTTACTACCGTGGGACCCACCAGTTTTGAGTTATGGGTAATGAAAACTTAGTGATGAGTGATGAAAACAACCAAATCCAAACAACCCCTAAGTATTTTATAATAATTTAATTTATTTTAGTCAATGCCCCCAAAGCAACCCCCTGACAGTGGAAGCTCAAAATCAAATATTGAAGAAGAAAAAGCAACTATTCTAACGGCTTGTTCACAGTCCAAAACAATGTCGTGTAGTAAAGTGGTTAGACACAAAACACGCCTAAAGTGTAACGGTGTCGTTCCTCATTAAACCTAACGGTGTCGTTTCGGATTGTATTAGTTATTGAAGGTCTGAAGGATCACGCACATGTGAGGATCTGTTATGACTTGTGTGAGACGGTTACAAGTCTGTTATACCAGACTCCATTGGGCTACTCTATTCCTCCTTCTCTGATGTACCTATATATATGAGTATCTATTCACTTGTAAAGAGTTGTATTGTATTGTTCTCTTTTATAGCAATAATACTTGAGCTTTTCCAGTTTATATTTTAGTCTCTTTTTTTCTTTTCTGTTTTGGTTAACACAGTAACAATGAGATTGAGAGTGGTTTTTCATGGTATCAGAGCATTGATCCATATCAATGGCTTTTGCTCAGTCTAATTCATCTTCTTCATCGTCTTCTTCAAGTGCTGTGCCTGCTATGGCTTCTTCAGGTCTGCCAGTGAATTCTTCGTCATTGTTGTTATCAAATATGTCATCTATGATGACTGTGAAGCTGGACTATGGGAATTATGTGGTGTGGAAACATCAAATCGAGGTAATTCTTGATACCTACTCTATGATTGATGTTCTTGATGACTCAATCATTGCTTTAGATAGATTTCTTAAGGAATCATCTGGTAATTTTACTACTGAAATTAATCAAGCATTCATAGCTTGGAAGAATCGTGAAAAAGCAATGTTCACATTCTTGAATTCAACTCTTTCTCCTACAATTCTTCTCTCACAGTTGGGCAAAAATCTGCTAGAGGAGTTTGGAGAGTGTTAGAGAAGAGATTTGCATAAATTTCAAGGTCTCCTGTTATGAGTCTTCGTAATGAATTGAATGTAATTAAGAAAGGGAATGAATCAATTGATGGTTATTTTCAGAAGATTAAGCAAGCTCGTGATAGATTAACTACTATGTCTGTGTTTGTGGATGATGAAGAGCTTCTCCACATTGTTCTTGATGGTCTTCCATCTAACTATGACTCTTTTAGTTCTGCTATTAGAATTAGGAGTGATGTGTTGTCAGTGGAAGAATTGAATGCATTACTTAATGCTGAAGAGAGAGTTATTAAGAAGAGATCTAATGGTGTTGATCAAGTTTCTATGGCTATGGCTGCAAACTTTCATTCACAAGGCTTTCCTCGGGGAAGAGGAGGAAGAAAACACAACCAAAGAGGGAGAGGTGCTCGTGGACATGGACCTTAATTTGGTGGAATGAATTCTCATTTTAGTGGAGGAAATTACTCCAATTTTGGTGGATTTGGTTCTTAGTTCCAGAGCTTTAATCCTGGCAATCAAGGTTTTCCATCTCAATTTCAACCCAAATCTTCTCAAAATCAAGGTCAATCTAGTAGGCCTATTTGTCAGATATGTGGAAAGAATGGTCATTCAGCTTTTGATTGTTACCATCGCGTGGACTTTGCATATCAAGGAAGGCATGCCCCTGCTAAACTTGCTTCAATGGTGGCCAATGCTGCTCAAGTTTAGGCTTCCAACTCTTGGCTTACTGACACAGGCTACTTAGATCATGTAACTCCCAATTTGTCACATCTGTCTCTTCATCAACAACCTATTCAAGGCAATGAGACTGTCACTGTTGGGAATGGTCAGGAATTGCCAGTCACTCACATTGGTAATGGTAAGCTTCAAACCCTAACTCATAATTTTAGGCTTGATAATATTCTAAGGGTGCCTGACCTTGCTTCTAACCTTCTGTCTGTTCATAAACTGTGTCTCCAAAATAATGTCTTTTGTTATTTTGATGCCAACAAGTTCTTAATTTAGGATTTGCCCACGGGGAAGATCCTCTATGCAGGGTTGAGTAGAGATGGGATCTATCCTATTCCATCCATCTCTAACCTATCCTCATCATTGAACCATTTCAAGTCCTCTGCCTTTGTGTCTGTCAAACCACACCAGATTTTGCTTTGGCATCACAGACTTGGCCATCCTCACTCTAGAGTTTTATATTCTGTTCTTAAGACTGTATTTTCATCCCTTTCTTTGTCCATGATTGATGAAGTTTGTTCCTTTTGTGAATATTGTATAAGTGCTAAGATGCACAGACTTCATTTGAATAAATCTTCAATTGTTTCCACTTTCATAGTGATGTTTGGGGTCCCTCTCCCATTACTTCCTTACTTGGCTTTAATTACTATGTACTTTTTGTTGATGATTACACTCGTTTCACTTGGTTGTTTCTGCTTAAGTCTAAAAATGAAGTTTTGTCTGTGTTTAAGCACTTCAAGAACATGGTTGAAACTCAACATAATTCCAAACTTAAAATTTTAAGAACTGATAATGGTTCTGAATAGACTAATGCTGAGTTTCGATCCTATTGTTCTGTGCATGGTATTCTCCATCAATCTTCCTGTCCTCATACCCTTGAGCAAAATAGAGTATCAGAAAGGAAGCACAGACATGTTGTTGAAACAAGTCTTGCTCTCCTTTATCAGTCACATCTTCCTTTTAATTTCTGGTCATATGCTTTCACTGCTGCCACTTACCTTATAAATAGGCTTCCTTCATCAGTGTTAAGTTTTCAGTCTCCTTGGGAAAAATTGTATTCTAAAACACCTTCTGTTCATGCTCTTAAATCTTTTGGGTGTGCTTGCTATCCTTTTCTTAGACCCTATAATAAGAACAAGCTACAACCTAGGTCTACACCATGTATTTTTCTTGGCTATCCACCTCTATCTAAAGGGTATATTTGCCTTGATCCTACATCCAACAAAATTTATATTGCTTGTCATGTTCTGTTTAATGAAACTCTCTTCCCTTTTGCCACTAATCCCAATCTTACTAATCCTCATGTTCCATTTTCATCTTCCTTGTCTGATTGGTTTTCTCATCCTGTTCCTACTTCTTTAGCACCCCTTAAATTTGTTGATACTCCTCACTCTTCTTCTTTTTCATCAGATTCTGATTTGGTATCCTCTCTACTTCCCTCATTTCTTTCTACTTTTTCTCCACTTCCTGTTGTTCCTACTCCTCTTGATACTCCTTCCTCAGTGTCTGCACCTTCTCCCTCTGTACTCCCAGATTCCGTCCAACCTTCTTTATCATCTTCCAATCCTGCTCCTCTTGATCTTGTTCCTTCCTCCACCAATACTCATCCTATGGTTACAAGGTCTAAGCATGGAATATATAAGCCTAAAGTTATGCAGGTACAATGTGATTATACTGAAGCAGAACCTCCTTCCTTTGCAATTGCTTCCAAGCATCCTCAATGGGTGGCTACCATGGATGCTGAATTCCAATCATTACTGAAGCAACAGACTTGGTCTTTGGTTCCTCTTCCTCCACATAAAAATGTTGTAACTTGCAAATGGGTTTATAAGCTCAAAAGGCATAGTGATGGGTCTGTTGCCAGGTATAAGGCCAGATTAGTGGCTAGGGGCTACCTACAACAGTATGGATTAGATTATGATGAAACCTTCAACCCAGTTATTAAGCCTGCTACTGTTAGACTTCTTCTTGCTTTGGCTGTGCAACATGGTTGGAAATTAAAGCAATTGGATGTTTCAAATGCTTTTCTACATGGTCTTTTTAAGGAGGAGGTTTTTATGGCTCAACCTCAAGGATATGTTGATCCTTCTTTTCCTAATCATGTGTGCCTTCTTCATAAAGCCCTTTATGGTCTCAAATAAGCTCCTCGGGCTTGGTTTGAGAGATTTACCTCTTAGCTACTTCATGTGGGTTTCTGTGCTTCAGCTGTTGATGGCAATTTGTTCATCTTGAGGCATTAATATTTCATTGTGTATTTGTTGCTCTATCTAGATGATATTATCATCATTGGTAATAGCTCTTCTTTTGTTTCTAACATCATCACCCTTTTGGGCAAGGAGTTTGATCTTAAAGATCTTGGCTTGCTTCACTACTTTCTTGGTCTACAGATTGATTATACCTCTATTGGTTTGTTTGTGCGTCAGTACAAATATGCCTTTGATCTTCTCAAGAAGTTTGGCATGACTGATTGCAAGCCTTGTAAGACACCATGCTCTCCTAATCATCATCTCCTTCCCAATAACAACCCTCTTTTATCTGATCCTAAATCCTATAGAAGTCTTGTTGGGGCTTTACAGTATCTCACCTTCACCAGGCCAGACTTGTCTTTTGTTGTTCAACAGGCCTGTCAACATATGAGCACTCCTACCCAAAATCACCTTCAAGTTGCAAAATGCATCTTGAGGTATCTTCAAGGTTCCCTTCATTTTGGGATTGCTTTTACTCTAAGTCCCATCTCCTTATCTGCTTATAGTGATGCGGATTAGGCAGGGGATACTGTGGACAGATGATCTATCACTAGTATGGTGGTGTTTTTTGGTAATTCCCCCATCACTTGGTCTGCTAAGAAACAGTGCACTATGTCTCGTTCTTTCACAGGGGTTGAGTATCATGCTTTAGCTTCTACTACAGCTGAGTTGTATTGGCTTCAAATGCTCCTTAGAGATTTTGGCATTTTTCTTCCTCAACCTCCTCTTCTTTGGTGCGACAATGTTAGTGCTTTGGCCATTGCCTCCAACCCTGTGTTTCATGCTCATACAAAGCATATCGAGGTTGACTACCATTTTGTTTGTGAAAAGGTCCTCAGGCATGACTTATTGATTACATTCATTTCCACTCATGATCAACTTGCTGATTTGTTTACCAAGGGCCTTCCCTCTCCCCGGTTTAATTGGCTTACTTCCAAACTTATGTGGAAATTCCCCATTTGTTTGAGGGGGGATGACAGTGCAAGCTCAGAATCAAATATTGAAGAAGAAAAAGCAATTGTTCCAACGGCTAGTTCTCAGTCCAAAATGGTGTCGTGTAGTAAAGTGGTTAGACACAAAACATGCCTAAAGTGTAACGGTGTCGTTTCTCATTAAACCTAACGGTGCCATTTTGGATTGTATTAGTTATTGAAGGTTTGAAGGATCATGCACGTGTGAGGATCTGTTATGACTCGTGTGAGACGGTTACAAGTCTGTTATACTAGACTCCGTTGGGCTTCTCTCTTCCTTCTTCTCTGATGTACCTATATATGTGAGTATCTATTCACTTGTAAAGAGTTGTATTGTATTGTTCTCTTTTATAGCAACAATACTTGAGCTTTTCCAGTTTATTTTTCAGTCTCTGTTTTTCATTTCTGTTTTGGTTAACACAGTAACAGTGAGTACTTACCCTTTTTTTTCCTTAAAAACTTGTCTAAAATTATGAATTCTTTTGGTAGATATTCCCATATAATGTTTGAAATTCTTATTAATCCTTCATATTTCACTTGAAATGGAGTACATTTAAAGTTAAGGTTTTATTTCCTAGATCTATAGTGTACAGTTGTCATATGTCACTTGAAATGGATAGAGCCACGTAACATAGCGAATGTTGAAAGCTTCATGTCTCATTCTTATTCTTAATGAACAACAATAGGAAATTGTAAAACTAGAATAAGCAGCCCCTCTTTGTTTCGGTGTAGAGTTGTGGCTTGTGTAGCAATCTGGCAGGAGCTGTTTCAATACGCTACCTCCACCTGATTATTCAATGGATGATTGTGTTTTTGATAAAGAGCATAGCGGGCAGGGGCTTCTTAATCTGCCTCGAGAATAATTGTCTCCCTTGTTTTTCTTCAACGGGGAAAGACTCGTTTTTGCATATGTTTCTTGAGTGTTGCTGTAGGATTTTTTTTTTTTTTTTTTTTGAAATATGCTAGAAAGGCTTTATTGATGAATAAGAATTAAGATACATGGTGAAGAACAACAAATAAAACATTACGCGGAACATCTTCTAACCAAACCTAATAATCAAATTAAAGACTTAACTTTTCTTGCTAAAACATATGCAACAGCATTACTGTTGCGTTTAACATGGTTGAGTGAGACATGTCTAAACCCAGATAAAAGAAATTTGCAATCATTGATCACCTCACCAAACTGAGCAAAATTGGAATTAGTCTTCAATCTGTAAGTTTTGTTGTAGATAACAGCACATAAGGGAATTTATTTTTCCATAATTTTTCTCTTAGTGCATTTAGACCATAGATATTGTAAATTTTGTTCTTATGACAAAGACCTTGGTAAGTTTCATCAATATTCACTTTACGAGAGGCAATATGAGATAGAATAAATTTAGTTTATTTACGAGTTTAATCAATATAAATGTACATGAAAAAAGAATTATTGTTTTTATATTCCTTGTTTCTGCTTTCCAATAGGTTAAAATTATTAACGACTTTATTAGTCGCTAACTCGTGCGATGCACAGAAAAGTTATTAAATATGAGTTTTAAAATATTTTTGTTAATTTTTTTACTATTGATTTTTTTTTTTAATTATGGTAGTTTAAAAAATTATTTCAAATATTCATTTCATTATAGTTAGCTTAAATGTTTATAAATAGGAGATGACATTAATGATATAGTATATGTAGCAATTATACAAGATACCATTCAAACATGAATATTTATAAATATAAAAAAAAAAATTGTGATCACTTGAAACACAAAATATAGCTAAAGAAGTTTTAGTCACTCAAACTCCTCATTTGTACTCACCTGCTATATTTATTCTCCAAATTTGACATAAAAAAGGGGCAGTATCCAGAGCCTATAACTAATGTCATGGCCTCTCTACACGCAAGTCTAGTATAATTGAGTGTGAGAGACCGCGCCCTCGGCCCGTTTTATGATGTTGGGCCAAACCCACGTGAATGGGTGGAGTCGTGTTATTGCCTCTCAAAATGGAGGTTCAACTAGTTATATTTTCCCCCTTAGATTAGGGGTTTTACAATAGAGTCGCAACTTATTTAATTATTGGAAAAACAAGAAAACCATAATTGAAAAATTCCTCATTTTATTAATTTGAAATTTAATTTACATTGATCGTAGGAAAATTACATGGCTTTGGTCCTAGATACAATCTAAGATAAAGTACATGACTTTGTTTCCTAGTTACAATCTAGAAATTGAAAATTACATGGATAATCATTTGATCTATTAACCCTTAATCTAAGTTCGGAGGCTATGTTACAAGGTGAGAAAGTGTTAGGCACCCACCTTGCCCGGTGAAACTGGTCTTCTAGACTATGGTGGCCAACATTCATATCACATCATTCAATATGTCAATCAAGTTACATGTTGAATTTAATGTGTGTGCATGTAATAAACCCTAATTCAATTTATTTAGCATTGTATTTGGATTGAAAAATAAATTCTAGTGAATGTGTGTGGATGGTGATAACCTAGATTCAAGAATTTGAAAGAATTATGAAATAAACATGTTTTTCCTATTTTTGATATGGATTTAGGATCAAAACTAGTGTTTATGCATGAACATGTGATGAACAACTAAGAACATGTGAAGAACACATAAAAATAATTAAGAACATTCAAACATATTCAAGAGGATTTAAATAGTTACTATCATGCCTTGATCCTAAATTCTCATCATGGAAACACAAAAAAAAACAATTAGGGAAAGGGATTATACCTTCATGCAAGATCCATACGGTAGAGGAGGAGACTTTTGAGGGAGGTCCTAAGGGTGGAGGAAAAGAAGAGTTAGGAGAGGAAGAGTGAGTCTCACTCAATACCTTGAGTCTCAAGAAGACCAAGATATGACAAGACTACTCTACTTCACTAGAACTCAAGAGAGGAGAAGAGAGGGAGGTTTTTTGTGTGCTTTGGAATGAAGGAAAGGGAGGGTTTATATAGTAGTGGTGGAGAAAATAAGAATGGAAGGCCATTTAATGAGGGTTGACAAAGAATCATGAATCTAGTCCTCATTTTAGCCTTGGGGGAAATCTTGTGCATTAAGTGGAAAGATTGGTTGGAGTGAAGAGCAAGCCAAGTTCGGTTTTCCCGCAACTGCTGTAACAGCTTGTAGAGCTAACTTCGAAAAATCATATCTGACTCAATTCTGATCGGAATTGTCTCATTCTTATGCTCAAATTGAAGCCCCAGATGTCTAGTTTCTGGGAAAATTAACCTCATTCACAAATTCAAAATATTTTGAGAGATATGGATGAAATGGTGAGCAGAGGTCATTTGTTAGAAAATAGTTTTAGCACAATTAACATTAATAAGTCCCAAATTAGCTCCCAATTAACATTAAATGGCTTCAATCACTCCCATTTCAGACTTAATTGATTCTAAATTTACTCTAATTAAAAGATAATTGCACAAATTACTCATTGAATAATTAATGCTTAACTATCTAATTAATTAGGTGTATGCAACCTCACAATAAAATGTAGTTCTAACCAATCAAATTATGACACATTATTGATCTCAAATTGATTACACTTATAACCAATTGAAATCAATTGTTCATAATCACATATAGTCGGACTCAATTTGTGATAGTGCATCTCAGCCATTAAAACTTGATTTGATGATAACTTTCAATCTGGTGGTCCGATTAGGGCTTATGACCAGTCAATTTGATCGTTACGACATCAATATCATTTTGGTGAAATGAGATTAAGGATTTAATGGCCAGAATCAAGATGCATATTTCCAAGGCAAAATTACCCTTTTACCCTCCATGTGACGTTAAATGCAGGTTGCAAAATGGAGTGTCAACATTGAGACATTTTTTCAAGACTCACTAATTAAAAAACTTACAAAATCTTTTCAAGAACATGCATTAAATTTGCAACAATTAAAGAGTTTCCTTAACCATGAAACATTGAATTTGACTTACCTCAAATACTTTTTTAACTGGACATTTCCTATTATTTTAAATATACAATGGTAAGTGGTAATGAGTTTTAATCTTTACATTTCATTTAATTAGTGGATGATGTGATAGTCTCTTATTAAAATAAAAGGAGATTCCGGTTAAAAAAGTACTGGAGATAAGCCAAAGCCTGAAACATGTGCACCTATTGTGTTTTAAATGAAGCTCTTGTAATTCTAAAAGCAAAGCCAAAAAACAAAATGTAATTAATAACCTCCAACTCAGATATTCCTTTTCCTTCAATTCTTATCTAACTAATGTTATTTCTAAAAAAATTCAAGTTGTGTGAATGAAGATCATATTAATTTTATCATTGTGAGCATGACACAAATTATGAGCAGCCAAAGAAAAAAAAATCAATAATTCTACAAATTCCATTAGGAAAATTCTACCAAACACAGCACAAAAAATTCTACCAATTTTAATACAAATCAAACTTATATTCACATAGTCCATAGATTAAAAACTATCTAGCAAATATAAAACAAAAGAATCCATCTTAGTAAATCATATCATCTTAGTATATGTATAGGGCATAGATACTACCTAGTTCTGATTTGGTTCCAAAGGTAAAGAAGCAGATTGGAAAATAAAATTTAGTCTTAGCCCCTTTCCAATTTGGCTTAGACATTTTCTTGAACACTTCGAATGTGATCCAAGGATAAGCTAAAATCTAAACCATATCAGCTATACCACAAGATCAAAGTGAATCCTCTACAGAGATGAATTTTATGCCTCTAAGCAAAATCATTTTTCATCAAATAGCTATTGCTATACAAAAGTTCTGCCAAATACTCTTTGCTCTCCCAAATCACTCTTTAAGACCAATATATCCAATCACTTAAATCTTCCTTTACCTGTGACCACTAAAACCCTTTGTCCCTTTCACAAACCCTTTCATAGGTCTTTTCTTTTAATGTGAGCTAAAAATAAGAATAACAGTGCAATTGTAACTTATGTAATATATACAAAACAAAAAAGTTCAATATAACAAAAATGTTCAATGTAACAACAGTGCTTAGCAGAAGCAAACGGCTTAAGGAAAAAGGTTAAAATTTTTTTATTGATAATAAAATGTTTTACAATGTGTTTTCCATGTGTTTAGATTCAATTTAGTATGCCTATGTTGCCACATCTCTCATCCAAGCTTAAGGAAAATGGTAGAATACTACAAGAAAGACTCTACAACATTGACAGTTGCTCTGATTAGAAGAATCTTAGGCAATCAAGGACACTACTCCGGTGAAAGAAAGTCTGTAGTTTTGGATGGGTATGCGTCTGTAGGGTCAATTTATGAATTCAAAGATGAAATTTTGTAGTCGGGTTTGGGTTTTCAAAACTTTGCTTGTTTTTAGTTAAAAATTAAATAACTTAAAATGAGATGTAAAATTATGGGAGCAACAAAGCTTATGTGTCAATATATTATGAAGTCAACAAAAAGTCAAAAATTTTGGTTTTATGGTTAATTAGTCGCAAACCCGTGCAGTGCACGGGAAAGCTATTAAAATTTAGAAATAGGAAATTGAGTTAATAATACGCATATTATAGACATTTTGCAAGGTAGCATTTAAAAATATGAACGATCATAATAAAATAAAATAGCTGACATATGTGCTTATGCTATCAATGATTCATAGTTACTGAAACCTACAAAGTAATTCACAATTCTCAAAACTATATAGAACTAATACCTTTTGAACACATACATATTATACAACCAAGTCTTAATTTTCCCATTGACGGCCTTTGAAAATATAAATTACTGAGATCTACAAAGCAATTCACAACTCTTAAATTTATATAGCAAAACTCCAAAAAACTATACAAAACCAATACATTTTGAACACATACATATTACACAACCAAGTCTTAATTTTCCCATCAACAGCCTTTGAAAATATAAATGGCAAAGATATAAACAAAACCAATGATACGAGGACACATTGAGTTTCAAATTTGAGCAAACAACCTTTTGAATTTTCTGTAATTATCACTACTATTGAACTAAAAATATTTATTATTAAAAAGAATAAATAATTAAGCTCATCCCCTAAAAATTGATGATATGTCTAATTAAGCAAACAACCTTTTGTCTCCATTTGTTTGAATATCTCTCCTTTGATTCGCCAATCATCCCAAATCCACATAATGCATGAATCAGAGTACCGTATGTACTGTACACCCATGATTAGGCATATCACCAAATATCCGAAGAGCATAAATCCATTGTCCCACTATTCTTACTAAGGGGTTTAATCAAGGTATTTGTTCAATTCTTAGCTTCTCAAAAGGCAAAGATATGTGAGCGAGAAGACCAAGATGGGTTGAGTTCTAGCGTGATGCCACCGTAGACTGGCGCTAGAGGAACTCTTCATCCTCTGATGTGAAGCCACCTAGATCGCTAAAGTCCTAACGTGAGTCTTTCTTTTTTTCTTTTTAATTCTAACGTGAATGAAATAAAGAGCATTATGTAGTTAAAAAGAAAAATTAAATAATTTTGTTTAAAAAAAATAATAATGATGTGGCAAGTTCTGAAGAGGTTAACAAAAAGTCAAATGTTTCGGTTATATATATATAACTTTATTAGAAATATATTTCATATTTTCAAGGCTTAACATCTCTCTCTCTTCTCCATATTATTTCTTTCAATTAATCCTTTATTTTCCTCATCCAGAACATGATATTATTTATATATAAATAGTGCATCATAAATAAATTATCTCTGAATGCCTGGTACATGGCATGGCATCCTACAAGAGATGCTAGAAACAACAGATGGGAATATAACCTCTCTCGATTTAACTTTAAATGTAGTTCAAAACATCTATACAAATATTTGCTTCATGGTAGATATTGTGCACCTCAGTTTGCTTAGCGTTGGCCAAAAGTACCTTAGAATCATAAACAAGGATATAAATCCAAAGGGAAGGGGAAAAAAAGAACCAGTTTAAGGTCCAACTCAATAATTAGGGCTATCCAACCCAAATCAACCCAATCACTTGACCTAGATCTACCCGTTGAGATTTGACCGATTTCAACAGTGATTAGGCAATCATCAACAAGTTGGTTGCTTTGAAACCCGCCTAGTACGAGTCGAGTGTTGGTTTTTTCCACTTGGAAATCCAACTCAACCAACTCATTCGACACATTTCCCTTTACCTTCACTTCCGATGATTTCTCTTCTCAAACCATGCAGTTGCTGGGCAGATTTCCAATAGCTGTTATCTTTAGATGATTTTGACCACATTTGAAATCGTAATCTATGGCCATCTAAACAATTGAGTCACTGTATCTATTTGGTCAACGACGGGTTTTGCCCTCCTCCACCTAACATGGCCAGGTCAAAGTCTGATACAGCCTCAACCCAACACGACTCAACCATGGACACCCATCATTAATAATGTGGCAGAGTCCTTTGGTTGAGGCTAGTCCTAGGAGCATTCTCGAATACAAGAAAAAAAAAAAGAAGCATTTTGTATTATCAAAGAAGTTAATTTGTCTATTTTATGGGCTTGTTTAGAATTTGTTTATTTTGTTGAAATTGAAATTTTTTTGCTAAAAGTATTGTAGATAAAGGTAAAAGTTAGCTAAAATAATATAGTAGGACCCGTAAATAGTACTAAAAAGTGTAGTGAGACTCATGAATAATAAAAAAAATAAGTTAAATAGTAAAATAAGTTGGTAAAATTAATCATGCCATACAAAACTATATTACCATTTTAACAATACACCCTAATGCTCTATTATTTTTTTGTAAGATTAAAATAATCGGGGGTAAAATAAAATAGTAATGTTTAAGATATAGATGTTGCTGCTTGTCACTGTAACATCTAAAAATAAATCATAAAAGTTATTATTATTTTTTTGCATTTTTAATGTTATTGCCGGATATGGGTTTCTTTTTGTGAATTTGATGCTACAATAACATTTAAAATGTCTGTACCAAAAAATCTGTACAAAGGCTACTGGACTGGATATTTACCATATACCTAGACCGACACTAAAACCCATCCAATCTGTAAAAAGGCTACTGGACTGGATATATACCTAGACTGACACTCAACCCATCCAAACAAGAGACCCATAGAGCCGCCTTCTTAATATTTATTTTTATTCTTATAAAAAGTCCATCCGTATTTAACTTGATCTGGGCAATCCCTGGAAATGTGTAGAATAAGATAATGCAGAAATATTTATGAAAAAAAAAAGAAATAAAAAAAATAAAAAAAGGGAAAAAAAGAAGAAAAGACCAAAGATGATGAAATCATTGAGGATTTTGTTTGGAACCTAATAAAAGATATGTGGACACAGAGTCTGAGGAACTTTTGTTTAATCTCATCATCTCACAGCGTCTCGTCAGGCATGAGATGAGCCAACTGTAAACAGTGTCACTCTCCCGTGAAAGCTGTAACAACTCAACAAGACACACGCACACTCACTCACTCACTCACCCAGTCCTCACCTGAAAAATATCATACTGATTAATAAAGAAAAACAAAAATTAGAAAAAGAAAACCACACACCACAAACTCTGTCTCTCTCTTCCACTGTCTTTCACGCTTAAAATCTAGCAACTTTTTTCTGCCATAAAAAAAATCTGGACTGAGGGAAGTGATAGTATTTCTCTGCTCTTTTGTTTCTTCGAACCAAACAAACTCCATTCTCAGATTCCCTCGTTTCCACTCCACACTTTCTCCTTGATAATGGTACCACTCCTTAAAGTTAACGTGTAAATCATAAAGCTTTAAATTCAAGTAAAGGTGATTCACTAATAGTTCATATCTCAATTGGGTTTGATTTATTTCAAGCTAAACCTTGAGATTTTTCATCTGGGTTCTCTTCATTTTCTCTAAAAATAGTAGATTTTTCCCTCAAATTCTCTGTTTTTTTTGTTTTTTGATTTCGAATTTGTGATTCAATCTTGGCTGGTACAATACTAACAAGTTTGGCTTGGGTTTTTCTAGATATTGAAAAGTGTTTTCTGGGTCTGATCCATTTTTGGAAGAAATGGTGAATTTGGGATTGTTTTCTGGGTCGAAATCAATGAAATCAGTGAATGTGAGTTTCAGATTGCCATATTTTACTCAATGGGGTCAGCGCATACTTGTATGTGGGTCTGAGCCAATACTTGGTTCATGGAATGTGAAGAAAGGCCTGTTGCTGAGCCCCATTCATGAAGGTGATGAGCTCATATGGAGTGGAAGTGTTGCAGTTCCAAGTGGGTTTGGTTGTGAGTACAGTTATTATGTGGTGGACGGTGATAAGAATGTTCTGAGATGTGAGATGGGAAGGAAGCGTAAACTGCTATTGGCTGATGGGATTCAGGATGGTGGGGTGGTGGAGTTCCATGACCTTTGGCAGGTGCTACTTTTGTTCTCTTTTTCTTTCTAACTGTAATCAATTATGACTTTTGTAAGGGTTTCTTTTTGTTCCTTATCGGAGTACAACTTTAGCACTTTTACTGGACTATAGTCATTGCTGATATCTTTGTGTTTTAGGAATTTTATTTATTTGTTGTTGATATTCCTGCTCTGGGAATTTCAGTACAGTATGACTGCCGAGATCCTATAGAAGTTTCAATTTATTGAAACTGTGAAGCTTTAATAATCTCTTGTTTTTAACATTTTGATTTAGTTGGTTTTGGATTTCTTTTAAAGCTTTTATGGAATCCTGTCATAGTTCAAAACAAAAGGCTTAAGATTCTAAACATTCTTTTCTTTTGTTTGGTTTTCTCTCCAACCACTTGGACCATTTCTATATTCTTGCTGACAACTTTGTGTATATTGTATTTGTTCCAGTTAATACGATGTTTTTTGCCCCTTTTCTTTCACTAAACTTTTACTTTGGCGTTGAAGGTTGTAATTAGATGCTCACTTTATCCTGAATGTTATGGTTTACTGTTCTGTTCTACTTATCTTATGCTCTTTGGTTGCTTACAACGGAAAGACAGGAGAGCATCTTTCATGACAACCACTCCCACCCCATATGGTTCTAAAGTACAGATTTTTTTTTTCAAATTTTTTTTGGATCCTCATTCTTTTCAGGAATTAAATGGAGTGGCAGAAATATTTTTTACTTATAAAAGAGGAAAAGGAGTGACATATTTATTTTTTCCTTGGGTTGCTATATGATTTGCTCATTGTGGAAACTGTTTGTTTCTTGACATTAACAAATTTACTGAAAAGTTCCGTTATTATAAAATCCAGATTGGCTCTGATGATCTCCCTTTTAGAAGCGCATTCAAAAATGTAATTTTCAACCGAAGTTGGACTTTGAACGTAGAGACACCTCTAGGAGTCATTCAGAATAAGCTGGATGAGGAAGGTAATTGGATGTAGTTTGAGTTCTTTAGTAATTCCATTTTTTTTTAAAAATTTTTTGAGAAAGTTCTTTAGTAATTCCTGATGTAAAGTTCTGTTTGTGAACTGTCATTTTGAAAAGTCATTTATTGCTTTTTACTTCTGGTTATCAGCAGAGACAGTTCTCGTCCAATTCAGAATTTGCTGCCCAAATATAGAAGAAGACACATCAGTATGAACTCTGTTCTCCAAATGAGAATTTTACTGTTTATTTGGATATGAATTGATATTATTTATTAGTTCTGTTGGTTATCTTTGTCGCTTTGATTCTTGGTAGGATTAATTGAAGTTGGACTCATGCAGGTTTATGTGATTGGTAGCCATATAAATTTGGGGAAATGGAAAGTTCAAGATGGGCTTAAACTTAGCTATGCTGGTGATTCAATCTGGCAAGGTGACTGTGTGCTGCGGAAGGTCGATTTACCAATAAAATATCCTTCTTGGTGTCTTAATCTTCAATTCGGCATCTGTATGTTATTGCTTGCTATGCATATTACCTGATGATTACCAACTCTTATGTTCATCTCTCTTTTTTTCCTTGACGGTTGTTCCACGTATAATTATAGTAAGTATGGCAAAGCAGGAAACTTGTCTTTAGAAACTGGTCCCAATCGGGAACTAACTGTTGGCTCCTCGAAGAATCAACCAAGATACATTTTTCTTTCAGATGGCATGTTTCGAGTATGTTGTCAAACATAGATTCTATGTAAGTGAATGTTATGTTGTCGCGGAATTTTTATTGTTGGCTCTAATATAATCATTTATTTTGTCAGGAATTGCCATGGCGGGCTGCTGGTGTTGCAATTCCTATGTTTTCTGTTAGGTCAGAATCTGATCTTGGAGTTGGAGAGTTTCTTGACCTGAAGTTACTTGTTGACTGGGCTGTGGATTCTGGGTTCCATTTAGTACAGCTTTTACCAATCAACGATACATCTGTGCATGGGATGTGGTGGGACTCATATCCTTACAGGTATACCTTCAATGTTCCCTTCAATTTTCTTGTCTTGTGTATTTCATTTTTCATAATTTTTTTGGGGGTGGGGGTAGGTTTAGAGATAGAGGGAATTTAGAATTTTGAAAATTTCTTGAAGTTGTGAATTGCCGCACTTTTCTTTTCTTTGCTGCTTTTGACTGGCACATTTGTGTGTTCCCAAATTCCATTTATTATCCTGCTTAGATCTGTATTCATCTTGGCTCTGATAATTGTAAGAAACCTACCATTTTCTCTGGTTTCAGAATCCCCTTCTTCCAGTGGTGACTTTAGGAGTTTTGTTTAGGGGGGTCATTAAAAAATTTGAATTAAAAAAAACTTGAATATATTGAGTTACCGACCAAAAAAAAAAATTTTAATACATGAAGTTTTATAATTTCCTTCTTCAAGTATTCGAATTTTGAATTGTTATATAATAGTTCATTATAAGTATTTATTGCCAATGTGAGTAGCTATGAGCCTATAATCATTTTATTTTGTTAAGTTTATCTAATATTTTTATCTTTATGCAGTTTTTATTATCTATTTGTTATTGGTTTTATAAAAATATTTTAAACTAAATGACTAAACTAAACTCATTGGTTTTGTATTAATTATTGACATATACAACCACACTCATTCATACATAGAATTATACACTAGTGTCTACTTAACCAATCAAATACTTGGACAATCACTAACTTTACATTTTTTTCTTGAATTCTACTAACTTTATAACAAAAAGTTATTATAATTTGATAACAATATACACACATGTAACAAACCATATCTATTTCCTAATTATTAACTTATATATATTTATATTATAATGTACACACAAACATCCACACACATCATAATTCACACAAATAATATTATAACAAAAAATAATGCACACAATCAATATTAGACACACTCACACACATAATATAAATTTATAAAAAATAATGATACTTACAATTCACAAACGCTTACTTTTTATTCTTAGAGTTGGAAAAACTTGTAATAAGGGTGTGTAAAATTTAAACCAGGGTGTGCAAATATATTTTTAAGAAAAAAATTATAGTATTAAACTAACAAAAAAAATATTTTTTTATATATAAATATATATATTTTTGGAAATCAGGGGGTTCATTTGAACCCCCTGAGAATAGTGTAGCGCCGCCCATGCCTTCTTCTGTCTTATACTTCCTTGTCACACACTAATGATATCTTAAATGTTTCACTTCTTCTTTTTCACCGAGTTTAATACACAAGATTTTTTTAATAAATTAACCTACCACTCGTTCTAGCTTCATGAATGCCCTCTCTTCTTTTGTATTATGTGTCATTGTAAGAGAACAGTCTCTTACATGTTTTATGTCAAATTATATGTTTCGGTGACTTCAAGCACCCTTGAGTATTTATTATAGATTTGCAATTATGATCTGACAAACATTTTTTGTAATTATTTTGATTGTACAGTTCACTCTCTGTTTTTGCATTGCATCCATTATACCTGAGAGTTCAGGCTCTTTCAGAAAATATTCCAGATGATATCAAGGTGATGTGCACGACTTTAAAATTTTTATTTAAACAGATATTCTTTTTCTGAAATTTATGCTGATACATGAAAAGCGTTTATTGCCTCCTTGTTTCTTTTCTTATCTTTACAGCAAGAAATTCTGAAGGCAAAACAACGACTGGATGGAAAGGTAACTGCATCCATTATACCTGAGAGTCACATTCAGTGACTGTTGCTTTTGCAAAAAACAATATAGGCAAAATGATTCGAGTCTATACTTTTACGGTTTCACCTACAGACTTGACCTGAGCAATGATTAAATAAGTAAGAAGACATTATTATGAATACAAGGATAGTTTATTACATTATTAAAGAAAAAAGGAAATCAGATTGGTTTAAAAAGAACAAATAATAAAAAAGCTGCAACGCAAAATGCAATACTTGAGTTTATATCATTAAAATACAATTCAGTCATCCTCCTCTGTGGTGATTGTCTTTTGAATATCTGACACATTATAATTGACATGTTTTACTGGAAAAGTTATAGTAATGATACAGTTCATTCTTTGGTGCGTGTTTTACCAGTTTATATTAATGTATTTATGTTGTCTTTGCTGGATGTTGACTGAAAAGTTATAGTAATGATACAGTTCATTCTTTGGTGCGTGTATTACCAGTTCATATTAATGTATTTAGGTTGTCATTGCAGGATGTTGATTATGAGGCTACTATGGCTACTAAACTTTCAATTGCCAAGAAAATTTTCACCCGAGAGAAGGATTTGATACTTAGCTCTGAATCCTTTCAGAAATTTCTCTCTGAGAATGAGGTCATACTGTGTTAAATGTTCAGCTTATTTTTATGAATATTATAGCAAATGATTCACGTTTTCCTCTTTTTACAGATTGCGCTTTGCTTGTTCAGCTTTGATTTAATTGATTCTCAGTTTTACTCTTTCAAAACTTTTGCTAAACTGAATTATGTTTTAATTGGTCAGGATTGGTTAAAACCCTATGCGGCCTTCTGTTTCCTGCGGGACTTTTTTGAAACATCAGATCATAGTGAATGGGGCCGCTTTTCTCAGTTTTCAAAAGATAAGGTAATCAGCCTTTTGATTTCCTTTCATTTAAGATTAGAGGTTGGATGTTTTTCACTAAATTTATGGGTCTATCCATAGATACAGCTACTTGATGATATTGAGAAGATGCTTTCCCTTAATTTTCTTACAACAATTTCCCTTTTCCTTCAGCTTGAGAAACTCATTGCAAAAGAAAGCTTGCAGTATGATGTGATTTGCTTCCATTATTATATCCAATTCCATTTACATTTACAAGTAAGCAGAATTGATCTCTGTCACATATTTTATACATCAAGTCACACTGTTGAACATAAAGGTATCTTATTCTTTGGTACCATCACAAAACTACAGTTGTCAGAAGCTGCGGGATATGCAAGAAAGAAAGGAGTGGTATTGAAGGGAGACCTACCTATTGGTGTTGACAGAAACAGTGTGGATACCTGGGTCTATCCAAATTTGTTTCGTATGAACACGGCTACTGGAGCACCTCCAGATTATTTTGATAAAAATGGCCAGAACTGGGGATTCCCTACCTATAACTGGGAGGAAATGTCAAAAGACAACTATGCTTGGTGGCAAGCTCGTTTAACCCAGGTGTTGTTCTTTAAATAAATTTTGATCCTACCATCATTGTGCCTTGGTCTTGGTGCCTTGTCTCTTTCACTGACTTTTGTGAATAAGCCAAAAGTTATTTTTCTTTGTTTCCATGACAGATGGCAAACTACTTTACAGCTTACCGGATTGATCACATACTGGGTTTCTTCCGAATCTGGGAGCTTCCGGAGCATGCTATGACAGGTCTAGTTGGAAAATTTCGACCATCGATCCCTCTTAGTCAGGTAAAGTTATGCTTGCCTAATCAGAAAGGCTTTTTTACTTGGAGAATAAATGAATGTAGAGCATGGTCTCTGTTAAGGGAAGCAATAGTTTTTAATGTTATTTTTGTGAATTTGCACAACTTAATGCTTCTTTTGTAGGAAGAACTTGAAAGAGAGGGAATATGGGACTTTGATCGATTGAGTCGTCCATATATTCGGCAGGAAATGTTACAGGTTACTGAGTTTTTTTTGTTAGTTGTAATCTGCTTTGACTTATTGTAATCAACCTATGACTTCTATTCCTTTGTTTTAAGTTTACTGTGCATCGTTTCTGCTAATGTATGTCTCTATTCTTTGATTTTTATTCTTGATTCAGGATAAATTTGGATCGTATTGGACTTTTATTGCCTCAACTTTTCTCAATGAATATCAGAAGCAGTGCTATGAGGTGAGAATAGTAGTTTTAGTCGATCAATGGATTTGTTATATATATGTTCTTCATAACTCATAATTAGTCTTTGGAGGGATTTTTCTGTCAAATATTAGGCTGAGGGGCCTCACTCTGAATTAATTTATTTTCCTATATATTCTTCTCAGTTCAAGGAGGAGTGCAACACAGAGAAAAAAATTGCTGCCAAGCTGAAGGCATGTGCAGAGAGGTCCTTGTTGTTGGAGAGTGAAAACAAGACAAGGCGTGGTCTTTTTGATCTTCTTCAGGTATAATATAATTTCAAAGAAAGCTTTAATCTTTGATTTTCATCTTACAAACTCTTTTTAATCATTTTATGTGCATTTTATCCTGAGCGCTTTTCTTAATAATGCTATAAGATCCTACAATTGTCATTACCTGTTCCGGTCCTGGATTATGATATGTCCAGCATTTCCTGCAGAATATAGTTCTTATCAGAGATCCAGAGGATCCAAGGAAGTTCTATCCTCGTTTCAATCTTGAAGATACTTCAAGTTTTAATGATTTGGATGATCACAGGTAATCATATTGGTGTGGAAAATTAGCTTATTTCATACATTTGTATGGTCCTCATGCATAAAAAAGTATTGCTAGTATGACTTAAAATGCATTGTATCTTGTACATATTTTGATAAATTTGATTGCCTATTCTTGGTGCCAAAAAAAATTCTTTTCCTACTTTTCTTTTCAACTATCTCAAGATACTGCCAACTTAGCATCTTACTTGTCATCCCATGATACAGCAAAAATGTTCTGAAAAAATTATACTATGATTACTATTTCCACCGGCAAGATAATCTTTGGCGGCAAAATGCTTTGAAGACTCTGCCTGTCCTCCTGAACTCATCTGACATGCTAGCCTGCGGCGAAGATCTGGGTCTTATTCCTTCTTGTGTTCACCCTGTATGTTGATTAAACTATTCTCAGCCTTCTCCCACCTTTCTCAGTTCTCTCCTTATCTCACAGGGATTTATCTTTCTGATTTTGCATATAATTGAAAAAAATCTGTCTTCTAACTGGTTAATTTTGATACAGGTCATGCAAGAGTTGGGATTAATAGGTTTGAGGATTCAACGCATGCCAAGTGAACCTGGTTTGGAGTTTGGTATTCCTTCTCAATACAGCTACATGACGGTAAGATCTTGTGCCTGTTTTATTGTGGTGCAATTGGTTATTACTAGAATGGGATTCTACAGGTTTATTTTCTGGTATTGTATTCTGAAATGGTTTATAAAACTTAACCAGAAGTTGAAAAACTGGTTATTGAGAAGTCCTAAAATGTATCCTCTCAATACAATTCATGATGCTAAAATCTTGTCATAATGCTTGTCTATCCTAAGCCCATTCTTTTGGTGCAACTGGAATGGAATGTGGCTGGTTTATTTTTCTTGTATAGCATTCTGGTCTGGTAATTGAAGTCCTCAATGAAAAAGTAAAAGAAATAAAATATCTTTTTGGAGTCCTAAAATGGATCAACTCTGTACAATGAAATGATGCTGCCAAAACAAAAGGACTTATTTCAACTGATAGTGTAAACTAGTAGAATAATTACATTTGCACCAAACATCATCCTTGCCATTGCTCATTGTAAATTAATAATGTTAATTATTTTTCTTATTATTTGTTATTTGGTCTATGGTTGAAAGCTTGGCCTTTTCTAGATTTCATAATATGCATCCTTTTTAATACCTGAAGTTAAATTATGATCTTGTAGCAGCGTATGAAAGTAGTTTCAATTTCTATCTAGGTTGACAAGCTTTATACCCAGTTAGCTGTTTAAATTTTATTTAATTTCAAAATTTTTTTTTTTGGGTGTTCCTTTTTCATTTTCCTTATAAAGCACTGAAATTATGGGAATTTGGCTATATTGCAATTGGCCATATGCTTATAAATACCTCCAATTGAACTTTTCAAATCTTCATCTTTGTCATTAGAATGTAACTGGGTAGGTGTGTAAATAAATGTGCTCAGGTGTGTGCTCCATCTTGCCATGACTGCTCAACCCTGCGCGCTTGGTGGGAAGAAGATGAAGAAAGAAGACGACGATTTTTCAAGAGTGTTGTGGGGTCTGACGTTTTACCACCTAGTCAATGTGTTCCAGAGGTTGCACATTTCATTATAAGGCAACATGTTGAAGCCCCATCAATGTGGGCAATTTTCCCTCTTCAGGTAGTGTAATGGTCATGTTAATACAGTGAGGTCTTCAATACTGTTCTCAAACTCTTGGGTACATCTTCCAACTTCATACAATCAATGCCTTGTGGGAAGCGCAGTAAATAGCACTAAGCTAAAAATGTTTGTTCTCGCTGTGGTTGTATTCATGTCTTAACATTGTACTAATTGATTAATGTGTACTCTGTTTGCATGTAAAAAAGGTGGGCTGTTAGTATTTCTATTGGTTGGTCATGTCATATAGGCTTTTATTTGATGATCAGGATTTGATGGCATTGAAAGAAGAATATACCACACGCCCTGCAGCAGAGGAGACAATTAATGACCCCACAAATCCTAAGCACTACTGGAGATACCGTATGCATTAAATTTTTATGTTAAATATTAAACTAAGCTTTGCTGTGCTTGCCTTTTGCCTTTGTTTATTCAAGCTCCCTTTTTCCAACTATAATATTAGAGTTGCATATTGAGGCTCATGACCTCATTATTGTTATTATGTTGAATTTTGTTGTACTCAGGTGTACATGTGACACTGGAGTCTTTGATAAAGGACAGTGAACTAAAAAGCACCATTAAAGATCTTGTACGCGGAAGTGGAAGATCACATCCTGTGGGAGAAAATGAAGTTCAAGTGAATGAAGAATCAGTAGCCACTACTGAGAAGCAGCAGGTTGCCACTTGGGTTGTGACACGGTTGAAGGGCGTCCCTCAAAAGGAGATTCCAATGGTCCACTAAGGTTGCTTATTCTGCTAAGGTTGCTTAGAGATCGTGTACTTAGGCATTGTGTTGCAATCATATCATTTGATTATATGCCTAAAACTAGGAGACCCAAGTCATACAAAAGTGGTAGAACGAAAGAATCAGAAGAATTCATATGATGTTCACTCCATGCTGCTGTTGAGGTTGGTCCTCTTTCCATACATCCATACTTGTCATGAACATGCATTATTGAAAATTGATAGGAATATATGTACTTTGAGTTTGTACGTAATAATGTTTCTTTCTTACTATGATTTTTCATAGTAACTTCAATAATAATATAGTTGCTAGCAACAAACAGTGCAACAGTTAAAGATTCCACGTTTGAAGATTGTTTGGTAATGCAGAAATAAAATTGTTGTTGAACATTATGTTCTTGCAAATTTATATATGTTGTGGGTATGTCTAATTACATTATACGCTTCCCATAAAAGTAGATGTCATGTTATTGATCTTTATTAGCTTTCACGTGAGTCTTAACAGTGTTCATACTTCATAAAAATATCTTGCATGGACAACGAAAGCTCGCTCATTTTTCCATGGAAATAGAGAAAAAGAAAATATATAATCAAGTTAAATCATATAGATTCCTGTTTTTTTGAGAAGACATATAGGTCCTAAATCTTCCGAAATACTCGCGAAGGAATCTGATATTTAAATTTTAAAAAATTATGATGGTCTGATTGTGGGCTAAATTTTTTATGATAGGAGTCATTGTTGAGTACTTGATTTATATCTATTTTTATCATTCTCAAAAAAAGATTTATACCTATTTTCACAGGTTGCGTTTATGATTAAATATGAATGATAAAACGCTTTTACAGTTTTTTAGGTGCTAAGGTTCCTTAATTAAATTCAATCAAAGATTACATTGACCAATGCAGTACAAAAAATTCTTTTCCTAAAAAGCACAAAAGAAAAAAATAGTTGATGCGAAATATTGGGAAAGATGTTCGGGTTTGTTTTTGGATATAAATGTTAAACATTATTAGAAAGTTTTAATTTTATCAAATAAAACATGAACAAAAGTTTCATTTTTATTTTTTATTTTAAAATCGATTGGGAGGAATTACCGTTTATTAAATCATGACTACAAAATTAGTCACATGACTAAAAGTACAAATGGATAATCCTTTGCCGAAGGAAGTGAAGTAAACTATGTCCATAAACAACATTGTAAATGAAGCCAGACCTTTCCATATTACCCAAGCCCTTAATCACAGGTGCAATTTGATGAAGTACACCACTGCCAAGACAGGATCTCAGCGGGTGAAACCGGTAACAAAATAGCAAAGCTTGTTTTCTAACTTCTACTAAAAAAAACTAAAATTTAAAAAATGAAATAGCAAAGCTTGTAAATAGCATTTGGTCGACTGCAAGGTTGCACTGGGCCTGCAAAACCAGACGATTGGCCCAAATTAAGAAAGAGATGTGTTAGGGACTTAACAAATTGTCATTAACAGTTAATGTGCCAGTCTCTCGTAGGTTAAAAATGAAATAATAAAATGTTTGACTCGGACCAGCCACAAGTAAAAATAAAGATTCTATAAAAATATTGGGAGATTTTGTTGTGTTCTTAAAATTTCTTGTAAATAAATCGCAAGAAAGAAAGTAAAATGTGTTGGTGCCACTCTCATCCTAGCACAAACCAACCTAACAAGGCCACCTAACAACAATATTTTTAAATTTGTTTCTTGCTTCAAGATGCACATAATCACTAGATTTCCCTAAATGACAATTCCACCCGAAAAAGAAGAAGAAAAAAGATTCTCTCCATTTCAAGTCCCGTCAATTTCATGACTTAGAATAAATTTTATAAATTTAAAAGTGTATAAACTAAAACGTCGTTAAAATAACGCGATATTCTATACATGGATAAATCTAAAAAATTACAATATAAGCAAATGGAGAGGATTTGATCCTAAAGAAATGAAGGTGGAACGCAAATGTCCTAAAATAGGAAACCGTTGGCAAAGCATGCGGATGAAAAATAGGAGACATGGGAAAAATAAAGGGCAAAGGGGTTGTTTTGGTTAGAACAGAAGTGTAAAACATAGAGTTGTTATGCGTAACGTGGCTTGAATCTATTAGTGAAGTGAGTAAAAAATGATACATGTTGACAAGAATGTGAAATAGTAAAATCCCATGTGTATATGTATGGACGGCTTAGATGACGTAGAGTTTGCATGGATAAAAAAGGAAGAGAAGGATACAAGTGAAACCCCAAAAGCCAAAAAAAGAGATGGGTTCACATTTCTTAATGGGAATTATTGGTGTGTGTATATTTGGTGTATTGTTGGATGATAATAAATAGGGTGGAGTTGAGGGCTATTATATTTTGGGTAACGGTTGGGAGAGGGAGAGAAATAAAAAGAGTGAATATTTTTCATTGCTGAACCCTCTGCTGCTCTTGCCCTCCCTGCCCGTTTCTATTCGTCTCATCCCTGAATACCTTAACCAGTGTTCAGGGTAAGCATCTCTCTCCCTCTCTTTGTTTCTTTTTCTTATGGTTTCTTCTTATTTTGATGGATTCATATATGTTAAAGGAAATGAGACACAGAAATGTCCCATGCTTCTTTGTTTTCCTATTTGTGTTTGTCATAACAACGGAAATGTTTTACCATAGTTTGCGGTGTTTTCAATAGAGATGTTTAGAGTTCAAATCCTTCCCTCATTGTTGTAATTATCTTATTACAAAAAAAGATATTTTCTTTTGTACCTTGTTATAATTTATAACAGCAAAAATATTCTAAAGGGACATATTTGAATTGCATGGTGCTTTCAATGGAGATATCTAATGTTCAAATCTCCCATCCTATTGTTGTAACTATCGAATTATTAAAATTTTTATTTAATAATTTGATGATTACAATAATAAATGAGGCCCAAATTCATATTTCCTTTCTCTTAATGGTTTTATTATTCTCTATGAAAAAAATGTCATTTGAAATGAAAAGAAAATACAAGGTTGTTTTCAGCATTGTTTATTTTTTAAGCCATTCAACATTAGTTTTTTGAAATTTTTTTTCTTGGATAACATGTAAATGTTGGAAATTAATTGTCGAATTACTGTTGTACTATTTTCTTTTTTTATAAAAGCATTGTGACTTGTGCATGATGTTGTAATTTTATATTTCAGAAAATCGTGACGATTTATGTGCGGAGTAGCGAGGGATTAATTGGATTTGCCTATATGGTTGTTACATTTTCATTTCTCAATCTATGATTTCATTCCATACAAAGATATGCAAGACATATATGAATGCTTCTTTATTTTTATTATTAGTTTTTTCTTCATTGTGGTAATCCTTGCTTGGATATATGCAGGTTATGTTGGATTCAAGAACAAACGTGTGGAAATTAGCCTATACTTTGCTGATCATCCACGAAATAAAGGAATGTGTATGCATGGGACATTAGAGACCTGTTTGCCAATTTTGGGTAAGCAAAGTTTTCTAAAATTTAAGAATGTTCAGTTGATATCCACACAAAGAATGATAAATTTTAAATAGCTTGGCAAGTTAGCATAAAAACTAATTATCTCACTCGGTTTACATTTCATATTCACCTTTGTATAAATTTTTCATGCCTCACATTTTAAATGTACGTTTTTAGGCATTTGTGTAATCGAAGGGGAAACCTTTATTTAGGCATTCTCATGCATGAATGCAAACGTGAATATAGTGGAAATGGTTCAAGTGATGCCTAATATATAGCTAGCTAGAAGATCATAAACGTGAATACCCTTATTGGCCCAAATTGTTAATGACACATTCTTTTTTTTGCATGATTCAGTATGTATTTGCCTTAAATAATGGTACTTATTATCTTTCTACATATCGACCCATTACATATGACAACAATAATTAAAATGAATAATGTTATAGAAAATCATATATAAACTTTTAATTACAGTTGTTGCACATTAAAAAGCAATGGTAGCTTTCTAGGACCATATCCAATTCAAATATAGTTTTTCCACAAACCAGCAAAAGGAAACAAGCTATTGCTCATATTTAAATTTAATAATGTTTGATAATTGTTACTTGTTTGAATCTGCTTTTTTTCTTATGCCAATTATATATATTTGGAAATTGATGAGGAGGTTGTGCTTATTTTGATCATGTAGATATGTGATTATTGATCTACCAACTGGAAACTCTAATTCTTGGGGGATCCTTTGAGAAGAGCAGCCCCTGGCATTCGTGGCCGCCTATCTCATCTGCATGAGATTCTTTAACATGGCCATAGCCATTGATCAACATCATGGATTCAAGCCTTTCAGCCGATCCCAAATATGCAGACTCCAATCCTACACTCACCTTGATCACAAAATTCTTGAACAAACTAATCTACCACACACCTCAATGCAAGCAATTGAAGTTGACAACATTCACAGAAGCTTATCCACCCCATGCCTATCCATAACCACAGAAGTGGAGGAAGAGTTTGGTAAAAATCCAAGAATTGAGATTGTTGGGGGCCAAGAGGATCCAAGAGCACGTGCTTTAGTGGTTGAGGTTGCCATAGCTTTAGCCTCTGGTGTTGATCCAATGCCAGTGTCAAGTGGGTTAGGTGGTGCCTACTTCTTGTGTAGCGGAAATAATGGTGATAATATTGCTGTGGCAAAGCCAATAGATGAAGAACCTTTAGCCTTTAACAATCCAAAAGGCTTTGGGGGTCGGATGCTTGGCCAACCAGGATTGAAACGCTCAGTTAGAATAGGTGAAACTGGCATTCGTGAATTGGCTGCTTATCTTCTTGATCATAATGGCTTTGCTGGGGTTCCTCCAACAGCTTTAGTGAAAACTTCCCATGTTGCATTTCATGTCAATAATGAAGCCTCAAATTTAGCTGAACAATACAAAGTTGCTTCACTCCAACGCTTTGTGGAACATGAATATGATGCTGGAGAGTTGGGCTCTTCTGGTTTCTCAGTTACATCAGTGCATAGGATTGGGATTTTTGATGTTAGACTCATGAATCTTGACAGGCATGCTGGGAATATACTTGTTAAGAAACATAAGAATGATACTAATTATGCACCTGGGGTAGCTGAGCTTGTGCCAATTGACCATGGGCTCTGCCTTCCTGAGTTTCTTGATGATCCATATTTTGAGTGGCTGCATTGGCCTCAAGCCTCAGTTCCTTTTTCCAAGTATGAAATTGAGTACATTTCTAATCTTGATCCATTTAAAGACGCCGAACTTTTAAGGACTCAACTTCCATCTATAAGGGAGTCTGCTATCAGGGTACTTGTGTTATGCACTATTTTCTTGAAGCAAGCTGCGGCTTCTGGGCTTTGTCTTGCTAATATTGGTGCAATGATGACTCGGGAATTTTGTGGTGGGGAAGAAAAAATGAGCGTCTTAGAAAATCTCTGTACCCAAGCCAAGTCTAGCTTGCCTAGTATTTGTTATCATGATCAAGGAAAAGAATTCGAAATATTTCAACTTGAAGATGAAAATGAAGATAGTTTAATTGAGGTCTTGGACCTTCCCCATCTCTTGAAGAGCCATCCTGGGGTAGTTGATCCACTTAAGATGATGCCAAGGTTTTCGACCATAAATGACAATTTTGATGATAATGATGGTATTGGAGCATATAATGGAAGTGAGGACAACAATTTCTGTGACAATCATAAGGTGGCGGGGCATTTTATGAAGAGCATGAGTTTTTTAGTATCAAGCTATAATTTTGAAAATGGGGGCATTTCTTTTGAAGACATGAGTGAAGATGAATGGGAATTGTTTTTGGAGATTTTTGAGGAGCTTTTGCCCAAGTTGTTTGAAGGTAAAGATCAGTGCACTAACTCGAAGCAAAGGTTGGGAACTTCTTGCAAATTTTGAGGAATGTTTGGAGGGAAGGAAACAGAGAACAAATAATAATGGTAATTGATATTTAAATCTTGTACCTAGTATGAAGTTTGTGTATATTATTGCCAGATGGCTAGCTAGTGTAGGTTGTAGATACATTCTATAGGGCTGGAATGGAAAAGCGATTGGTGAAAAGCCATCCTTCCATTTCACCCTTGATATTTTTATTTTTTCTTTTCAAATGTTGTTGTAAAGTAACAAAGAGCCAAACTTGCACATCATTTTGCAATTATTTATTGATGGGTATGCTTCATTATTATTTTGTGTTTGCCTTATTCAAGATGTGAAAGTACATTTGAAAATAAAATTATTACTGTCATTATTTATATTTTTATAAATATAATCTATTATTGATTATTTTAACTAATTATTAAATTATTAGGACATCATTACAATTCGGTTTTAATATCCTAAACTTCTCTATTATGCCGTTCTTTAATGGTTTGGTTTTTTTAAAAACATGGTTTTAATTTTATTTTAAGATTGACACGCACACTACTAAATTCTCTCTCCCCCCTTCTTTTTATAAAGAAACTAATCGCTAACTCGTACTATGCACGGGAACTTACTTATTTGTGAGGTAGACTAAAATAATTTTATAAAATCTTAAATTGATTAAGAAATTACACCATTTTATGATTTGCTCTTGTATGATTTCAATTTGTAGTACAATTTGATGAAGAAGTTATTGCTTGAATGTGCAATGACTTAAAAATACAATTCAGATATTAAAACTTCTAAAAGACCAAAAAATATTAAAGAATCAGATGATTCACTGTTTAGAAATTATTGAAACAAAACAAAATATATATGACTAAACAATAGAGAAATATAAAAGAAAGATGGGTTATATTTAAAAGAATAATCCATGGTTATAATTATTGAAAGGAATCAAAAGATTTAGAGCCTACAAATTATAGATAATATATATATGTGTGTGTGTGTGTGTGTGAGTGTGATTACACAAATTCAGATGTTAAAACTTCCAAAATATCAAAAAAGATATATAATCAAAGAATGAGTTATTGAAACAATTTAAAAATTACACGAAAAACCATTATATATATATTTAATGTAGTAGAGGAGAAAAAAATAACAGAAGAAGAGCTCATAACTCTACCCGGCTTTAAAAAAAATATTGGGGTTTGCACTACTTTTATAGTGTTCATGATTAACCTTGCAAATTTGGAGATAAATTATCAACGTTTGAGTTTGAGTTTAAGTTGAATTTGTTAGAGAGAGAATTTCACTCTTTGTTAAGTTTGGACTAAACAAAAATAATGATGTGGCAAGCTCTAGAGAGGTCAATAAAAAGTCAAAAATTTCGGTTATATATATATATTGATTATGAATAAAAATTTTATTTCATAAGCTAAAAAGAACAACATACCAAACATGACTTTTTTAAAATAGGGCAAGGCAATCTCCATATCCAACATAAGGCTTTTTTTTAACACCCTCACCTACAAATGCACAAAAATGTTGCCAACCATATCCTCAATTAAACGTCCTAGATAAGTGAATGAAGATCCACCATCCATCACAGCCTTCCTACCACTCTCTCCCATCTCTCTCACCCTTCTCCTCACATTATTGTTTGTCTCCATGACAAATCTTATTAGTGGCGGAGCCAGGAATTTAGGTCAGGGAGGGGGGCGAGGAGATTAAAAGACAAGATTGAAAGTAAAATATTAATCTAAAAAAATTAATCAATATTAATAACAAAATAAATAAGCAACTATATGCTAATGTAATTGTCATATAGAATCTAACATAAAATGTAAACTTTAATTTATTTTTTCACACCTATCTTAATTTACTCATTTTCCCTTGACAATTTTCCATATTTTGAAACCACTACATGATTTCTTCACACTCAATAGTCTTGAATATATATTTCTCAATATATGTAATTAAGCAATCATTCATCCGCTGATCTCTTATTCGATTGTGTAATCGATTTTTTTATTATGTCCATTGCAGAAAATGCTCTTTCAACAGTAGCTGTTGCAACTGGTAAGATCAATGCCAAAGTTACTAATGAGTAAACCAATGGATATGAAACATCCTTTTTCATTTCTACCATCTTTTAACAAGCTATCTTCAGTGGACCACATGTCATGGATGTATGTCTCAAGTTGGTTATCTAAGAAAGAAACTTGAACTATTGAAAAATCACTTGGATAAAACTGAGCAAGCTAAATCAATTTCTCATTGTTGAATGCTGAAAATAAGTTATCTGGGTTCAAACACACAACACAAAGTAGTAGTTTAGAATTTTCAAAATGACTATTAAGTTCTTGAAGTTGCATATCTATAACAGTATAAAAAAGCTCCACTTGATAATGATGTGAATTTTTCATGTTTTGAGCTTTTTGTCATGATTGAGGTTGATATAAATCATCCATATCAGGGACATCAATATTATTCTCTGCACAAAATGCAGAAACCTCCTCTAGCAAAGAGTTCCACCCATCATTTCTCATGACCTATAAACGTTGCTTTGAAATGTCAACCAACTTCATAGCATTCATAATATCTTGATCTTTTCATTGTAATGCCTGTGACAACTCATTACTTATATCAAGTACACCTTTCATCAAATGCAAATCAAACATGAATTCAAATGTTTGGAGTTGTTGACGGTTGTTTTGGGGAAGCCAAATAGAAAGAAGCCCAGCAACACGGGCATAAAAGAATTGGTAAATGAATAGAAAAAAACCATTAAGCCCAAGCGATAGGAATAATGGATCACAGGTCCATAAAATAGACAAATGGGCCTTGAGGAAACAAACGGGCTTAAAGAAGCCCAGAAAGAGAGGAATAGCAAATCCATGGGCAGTATATGATGTGGAAAAGTGAGAATGGGCCACAGTAGGCCTAAAGTTATGCAAGCAAAGAAAGTAAGGGGTTGATGGTAGGCCCATGAGCCCCAAGGATGAAGGATAAGGTAATTAGGCCGGGGAAGCCCAAAAAAGTTAGTAAAAAGCCCATAGGAATGCAGAGTTAGGAAAAGGGCCAAGGAAAGCAAATGGGCCAAGGATGCCCAAGAGACCGCAAGTAATGCAACCGAAAATGCCTAAATGACTACACCGAGTCATAAGTAACAAGCCCAAAGAGGCCCAGTAGGCTCAGACCAAATAACATCACAATAAGAATAGCAGGGTGATATGGTAGGAAACAATGGCAAGGCTATGGAAAGAGTAAAATGATAGGTTAGAGAAAAAGAAGCCCACAATCCAACAAAGCCCAACCCTAAAGGGAGTAAGGGCACAAAAAATATGAGATCAGTAAACAGCCTACACCATAAGAAGCCAAGAATTACCGGTAGAATGTGCAGACAGGTCTCCAGATCACGACAAACGCGTGAGCAGCAGACAAGCTTTGAACGAACATAGAAGTAAAGCACGCGTAAATCCCAAGCATCACTAGCCTGTACCCAACCAATACGGGACGTGGTAAAGTCATGGGTCAGAGGTAAAAGGGCATGGTCTGGCGGTTGGGAGATGAAAAAAACCTATTTTGAGGTTCCTACTCAGGTTCTTTTGGGGGAAATGTTCTGCTGGGATGACATACCGCCTAAAATAAGTAAGGGTAAGTGGGAACCACTAGGTGCATGCCATGAGGGATAGAGAGAGAGAGCACCTACACCGTAGCAGGTAAGGATGCCACGACAGAGAAATAAACAAAATAGTCCTCTTTGTCTGATGGTAGGAATGGCACAGCCAACACAGATGAACCAATAGTGGTCAGCAAGTACACCTAGACCAAACAAAGGTGGTTAAGTGCTAAAATAATAAAATCTGATCATGGCAGACACTATAAAAAAGGGGACCCTAACCGTGCACAGGGATCACAAACTTGGGGGGGGGGGGGAATAGGAACTTAAAAGAAAACCACGGAATAGAAAAACTAGGATTGAGAAAAGGGAGGAAAAAGAAAGATAAAAGGAAAATTAGAAAAATAAGGAAGAAAAAACAAAGAGTTAGATCGGTAGGTATGTACCAATAGGTTGATTCCCTCTTTCCCTCTCAAAGTCCTGCTCTCTATCAAAGGAAAAGAATCTTTGTTGAACATAAACCATTTAGGTCCATTTCCTCAAAGCAATTAATTTCACTCCCAGGGGAGATTATTTGCATTGAGAAAGTGGTTTCCCTTCTCTGTTTCAAGCTCCGTAGTGTCACTCGGTGTGGCAGACTGACTTTCCCCTATTCTTAATCCAAGAAACCCATTATTATTATTTTCTATTATTTTTTTGTATACGGAGGGTACTTCTTACCGCTCCCTTTTTTTATTTATGTCATCTAGTTTTCCTTTTGTGTTACCTTTATTATACCTACCTACCATAACTCCTTATAATAGCTCTGCCTGCCATGGGCATGTGATCAAAAACTGGCGAAATGGGCATAGTTTGTGCACAAGCCGGATCAAAGTGAGTTACAGTTGGACTAGTCTCAACTCCTTTACTCAGAATACTTGGGTCCAGTACTGCATGAGACAGCCCAGCCTAATATTGTAAAAAAGGCCCACAACAAGAGTAAACCAATTAAGATATTTGCTTTTGCACTTTGATTAGAATCTAAACCATCTTCTATAATAGTTTCAATCACATCAATTGCAGAAGAAAACATGTGAATAAGATTAACAAGTGCACCATAATAAGAACTCTAATTTGTATCTCCAGGTCTTTTTAGACTCATTTCTTGATTCAAGCCATGAACAGTTGAAATTTCATTATTTTTTAGTACTTCTATAACTTAAGCACTACGTTTTTCGCTAAGAATATCGTGACATTTGCATGATGCTCCAACAATATTGAATACCTTTGCAACAAAGTTAAAAAAGGTTGCAATCTGGATGTATTTTTTGCTATTGCAACTGAAGTTAGTTGAAGCTGATGTGCAAAGCAACGAACATAATAGGCAAAAGGATTATCTTTCAAAATAAGAGTTTTTTGTCCATTTAACTCCCCTCGCATGTTGCTTGCCCCGTTGTAGCCTTGTCCCTGCCATCTACTAATGTTTAAGCTATGTTTATTAAATATTTCCTCAATTGCAATCTTTAGTGTCACTATTGCTGTATTATTAACATGTGTAATGCCGAAAAAGCGCTCATTCACATGTCCCAATTTGTCTATTTAAAGCAAAGCAATTGCCAATTGTTCTTTAGTAGACATATCACGTGATTCATCAACTATAATAGCAAATAATAAGTCTCCAATATCTTTAATAATAACATTTATTGTCTCAACGGCTGCAACATTTGCTATTTCTTTTTGGATATCAAGAGAGGTTATTTGATGATTTTCAAGAGTATTTTTGAGGACCGCCTTATCAACTTCTTTATTAATAATTCAAGAAAATTTCCTTGATTATTGGAGTCTTTAGATTCATCATGGCCATGAAATGCTAATCCTTGTTGTAGAAAACAAATACAATCCATTGATGCATTCAAACGAGTTCAATATTCTATTTTCTTAACATCCGATTGCTTGTTTATAACTATTTGAATACTTTGTCTTTGGCTTAACAAAATTTCACATTTTCTTTGAGCTATATTATGTGCGCTATTGTGATCCCCAACATGATTCTGTAATTTTTTTATTTTTTTCTAATTTTTGAATCCTTCAATAACAAATGAGTCCCCTTCCTTGATCACCAGTATCAGGTCGAAAAAGATAACAATATAAACAATATGTAGCATCTTTCGTAATGCTATATTCGAACCAACTAGCATATTCTTTGAACCAGAATGGATTAAATTGACGCTTGGTTTTGCCAAATTGACTTTGTGGAAAATCATGGTCAACTGGTTAACAATATTTATTTTGTAGATAATGCCTTCTAATCTGATCTCTTTCATTAGGATGATAATCAGAAATTTTTATTCTTAAACCAGGATTTGTGGGAAGATTTGCAACATCCACTTCGATATGAATTTGTTTAGGGTTTGATCTGGACTTATTATTATGATCAGGATTCTCCATAATCTCAATTAACTATAAATAATATATGTCATATCATTAAAATGAAGAAAAATAATTATCAATTTATGGTTAAGAATAATCAAATTAAGAGACCAATATAAATACAAACAATTTAAACATATAATTTGAATTATAAATTCATGGTAAAAAATAGTCAAATCAAGAGATCCATTTACATATAAACAGTTTAAACATATAATTTGATCATTCAAATAAATAAATCAAAGTAAAAGTATTAAGAGTATGCAATATACCTGTGAATATTTAAACGTGACTCAATGGTTCAGATTGAATGCTTTTAAAAACTCAACAGAAACTCTAAGGCACAAACCAAAAGAGATCGGTATCAAAAGATTTTTTTTTTTTTTTTGGTGGGAGGTGTCAGGCATCCTTTGTTTATATTATATACACACGGTTTTTTTTTCTCTCCAAAGTTTTGTTAGAGCACTCATAGCAATGGTGCTATATTGCTATATTTTAGCTCGTCAACCACTAAAATCATGCTTCAGCAGTGGAGCTAAATCTTTTTTTTTTAGCTCCATTGCTACAATGCACATCTATAGATAGATGTGCACTGTTCATAAGAGCTTAAAAAAAAAAGTTATTTTATTCTGCCTAGTTACCACTTGCTTTTTTATTTTTATTTTATCAGACCGTGCCTTTCTCTCTCTCTCTCTCTCTCTCTCTCTCTCTCTCTCTCTCTCACATTCATTCTCATCTCATCTTTGAAGCTCATCACTCCGATCTCTCATCTCATCTCTGAACCTCACTCTCTCAACTCCGGTCTCTCATTGTCAACGTCCCCACCATCGAAACTCAACGTCATCGACCCACCAACCATCCCAAGCCGCCGATCGACCTTATACCCATGCTGCCATCCGCCTCAGACCCATGCCATCGATCAGAGTGCTTGCTCATGGATATTGGGTACCTGACTGGGAAACCTATAGAACTCGCTGACCCACCCCTTCTGCCAACCCAGCTCGCCGATGTTGTGCTTGTTTGTGATTGGTGATTTTTTATTTTGATTGTGATTGGTGATTTAGTTTGGTCTGGGTTGAGGAAAAAGATTGGAGATTTGGTTTTTTCTTTTTTTGCTGCCTACTGTGGACTGCTAGTGTTGGTGGTGGTTGTGGGTGTGGTTGATGGTAGATGTGGTTGTGGTTGGTGCTGTGTATGTTTTTTGAGTTGTGTGATATATTATTTTATTGTATTAGTTATATTATTTTATTGTGATGTTTATATTATTTTATTGTGTTGAAAACTAAAATAGATTCACTGCTACAGCATGTGTGTAGGTAAAATAGATAAAATAACTTTTGGTGGAACTAAATTTTTAGTTCCACTGCTGTGATGTTCTTGGGCTGCTAGTTCTGATTTCTATTCCGTGTAATAGTAGGTTTATTTATTTATGGCGTAAATGCTCTTTTCGTCCCTACATTTTGGGGTCGTTTATATTTTGGTCCCTACATTTCTATTTTACCAATTTTAGTCCCTAATCCAATTAAAGTTTGTTATTTTAGTCCTTTCCGTCAGCCAACAGACGGAAATGACTGACGTGGCTAACGGACTGATTAAAATATTAATAAAAATCCACCGTGTCTCTTGTTCACCCATGCCACTTGGGTTCCCGCCCCTTTATTCGCATGTGACCCTTACTAACCCCTAAATCAGTACCAGAAACCCAAAATCCCTAAAATCGGTCCACCTTCCCCCAAACCAAATCAGTCCACCTTCGTTCCCGATTTGAGATAGCCATCAAACCACCATAGCAAACAAACAAACCACCATTGCAGACAAACAAACCCAGAAATATATATACCTAAACCCATTTTTCTTTGAATAGCAGAGAAAAGAAAAGCAGAGAAAAGAAAGGCAGAGAAACACGCTATTGTAGTGAGATCTCTATATCTATGAGATAGAGACCAAACACACAGGTATTAGCTCTCTCTCTCTGTGTATGTCCTTATATATAGCTAGCTTTATATTATGCGTAGGGGCCACCATGTTGCTTTTGTATACATTGTTTGGGTTTTGACTTTATTATGTTTGTTTAGTTACTTTTGACTGTCTCTTGGTCCTTGTCTGGGTATGTGTTTCTTTGTGGCTTCCAATGTGTTTCTTAATGGGACAAAATGCTTATGACATTGCTGTTTAATATGTGTTTGTTTGTGCTTTCCAACGTGGTCCTTCTACTCCCCTGTTTCTCTGTGCAAATGCTTATGATTGTTTGTGCTTTCTATTTTGTTTGTACTTTTTATTATGTTTGTGCTATTTAACATGATGAAATGCTTATGACATTGCTGTTCAGTATTATTTAACTAATAACTAATGAGTGCTGTTTTGTTAACTAATGGTTTATATGTGTTTTGCATGCAGCATGAGTGAGCTATTTAGTTTGTCTATGCATCATGGTGGGTATTTTATTGATAACCCTAGAAAATATGTGGGAGGTAAAGTGGATGTAGTGGATACTTGTGACCCTGATAGGTGGTCCAAGACAGAGATTGAGGGTATATGCAGGGAGTTTGGGTACACCTCTGTGAGCAGGATTTGGTATAAAATACTTGGTGGTGATCTAGAGAGAGCCAATTTCCATTTGATAGTTAATGATGATGATGCCATGTTTATGACAGAGTTAGTGATTGGTCATGAAGAAATTCATGTGTTTTTAGAGCACCCTGTGGATAATCCTATACTAGTGGATGAAGGTGAGCATGTTGGGGCAGATGTGCAGCCATTGGCAGTGGAGAAAAACCCTTTAGGATGTGGCAGTAATGATGAAGGTAGTGACAATAGTAATTCTGGTAGTGAAGATTATTACAATAATAATGAGGATAATAATGAGGATCACATTGAAGTAGATGTTGAACAAGCCTACTCTAGGAGAGAAAGTAACACACCAATGGCTGAGGAGGTTGATAATGATGATGTTGTTGAGGTTGATGCTGCAGAGGTGTATTTTAGGAGAGCAAGTAAGGAACCTATGACTCAACACCCATCTGAGGACAAGGATGTAACTGATAGCAGTGACAGTGGAGGAGGTGATGGTGAAGGAAGTGGCCTAGAGGATGAAGATGTAGTGAATCATGCTGAGAGGGAGTTTGTGGAGGACAGTAGTGATAGTTGGGATGGTTCTGATGAAGATGTTACTGAACCAGTACAAATGGGTGCTGGTGTAATAAACTTTGATTATGAGAGTAAGGAGTTGCATAGTCTTGAGGAATCATCTGATGATGATTTTGGGGATGATACTGATGATGGCTCTGAAGATGAACTGAGAACACCTGTGGGGAAGGGAAGGGGACAAAAAGGACCTTCCCAGTGTTTAAGCTAGTTGCTAAGGCTGAACATATTAGATTTGAGAAAGATATGTTGTTTACAATACCTAAGCAATTCAAAGAAGCTGTAATTGATTATACTGTTCATGGTGGATAGGGGATTAGGTTTGTAAAAAATGATTTGCAGAGGGTAATAGCAGTTTGCTAGGAAAGTTGTAAGCTTGTGACATATCTAGCAAAGCTGCCAAGAGAGAAAAGCTACCAATTAAGAACACTGAACCTGGAACATACTTGCACTAGGAGTTATAAGAATCCAAGGTACACTTCTTCATATATTGGGAGGAAGTTGATGAAGAGGGTGAGAAGACAACCTAACATGAAACTAAAAGACATCCAAGATGCTGTACATGAGAAGTTTACACTAAACATAACTCCGGGAAAAGCCAGCAGGGCTAGGGAGAAGGCAAGAGAATATGTTGATGGGGCTAACACACAACAGTACAATCAACTTTGGGAGTATTGTGAAGAGTTGAGGAGGGCTGTCCCTGGCAATTCCATACTTATGAAGGTACACACCTTCAATGAAGGTGATTTGGCTGCTGAGATGGACTTGATCTATGGGGTTCCATATTTTGAGAGGTTGTACATATGCTTGGAGGGTTGCAAGAAAGGGTTTATGGCTGGCTGTAGGCCAATAATTGTTTGGATGCCTGCCACTTGAAGACTAAGTCAGGTGGGCAGTTAATCACAGCAGTTGCCAGAGACCCTAATGAAGAGTACTTCCTACTTGCATATGCTGTAATGGAGGCTGAAACTAAAGACTCCTGGACATGGTTCATAAATTTGCTACTTGCAGACATAGGTCAGAACACAAGATGAACATTTATATCAGACCAGTAGAAGGTATGTATGTTTATTACCATATCTATATGCATTACCATATCTATATACTAACACCACAATTATTGTTGTACTCACAGCGGTTGGTGTAGACCTTCATTGATAATTGGCCACAATATGAGCATAGGATCTGCTGCAGACACCTCTACAATAATCTTAGGAAGAACCATCCTGGTGTTCTGATCAGAGAGTTGTTTTGGAAAGCAGCCAAAACTACTTATAAAGCTAAGTTTGATAGGCTGATGGATGAATTAAAGGGAATTAATGAGGATGCATACAGTTGGTTGCAAGATCATTCAACCACCATATGGGCCAGACACATGTTCAGTGAGGATGGGTTGAGTAATATAGTATTGAGCAACATGTGTGAGAGTTTTAACAGTCGGATTCTGAAGTTTAGATCTAAGCCTATAATTACTATGGTAAGAATCTAAGCCTTTGAGTAACAGTTAATTAGATACATTATTTGATACATTAAGAAATTAACATCTTGTGTGTGATTGCAGCTGGAGTCCATTAGGTTATATCTTATGACAAAGTTTCAAGATAACAGACAAAAGATCACGAGAGTGGAATCAGAGATATGCCCTAAAGTGCTTAAGAGATTGCATTGGGAAAAGACTACAAGCAGCAAGTGGCTTGCTTGTTGGGTAGGTCATACACAGTTTGAGGTTAAAAGTGGACTGCAAAGTTTCACTATGGACATGGAAAAAAGACATTGTAGTTGCAGGAAATGGGATACGACTGGCATGCCATGTGCCCATGCAATTTCCTGCATATTCTTCAATAGGCAAGAAGCTGAGCAGTATGTGTATAGGTGTTTTCATGTCTTCACATATAAGGCCTGTTATGAGCCAGTAATTGCACCTATCAATGGACAGAATATGTGGAGGCCTAGTGGTGTCTAACCTGTTCAACCTCCTATTAAAAGAAGACCACCTGGGAGGCCCAAGAAGAAAAGGACAAAGGAGGCTGGTGAACCAGCATGTAGGAGAACTGGTATCTCCAAACAGTGTAGGAGCTGTGGTCAAATAGGACACAATAAAAGAAGTTGTAAGGGTCAGATTGAAGGAAACTCTTCCGTACCAAGCACCATAAACAAAACCACAGCAGCCAAAAAGGTAACATTCTACCATATATGTCAAGTAAATGTGTGAGTTTTTACATATTACATATCAATAAATGTGGATTTCTTGTTTGTAGACCAGCAGATGTAGAAACTATTCTAACATCAATCAGCCAACAGGACAAGCTCAAGCCCCATTTGCACCACCTCAGCCATCTGTATCATTCCAGTCCAGCATGCACACCTTCACTCCTTGTGCATTTCCTCAGCCATTCCCATCATTCCAGACCAGTATGCACTTCTCATCCAGCCCAAGTGCACCATACTAGTACAGCATGCACAGCACTGTCACACCTTTTCCACTATCCCAGTCCAGCATGCACAGCACTGCCACACCTTTTCCACCACCCTAGTCCAGCATGCACAGCTCCAGTCCAAGTGCACACTAGACCCCCACATGATCATCCAATCCAATTGCACCACCCAACTTAGGCATCAGTCCAATTCCAAGACTGAGGAGGAAAAGGATGGTCACATCAGAGACACTGAATGCTTCCAAGAATGCATCTAGATACAAGGGGGCTATCAAGTTTGTTGGGACTCAGTCATCAATACATGCTCCAAGAAGAAATGAATAGCTTGTTGTTTTATATCTTTTGATGAATGGCTTGTGTGTTGTATAATTATAGCCAAGCCCTTATTTTGTGTATAATTGGTATTAGTTAAACAATGCCCTACTGTTTGGGTTAAGATTGGCAGTTGAAAAATGCCCTGCTGTTATTTAAACATACTTTTGCTTTTTTTAATGATAACTATGTTTGGGTTAAGATTGACAGTATGTTAATTAAGATGTTTGGATTTCAAGATTGAGTTTGTTGTTTCCTTTTGTCTTGTTTTATATGTGTAGTATAGTGCTTTCTTGGAATATGTTATCTCTTAATACCAGTTTTATTCGTTGCATGCACTTAGAAATCTGCTACTTGGTTCAACAGGGACATTTCCAATCCACACATCCGCACATCCACACATTGAATTGAATCAGAAAGGTATTCATTTATTTCTCAACAGAAAGAGTACAAAATAAGCAGCAGGTGTGTCATTGCTAATAACTAATCCTACCAAAATAGAGCACACTGCCAACCCTCTATACATAAACACTGCAACCCTCCATATATAAACATTGCAACCCTACATGCACTACCAAGCACAGCAACCCACACAAGTTATTTCCACCCCCTACCTAAGCAAACATAGAACTGCAAATATCACCACTAACAATGCCACAACTACAACTAAAAACTTCTCTCTCTTCTTACAGTATGCAAGTTCAGCCTCAAGTTTGATGATCCTTTGCCTTTGCTGTGGGATAAGCACCTTACCACGTTCACATATCTCATCATCACGCCATTGGAAGAACCTACACTTTCGCTTCACCTGAAACACAGATAATACTCTGAAAAATGAAAAATGGAAATCCATACACTATTGTAGCAACAATTTGAAACAACATACTCAAATTAACTAAAACCCACTCAAAACATTTATTGAAATTGACATACCCAGTAGTTTGGACAACCATAGAACCTTCTGCTACGGTTGTCTTCAGTCCACGCCACAACTAGGACAAGTTTTTGATTACAGTAGCACATCATTGGTGCTCTCCTCCTCACACTGGAACTTGTTGAACAGCTTGCTTCCATTGAGCTTTGAAGATTGTTTGTTTTGATCGTGGTTTTGGGAGATGAGGATTAACTGTGTTGGGAGTCTAGGGTTTTGATTAAGGGTGTCCACGGGTCGGGCCTGGTCGGTTTTGGGCCCAAATCGAACTCGACCCGATTGGATCGGGTTACTGAATTTCAGATCCGTATTTGACCGAATATTCGGGTCGGATCCGACATTTTGGATAATCGGTTGTTCGGGTCGGAGTCATCGGTTTGACGGGTCTGGGCCTCAAATTAGGCCAGACTTTTTGCCATGGTTAAAATTATATTAAATTCATTTTTTTGGGGCCTTTTTAGCCCAAATTACACGGTTTGGCAGTTACTAAAAACCCACTAACTTCAGATTTATTAAATTCCCTATATATTCCAAATTGGGCCTCTATTTACTTAATTTATTTTAAAATAGGGCTTTCAGCTTAACTACACTAGGCCTATTGGGCCTTCAATCAGGACAAATCAAAAAGGCCCAAATATGGCCTATTCTTTTTATCACCTGTGATCAACACAACACACCAAAAAGTCTTTCTTATTTTTTAAACACTTGTGATCTGAAACAAGAAGCACCAATCAATCCCAATACATAATCTTTCCCACATTAACAACAAAAAATAAACACAATATAATATGTAATCTGCTAAACAACACAATAAGCACCAGTAGGATGCTCAACACCTATAAAACCTGCAAATCACAACAAATAATATTTCCAGTAATAAAATAAATCACAACAGATTATACTATACTGCAATAGTGCAATATTCCATCAGATACATATACTTAGTAACATAGAGGCAGTCACCACAAGTTTTTTGGGCAGTAACCCATAAGGCAGAAAGCCTGCTTGTTATACAATGTTCCAAATAGATATAATTAATTACAACAATCAAATACCATAGGTATTTCCAAAAAATAGCTTTTTCAAAGCATTGAATGACTATTTTATAGTTTATAAGTCTATAACTAATAGAAAAGAAAACCTATGAACTAAGATTTCTTTTCTATAAGCATTGATAGTTGAGTATTGTTACAAGTTAAGAAAAGCAATATGTCCAAAAAAAGCTTCCAAAATATTCCCAAAATGCTGCCTTCTTTACAAAATAAATTATCATCCTCCTACAATAGACAAAAAAATATTCAACAAACAATACATTAGTACCAAGTACAATACATTAGAAAGGAAACCAAGTTTATAATAGTGGGAGGCTAAAGGTAGAATCATACCAAGTCAGTGATTAATCATCAATGCTAATTAAGGGTCTTTTGCCTGAAGTGGAACCCTTGCTTGAGCTGGTATTTGCTGTTGCACTTGCTGTTGGTTGTTGATTTAAAGCTAGAACAGAATAGGAAATACACACAATATATTAAATTTTGCTTGAATACATGAGACATTCAATAAAATTAATAGACTAAGTTTCAGAATTTAAGCATATTACCTAAGTCAAGTAACTCCTCCTCCAATGCCTCTACATCATCCCTTGACTGGCGATGAGAAATGGGAACTGTGGCTTGAAGCCAATTTTGTGAACATACAAGGTTTTGAACCATGAGAGGAGATAGTGAACTTTTAAATGGATTAACAATTCGACCTCCAGTGCTAAATGCTGACTCAGATGCAACAGTGGAAACTAGTACAACCAGCACATCCTTAACAACTTTTGACAGTACTTGGAACCTATTACAATTGTCCCTCCACCACTCTAATATCTCAAAATTCCCATCCTTTCTACCATCACAGTTTTCAGCCAAATACTTCTCAAGCTTATTACTACAACCTACAGACTGCTCAACTTGCAAAAAACGTTCATATCGCGAGTGAACCATCACATATGGATCACTAGCATCACTTTCCAATTTTGTCCTCTCACTCCCACTTTGATCTTGCACATTTGGTGAATGAATAGAAGTGTAAAAATTATACAACTTAAACAAAAGATCTTTCACCTTATCAACCATCACTTCTGCAACTGCATTCCCATAAATTTCAGAAAATGAAAACTTCAAAAACCTCAATTTTTTACGTGGATCAAAGACCACAGCCACATACAAAAGAGGATTAATTTTCTCCCCTTCCCCCCAATACTTCTCAAACTTAGTTTGCATGTTTGTGGCTGTGCTTTTCAAGAGAGTGTTTTGGGATTTTACTAAATTGGAAATACTCTCCTGAATAACAAAGATCTCATCATAGAAGGCATTTGAAGTAACGTACAATGAACCAGAAAATTTCTTTGTTGCATTATAAAAATGCCTTAAGAAAGTTACAAATGCCCTACAATTTTGGAAATTAGTCATACACGGAGACCCCAAACCACCACTATCTTCCTTGGTCCTAAAGTATGACGAATAACCATTATCTTCAAAATCCATTCGAAGGAACACTTTCTCAAATTTTTCAGCAGTTTCTAACATGATATAGGTCGAGTTCCACCTAGTAGGTACATTTAGACTAAGAAGACTCTTGGACTCCATGCCGACCCTCTCCATAAAACTCCTAAAAGTTTGACTTCTATTAGGTGAGGACTTCATATACCTCACAGCTTCACGCACCTTAGCAACAGATGCATCTATCTCTTTCAAACCCTCCCCCACAATGAGATTTAGGATATGGGCACAACACCTCATGTGCATGTACTTATTTCCTAAAACTGACCCATTCCAATCTTTAGTCACCCTTTGCAAAAATTTAATTGTTGTTAAATTTGAGCTAGCATTATCCACTGTTAAGGTGAATATCCCATCAATACCCCACTCACGCAATGACATCTCAATCTTTCTACCTATAGTCTCCCCCTTGTGGTCTTCAACTTGACAAAAATTTAAAATTCTCTTATGCAATTTCCAAGCATCATCAATAAAATGACATGTCAGACACATGTAATTTAAATTTTGAATAAAAGTCCATGTGTCCGTAGTGAGACACACCCTACAACCCTTCAAGGATTTCCTTAGCTTCTCTCTCTCACAGTTATAAACACCAATCACATCCCTAGCCACAGTTTGACGAGATGGGATATCCTTTAATTGAAGCTTAGGTTGTAAAGTAGTTACATATTTCTTAAACCCATACCCCTCGACATACCTAAAAGGCAACTCGTCAATTATAATCATTTCGGCCAATGCCTTCCTAGAAGCCTTAATAGAAAAGGATGTTGACACAAGGTGGAATCCATCTTCTCCATCCTTTTTGGGCACAAAAGCTAATGTTTTCTGCCCTTTACCTAAATCTTCTCTATTAGGATTCTTGGGACATATGGGCACATGAGCTAACAAATTACTAGTACCACAACTCTTACTATCAGCATTATAAGATTTTTGACAATAATTACAAATAGCCTTAGTTCTACTAGCATCACCCTCACCTATCTTTACTTTTTCAAAGTGACCCCAAACAATAGACTTTTTCCTACCACTCCAAGCACCACTAACAAGAGCTGTCATACTCACTTGGCATGGTGGAACTGGGGGCAACTCAGAAGCAGCAGTTGCTTTAGCCTGGGTAGCAGCAGAATCTTCAACTTGGGTGGGAATAGCACCATCATCTTCTGTAACAGCTGGTGTTTGGACAGAGGGTTCATTAGTGGAGGTTCCCATGACCTAAAAAAACAAAAATACATATTAGCAAACTAGAGTAACAAGTATAATTAATAGCTTTAATAATAATAATAATAATAAATAATAACCACACACACCAAAAAGAAAAACCAGTATCCTAGAACCACACATTTTAATAAATAGAATCAAAAGAGACTATTAGAAAGAAAGATCACATATCTCTTCTTAGCAAGATCATAGATAACTCAATTAAGTAAATTAATTAGGGACATGCAAGATCACAGATCTCTTCTTAGCAGTGACAAATTGCATGATCATACTAATCACATCATAACAATCTTCTCATACAAATGTGTTAAAAACAAAGCAACTTCTAGGTGTTAGAAAGAAAATTAGAAACAGTCACATCATAACAATCTTCTCATATAATCAACTTCTAGGTGTTAAATGTGTTAAAAACAAAGCAAGGTAAACTAAAACTTACATAAGATGCTATAACCAAAATGTTAAATAAACTTTGTTCACATCATAACAATCTTCTCATATAATCAACTTCTAGAAGTTAAATGTGTTAAAAACAAAGCAAGGTAAACTAAAACTTACATAAGATGCTATAACCAAAATGTTAAATAAACCTTGTCTAATTTGGGTAATACATAACATACAAAGCTACAAACTAATAGAAAAGCAAAATCAAAAGCATCTGCAAGCCACATTAATGCAACTCTCATGAATTACATTCAATAGTTTCCCTTTCAACATTCTATTTATCATTTAAATTACTCTCCCCATTTTGTAAAAGGAAACATCAAACAATCACCACAGTCACTACATTTTTTATTTTTATTTTTACTAAACACAAAGGAAAGCAAAAACCATACCTTTAAGAAAACCGTGGGTGTATGGGTTTCAAACTTGAGGGCAAATAATGACTTGGAGTCAGCTTTCAATCCTGTATAAAATTAAAATAGGATCAAAATTGATTAAAGAAAAGAACAAAGAACAAAACTAAATTAGTTAGGGTTTCTAAGTTTTTTTTAGTTAGGGTTTCATAGTATGAATCTTTGGGTTTATTTGATTTTAACAATTGATTTCCATAACAAATGAAGCAACAAGACTAACAAAAAAGAAAGATGAGAAACAAAAAAAAAAATTACCTCACTAACTCAGTGAAGAGTACACGGGGTGAGGACTAAACACCGGCGGTAGCTATGGAAAGAGGAGTGGATGGCGGCGGCGGCGCTAGGCTTTGGAGGCGGAGAGGGGACTGGGTAACGGCATTGGAGGTGGCTAGGGTTTGTATTTGGAATTTGGATTTGGAGAGAAACGGTCTAGGCTTTATAGAGTGTGAGAGTTTGAGAGAGTATGAGAGAGCAAGTAAAGAACTGACTCAACTGAGAGTCTGAGACTGAAGAAGTGAAGGCTGAAGAGGTGAGGAAGAGTGAAATGGGGAGGAGGAGGCGTGAATGGGAAGCCATGTCCATGACCTGGAACGCTATCTCTGAAGTGAAAATTGAAGAGTGAAGAGTGAAGACTAAATAGATTCGTTAGAGTCTTAGAGATATTTCATCTTTCCCATTTTATTCTCACCGTTAGATTAGCTTTTCATCTTTGGATTATAACCGTTGATTTAGAATGGGTTATTGTCCATTTTATTCTCACCGTTAGATTAGCTTTTCATCTTTGGATTATAACCGTTGATTTAGAATGGGTTATTGTGCCACTGTGACCGGTCATATCATGCTTAGGTTACTCTCATCAACACCATCAATTTTAAATTTTAATTTAAGATGAACGGCTGATATTAATGTTGGGAAGGTGTGTGGGAAAAGCTTGCTTTGAGTCTCGGGCTAGCATTGCTGGGCAGTGGGCATGGGTTGTTCCTACTTCCTGGCAAGTGGCATGTGATGTATTGAAGCTACTGTCTAATGTCAAATCCTTTTTTTTTTATTATAAATAATTCGGTCGGTTCGGATTTCTCGGGTGAAATATTTTGAAACCCAAATCCGAATCGAACTATTCGGATTTTTCACTTGTCAATCCGTGACCGACCGTAGAGTGGATTCGGAGCTGCCCATGGACCTTCAGTTCGGGCGGGTTCGGGGGGGCGGGTCGGTTGAAGCGAGTCACTGGACACCCCTAGTTTTGATCGTGGTTTTGGGAGAGGAGGTTGAAGCTCGAATTTTGGGAGTCTAGGGTTTCTGGTACCGATTTGGGGGATTTTGGGTTTTTGGTACTGATTTTGGGGTTAGTGAGGGTCACGTACGAATAAAGGGGCGGAAACCCAGGTGGCATGGGTGAACAAGAGACACGGTGGATTTTTATTAATATTTTAATTAGTCCGTTAGCCACGTCAGCCATTTTCGTCTGTTGGTTGATGGAAATGACTAAAATAACAAGCGTTAATTAGATTAAGAACTAAAATTGATAAAATAGAAATATAAGAACTAAAATAGAAACGATCCCAAAATATAACGGCAAAAATAGCATTTATGCTTTTATTTATTTTTAATCATTCCCAGGTGAGACCCAAAGTTTTATATTAGAGATGTAGTAGGTTTTTGTTTTCAAAATTCCATCAGGCTGCTGAGTTCTGACTCCTATTCCTTAAAGAGGTTGTTCTTTTTTTTTTTTTTTAAATTTATTCATTACTAAGTGGGATCCATTAGTTTTATATTATAGTTGTAGTAGGAGTGTAAGTCTATTGAGATAAAGCTGTTGTGAATTGAGATAAAGTCAGACAAGTTAGTACATGTACAACCTAATAAATAGAAAAGTTTTTTGTCTTTTGTGGGGGCGGCAAACAAGTTAGATCAGTATAATATTATTATTAGTGAAAATTTTGAAAGTTCAGGGAGCACCTGCCCCCACTTGCACCCCCCCCCCCCCCCTCTCCCTCCGCCCCTGCATCTTATTGCTTTCTCTATCTCATCCTCCAAAACAATTACAAGATGATCACCACCATTCCTGTACCAATTTCATTTCCACCGCTAATCCCAACTCTTTCACTGGCTTAAACGCATTCAACTATTGTTCAGCAAATAATGGTCATGTTACAGTTGGTACACCAAACCACAAGATTTCCAAAATTGAGTTCCGTCCACAATGTGACACAAACCCCCCAAATAATTTATATGCCAAAATGTCTACTTGTGGAATCTACTCACGTATAGTTCCATTCTTACTTGTTCGTTTAAGGAATCCTTTAGATAAAAGGTCCTCTATGTTCTTGTTGTCATTGAGTCCTGACCCTTTTTCCTTCTCCTTTTATTTTGAATTGTGTAAAGATCATAGAAACCTGAATGTCACAAAGATTTAGAATTATCGATGTAATAAGTTGTTATTAACTAGAAAAAAAGTGACGTCAATAGTAAGTTTAGATAAAACTAAGTAGAAACTTAGGTGGTGTTTGGTTCGTGTTTTCAAACAATTATTTTCAGTTTTTAAATAATATTTTACGTATTTTCACACACTTTTTCACCCACACGTGTTTTCACAAATATTTTCAAACAACAATTTTCAGCTTTTACACATGTCTACCAAACGAGCCTTAGCTACTCAAAATTTTGTAAAATATATACCACAAAAATTATTGTCTTTGACATACCTAAAGCCACCGTTCTCAAGCCCAAATGCCGTTTCTCTTTCTTGGGGTTCACCCAGGATTCCCGTGGTCCCAAAGCGTAGAAACACAGCTCATAATGCAGCTTGATCATCAAGCCATGTCATGATATGATTGTAGTGTACCCCATTGGGGCTCAAGTGGATTCCACTATTAAGGCTAGCCACTGGTCCAATTGGATATATTCGGGTTCGGGGAGTTTCATCATCCGAAAAAGAGCTCAAAGCATATGATTCCGTCTCTACAAATGTATTTACTATAATCCCCTTTACATCCTTAAATCTTTGCACAAGCTTCACAGTAGCAGCATATTTATCTTCCTTAATAAATAACGGTGTAGGGCAGATTCGAATCAATGAGTTGAGGCAAATTTTTTTTTTTTTTTTCCCTCTAGCTTTTTACAACTAGTAAGGTGATCAGTTGTAAATGATAGACATTAAAATGATATTAATAGTGAATCGAGGAGATAATTAATAACAACTTGACAATTAAACTGTGTGTGAAATTTGTTGGGAATATATTTATACAAATTTATTGGGAGAATTAATAATAAAATATTGTGTTTGTAGTATTTCTCAAACCGGAATCAGGTTGACAAAACTCGGAATAGCCCACTCAGTCCGAGTTCTTCAACTCAGCCTTGACTAGGTCATGCCGAGTCAGATGGTAAAGCATAAGACCAAGAAATGATGCACCAGATGTTAAGAACAAATAAGGAGGGATACCAAACTCATCGCCTAATTCAACCATTGGAGTTGTTAAGAAATCAAGGACTAACCCAACCACTCGGAATGAGCTCTACTCAACAAGTTCAGCAACTATACGATTGACATGGGGCTTGTAATAATCTATAGAGGTGCAAAAATAGGTTTCTCTGGGTATTTCAAAAGCTTTGGCGAAGGAGGGTCAGCTTGGGGTAGGTCTATGAGTTTGATACAAGGCTCAGTGTCTGCAATGGATGGTAAATATGTGATTGAGTTTGAGTCCAAGAGGTACTTCATGATAAGAATAGTGATTGAGAATCTGTCATCTCGGTTTCTCAAGTGCTTGGACAGTTCAATTGTTGGGACGAGGTGACTGAACCCTGGTGCTGGGACGAACACAAGCTCTTCCTTCTTCTACATCACCTATATGACTTACTGGTTTTTGGGTTCTATTTTTGTTTTGTTCCAATCTTGTTTCCCCTTTTAACGTTACTTTTGAATTTAAATGTATATGTGATGTATGTTAAACAGGTAATATTGTTTCCCACAATTTGATGTGATGGGGTCCTCTTGTCATTTCATTATCATGATGTATATTAATTCTTTATTAGATTTTTTTTTTGATGGGATTCTTTATTAGATTTTGGTTGTTCATGACGATAGAGATGAGAATATATTCTCTCTCAAATTTTACGAATATCAGATTATTTGGTTACAAAAAGAAAATATATATTAGCTTGTTGGTTGTTTTAGCATTATTTTATTTTAAAATTTTATTCAATTTTTGATAGGTAGAAGGAAAAGGAGGTGAGTAAACAAGGTAGGGATAAGATATTTTTCTTATTTTCTGTTGAATGAAATGGAGGGGAGGGAAATGAAGTGAAATGAAAGGATTTTTCTTTTCCACAAATTTATTCTTATTTTCCTTTAAAATTGGAAGGATAATGAAAGGTTGAGAGATAATGCTTAAATTCCAATTTTCTAATTAAAATAGGTTCACCACGTAAATAATTTTCTTCTATTTTTCTTTAACAATAAAATATAATAAAGGATGATATTTTTCCCATGTCTTATAAATTTTTTCTTTTTCTCCTCTCCTCATCATTTTTTTTTCTCTCTCTCTCTCTCCACAAATTTTTTCCAATAACATAAATGATAACGGACAGCAAGATTTTTTAATTAATTAGTATTTCATGACTACCAGCCCTTTTTGAATATCATTTCATTTGATTTGGTTTTTATTTTAGTAAGAGCCGAGTCTTGTTGAAACTTTTTTATTTTTCCATCTGTATGATGGAAAACGTTACTGGAGAGAACTAAGTACTGACGTTATGTTTGGTTGCAATTGGGAGAGGGAAAAGAAAAGAAAAAGTAATCTTAAATGTTAGAGCATTAAGAACTCTTAAGAAATTACATGGGCTGCCTTACTGATCAGCTCACTTTATTCTGCCTTGTCGTTGCTCATCTCCTTCGTCAAGGCAAAATTTCCACCCTTATTCAGGACACGATTTAAACCTCAACTTTATGAGTTTTTTGTTGGAATATTTCTTTGATTGGTCATCACAAATACATCTAGTGAGTTTTGAACCTACAAATTCACTTTGTATCTCTTACTCTTACGTAGAAAGGAGATGTCATTCGAATTAGAACTTACTGAAGATTTGCAAAACTATAGGGCATGCAAAGAGTGCCAAAGGCAGAGAAACCAGTACAAGCTTGCCAATGACCTATTTATGGCACATCCATATGGTGATTAAAAATCGTTCTTAGATAATGCTCACAAGCCTTGGCCTTAGATCCTGTTAATAAAGGATTATATATCTCATGGAGGAAGAGAAGGGTAAAGAAGCTTTGCAAGTTTTTCATAATAATATGGGAGCTCATTAATTATGAAAATATTATTCAGGAAAGACTTTTGGAGGGAAAAAGGGTAACGGAGAGAAAAGCTAGAAAGGGACGGAAAAAAACATAAATGGGAAAAACTAAAACAACATCATTTGTCCTAGGTTGGGTACATCAGTCAACAGTAATGTGACTAGATTATTTGATAACAGCAAAATTTAGATATAATTCTTTGAGTATGTATTTTAGATTTCTTAATTAAATTCAATTTTGTGATTACATGATTCAAAAAAAAAAAAAAAAAAAAAAACCTACACTTATGTGATTACATTGATCGATGTAACATAAATTGTGATATCTTCTTCCATTACAAATTAAATTCAATTATATAACAGATTCATTAATTAGTCTTTTTTTTTTGTTTTTTTGTTTTTCTTTTTTTGGTAAAAAGGAAACTTCATTCAACAAACTAAGAAACAACACCGATTACATCATTGTTAGAACACAGCCTAATGGGATTAAGACCATAGAGGTCTAAAAGGAAAAAAATAAAAAGCAAGGGGGGGGGGGGGGGGGTTATAAAACAACATATTTGAATCTTGGTAAGTTCCTATTCTAGCTGGAGCATCAGCACAATAGTTTGCTTACCTAAAATAGTGAACCACCTTTATCTGTGGAATTTGGGAAAGATGAAGCCCGCAATCAGCCATAAGGGAGACATTAGTAGGTTAGATAAATGGTCATTGTTAAGTGTTGATGCCCACTTTGGCAAAGAGGCCCAATAGTAGGAAGAAGTCCAATAATATGGGAGGAAAAGAGTTAGTAAATTGAAAAGAAAACCATTAAACCCAAATAACATGAATAATGGATCATAGGCCTAGAAAATAATAAATGGGCCTCAAAGAAAGCAAGCGGGTCTAAAGGAACTCAGAGAAAAGAAGTAGTAAACCCATGAGCATCGTATGAAATAGAAAGCAAACAAGAATAGGCCAAAGAGGCTCTAAGTAATGAATTAAATGAGTAAGAGGTTGATGGAAAACCCATGAACCTTGAAGTAAAGGATATGGTAATTTGAGTCGGGGAAGCCCAAAAGACTTAACAAATGCCCATGGGAATAAAGAATTAGAATGGGTTGAGGATACCCAAAAGGATGAAATGGGCCAAGGAAGTCCGGAAGCAATGGAATGGACCAAGGAAACCCAAAACAACATGAATATTAGCCCAATGATAATACTGGGCCACTAGAATTAAGTAAATGGAAAGCATACAGCAGGCCTAACAGAGGCCCAGTATACACAGGTCAAACAATAGCACAGTAAGAATGACAGAATGGCATGGCAGAAGTGCTAGCAGATCTACAAAAGAGGAAAAGAATGGACTAGAGAAGGAATAAGCCACAATCAAGCAAGGTTCAACCCAAGAAGGAAGTGAGACATAAAGAACGAAGGCTCAGAGACTCATTCATTCACGCCACAAGAAGTCAAGGACGAGCAGCAGAATGTACAGATGAGCCTTCAGGTCATGACAAACGCATGAGCAGCAGACAAGCCATGGACACACATGGAAGTAGAGCATGCATAAGGCTCAGGCACCACCAACTTGTACCCAGTCAATATAAGAGTGGTGGCCCATAGGTCAAAGGTAAGAGAGGGTGTGGTCTGACAGTGAGGAGAAGGGGGAAGCCTATTTTGGGGTTCTCATTCAAACTCTTTTAGGGGAAATGTCCTGCTAGGATGACATAACACTTAAAATAGGGAAAGATGAGTTGGAATCACTAAGTGCATGCCATGAGGGATAGTGAGAGAGAATGTCCATCCTTATATGGATGGGAATGCCACGATAAGCAAGCAAACAAAATAAGACTTTTTGCCTGGTAATGGGATGTGGCACGGCTAGCATAGGTAAGTGGTGGTGGTTGGGCAGCTGACAGACCAGTGAGTGATATGGAAGAACACCCACACCCAGACAAAAGCAGTTAAGGGGTAAAATATTAAAAATCCTTCACGGCAGGCAGTATAAAAGAGTCCTTTGCCATGCACAGGAAATAGAGGAACAAGGAGGAAAAGGGATAACATAACAACACCATAGAGAACAACGAAGCAAGAACAAGAGAAAATAGAGAGAAAAAGAAGTAAGAAAGGGAGTGAAAAATAGAGCAGAAAACTTTGAAAGGAAAAAGAGTTAGAGAGAAAAACAGAGAGTAGGCAAGAGTGAGGTAGTAGGCATGCACCAATAGGCTAATCCCTTCTCTCCCTCTAAAAGCCTACCCTCTAGTAAGGATTAAGAAATTCGAGGATAAGCCATTTAGGCCCATTCTCTCAAAGTGGGTAATTTTTGTGGTAGGATCTTCCTATAAGATCGCCTACATTAAAGAGTGGTTCCCTTCCTGGACTTAACTCCGCAGGACAACCAAGCAAGGCAGACTGATCACTTTTTCTTTCATTTTACTAATTACGCATCGGTGTTATTTCCTTTTTTATTTATTTGTTATCATCTTATTTATATTGCATTTATATTGCTACGTCGCTTCTTCTTTTGTTTCATTTAGTATTTCCTATTTTCTGGTTGACAGTACACATATTTTCTTTTGTTGTTGTTATATTACACTTGCCTGCTATAACTCTTTTGTAGTAGTTTCCTTTACCATGGGCATGTGACCAAAATTTTAGCAAAGGAGCTTTAGTTTGTGCACAAGCTGGTTTGGGATGTATTGCAGTCAAGCCAGTCCTGACTCTCCTACCCAAAACCATTGGGCCATAGTGTGGCAGGAGGCAGCCCAGCCTGCAGTTGCAAAAAGGCTCACCACATTAAGCAAGTCAACAACGACTTTAGCATCTGATTCTACTATTAATGCGTTTATCCCAAGATCAATACACATGCTTAGCCCATCTTTTATTGCCCATAATTCTGCTAGTAGACTAGTAGTGTGGCCAATGTTTCTTGAGTAAGATTTGATCCAAGCCCCAATAAAACCAAATGATTGAATTTATGCAAAGAACCTCATGTGCAACACATATGCACTAGTTTACCTAAGTCTTTTTTACTTCTAATAAACTTTGAGTTCATTATGTGTATTTATAATTGAACAACACAACATTATGTTGGACTACATCCAATATAACGATAAATAAAATAGACAAGTTCAATAATAAATAAAATACAAGAAGGTTAATTTAGTCCCCACTATTAATTATAATTTGTACAAAAAAATTATTAATAATCATTTAATTTATAAGAACATTTTTATTATAGTTTTGAATACAGACTAGACCAGGATGAAGCAAACTCAAACTGCAAGGGTGAAATGGACGGCACCTAACAGGAATGTTTACAAAACAAACTTCGACAGTGCCATGTTCCATGACTCAGGCGAAGCGGGATTGGATGTGGTCATTCAGAATCATGAAGGAGAAGTTATGACAGAATTATCTGAAAAAATACCATTGCCCCCCTATGTTACTCAGTTGGAATTAATAGTAGCTAGGCGAGTTGCTCTTTTTGTCCAGGAAGTAGGTCTTCGCAATTCCATTTTGGAATGAGACTCAGAAATTGTCATCAACTCCCTTCGGAAATGTGATGTTTCAATCTGCTTTCGGTCATCTTATTCAGGATACTCTGGTTTATGTAAACTCATTACAGAGCTTTAGTTTTTCCCATGTCTATAGGCAACGTAATTTTGTTGCCGATGCCTTGGCAAAGAAAGCCAGATTTGGCTCTTTTTTAATTGTTTGGATGGAGTTTGTTCTTCCTGATATCTATACTCATGTTTTGGCCGACAAGCCTTTTCTTGATTAATAAAACTTACTAGAATTGATTCTCAAAAGAAAAAAAAAGGGTTAACTGTGAATTGGCCATATAGTAAATCAGTTTTTCAAACTAAAAAAATAGCCCTATAGCTTGTTCGAATGGTTGTCATCTCTCTCTCTCTCTCTCTCTCTCTCTCTCTCTCTCTCTCTCTCTCTCTCTCTCTCTCTCTCACAAAGCCTCTTAGCATTCTCTTGATTGATTTAAGCCATTCGAGACATGACATCCCTGAGCTACCACTTAAATGCCATTATGAGTTGTGAATGGTGAACGGAGGAAACATTTTCACTAGGCAGAAGAGGTGCACATTTAGGCCACGGAGAATGGGTTTGTTTTTGGTGACAAGGTTTGGTGAGATTAATTTGAGAATAGGAATCCATATTCTTGATTTTTTATACTTATTGATTTATTTTTATAAATTAGGTATTATATTATTAGTTATGCTTTGTATTATTTTATGTTTGTCTTATTCAAGATGTGAAAGTACATTTGAAAATAAAAATTTTCAATACAATTATTTATATTTTTCATAAATATAATCTACTAATTAATTGATGAGTATTATTATTAAATTATTAAGATATAGTCAAAGTTCGACCTTAGGTTTAAATCCAATTCAACTTTAATATATTGAACTTCTCTATTTTGCAGTTTCTTATAATCGTTCTGCTTTTTAAAACATGGTTTTGATTGCATTCTTAGATTGTCACATAAACACCACTAAAGTGTCCTCTTTTAAAAAAAAAAAAAAAAAGAATAAAATTTTTATTTCATAAGCTGAAAGAGAATAACATATTACAAGCATAGCACTAAAGGACTCAATATTGAAAACAGAGCAAGGCAATCTCCATATCTAGCATAAGACTTTTTTTTTTTTTGGTTCTCACGTACAAATACAACAACCGATCATATGCTGCCAACCATATCCTCAATTAAAAGTCCAAAATAAGTAAATGAAGATCCACCGTCTATCACAGCCTTCCTACTACTCTCTCCCATCTCTCTCACCCTTCTCCTCACATCACAGTTACCATCCATGACACATCTTATTGCTTTCTCTACCTCATCCTCCAAAACAAGGTGATCACCACCGTTCCTGTCCTCCAATTTCATCTCCACCGCTAATCCCAATTCTTTTACTAGTTTGAATGCATTCAATTGTTGTTCAGCAAATAATGGCCACGTTACAATTGGTACGCCAAACCATAAGCTCTCCAAGATTGAGTTCCATCCACAGTGTGATACAAATCCTCCAATTGCCTTATGTGCCAAAACCTCTACTTGTGGAATCCATTCACATATAATTCCATGCCCACTTGTACGTTCAAGGAATCCTTTAGGCAAAAAGTCCTCGATATTCCTATTGTCATTGTGCCCTAACCCTTTTTCCTTTTCTTTTTGTTGTGGAACACGTAAAGACCATAGGAACCTGAACCCAATAAATCTAGGGTAAAAAATTTTCAAAAAGTGTGTGGCTGCAATTTTTGTGTTAAAACTAATTTTGCCATTATTCATATTCTAATATGGTGGATTATGAGTAATGATTAAGAAATTATAGATCCATGTGTAATTAATTCAACATTCACAATCAATCAATTTAACAAGTTGTGACAAAAATTATGATAAATTGTATGGTCTAATAAGAACTACAAAATTTTTTATTAAAAAAGTTACAATTATCAATGTGGCAAGTTGTTATAGGTAATAATATGATGTCTGCAGTAAATTCAAGTAAAAATGTGCCAGATAAATTGTTGGTAAAAATGTTACAAAATTGTTGTGTTTATAGATCAGTTACTCACCTGAAGTTACCATTTAGAAGCCCAAATGCTATCTCTCTTACTTGGGGTTCACTCAGGCTTCCCATGCTCCCAAAGGAGAGGAATACAACTGATGACGCAGGTTGATCATCAAGCCATGTCATTATATGCTTGTAGTGGACCCCACTGGGGCTCAAGTGGGCCCCACTCTTGAGGCTAACCACAGGTCCAACGGGATAAACTGGAGGAGTTTCACCATCCAAAAAAGAGTTCAAAGCATATGATTCCATCTCCATAAACGTATTAACTATAATGCCCTTTACATCCCTGAACCTTTTCACAAGCTTCATAGTAGCAGCATACCCATCTTCCTTTGTGAACAATGGTGTAGGCAGAACCTGAATCAATAATTACAGAGTCACAAATTTTTTTTCCCCAAATTTCTTCATAACTATTGAGGTAATAAAATGTAGAATACTACATAAATCAACAATTCTATGGACATTGGACACACTCAATTTTAGGCACAATTTCATATGCTATGAGTATTAGTCGATCAAAAGTGGTGAATTCATGTTATTGTTTGTTAAGTAAAGATTATTTTTGTCAATTTATTTTATCATTCAGTTTATTTTTGTTATTATTTATAGGTCCTACTGTATTTTTTAGTACTATTTATAAATTTCATGTACTATTTCAGTTAATTTTTATTTTATTTATAGTACTTTCCGGAAAAAAAAAAAAAAATTCAACAAAATAAGCGGATCTCAATCAAACATAGTCAGGTGTGTATGTACAATGTAGTATTACTTTACCTGAATAGGAACCGGGTTGACAAAACTCGGGATAGCCCACTCAGGGCCGGAGTCCTCCAACTCAGCATCAACTCGGTCATCATGCCGTGCCAGAAGGTAGAACATAAGACCAAGAAATGCCGCACTAGCTGTTATAAACAAATAAGAAGGGATACCAAACTCATCGCCCACTTCAACCATTGGAGCAGTGAAGAAATCAAGGACTAAGCCGGCGATTCGGACTGAGCTGGAGTTAGATAGAGACTGATCAACAAGTTCAGCAACCACGCGTTTGACATGGGGCTTGTAATTATCTATAGAGGTGCAAAAATAGGTTTCTGGGTATTTTGAAAGCTCCGGCGAAGGAGGGTCAGCTTGGGGTAGATCAATGAGTTTGATACAAGGCTCAGTGGCTGCTGTGGATGGTAAATATGTGATTGAGTTTGGCTCCAAGAGGTGCTTCATGATGAGGATGGTGATTGAGAATCGGTCATCTTGGTGTAACAGGCGCTTGGCAAATTCAATAGTTGGGACAAGGTGACTGAACCCTGGTGCTGGGACGAACACAAGCTCTACTTTCTTCATCATCTACGGCTTTTTATTTGGGGCTTTTTGGTTTTGTTTTGTTTTTTTCGTGGTTTCAGTCTTCTTCATGTTTTCCTCTTTAATATTTGGAAATTCAATATGTGATGTATATACGGCGGCTAATCTTATCAAAAAGAAATTATTTCCTATAGTTTGATGCGACAAGCAGACTTTTTGTAATCAGTGGGGTCTGGTTGTAATATCATATCTTATGATATATATTCTTAATTTATTAGAGTTTGAATAAGCATTACAATATACAAAGAGTTCAAATTTGATTAATCATAGGTTGCCACCTTAGATTTTTCAAACACCAACATGTGGAGCATCACACAGAATTACAGGTCATTTTTCCCATAAAAAAAAAAAAAAAAAAGAAGGGAAAAAGCGAAGAAGAGCAGGATGATAGGAATTTGCTTGTTCCTATCCTAATCAAGAGAACAGAAATTCTGATAGTTCTTCGAGAGAACTAGGCCTCCTTAGAGAATGAATAGAACACACAAAGAGAGAGAGAGAGAGAGAGAGAGAGAGAGAGAGAGAGAGAGAGAGAGAGAGAGAGAGAGAGAGAGAGAGAGAGAGAGAGAGAGAGAGAGTTGTACATCAATCTTCATTATTTCCTACTCCTTTATAATAGAATCCAATACTATGGAATCCAATACTATGGTTATAATGATACAAGACCATAACTACCTTTAACTAACTAACTACCCATCAATTCAATTGACACAACTGTAACTAACTAATTACATAATCCACAATTATAACTACTAATTACCCAACTCATGCCCTGCTACTACTTAGATTACCACACAGCAGCACACAGCACAGTAGCACTTGATGCACATAGCAGCAGCAACTCCTATTCACAGCAGCTCCTAGTCCATGCCACTCCAATACTTAAATCATTCCTATCATAGGAGTTACAGGGGGATACCACTTTGCTATCGGAGTGGCTACTATCATTCATTGATTCTTCATTGTGTTTTGTTTATCATCTCATATAATTGAACAAATGGTTTTTTTTTTTTTTTTGGGTTCTATTTCCTTCAATTTCACAGCGTTTGATCACCAATATTCCCTTAAATTCACAACCTCTTTGTGATGTACAAGTTCATAAATTTATCTGTCTTAGTGATAATATCATTGAAAGAGAATCTGATTTTAGTATTTGCGTTCACTATTTACTTAAATTCACTCCAAATCGAGAGAGGGACCAAGTTGTTCAAGAGAGAGTGAGGTAGAGGAATCTGAGAAAGGGAGAGAAGGTTGAGCTTGGGATAAGGCACCACCGGTAGTAACCGTGGCGAGTGATGGCAATAGAAGCTTAGGGTTTTAATCATGGCCATGACTTTTGATCTAGGGAGAAGAGGTTAAAGCAATATGGAGTGAGAATGAAAAAGTTGGGAAGAGAGAGAGAATACATCATTGCCATGGAGTGGCAATGATGATCAGTGGGTAGTGGTATAAAGCTCATAAAGAGAGAATTTAAGAAGAATCTAGGTTAGGGGATGGGTCGACAGTAGCTATCGTGCTAGGGACTGCATACTTGCATGAACAATTTAACACCTCGCAGAGAATCCTAAGGAAGAAAGTGAGAAATAAGATAACAAGTGAGATATGTCTTGGATGTGCATTACATTGAGAAATGAGTCCTATATTTATACTTAGGGCCTAAATGATAATTGAAGGTTGTTGTCATGTGGTGCTTCATCCTTAATTTTCTAGGATACTTAGGGGCTGTTTGGATTTGTTGTTTCCATGACTCATAACTTTATTTCCATCAACCATAACTCAAAAATAATGAAACCCATGGTTGAAAAGTGTGTTTGGTTTTTGTTTCCAGTTTTTGTTTTCATCACTCAATTCTATGATTTTTGAGTGATGAGTTATGGAAACTCAGTTTCCAATGACATTTTCGTAATTAAACTCACAACTCTCTCACTATTCAGCCGCAATGTTTGACTTTTAAGTTTTTTTTTTTTTTGAAATAAAAAGTGATGCCAGAACTGAGTGATGAGTGCCAAACGGGTGGGGTTGAGAAAATTGGGGTATTTTAAGTGATGAGTGATGAGTGATGGGTGATGAGTGATGAGTGACGAGTGATGAGTGACAAAGATTTAAGTGCTTGTTTGGATGAAGAGAGTTTTGAGTGATATTATCCTGTTTTCATAACTCATAATCCAAAACTGGTGGGGCCCACGGAAGATCACTTGTTTGGACTCCATGACTCATGATCCGTGACCCAGTTTCCATCACTCAATTCTCTGATTTTTGAGTTATGAGTTATGGAAACTGAAAACACATTTTAGCTGTTTTCAGTTTTCATAACTCATAACTCAATGGCATTTTTGTAATTAAACACACATGAAGGGACCCACGGCCGCAACTTTTGACCTTTGACTTTTTTTTTTCTTTCACTGGTTGGTCTTCTGTTCTTTTTTTTTTTTTTTTTTCTTCACTGATTCTTTCTTCAGTTCTTCGTCTCTCTCTCTCTCTCTCTCTCTCTCTCTCTCTTTTTCACTGTTCGGTCATCCTTTTTTTTTTTTTTTTTTTTTCCTGGGTTCGGTCTTTTTTTTTTTTTTCTTCATTGATTCTTTCTTCAGTTCTTCATCTCTCCCTCTTTTTTTTTCACTGTTCGGTCTTCAGTTCATCCTTTTATTTATTTTTTATTTTTTTATTTTTTTTCTGGGTTTAGTGAGTTTGGTTTTTTTTTTTTAAATTTTTTTTTTCTCACTTGGTTCGGTGAATTTAGCTACTGGGGGTTGAAGGGAAAAAAAAAAAAAATGTAAAAGCTACATAAGGTAAAAGTATGGGACCCACAAATAATTGAAAAATATTAAGTGATGACAAGTGAGTGATGGTGCCAAATAGGATGGGGTGTTTTAAGTGATGAGTGATAAATGATGAGTGATGAGTGATGAAAACTGAGTGATGAGTGATGGGTGATGAAAACTGAGTGATGAGTGACCATTTTTTTTAAACCAAACAAGGCAAGTGAGGAGTGATGAATGATGACAAAAAAAAAAAAAAAACCAAATAGCCCCTTAAGAAGTGTTTGGTTTAGCAATTTTTCATCACTCAAAAACCCAAATTTTGTATGTCCCACATTAGTTTCTCATGTTTGGTTTAGTTTTTATTCTCATTTTTCGTTACTGAAAACTTAAAAAAAAGAGTTATAATTATGGAAACTGAAAGCACATTTTAGATGTTTACAAATTACAAGCGAAGAAAATTGAATTCAATGGCACACTTGTAAAAAAATAAAGTGTTGGGACCCACATGTATTTATCTAGTCAGAACCTTACTTCACTTTATTAACACACACACACTCTCTCTCTCACCAGTCTTCTTCTCCACTTTTCTTTATTTTTTCTTTCTTCTCCACCTTTTCTTTATTCTGTCTTTCTTTTTCGTTAACACTCAGATCAACTGAGTTCTAATTTCTTTCTCTTTTTTTTTTCTTCGCCTTTCTCATCCTAGAAATTTTTTTTCTTCTTTCTTCTTTGCCTTTCTCATCCCAAATACAGATCCGTTTCTCGATGGGTTTATGGGTTGAGATTGGTGTGTTTATGGTGGTGTACTCCTCGGTGGTTGTTGGGTTTTGTGTGCTTTCTCTTGATTTTGTGTGCTCTCTCTTGATTTTGTTTTAGCTATCTAATTCATATTACTGAAAAATATGTGGGTATTGTGATTCTTGTTTTAGTTATGGCGATGAGTTTTGCTTCTTGTTACCGTTTTGACCAAGAAGCTATGGGGAAAAAGAAAAGAAAAGAGATATGGGAATAGAGATTGAGTAATGAGAAATGAAAATCGAGTTTTGAGTTAGGTTCAAACTGAACAGGCCATTATTGTATTCTGATGCTGCTAGCCCATATCTTCTTCTCTGAATTCTTTCACTTCTTTACCATCGCAACAAGGTGTGTGATGGCCACTCTACGTATAAGTGTTTGTGAGGTGTGGGGGGCCATGCTGGTTGAACCTATAGGCCATTTAGGCCACCACCTAAGGCTCCCACTTGTAAGAGGGCCCCCGGATAGTAATTATATATTATATAATATTGCTTTCTCATCTAAAAAAAAAAAAAAAAAGTTTCTCACACTGAAGTGACATGAAGGCTAATGCCATTACCATATCTTTAGCTTGAAGAAGAAAAGATTACAAAAGGCCTGTTTCTCACATTGAAGTGACATGAAGGCTAATGCCATCATCATATCTTTAGCTTGCAGAAGAAAAGATTACAAAAGACCCGTTTTTCATTTGAAAAAAAAAAAAAAAAAAAGGCCCGTTTCTTACACTGAAGCGACATGAAGGCTAATCCCATCACCAAATCTTTAGCTTGCAGAAAAAAAGATTACAAAAGGCAGAAATCTTTAGCTTGTAGAAAAAAAAGATTACAAAAGGTAGAAAGAAGAAAAAAAACACCCACTCTATGACTCTCTCCATCTTGATTAAAAAAAAAAAAACACTCTTTTTAGTTGGCTTACTCATCAATTGGTGTTGGCAATAGACTTGATGTGTTCACAAATCTTCATTTCAAGTTCGTTTTTTGTTTTCTCCTCCATTGCCTCTTTTGTCTTCTTCATGGTTTGTTGCTGGGTGTTTGAGTTTTTTTTGTTTGTTTGTTTGTTGAAGAGGAGTTTGCTTTGCTCATTGCTGCTGGGTTTTTATTCTTATTTTGGCTGAACTTTAGTTTAGTTGTACACTTGTACTCTTTACTCTTTTTTGTTTGTTTGTTCTCTTAGATTTCTCTAGAAGCCAATGGAATGGTCCGGACCAACTTAAAGAGTTAAAGTATTGATTCTAGACTTCTAGTCTTGCATGTTTTGTTTTGTTTTTGTTTTTGTTTTGTTTTGTTTTTTTTTTTCTTAAGAAATAAGATTTAGTGGTATGGAAGTTAAAGTATTGATCCAGTGATCCTAGTCCTACACTTTTTTTTTTAATTTTTAATTTTTTTTTAAGAAATCAGATTTAGTGGGATGGAGCCATGGAGGGATAGTGGGCTGGTCTTAGTCTTAGTGGATTAAGTTGAGTCCTACATATTTTGCTAGTGGCTTGGTCTTAGTGGATCCAATCAAGTTAAGTCCTACAAATTTTGCTAAAAAAAAAAGGTTTATTGCTACACAAAAAAAAGAGAGTATTGATAACAAAATTATAAATTTAGAATAATTTACTTTGCATTAATATTAATATTAATATTAATATTTTTTTTTTTTGTGTAGGTTTAAAGTGTAAAGTGATCATATTAAGTAAAGTTGCCATTGTGCTTTTGATAAACTAGGTTCTATTGTTTTATACATTAAATTTATATTATTCTAGTTAAATTGTAATTTTTTTATATTATAGATTGTGTTTCATTTATTCATAAATATTTTTTAATTACAAATGTCTACTAGAAAATGTCCATTTGGATATGAAAAAAAAAAAAGAGAAAAAAGAAAAAAAAAAGAGAGAGAAGAAGACAAAGAGAAGAACTAATTGAATCTCAAAAAGGATCTATGGACAAATTTATTACTAGTAAAAAAAAAATCTTGCAGAAAATTTGAGTGAAGTTTTCATAAATGAACAAGAAATTCATCAAAAAGCGTTAGAAGATAATGAAAATATACAACAAAATGATAATAACGAGGTGGTCAAGATAATGTTCAAACATGTAATGTCACCATTCTTGATAATGAAGCTCAAAATAATTTAGAGGAGAGTGAAAATATTAATGATCAACCTAATTATATTCCTACAAATATTTTTGATCCAAGTCAATGGAAAACAATTGATATAAAATTAAGAGATTTGTTAGTAGAAAATGGTCCAATAAGAGTTGATGATCTAAACTTTCTTATAGATAAGAACTCTAGACATTTTTCTACTATCATTATATTCGAAAATTACCAAATGGGGAGAAACATGATAGAAAATGGTTAGTGTATTCGAAAGACCTAGATAAAGTATTTTGTTTTTGTTGCAAGTTGTTTAATTCAAAATCTAATACAAATCAACTAGCTAATGGAGGAACTAAGGATTGAAAAAATATTAGTTCTATTCTTAAAAATCACGAAACAACCAATGAGCATATTACTAATATGAATACTTGGATTGATTTAGAACTAAGATTATTGAAGAATAAAACAATTGATAAAAATGTCCAAGAACAAATTAAGAAAGAGAAAGATCATTGCAAAAAAGTGTTATTAAGAATAATAGGGGTGGTAAAAAATCTTGGTAAAAATAATTTGGTATTCCGAGGAAAAAACGAAAAGATCTATCAAGAAAATAACGGAAATTTTTTAAGTATAATTGAAATGATTGCAGAATTTGATCCAGTAATGCAAGAACATGTTCAACGTATTCAACATGGTGCAATCCATAATCATTATCTTGGACATAATATACAAAATAAAGTGATACAATTATTAGCAAATAAAATTAAAAGTAAAATTATAAAATAGATTAAAGAAGCAAAATACTTTTCAATTATACTTGATTGTACCCCGATGTAAGTCATCAAGAACAAATGACTCTCATACTAAGATGTGTGGATATTTCAATAAGTCCGATATAAATAGATGAACATTTTGTGGAATTTTTAAAGGTAGATAATACTTCTGGAAAAGGTCTTTTCAATGAAATTATAAATGCAATAAAAAATCTTGAACTTGATAGTAATGATGTATGTGGACATGGATATGATAATGGGTCTAATATGAAAGGGAAAAAAAAAAGGGGTACAAAAAAGAATTCTTGATATAAATCCTAAAGTATTTTACACACCATGTGGTTGTCATAACCTCAACCTTGTCCTATGTGATATGGTTAATTCTTGTCCTAAAGCTATATCGTTTTTTGGAGTGGTACAACGTAAATACACACTATTTTCTTCTTCCACAAAACGATAGAAAATTTTATAAGATAATGTGACAGATTTAACTCTTAAGCCATTGTCACACACATTTTGGGAAAGTCGAATTGAAAGTGTGAAAGCAATAAAATTCCAAGTTCTAGAAATAAGAGATGCTTTGTTACAATTGGCAAAAACAAGTGAAGATCCAAAAACAGAAAGTGAAGCTGATTGTTTAGCAACATATGAGATTGAAAGTTTTGAGTTTTTGCTAGCTATGACTATTTGGTATGACATATTATTTGTTGTTAACTCTGTTAGTACAAATTTACAATCGAAAAACATGCATATTGATGTTGCTATAGATCAATTAAAATGTCTCATGTCTTTTTTAAAAAAATATAGAGAAGATGGATTTACATTTGCTATGAATTCATCTAAAGAAATGGCAACCAAAATGGAAATAGAGCCTATATTTCGTGAAAAACGTATAATTCGTAGGAAGAAATAGTTTGATGAGAATGTCGATGATGAGACAACACAATCCGCTGAAGAATATTTTAGAATTAATTATTTTTTATATATAGTAGATCAAGCTATTTCTTCAATTGAAAGTAGGTTTGAACAATTTCAAATATATGAAAATATTTTTGGTTTTTTATTTAATTTTGAAAAACTAAAATCACTAGATGATGATAGTTTAAAAAAAATTGTCTTAATTTTGAATGTTTTCTCACACATGAAACTTATTCCGATATTGATGGCTTAAATTTATATTTAAAACTAAAAGTTTTAAAAGAAGTTTTGCAAATAAATGATAACTCTCCAATTAATATACTAAATTATATAAAGAGGCTAGAATCTTTTCCAAATGCATGTATTGTTTTCAGAATATTACTAACTATACCTGAAGGGATACTAGGTCTACTGAATCTGGGACCGGGGGATCCATATACGGAGCAGTAATTGAAACACGTGCACCCGGAACATGAATAGGCCCCTGCAACTAGATCTGGATCTATACCCGTAGAGCACCTGCGAAATGCGTGTTACAGTTGCTTCCGCAGAAAGAAGTTTTTCAAAATTCAAATTAATAAAATCCTATTTAAGATCAATTATGTTACAAGAAAGATTAAGTGGATTAGCTATATTATCAACTGAAAAGGAAATGTTAGCGGAACTTGAATACAAAATTTTAATTAGTAATTTTGCCTCTCAAAAAGCAAGAAAAATAAATTTTAATTGAAAAAAATATATGAATTTATAATTAAATATAATAAAAAGTCCTGTTTAAAGCTTTCGCCTAGAGCTTTCAAATTCGTTGAGTCGGCCCTGTGGGGGGCAAGGACTGGGGTTCAAGTCTTTAGGGAGTTTCACATACATATACTCTTAGATTAGGTTAGAGTAGAATTCTATCTTGTATAAAAAAAAAAAAAAAAAAAAGTTGTACTAGGTGCTATTTCCTTCACACGCATCTTCTCCCAAAGCACCATTAAAATATTACTAATTAACAATAAAGTATATTCATAATTTATTAAATATAAAAGAAAAAAAACTGATTGTTGATTTATATTTTTTAATAAAACCTTCTAATAAAAGAGATTCATGTTATTTCCCTAAATTCAAGCGATATTAGAGAATTTTTTATTATCCCTTTTTCTCCTTTCATAATCTCATTGAGAATATTCACAAACAAGCTTACTGTAACTAATGTATCAATCACAGCATAGGCTTGGTCCAGAGAACCCAAAAAAGACAACTCACATCACATGCCCATTGGGTCAAGGAATCAGCAGCCTCATTTGCTTTCTCGTAGTCGTAGTGATTTATTAGTAGTCAGTAGACAAATGACAGAAAATAAGAACCTAAATAATTACAAACCAATAATAATTTAGCCAAAAAAAAAAAAAAAACTCATAAACTAATAAAGTCTACCATTCAAGATAAGAAAAACAAATTGCAACTTGTAGCTTTGCGCAAAACTATTAGCAAAAGTATTTATCATAGCTTGCTTTTACTAATGAAACTAATAACAATAATAAAATATATATCAAACTTGCCGGTGCATTCCCCTAACCTGCAGTTTTTGTCAAAGCAACTCGATACTTATTACCACTTGCTACCCATGCTTATGAGTAATCCACTAATAAGCAAAACAAAGAGAAATTTAGTGACGTCTGAAAATTGTAGGATCAAATGTTTTTGTATCATAACTTTGTCATAATTCTGAAGTGATAAATTGTGAGTGATGGAAAAAGCAAAAAAAAAAAAAAAAAAAAAGATTTATGTGAAAGTGATATATAGTCAATAATATTTTGTTACATAAAATAGTTGTAAAAAAAAGTTTGATAATAGGTATGGTCTTAAAATTATTCACATAAGCCTTAACTATATTACATTCTTGTAGAAACCATTCTTTTTTATTTTTATTTTTTTGCTGAATTGTAGAAACAATGCTTATTCTTTATAAAAATAAAAATAAAACAAATAATGCCAAGTACATATATTGGATTGGACCCATCTATGACACGTCACTTGGCAGGCAATCCACTAGTGACTTATGAGTATAACCCACATGACACATTACCCACACACTCGTACTCAAATGTATTTCACTGGAAAACCCAACTGACCATAAGGAAATGAAAGCTCACTAGAATAATTATTAGAGCTAATTATGACCCCTCAAATTAAAATTATGTCTTGATTAATTTTATGCTTAGCAAAATAAAAGCAGAATATATGTGATTAGCGAATAATCAACTGAAAGCATAAACTAAAACATGTGTATACATAATTGACAAGAAATATAAACACTAATAAGGGAGAAGAGAGTGCAAACACAAGATAACAAGTAATGTGTTATAGAAGAGAAAAATCGGAGAATCCAGTGGAAAAATCTCTTTACAGCCTGATAGGCCGAAATAATTCACTAAGAAGTCAATTGGAGTACATGAATACACAAAGACCCTCTGAGTTCCAGCTACCAACAGACTTCATAGATTTTTATCTTTGCTAGCTTTTCAGATCTCACAATTAAGTCCAATTGCACCTACCAAAGATTGGTATGAACCCAATGCTTCCCAAATGCTTCAAAAAAACTCTCTACATTCAGAATGTGTGTGTATTGTATTTGGGCTAAATTCCTCTTATGGATATGGAAATTGAAGAGGGAAGAGAGTAGAGAAAACTAAGAGAATAGTGTAAGGATTGATGGATGACAATCTATACTCTCAAATGGCACTTCTAGGGTTCTCTCTTAGAAACTCTTCTTTCAATTTCAAGGGTAATAGGTGTATATATAGTGTTGGTGAAGGAGAGGAAAAGATACCAAAATCCAGCTATTAGTGCATTTCATGAGTCACTCGCGGGTTAGTTAAGTCACAAGCAAGTCATAAAACATCCTGACACAACAGATGTTTGAACTTCATGCATGTGCTTCTCACGTGAACTTCATACAAGTCAGTCGCGAGCAAGTCGTGAAATTCCTTGTCTTGAATAGATTTTCATCAAATGTAGACTAAACCCATTACAATATATCCAACATAAATACATAGGTAAAGGATTAAAAGAATTACAATCAAATTGGCAAAGAATTAAAGCTAACAAAACTAACATGGAAAATTGTAACTTAACAATCTCCCCATTTGGATATTCTGTGACAAAATCCCTAAAACAGACTTTAGACTTAAAATGTGAGTTTGAGAATAAAGACAAAACTTACTCACACCTAAATCTAAATAATAATAAAAATTAAAAAAAAAAATTTAGGTGATCAAATCAATTTTTAAACTTTAGGGGCAAACTCAAATCACTCCTAATTTTAGAGGAGTAATTGCAATATAGTCATTTATATATGTGTATGTGGTGTGAGAGAGAGAAAGAGAGAGAGTTTTTAAAAAACTACAAAACTGTAAAAAAGATTTACTTATAAACTGTGTAAGTTTGTAACAAAATAAAATTCTACAACCATGTATTTACTTCATACATTTTACATAAGCATAGTGACAAAGGACTACAACTGTACATGCAGAAAATTACATACAAAACTCAAAACGATCCTTACTACTAAAACCAATATGTATATATAATTAGATTTCACATTACACATTTTGCAATTTCCTCTATCTTTGTTGTGGAAGACCGGGTCTTGGAAAGTCTAATTTGACTTTCATTTAAGTCTAAGTCACAAAATATAAAAATTCTGCATGGAACAAATTGAAAAGGGCATAGCATAGAAAATTATTAAGAAAGATTAGTTTAGCAATCTAACTATGCATGTAGAAGGGCTATGCTAGTCTAGAATATAAGATTAAAATGTGTGCGTGGTTTACTTGAAGATGAAGTAGATGGAGATATTAAAATTGACTGCCTTCTAAAAAAGTTAATATTTTTAATTAATCAAAATTTAAGACCTTTATTTCACTTTCACAACCACATTATGTAGAAAAAAATGTTTATATTTTAATAATTAGCCAACAATTTTTTAAAATTGAAAAATAGCAAATTACAACTTACTCACTTATGGTTAGGTTGAAATTTATGTTGTCTATCTATGATTTGAAATTTGACACTTTACTTACCCGAGGTTAGCTCAGTTAGATTTCCTTAACCCAAATGTATTAAAACAAGGCTAAATATATAACTTTGTTTCGCTTTTATGTCTCTCTTCTCCATAAACACAAAAAACATACAAATACAAGATAAAATAAGATAAAAAAGAATTCAACAGAATACTTGCATCATGGGATTTCAAGCCACAAGTAAGCAACTTAAATTTTGGTCAAATCTCAAGTAGGTAAAGTATCAAACTTTAAACCATAGGTAGACAACTTAAATTTCAGTCAAACTATAGGTGGATAAGTTGTAATTTTCTCTTGGAAAAAAATGTATAAACATATGTTTATACAAATCATTATATGACAAAAAGGTTCCAACACATGGTTAGATGATATAGGGGTGATATGAATTCCTAAATTTCATGACATAAATACTAATAATTAGTCAATTGGCATTTCTTAATATTTCCAACATAGATGTTTAGTGTTTGAATTCTTCTCCCCCAATAAGATGTTAAAAAAAAAAAAAAAAAATTGACGTTACACCTCTCTAATTATATCTCTAATGAGATTTGATGTAGAAATTGTTTTAATTGATAAAATAGGTTGAAAAAAAAGTGATGTTAATCTCATTTTCAATTCATACACTTGACTTGCTAGGCCTAGCCTCATTATTTTGTTACATTGGTTAGGACTAAATACTGATTTCCCTTTCAAATATTCTTACCATTGACCACCTTGTTGATTATGAAAGGATTTATGAAAAATCCCATTAAATCATAATCAATGTAATGAAATAAGGCAAGTAAGGCAAATAAACCAAATGCAAATATCCAATTGAGAACGACATAAACAAACAGATGTCAAATAATCAATCAAAATTATTAAATGAAATATTTTATCTATCCTATACTTCAGCATTAAGAATGAAACTAACATGCAATGATTTTAAAATATGAAAAACTCATAAAAGGAAACTGTAAAATTTTATCTACTTACATTTTTTTGGGGTCAATATATGAGATTTTCTTTTTATTATATTTTTTTTTGTATAATTTTCAAAACCTCTTGTCCGTTGTTAGTCATTGAGTGATTTCTCTAAATTTTTTACTGAACACCTGAAAAAAATTCCTAGAATCACCACTGGTCTTAGTTCTAATTATTGTTTGGCAAAACATAGACTAACAATCCTACTTTCTCCATAACAACAATGAAATTGAAAGAGATTACTGATTTTTTTTTTTTTCTCATCCTGTGGAATGGGTGCACATTGAATGAAAATTTTACCAATGATGGAGAATTTTAAAGTTTTGAAAAGTTTCCCAACAAGGAGGAACAACTATGTAAATTTATAAAATTTTCTTTTATCGAAACAGCATAAGAATAAGAAGTTGAATCAGAACAAGAAGTGGCAACAAGACCAATAAGCAGATCCACAAAGGCACCAACTATGAACGCATGATTCTTCTTACCATTTATCCTCAAATGCCACCTTAGCAATCCCTCCAAGAACTCCCAATCTTTTTGCTCATTAGACTCCATTACCAACACTACACTTTTTCCAAATGGAAACCCATCATCCTTTGCCCTTCTTCAAGATCAAGCTTGTGTCATCAGGCTCACAAAATAGCCTCTCAGACCTCACCCCACGTACTACCATCTCCAATAAGGCAATAATTCACCATCAAAGTCCTCAGACTCATTTTTTTTTTAGGATAAACGACAGGAGTCCTCAGACTCAGTTGATAAGCTTTCTGACTTAGAAGTTAGAATAGTTTGTGAACCAAGGTGTTTCAACCCCTCAATGATAATGTCTAAGAACATGGAGTTCATAGTCTTGAACATGTCATCCCTAGCTCAGAAGGAAAGGGTATTTGACTGCTTACATGTACATAAGGGCCAGTGCCATGGCTACTTCACTTCTTTGTTTTTGAAGCGAGAATGGAGCTTCATAATCTTTTTGCTCTATGGATTTTGAACAGCTTTCAGAGAAGTGAGCTTGAATGATTGTTTGGGATTGTGGATGTGTCTATTTCCTATGGGGTAAGTATTAATGTGATTGGAGGGATGTATTTCAGCCCCCTCGTACCAATCTTTTGTCAACTTAGTTTTTAAAATCGAAATGTGATTAATGTTAAGATTTACATTATTTATTTATTACAATCAACAATGCTCATCTTCACCTTTTTAAAAAAAAAAAAAAATTATTTTTAGATATGATAGATTTTCAATTCATGACATCCACTTTATGATATTTACTTTTTATTATCAGACTAAAACACTAATTGAATTTTGGTATAAGTAGGGTTTAAACTCCAGATCTCTTATTTGACTACAAGAAACTTTTCTAATTAAGCTAATTGAAATCTATTTATCCATATTTTAATTTTGTTCTATCCAGTGATTTTCCCTTAAAATATGTCCTCTCTCCATGGTGCCACTTGTATCCACCAAGGGCACCTTTTGAAAATTGAATAAAATGCCAAGCAAGTGTAATTATAAGTTTGTATTGTACTATTAATGTAAATCTTACATTGCAAGAATAATGTAAACTAAGAGTTTTCCTACCAACAATAATGCATAGTCTTAATTTACTAAAGAAGAAATTGTATCAATATAGGATTGTTGATTTGTATTTTTAACAAAACCTTCTAATCATGTAATTTCTCTTAAATTAAAGATATATTAGAAATTTTTTTTTTATAATCTCATTGAGAAGCACAAGCAAGTTTATGATTATTAACCTCTCAAGAGTACTTAAAGAAGACAACTCACATGCCCATTGGCTTGTGAACATGATGTGAACATGGCATGAAAGTAGCAAGTTTTTTGGCTTAACATGTTCATGTCAAATTCAAGTCGATCTGAACTGACCTGTAAGCATGTTAATTCAAGTTTGACACGTGAAGCCTACTTGAACTCATCTGGCCTGTTTAATTGAACTTTAGTTTTAGTTGTTGGTGACTATTTCTGTAATCTAGTTGTGTACATACCCATTATATAGTATATATTCGAGAATTTTTTACTGATTATATGTGTTAGGTAAACATGTTAACTTGACTATGTGACTTATTTTTCAAATGAGATATGTCAAGTCATGTCAATCCTAACGTAATTCGTCAATTAAAATAATTATGCGAGTTGTGTCATGTCAACTTATTTAATAAACAAGTTGTGTTGGGATAGAGAAATCCTGACACGATTAATAAACGTGTTCATGTTAACTTATATAGTTTAATACTCATAAGCTGACACGAACATGAATTGCTACCCTTGGCCATTGAGTGAAGGAGTTAGTAGCTTCAATGCTTCCTCGTAGTGATCTAGTAGATCAATGACAAAATGCTAGAACCTAACTAATTGCAAAATAATATTAATTTAACAAAAAAAACTACATATTAGATTAATTTATTAAATTCACAATTTCCTAAAAGTCTAACTTTTTAGAAAAATTAATAATTTATTATGATATCATAATATGATTTTTGGAGTTCAAACCCTATCTCCTCCTTAACTCTCATTTAGAAATTTTCTATGCATTAATCTTCACTTAATAAGAGTAGTTTAGGTCCATAAATGAAAGGCAATAATTAGATTAAATGATTAAATTCACAATTTCCTTTTTCTATTAAGTTTTGAAAAATCATCATTTATCACTACAAAACTAATAAAGTCAACCACTCAGGGTACGGAAAGAAAGACCAACTTCAAGCCAGCAAACTATTATCAATAGTATCCATCACAGCTTGCATTTCTTTATGAAACAAATAAAATAATAACAATAATAAAATACTTATTTATCAAACTTGCCGGTGCATGCCTCTAACCTGTAGTTTTTGTCAAAACAATTCGACACTAGTTACCAATTGCTATCCATGCTCACAAGTAATCCACTAAGAGCATTCCCATCAGCTCATGTAAACTCTTCTAAAATAGAAAAAGGTGCAAGTTTTACACATTTTGAGCAAAAAAACACCCACATCAGTGGGTGTAAAGTTGTGTATAATTTATATCCGGCCGTGTAAATGAACAGTAACCGTGTATATATTCACGGTTACTGTTCACCGTGTAAACCATTTTTTTATTTTATTTTCTCTCTCCTCTATCAAACTACTTATCTTCCCCAACAATTACAACAACCCAGCACGCCAGAATCAATTGAAAATTAACCAAACACATCTACTGAAAATTAACCAAAATCAACCCAGTATCAACTGAAAATTAACCCAAAATCAACAGAAAATTAACCCAAACACATCTACACAGACAAATCTACACAGAGATACACTTGCTAAAAAAAAAAAAAAACACAGAGAGATCGGAGCTTATGGGAACGATCAGTGCTTGACTGGAATGATCGAAGCTCGTGGGTCTCGCTTGATCGGAGCTCGTGGGTATGGGTCTTGCCTGATCGGTGCTTGTGGATCGTAGTTGTGGAGATCGGTGCTTGCTTGATTGGAGCTGTGGATCGGTGCTTGTCGAAACGATCGGAGCTCGTGGGTCTCGCTTGATCGGAGCTCATGGGTATGGGTCTTGCCTGATCGGTGCTTGTGGATCGGAGCTGTGGAGATTGGTGCTTGCCTGATCGGAGCTGTGGATCGGTGCTTGTAACCGAGATGGTGTGGATTAGACCGAGAGGGAGAGTTGATTCAGAAATGGGTATAGAGATGGAGATCAGTGGATTGGAGAGGCGTTGTGGTGCTTGTGATGGCTATGGTGTTGATGGGCTTTAAGGTTGTCCAGGTTTAGCTCCGGCGAAGATGGTTTTGACCGTGAGAGAAAGAAGAAGAAAGAAGAGGAAGAAAAGAAAGAGGAAACTGTAGAGACAATGAAAATGAAAGAAAGAAGAAAGAAAAGGAGGTATTGGAAAAAGAAACGCGTAGGTGAAATAATATTAAAAAAAGCATATAAAAATATTATTTATATAAAATATCTTGTATAATAAATGAACTGATGTTGGTGTTTTGTAAAAATAGATGTGTAAAATAGAAAAAGTAGTTTTTTCCATGTAAAATAGATGATAAATTTACATGAGTTGGTGTGGATGCTCTAATAAGCAAAACAAAGACAAATTTAGTGACGTCATAAGCCTAAACCTAACTATAGTACATACTTATACAAATTATTCTTGTTCACTAAATATATATATAAAATAGCAACACATACATACATACATACATATATATATATATATATATATAAATGATATTTTGAATAATAATTCTATAAGACTACAAATTTTATCAAATATTTTTTCACAATTATCTTATGTGTTTAATTTTGAATAGTAAAAAAAAAATAATAAGTTTTTATGAAAATGACAAATAATTAATTATAGTCAGTTATATGAAATAGCTGTGAAAAAAAAAATGTGCGACTAATTTTATAATCCTAAAATAACTCCATATTTTTACCCAAAAAAAGAAAAAAGGGAAAAAAAAAAAAAAAAAAACTCTATATTGGACCTGTCAATAACACACGACACTTGGCAGGCAAGTCATTGATTGATTATTGATTTAATATCCGACAATTCCAAAAACAAAAGAAGATACACGTGCAAGTGAATAAAACCCGCGTGACTCAGCCCACACAACACAAACTTGTAGTACTTAACTGAAAACCCATCTCCAAAAGCAAGCTAGCTAGTTGAGTTGAAGAATGAAGATAGAAAGAAAGCCACTTTAAACATTCAATAATTAAATTAAATAAGAAAAAAAAAGATTCCAACTTGCAATATTAATTGAGCTTTTCATTTGATTCCAATTCATGAACCTGAACCAGAACCAGAACCATCATAGTAATCAGAGCCAAATACATATAGAAAATCATATAAATCTTACCAAAAACTATCACATGCTCAAACAATTAATAATAATTAATCTAAACCCAAGATTCCCTACACTTCATTCTACCCCTTTAATCCCATCAACAGCTATCAATGAACTCACAACTCCTCTCCCTTCATTAACCTCAACTTGTTCTTCGTCTTCGTCTTCTTCTCGTTCTTGTTCTTGTTCTTGTTCTTGTTCTTGGGCTCCTTCTTTGACCTTTTCCTTAGCTGATACCACCAAATTGAAAGACCCAAATTTGGGTGTGAATTGGGGAGTGCAGCCGTTGAATTTGGTGTCAAAAGTGAAGTTGAAGTTGGAGGTTTCTTGGACTTTGTCTAAAGCTTTTGGACAGCTTTTGCGCCTTTTGGGTTTTGGGGCAGTGTCTAGGTCGTTTTTCTTTGAGTCGAGGCTATCGGAGGTGGTGGGGATTGGTGGGTCGTGGCTGGAATCTGGGATTTCCGATGGTTTTGTTGATGGGTCAGAAGAAGGGTGTGAGAGTGTGGGGGTTTGGTCTGTGTTGGTGTTGGCGTTGCTCTCTGCCATTTGGGGGAGCCACGGATGTGTGTTTAGTGTACGAAACCAAAAAAAAGGGACTTTCTTGGGGCTGTCATTTATCGTGGCGAGTATGAAATTACCAAAGAGTCCTCCTTACTATATGGATGCAAGTTAAATACTAAATCAGTATTTTTAACATGTGGCATCGCATGTGGGAAAGGCACTTTACAGCCTAACCCCTTCTTCTTCTTCTTCTTCTTCTTCTTTTTTTTTTTTTTTTTTTTTTTTTTACATATGACGTCTGCTTCTGATGATAACACTTTATCATCAAATCAAGACAACAATTAGTTTTTTATGTAGACAGAAATTGAATCTCAAATATTTTATTTAACTATTAGAGATTTCACTAGTTAAGCTAACTAGAGTCCACTACAACCTAACTTTTAGTAGTTACATACAAAACAATAAAATTGCAAATTACTAATTTGGTCTTTAATAATTGAAAAAACTTTAATTTGGTTTCTCATTAAATTAATTTGATTGTGTCAATTCGATCCCATAGTCATAATTTTCGTAAGTTAGTTAGAATCGAGTTAAATATAAAATTGGCAACCTTATCAATCCTATTGAATTTTAGAAAGTTGGAGCTATTGTTGACATACGGGTAATTGACCAACCCAGCGGGCATAAACCACTAGTTGGATTGATCGAAACTAAAAAATTGTGATTTTTAAGGCTAGTGCATTGCGATCTAGTGAATATCTTAAGATCTCTATCAAAGGACAATGACGAAGATCTAGATCACCATTAGACTGGGTGAGAGAGAAAGATAGAGAACTAGGTTAGTGGGAGAAGTTGAGAAGAGCGGAAATACCAACCTTGTCGGTCGGTCGATTTGACTTTAACTGGTGGGGAGAAACAAAAATTGACATTCGAATTAAAAATGTCAAGTTTACATCACATAAAATCTTCATCAACTATCATAGTGATTGGATTGGTTAGACTTCGATTTAGATTTATTTGAGTTAGATGGTTCTGTTGAGTTTGGATCAAGTAGGGACAATCCTAATTTTAACTAAAAAAAAAAAAAAAAGAAGTTAATGTCAATTTTAAAGGTTGAGAAATCCATACCAATATCCGTACCCCATTTTCATCTCTATAATTTCTTTGAAAAACGTAATTTAGTAGCATGTGCCAATTTTACATTATTAAACGCATGTCCTGATTTTATTAAGAAATTGTCCAATTTTAAGTATAATAATGATCATAAGTATATTAATTATTATCTCCAAAAAGTATACAATTTGACTCAATTATTTCCACATGGCAACCTCAGGTAATGACATGCGGCAATGTAAGATTACGTCTTGTAGTGAAGCCACGTTTCCAATCCTCACCCAGTAAAGGATTCATGTTGTAATTGCTTGGCATTGTGCTTGTTATAAATACTGAAATATGTAGTATTGTATTTCATAATCAAAGAATATACATGAGTGCCTTTATATAGAAGGCACATGTATGTGGTACAAGTAAATATGTGTGCAGTACAAATAAGAGTGTAGTATAAGAATGTGTGCTATACAAGTAATCTAGCTGAACCTAAAACTGACAACATAATACACGTTAACAGCCCCCTTCAAACTCAAGGTGGATGTGAGACCAGCTTGAGGTTGTCAACCAAATCATGAGTGCATCCCTTAAGAAGTGACTTGGTGAAGATATCTGCAAGTTGATTTTTGGAGGAGACTAAGAAAAACTTGAGAGCACTATGGACAAGATGATAACAGATAAAATGACAATTAATCTCGATGTGTTTAGTTCGTTCATGGAAGACATCATTGTGAACAATATGAGTGACACTCTGGTTGTCACAATAAAGAGGAGTAGCAGAGGATGTGGACACACCTAAATCCTTAAGAAGCCATCGTAGTGGAGCGGGCCATAAAAGTTTGTTTCTTACTTCGCCAAGAAATCAAAGAAGAATTAAGGAGAAAGCAATAACCCATAGTGGACTTACGATCAATGGGATCTCCTGCCCAATTAGCATCAGAGAATGCACGAAGTACAAGAGGAGACTGAGCTTAGTAGAAAAGGCCATGGAAGAGAGTGCCCTTCAAATATTAAAGAATGCGCAGAACAGCAGCATAGTGAGTCGATCGTGGAGCAGACATATATTAACTTACCTGATGAACAACATTGGAAATGTCTGGACGAGTAACTGTGAGATAAACTAGGCTGCCAACCAATCGTCTATAAAGAGAGAGATTAGACAATGGTTTCCCCTCCGAGGGTGTCAGATGGGCATTAAGTTCAACTGGGGTGTCAACAGTCTTACTGTCAGTGAGTCCAACTCGAGACAAAAGGTCAGAATCATACTTGGCTTGAGTAATATAAAGACCATCTGTGGAATGAGTAATTTCAAGACCTAAGAAATAACTAAGATGTCCAAGATCTTTCATCTCAAACTGATGACTGAAAAAATTCTTGAGTTTTTGAATGCCATTGAGGTGATCACCAGTTATAATCATATCATCCACATATAGGAGAAGCAAAATGGTACCTTTATCAGTGCAAAGAAGAAATAAGGCAGAATCATAAGGACTGGCAGTGTAACCCAAGCGAAAGATAGTGGAGCTAAACTTAGCAAACTAAGCTCATGGAGCTTGTTTAAGGCCATAAAGTGCACGTCGAAGGCGACAAACCTTGTTTGATTCAACAGAAAGACCAGAAGGAGGTTGCATATAGACTTCTTCACTCAGATCCCCATTAAGGAAGGCATTTTTAACATCCATCTGAAAAAAGATCCCATTTACTAGCAGCAGCAACAGCTAAGAGGGTACGAATAGATGAGATACGAATAACTGGAGCAAAGGTTTCTTCATAATCAATCCCATACTCATGTGTAAAACCTTTTGCAACAAGACGAGCCTTGTAGTGCTTAATGGACTTATCAGAGTGAGTTTTGATCTTATAGATCCATTTACAACCAACCACAGACTGTCCAGGAGGGAGAGTGACCAGATCCCAAATATGGTTTTTGGTTAATGTATCAAGTTCCTCTTTCATTGCAATCTTCCATAAAAGGTCAGTGGATGCCTTACGATAGGTGTGAGGCTTGTGAAGTGTAGTAAGGGCAGTGTAACAATGATAGTCAAATAAATGTGCAGGAATGGATCTTACCTGGGTTGAGTGGCAAGGTAGAATATCTTGTGGATGATCTTTAGGCGGAGCAAGAGCAAGGGACCCAGGCTCAAGGTGGGGTAGCTTGTCATCAACCTGTTCATCTTTGACCTGTCTATGAGAAGTATAAAAAATATCTGGAGGTTGGATAGAGAAGTCCAAAGGAGGATCAAGAGTATTTGTAGAAGGAACAAGAGACTCATCTGGAAAGATTTCTAAAACAGAGGAGGTAGTCAGGGAAGAATGAAAATGAGAGAGTTCAACAAACAATTAGTGTTCCTAAAAGAAAACATTATGAGAAACACGAAAACGATGAGAGATAGGATCATAACACCTATACTCTTTTTGAGTTTCTAAATAATCAAGGAAACAAAAAATTCTAGATCGAGGCTCAAGTTTGTTGTGCTCATGAGGTTGAAGAAGAACGAAATAAGCAGATCCAAAAGAGCGAAGGTGATGATAGTCAGGGAGTGACCCAAAAAGATGCTCATATGGAGTCTGATTATGGATGATAGTGCTTAGAATGCAATTAATAACATGAACAGCAACTTCACCCCAAAATGGGGCAGGAACTTTGGCAGAAAGAAGAAGAGCACGAACAGTGTCAAGAATATGACGAAATTTTCTTTCAGCTCCACCATTTTGCTGAAAGGTACCTGAATAAGTTAGATGATGTACAGTGCCATAGGAATGTAACAGAGCTTGAAACGCATATTGAGTATATTCAAGAGCATTATCAGATCGAAAAGTTTTGATACGTTTGGAGAATTGTGTTTCAACCATTTTCACAAAGTTGCTGTATATTGGTAAAAATTCAAAACAAGATTTCATAGGAAAGATCCAACTATAACGAGAATAATCGTCAATAAAAACAACAAAATATCGAGATCCACCAATACTAGCAACAGGAGAAGGTCCCCAAACATCAGAATGAATTAACTAAAAAATACTATTAGAAATGGATTCATTCTTATTGAAAGGCAAAGCTGACTGTTTTCCTAACTAATATAAAGTACAATCAAAATTATCTTTGGACACAGAATCCAACAGACCCTTAGAAGCTAACTGTTGTACCTGAGAAGATGGTGAATGACCAAGATGAGAATGCCAAAGTGCGAGAGAAGGTAAGGAAGAAACTGCAGCAGCAATAGAAACAGGAGCAACAGGTGGAAGATGAAGATTGTCCATGGGAAACATATGCCCAACTCTAGGACCGGTCCCAATCTCTTGCCCTGTTCTTGGATCCTGCACAATACACCTAAAATAGTAAAAAATAAGGCGATAACCTAGTTCAGCTAATTGTCCCACATAGCACAAATTATAGGATATGTTAGGTACATGGAAGACTCTAGGAATAAAGAGGTTGGAGGTCGAAACAAAACCTAGACTATTCCCATGCATGGTGGAATCATTAGCTATATGAATATTTAGAGGATGTGGTGTAGGGTCAAGTTTGGAGAATAAGGACGAGTGATGTGTCATGTGATTGCAACAGACAGAATCAAAAAGCCAAGTTTGAGACTTACCGGGTAGAATTGAGAGAACAGTGGAAAGATAAGCCATATGAACAGCCTGAGCTATGATCTCTTGTAGTTCAGTGGGGGAGAGGTTGATAGTGGATCCAGAAGATTGGGACTCAACTAAAATGGAAGGCATCGGCGAAGTTGGTTTAGTATTAACAACAACAGCAATAGATTTGCTGCGACGGTAACAAGTCTTAATGGTGTGGCCAGGACGTTTGCAATAGTTGCAGAATTTTTTGTTAGTTTGCTTTCGACGATTGCTAGAGCCAGAAAAATCACCTAATTCCTGAGGTTGCTCTATGGATGGAGTAGAGCTTATTTTGGGCTTAAAGGGTGGCAAAACGAGTTTCTTCTCTAACCAACTCGTTCACAGCAGTATCAAGAGAGAGATGAGGACTGTGATTAAGAAGCTGACCCCGAATGGGCTCAAAGTCCTTGTGAAGTGACATTAGGAATTCATAGAGGCGAAATTCATCTCTAATGGAAGCATATTGCTGTGCATCCTTTGAGCACGCCCAAGTTGGATCAGAAAGGTCAATTTGGTCCTAAATGAAGTGAAGTTGATCATAGTAGTCATTGATGGATTGCCCTTGTTTTTGCCTGAGTTGATGCAATTCAACCACTAACTGATATTTCATGGATCCGTGAGTAGTGGAGTACCTTTTGGCCAACATATCCCATGTTGATTTTGCATCATCAAAGCTACCCAACAAATTGGAGATGGGGGGAATGGAAGTGTTCCGAATCCACGTGAGGATCATGTGGTTGTGACTAAGGAAGGCGACATCTTCTTCACTTGCTCCCTTGACAGAAATAGTGACTGCACCAGTACAGTAATGCCAGAGCATGCAACCCTTAAGAAAACTGTGCATAGCTTGAGACCAAGATAAGTAATTCTTATTTCCCTTCAATATAGTACTGATGGGGTGAGAAAGCAAAATATCATTTTTATCTATTTAGAGACACAATATGCAAAAATAGACTGCAAAAATGAAATCTATGTGAAAAACTAGGAAAGAAGAACTTGGACTGCAAAAGTCAAACATGGAGAAAAGTCAACGGTCAAAGTCAACGCGGTCTACGGTCGGCGGATGACGTCAAGCAGATGATTGGAAGCTGACGTAAGCTAGGGTTGACGTGGCACTGATGACGTCATGGGTGACATCAGCTAAAGCTGAGGACGGCACGTGGGGCGCGTGGGATTTGATGTAGAAGCTTTGGGCGGCACTTGCGGTCTCCGATGACTGTGAGGCTTCCACCGACATGTAGATTGGTGCATGACGATCTTAGTGATACCTGCAGGAATGTAATCGGAGTAATATTCACGGCGATGATGACATGTGCAATGGTCTGTGCAGTGTAGGACTCCTCAACGATAGCCGCTGTAGGTCCGAGCCTAAAGACAACGACTGGAAGACGTCGAAGGTTCAATGGCAAGAGGCTGTAGCGACTGTTGTGATGGTGGAAGCGATGTTGAGAATGGAGTAACACCAATAAAGACAAGACTGTTAAGAAAAGGTCATAGCAGTGGCTCGATACCATGTTAGAAATACTGAAATTTGTAGTATTGTATTCCATAATAAAAGAATATACATGAGTGCCTTTATATAGGAGGCATATGTGTGTGGTACAAGTAAATATGTGTGCAGTACAAGTAAGAGTGTAGTACAAGAATGTGTGTTATACAAGTAATCTAGCTGGGCCTAAAGCACATAACATAATACACGTTATCAGTGCTGGCACTAAACACTGTTGAATACTTGACTTATTTTAGTGCTGCTTGTTTCTTAGCCAAGCACCAACTCATTGGCTCATATCAAAAGCCAGACCTCAGTTCCACCCAAAAGATTGTTTGGATGCTTTTGTTTTTAATTTTTTTTATTAAAACTTTGCAATACTAATTGATTTTTAAGTTAAAAGAATATTAAAATACAATGAGATAACAAATATAACTTTTAATTATTTATAGATTATGGGAAATCTAATTGCAATATCTGACTTTTTCAAGAGAAAAATTACAAATACTTCAAAAGCCAATTTCCATGATTCTGAATTATGTTTGTAAATAAGAGATTGTCATGTTGATCAACCTGATGGAATTCGACAACTGTATACTAAGGTTGATCTAGACCAGCCTCTTGTTTTCTTTTCTTATATCTTATTAATACTGAAAAGATGCTGGTTTTTATCTTTCATGTATTACATAAAATTTAAATTATAGTATATATGTCTTTTTTTAATAATTTTTTAAATATATTTCTTAATCTTAAATGATCAACTCTAGCTTTTTTGTTAATGCATTTCTTTTTTTGTCACATAAATTTTTGAAACCTCACAATTTTAAATAACATTAATCTAAAATATATTTTTAAATTGAATTTAAATTCATTCTATATTAAAACCCTCCATAAAAATATTGGCACATAATATTTTATTTAAATATAAACTATAAAATGTTATATAAAAAGTTACAAACACAATCATAATAAATGTATACTATGAGAAAATATGGTTCTATATACAAATGCAATCAAGATAAATGTCTATTAATAACTATTATAATTATCATATTTTATTATTTCAACAAAAATAAAATAGTTAAAAACAATAATATTATGTTAAACTTTCCCCGGCATTGTATGAGTTTTTGACCAGTATGTATATATTAGCCTATAAGCACAGTTATAACTTATAAGCATATTAAATGTAAAAGAATAATTTGGTTAGAGTACAAAATATTTCTGATAAAATTTAATTAAAAATCTAGACTCAAGGGTGAAAATTAAGCATAGAGTTTCAATGTGTAATTTGATAATTAAAAAATGAAATATGTTATCCTCAATTGCAATGGTGATACTTGCTCAATTTAGTCACTAATATTAACAAATTGATTGCATTTTCTTTACATATAAGTAACTTTGTTTACTATTAGGGTTTTAGTGTGGTTGTTGTGAGTAGTTTCTCGGGTGGATGTTGAGAAGGACGATCTTGCTCAACGCTGGCAAAAGCTATCATTGTCAGTGGAAGAAGGAAATAAGGTTGACCTCTCTTTGAAGAAGAAGGCAGGGGAACATGTTTTAGCAGCGAAGTTTCTAACTCATTGGAACATCAATATTGAAGCGATGGCTTGTACTTTTTGGCCACTTTGGAGAACAAGAGGCAATTTCGAGGTTAATGATGTTGGTAATAACAAGGTGCTGTTTGATTTCGAGTTTGAAGTCGATGTTGAAAAAGTCCTTATGGGGGAACTATGGACCTTTGACAGGCACTTGGTTGTCTTGGAATGTTACGATAGTTCTACGCCAGTACAAAATTTGCATCTTAGAACAACCTCCTTCTAGGTTCAAATACGTATTTGACAACGGAGGTCGCTCTCAGCATTGGGGAATCACTTGGTGGTGTGGCAATCCCCAAGGATAGTTTAGAGATGAGAGGGGGCAACTTCATGTGAGTTAGGGTGGCGGTTGACATTACAAAAGCTTCGTGCAAAGGAAGACATGTTTCATGGAGTTTGGAGTCTGAGGGGTGGGTGTCATTCAAATATGAGCGGTTACCTAACCTACGCTATTGGTGTGGATAGCTATCCCACAATGACAAGGATTGTACACTCTAGTTACAAAGTAAAGGTTCGTTGGTAGTGGAGGATAGACAGTTTGGACCGTGGATCAGAGTGGCGCAGTTTAACCAGTTGAAGAAATTGGTGGTGGAGGGACAGTGATATGAAGCTTCGGTGCATAAAACACAGAATCCACCAAGTGGCAGTCTCCAGAAAATGAATTCATAGATGGATTCTACGGTGAGGGGTATGGACAACGCATTAAGCCAACTGATGTTGGAAGGATCAACAGTGGTGTAGGGAAGGGGTAAGAAGGCGTCGGTCATCGGAAGTCTCAGCTCCAAACTTGCGAATCTGGATTTTGAGGAGATAATTCGGGATATTGATGAGTCTATCAACGCATTCACAGGCAATTCAAATTTGAATTTAGATTTGGATAAAATGCCTGAGGATAATGAGGAGAGGATGCAGATCCTACACAAATGGAAAGTGAGTTGAGGAAGGATAAGATGGGATCAGTAATCTAGTGTGAGGCTGTTTCGGGGTGCGAGTCTCAAGCGGGGTGGACAACTGGGGAGATCAAGAAGCAATAAGAGTGTGGAAAGGAAACGTGGCAAAAATGAACAGTCCTATGCAAGAGTTGTACGTGCTCGAGACTCTAATTCAAAATTAGTAGGGCTGAAGAAGAGTACATGGACTAGAATCTAACAACGGCCTACTCAAGATCTAAGGGATGTGCTAGTAGACGAGGGCCTGAAAAAGAAGAACAATGAGCAGTCCCGCCGAGACTGCTCACTATTCTTCTTTTTCGGCCAGAAGATTCTTCGATGTCTATGAAAAAGGTTAGGTTAGATGAGAAGGTTTTACCAGTACATATGGTTAATCAATGTCTATTAGAGGAGGCTGTTGAGCAGTCCTGCCGGGACCAATGAGTCTCATAAGTTGGAATTGCCGAGGGCTTGGGAACCTACGGACAGTTAGGGTCTTGCAAAAGGTCATTAATAAAGAAGATCCTGCAATTGCCTTCCTCATAGAGATGAAATTAGATCTAGATTGGATGGGAAAAGTGAAAGACCGGTGTAAGTTCAAGAATGGTCTTGTTGTTCCTAGTCGGGGAAAAAGTGGTGGATTAGCTATGTTTTGGAAAGAGGAGGTGAAATTAGATATTCAGACATATTCACCTTCACACATTGATGCATGGGTTAATGATGGAGATACAATGGGGTGGTGGTATCTAACAGGTTTTTATGGGGAACCTGATACGTCTAAAAGAGCTGAGTCGTGGCAAAAACTTAAATATTTGAGTGGGACGTCAGATTTGCCATGGCTTATAATTGGAGATTTTAATGAGATCACATGTGTAGATGAGAAAGAGGGGGGAAGATGTAGATCACGATAACAGATGGAGAATTTTGTGGATATTATCAATTGGTGGCAAGCATAAAGATGTGGGATTTGTTGGACCAAAATTCACGTTGTTGTATCAAAGGGAAGATGATATTCAGATTAGGGAGAGATTGGCTAGAGCTCTAGCAATATTGGATTGGCTGAACCTATATCCATCAACCAAACTATTCCACCTCACCTTTTCAGCATCAGATCACTCTTCGTTATCCTTACATTTTGAGAGAAGGCCTCCTAAAAGAAAGGTGGGAAGAGTTTTTAGGTTTGAATCAATGTGGTTAAAAGACTCAAGGTGTGAGGAGGTAGTTAATGAAGCTTGGGATGAGGGAAAGTTAATGGGTGCAAATTCCATTCTTACTAATTACCTGGATCGGTGCCGAGTGAAGCTTGATGCTTGGAACAAGCTTGAATTTGGGCATGTAAGTCGAACTATAGTATAACTACAAAAGAGGCTAGAATGGTTAGAGAAAGGCTGTTTCTCTTTGGAACTTAGTACCTCTATGAAGACTACACGGATTGATTGGAATTGCTAGCTTGAGAAGGAGGATGAGATGTGGAGGCAGAGATCCCGCGTTAATTGGCTGCAATATGAGAAAGCCTCAGCAAGGTACAAGAAGAATTATATTGAAGGTTTGCTGGATGGTGAAGGAAGATGGCTGGAAGAGAAAGGAAAAGTAGAGGACATTGTGGTTGATTACTATAACAATCTCTTTAAATCCAACAACCCCATGGATTTCACATAAATTTTGGAGGCAGTCACGTATAAGGTAAACCTGGACATGAATCAAAATCTCACAAGGGATTTCTTTGCACTGGAAGTCAAGTTAGCACTAAAACAAATGTACCCATAGAAAGCCCTAGGTCCAAATGGAATGCCACCACTGTTTTTTCAGCACTTTTGGCCAAAGATTGGTGACGTGGTGACAACGACAGTCCTGGATTTTCTCAACTCAGGTATTTCTCCTCCAAAATTTAATGAAACTCATATTGTGCTTATTCCAAAATGTAAGGAGCCAAAGAAAATCACAGAATATAGACCAATTGGTCTATGTAATGTGGTTTATAAGAGTGCTTCCAAAGCCATTGCTAACCGGTTAAAAAAAATTGTACCTGCCATTATCAGTGACACCCAAAGTGCCTTTGTGCACGGAAGGTTAATCACTGATAATGTTCTGGTAGCTTTTGAGGCTATGCACCACATCAATAAGAAGAAAAGTGGAAAGGTGGGGGAGATGGCATTAAAATTGGACATAAGCAAGGCATAAGACAGGGTTGAGTGGGTTTTCTTGGAAAAGATAATTCAGAAGCTGAGGTTTGATGACAAATAGAGAGCTCTAATCATGAGATGTGTCACTACAGTGTCCTATTCCATCAAGATCGTAAACCACGGGGCTATATTATTCTTAGTAGGGGGATTTAACAAGGGGATCCATTATCTCTATACATTTTTTGTTGTGTAGAAGGTCTTTTAGCACTAATAAGAAAGGAAGTGGAGGAAGGACAGATGGGTGGCATAGCAGTTAGTCGAGAAGGCCTTAGATTATCTCACCTGTTTTTTGCTAATGACAGTCTGATTTTTTGTAAAGCATCCATCGAAGAATGTAATGCACTGCAAAGGATTGTACAAGTCTATGAGGATGCATCAAATCAACAGCTGAATCGTGCCAAGACTTCACTATTTTTTAGTATTAACACTTTAAGTCTGATACAAGAAGATATCAAGAATAGGTTTGGGGCATAGGTGATTAAGCAGCATGAACAATATTTAGGGTTGCCTTCCTTAGTAGGTAAGAACAAAAAAAATACTTTCAATGACATTAAAGAGAAGTTGAGGAAGAAGTTAACATGATGGAAAGAAAAAATGTTGTCTAAGGCTGGGAAAGAAATTCTAATCAAGGCAGTGGCCCAAGAAATCCCGACTTACTTAATGAGTTGTTTCAAGTTGCCTGATTCTCTTTGTGAGGATTTGACTAGTATGATTCGGAATTTTTAGTGGGGCCAAATACAGGAGGAGAAGAAAATGGCGTGGCTGAGTTGGGAGAAATTGTGTGCCCCCAAAGCATATGGTGGGATGGGTTTCAAGAGCTTAAAGGAGTTTAATTTGGCTATGCTAGCCAAACAGGGGTGGCGGTTGCAACAAAGGAAAAATTCCCTTGTCTACCATGTACTTAAATCCAAATACTTTCAAAACTGTGAATTTTCTCAAGCAACACTGGGAAGTAATCCATCTTTTACGTGGTGCAATATAATGGTAGCACAGGCTATTGTAAACCATGGCTTACATTGGAGAATCGGAAATGGTGAAAAGGTAAGGGTCTAGGGAGACAAGTGGCTGCCTACACCATCTACGTACAGAGTGACTTCTCCAAGAATGTTCCTACAAGCTGAAATGTTGGTGTGTGACTTAATAGACTGGGAGAAAGCTTACTGGAAAACAGAGGCTATTGATGCTCTGCTCTTACCACACGAAGCAGAGGAAATTAAAAAGATTCCACCAAGCAGTCGCCTCCCCGCCGATAAGCAGATATGGGCATGTAGTCCTAACGGTTTGTTCACTGTGTGCAATGCCTACTGGGTGGCTTGAGAGATGTTAAGGCGTAGGAACTTCAGCTCTGGTTCAGATGAAGGAAGGAAAAGGTAGTTTTGGACAAAAATATGGAAGATTCAGGTCCCACACAAAATTCGGCATTTCACTTGGAGGGCGTGTCATGATTTACTCCCTATGAAGGTTAATTTGGTGAGAAGGAAAGTGTTGCAAGATGATCAATGCAAGGAATGAAGTTTGGCTTTGGAAAATTCAAGCCATCTGTTCTGGACTTGCAAGCAAGCTCGTGAGATGTGGGAAAGTTCAAAGCTGGTAATGCCGTTCACATCTAATCAGGTTTGCTCATTTAAAGACCTGCTGTCAAGTTTATGTATGGAGGTGGAGAGTCCACCATAGTTGGTAGCAAAGATGGTGACTTGCGCTTGGGCTTTATGGGGAAACAGGAATGAAATTCGCTAGGGAGGAAAACGGAAATCGGGGTTGGAGTTGGTTTGCTGGTCAACACAATATTTAGAGGAGTTTTATGCTGCTACAAACGCTAAGTCTGATGTAAGGTCTCCAAGTATCCAACTGGTTAGGTGGCTTCCTCCTCAGGATCAGACGTACAAGGCAAATGTTGATGGGGTAGTTTTTGCAGAGCTAAAGGTTGTGGGCATAGGGGTGGTCATAAGGGATAAGGAAGGGAAAGTCAAGGCTGCTTTGAGCAAGAAAATAAATGTGCCATTAGGACCCGTGGAAGCAGAAGCGAAGGCATTTGAAATGGGTATATAGTTTGCAAAGGATGTGGGTATAAGGGATGTCTTGATAAAAGGTGACTCCCTCATTGTGTAGTGTGCTCTGAATGAGCTGGTCTCACCTCCTCCATCAGTGGATGCTGTTATTTTGGGTATGTATGCTACTTGTGTAGATTTTCATCATATAGCATTTACTCATGTGCATCGTCAAGAAAACAAATCAGCCCATCTATTAGCAAAATATGCCAAGGACATTTGATGATGTCTCAGTTTGGATTGAAGAGATTCCTTATTTTATAGAATAAGTTCTTATCCATGATGTAATGTATTTTCAGTAATTTAATGAAATTTTAGTCTTCTTATCCCAAAAAAAGAAAGAAAAGAAGTTACAAATTCCCTCTATCCTATTGTTGTAGTTATTTAATTTAAAAAAAAAAAACTAATTATTTTGTGATTGTAGACGATTTAAACTATTTGCATGACCCCATAAACCCATTAGCATTTCATTTATTTTGATATACTGTGCGAATATCATGCTTGCCAATATGTCTAATTTTCTTTCTTCCTTGATTTGTAGTTCCAACTATCGTATAGTTTAAAATTTTTTCCCCCTTCCTTGCTCTTTGTACTTTTGTTTATTATTGGCTCCTTAACTTTTCTTGGTTGGACGTTGGGACCAAACGCAAACGAAACCAAAGCCTTCAAAGAGGAGAATATTACAAAAACGAGAACTTGAATAACTAATTGTGGTGAATTAGAGTCACCAATTATAACTATATATATATATATATATATATATATATATATATATATATATATATATATATATATTTTAACTTTGTGTTTTCTTTCCCTCTTTATTTTACTTCCCTCTTTCCATCAAGTGCTTGTAAGAATTTGTAATTATAATTATATTAAATATTTTTCTTTTGAGAAACAATATATCGATTAAAAGTTAGGAGTAATGCTACTGACATAAACTATTTTACAACATTTTTACAAAATGTTGATATTGCTAACCTCTTATTGGTTTTCATCTAGATCTACTATTAATATCACTTTCTTATTACCAATAATCATTTACCACACATCGAAAAATTATTGAATACTTTGGAAGTACCATAAATGCATATCCCCTCCTCTCACATGGATTGTGGGTCTTACCATAAATTTAATTAGTGAGATCTACAGTTATGTGAGAGGGGAGAGTACGCATTTATGGTATTCCGGAAGTACTCAATAATTACCCCACCACATCACAGTTTGTAAAATTTTTTGTGAAATAATTTGTATATCTAGCATTATTCAAAAGTTAGTAAGTAAATGGATTTATTTATTTTTAAATGAATTTAATTTTTTTTTTATTTTTTATAAATGGATTAAAAGCAATTTTAAATTAGAAAGAGACTTTTTAGTAAAATTGGATTTGTGAAATCTAATTGAAATGACACTTAGGACAAAGTTAAAATAAGATTAGAATCTAATTTGAAATATTTAATGAGCTGTAATTTTAATATCTATACTTTCTATAAGAGGATTCTCCTATTTTAACTAAACTTTTATCTGGTTAAAAAATATTCTCATTAATAAAGAATAATTTCATTTAGAAATAAGGTTATAAATGTCAAATAACAAATTTCATTTTGAATTCAAAAAGAGAATTTTGAAAATTTATAATTTTTTCCCCTTTCACGTTCAAAAAAGAAATTACAGTTATTACTTATCTCTAAAATTTATCATTTTTATTTGTTTGAAAAATAAAAAAATAAAAAATTCTAAATTATAATAGATGCAAATTATTAGCATTTACAAAAAAAATAAAATAAATAGAAGAGTATTTGAGCACGCGCTCACACGGATGCTTAGAAGCTAGTATTATATAGGTAGATAGATTTCATCACTTTTTTAGTGCTCAATAATTTGTACCAGGGTCGGCTCAACAACTTTTGGGGCCTTAGGCGAAAATTTTAAATGGAGCATTTTTATAATTAAATATTAATCAATAATATATATATATATATATATATTGAATTTTTTTTATTTAAAATCTATTTTTCTTGCTTTTTGAGATGCAAAATTACTAATTAAGTTTTTGTATTTAAGTTCCTCTAACATTTCTTTTTCAATTGATAATATAGCTAATCCACTAGATCTTTCTTGTGACATAGTTACCTTAAATAAGATTTTATTAATTTTAGTTTTTAAAAACTTCTTTCTGCAGATGCAACCGTAACAGGTATTGTAAGTAATATTCTATAAGCAATATATGCATTTGGAAAAGAATCTAGTCTTTTTAATGAGAAAATATTTATATATAAATAAAACACAATTTATAATTACAAATGATAATTTAACTAAAAATAAAATAATAGAATAACAGAACCTGATTATTACAATTTTTCTAAAGCTGTGACCACTTTAAAGTTTAAACTTGCACAAATAAAAAATAATTTAATACATGGTTTAATAAATTTGTGTCGCTATAATACAAATGAGTTGATATGATACACATCAAATTATTAATTAGTATAATAATTTATAATAATAGATAAAGTGTAAGATAAAAAAAAAAAAAAAAGTGTGAGAAACCAACTAGCCTGTATTCCACTACTCCTAAGTCCTATCATCCTATGCCTATGGTTAAGTTTTAAAGAAAAAACGTGTCCTCCTCCTATCAATTATCATGGTACAAAATGGTACAAAGAGGGGCTGCAAGGGCAGAAAAGCTATCATAGCAAAAAAGAAAAAACGTGTCCCATCCCATCAAACAATTGTGTAGTGAAAGTGTGAAACAAACTAAAAATATATATAATTTAAGTTCTGAGTCTTCATTTTCGGAAAGACAAAGTCACAAGGAGAAAGAGGGGAAGAACTGAAGAAGAATATCTCTAGTGGTGACTGTCGACTAGTAGATTGGTACGCTGGAATCAACAGAGAAAAATTTCAAGCTGCATTGATTGGCTGATTGAGTTTATGGAAAAAGAACAAGAATGGAAAATCAAGATGAAGATGAAGAAAAGAAAGGTAAGACCATAAGAATATAGATGGAGAGGCAGAGAGATAGAGAGATGAGAGGTTTTTCTTTTGTTTTTGAAATTTATAATCTCTATTTTAGTATATTTCAAAACAATTACGTTGTATTATTAATGGATTTGTCTAGTATTAATTTTGATTTTAGCATATTTCAAGAATGAGTTAATAAACTTGTCTCTTAAAATTTAATTTTGTTAGCTAAAGATTGACTATTTTTATTTTTTCGAATCTAGTCTTTTGCATTTTAGGATACAATGGGGTCTTTTTAATGCATTTTATTGACCAATAAAAGTGCTTAAATTTTTTTTTAATTAAAATATATAGATAAATATATTATATATATAAATTTTTTTTTTACAAGTGGGAGCCTTTTTTATTTGGGAGTCTTAGACGATTCCATCAATTGCATCACCTATTGAGCCGGCCCTAATTTGTACTCTAAAGTTTGAGGGGGACATTGGCCAAAGTAGAACATAATGCCTGCTTAATCCATGATTATGTTATATGGACCACCATGTTTTATTTTTCAGTAACGATAAATTCTTGTATAAAGCCGAAAAGACTTTGTAGTATCTTTTGTGACATGTTAATACGAAAAAGAAAATATAAAAGAGTTTAATGAATTTAAAAAAAAAAAAAAAAAAAAAAAACCCCTCTAATACGGGAGTCAGCACATGCACAGCACACACTTTGGATGTATTCTGTTAATTGTTGCATACGTGTCATAAACTCATGATTAAGAATTTTGACATAAAGTGCCAATAATGTTCAACTCATCTGTCAACGTAGACAAAAATCACCATGATTTTTGTTGTAATCATCAAAATCCTTGCACATATATAGCAAAAAAGAAAAGAAAAAAAAGAGGATCTGCCTTGGTCCCCTACTGATAAACTTAAGCCATGAACTACTTGTGTGTAGATAAGATAATATAAGAAGTGGGGATCGAACTAGAGACAAATAGCATTACAAACTCTCATATTATAATATAATAATATAGTTTGGTCACACAACTTTTCAAGGAAATAACACATTTTTATTTATTCTTTTTATATTCTTAATGTCCTTGCAACCGTTCATTATTTTGTGTAAACATAAGAGCAGATCCTCCGAGATAAGTGTAATGGTACAACTTACTTACACATAGTATCCCCTCCATTGCAACATATGCAATATATAGAATTATTTTTTTTGTGGGTTTAAATTTAATGTGGGAGAAACCACTTGCCACTTTCTTGGTATCTCTCTGTTTTCATGTTATTTAGCACAAGCAGAGCATTTTTTTGTATTTTTACTCTTTTTGGGTAGGTCTAGGGTGGCCTTTTTATAAACTCTGGCCCAATATGAGGAGAGACCCATAAATCGGCTTGAAATAGACAGTTAAAAACTCTTATTTGGGCCAAGAATCAAAACATATACATATAAAGATTACAGCTGTTCCTATCAAAAAAGCTGTTATAAAATTTAAAGCCCATTACTTTGGCGGGACAAAAAAGAAGAGGCTTTAGGCACGAAGATTTCTCCCAAAATCATCGTACAAAAGCCGAAAGTCTAGGAATCTCACTCTCACGCGCTCATCAAATGTCCAAAACCATTAAATTGCCTATAGAATTTTCTATCTAAACTTTAAAGAGTTTGATAAAAATTTTCTAAAAGAATTTTTGTTTCTGATTTTGGCTTGAAGGGTTGGGTTGGGTCTAGGTTTTGGGACCCTAGATGGTGATATTACAAGATTGGCAACAGATTACCTAAAACAGGGTAAGGGTAAATACTTGTAATCAAAATATTCAAAACTAAAAAATTTATCCTTTGCCCATTTCTCTTTTAAGATGGGTTTCAACCATCTCTAGGATTGAAAGACTATTTAAATAGTCCAAAATACGCATTCTTTGAGAAATAAATACCCTCATGGATGCACCTTAGCAGAAATCTCAACTTATTACATCCTAAAATAAGTTAAATTTGAAACATTGCTTTACTTAACATGAAATTAAAAGCGGTTTCCAATTGATGCAATTAGTAAAATTTCTTATTATCAACTAAGAGATATAGTGTTTAATCTTCGTATACACTAAAAACAAATTGATATCTTAGCATGATGATAAAGCGAACACCACAAATTTTTTTTTTTTGAAAGCAGTGAACACCACAAATTTGAAATATTACCATCCAACGTATTACATTTTGGAATAAGGTTTGTACTTAACTCCCCTAAATTATACATTTTTTTTTATGGGAAATTATACATCTTTTTACACTTACCATTTTATACTATAAAAATGCACACTTAATCCTCTAAACTATGAGAATGTACATTTATTTCCTTAAACTATTACCAGGTAAGTGTGGATTTTCAAAATTTAGGGAGCAAGTATTACTTGTGTAATAATTTAGTTAAAGTGAAATTACAATATAAATAAATAAAACTAAATGAGTTCTAGTTAATTCAATTGATAAAATTTATAATTATGAGAAGAATTCAAATCCTACCTACTAAATGGATTCAAATCACCTTGTAGCTATCCAAAAATACATTTAATATAATCACCTTGTAGCTATCTAGGAATCTCTATTCCAAAAAAAAAAAAACTTTTAAACCCATCCTTTTAAAAAAAAAAGTATGAAGGGTGCAATACACGCACTAGACCACAGAAAAAGGGAATGGTCTTCACAACTGTTCACACACCACGACCGTGATCAGCAAGTAACTACCTTTTCCTTGTATATAGTCTCCCATCAGTCTCCGCTCTGCATTTTCACTCTCATACTCACACTCTCAGAATTCCTTTTGTCATTTTCACAACCATGGCTATGAACATTATCGACCTCGAAGTGAACCAAGACACCCATGACCTATTCGAAGTCACTCTCGAGTCCGACCACATCCAGACCCTCGTCACCCACACTCCCCAAATGGTCGACTCCTGGCTCTCCGACATCTACCACATCCACCGCCGCCGTCTCCACCGCCTCATCGTTGGCCTCGACGTCGAGTGGCGACCCAGTTTCAACCGCAACATCGAAAACCCAGTTGCCACTCTCCAACTCTGCGTGGGTCGACGCTGCATCATCTTCCAACTAATCTACGCCACTCACTTCCCCAACTCGCTCATCGAGTTCCTCGGCGACGAGGATTTCACTTTTGTTGGAGTTGGGATTGAGAGTGATGTGGAGAAACTGTTGGATGATTATGATTTGAAAGTTGGGAATGTGGTTGACCTTCGTGGACTCGCTGTGGACCGGTTGGGGAACAGGGATTTGAAGAACGCTGGGTTGAAGGGTTTGGCTCGAGCTGTGCTTGGACTCGAGGTGCATAAGCCAAGGCATGTGACTTTGAGTAGGTGGGACAATGAGTGGCTCGATTATAATCAGATTCAGTATGCTTGTGTTGATGCTTTTCTGTCTTTTGAGATTGGCAGGTCCTTGAATGCTGCGTAGTTTGATTTTGGTTTATGGGGTTTTTTGGTTTGTTGGGGTTCTTGAATATGGAATTTGGGATGGTGGGTTTTGGATGGATTAGTATGGGTAGTAAATATAATGCCCAATTAGTATGGGTTTGGCACTTGTTTGATACTTAATTGCATGTTATGTTTCATATGAAAATGGTACATATAATGCTAATGGAACTTTATGTCTTCTTCATGTGTTTGGAATTATGATGTTGTTGAATTGTGGGGATTTATTTTGTGATAGTGATGTATTAGTGGCCCTTTTGACATTATTTCTTTTGTTTGCAAAAATCTCCTAGGGTTTTTACTTTTTTATTTTTTTATTTTTATGTATGATTCGTTTATAGTTTTGTATGCCTTACTCAACTTAGGCTTGATGAAGAATTTTTGTAGATTTGTCAATTTCTTATATGTAGCATTTGATTGGGGGAGATGTGATTAATTTAAGTAGTGAGTTTCTGTATGTATTTAGGGATGGGCATACATGGCTTGGTGTTTGTATCCATTAGCTGTGCTCGTAGTGGAGGAGGTGAATGTAGTCTTGTCATATCTTATGGGTGGAAAGGTGATGTAGATTGTAGAAATACCTCCTTTACGTTCCTGCAGGAACTGTGAGGATTAATTTTAGTAGGTGTCATTAAATCAAGATTTAAGTTGATAATATTTTTTTTCCCTATCACTTATCAGTAACCTTAATTGGAGAAGGTATTACAGTTCAGTTAATGATTGAATTTCTGTATTAGTATAAGTGGGTAGACATGGTGCTTGTTAATGCTGGTTTATCTAAAGATTAGGGGGTGGTGCTTGCAGTGAAAGTGATGTAGCAGAAGATAAAAGGAGTTTAGCTGGCATGCTGTGTATGGCAGGGATTGATGGGTTGGTGTTGATGTTGGTAGTGGCAGCATTTGTTTTGCTTTGATGGTTAGCTTCATTTAGGAAAGTTAATGAATAAACCCTTTTAGGTTAAACTATACTAAGTAATATTGGGCCCAACCACATTTTTATGAACTAAAATGTCCGTATTATGCAGGAATTTTTTGGCTGTTCGAGGCAAATTCAGAAATTGGTCATTAAGTTAGTAGCATAAATAAGTTGGGTTTAGGAAATTTGATTACTCAAAAGACTGCAGGGTCTATTTTTGGTAGAATCAATCGGTTCAGTTGGATGTTTTTCTTATCTAATGTCCTTGATGTCAGTGAACCTGTTCTCACCCCTTGGTAATTCTGAAGATGTCTTACCATTTATTTGTATAAGAGTTTGTTATTATATTGGGCACTGTTGGCATTGACTTAAACAAAATATAGTAGTGTTTGTTGTTGCATATCGAGAGCCTTGGTCTGTACTAGCCTGCTTGAAAAATGAAGTATCATCAGTTGTCTAATCTGTGGGAAACCTAGGGTCGGACCATGCTTTTTAGGCACAATCTGGCTAATACTAGAACTAAATAACAGAGACTCAAAGTTGGTTTAAAAAAGAGTGAAGACCATTGATTTGATTTGGTGAACTCATGAAATTTGTATTTGGTTAAGCAATTTAAACTACCATGATTTCACAGCCTTGCCATCCTTAATCTAGACAAGAAATCACATCTTAAATTGTTGATAATTAAGTTAGATTATTGTTGTGTACACTGCTATGCATGGTTTTGTGTTGATCAGTTACTCTCTCTCTCTCTCTTCTTTTTGTGACTGCATATATGTCATGATATAATAAAATAAAAGTGCCTTATTACCACCCCCCCCCCCCCCCCGGCGTCCCCAATATATATATATATATATATATATAATAGCGGTGCTGAATACCAAAGTATCAGGTTTAAATTGTTGAGTATGTGTATCTTGAATATTGATATAAGTTAGAGCGTTGGTCTTTCCATAAGGGGGAAGGAGGAAAGAAGCAGAGTTTATCTCTAAATTAATTTGGAAGAACATTACTTTAACATACTGACAATTCAAATGATCATCTGTATTTTTAGTTACATGAATAAGTCCTATGATTTCTTTCAATAATTAATGAGTCATGTATATACAGTAATATGGTTTTATAAATCAAGCAGCAAGTAAGGTAGCTTAAGAAGAATCTTCCCCAAGTTGGCTCCACTCTTTCTGATCGCCCATTTCAATCAGCTAGGAGGTTCTGACTTTTTGTGGAAGCCAAAAAATATGAAGGTAGGGGGTCTTGGTTTTAGATAGTTAAAAGATTATGACCTAGCACTCCTTGCAAAAATTGGTTGGATGGTGGTAAACCAGAAAAATTCCATCTATGTAAGTTTAGTGTTTATGAAAAATCTAGTTTTATGCTCCCAAAACCTCCAGAGCATCTTGGATTTGGAGCTGTATTGAAGCAACGAGAAATAATTAATAAGGTAACATGCTTTCTTATTGGTTATGGTCAAACTACTAGAGTATGGGAGGACTCTCTACACACACCCAAATTGTTGATTTTGAACCAATACCCAAGGATCCATCAGTCCAAGTCCATAACATGGTTGTAGGCTAATCTGATTACATCCGATCATGTGAGTTGGGATCATGCAAAACTGATTAGCTTGTTTGATAATAATGGCACATATGAGGCAATCAAGAATATCGCTTTCGCGACCCACCCTTATCAAGACAAATTCATCTCAATTAATATACAAAAATGTATGTTGTCAGTCAAATCAGCATGTTGGTGTAGTTAAGAAGATAAGGCAAATTCAGCAACCTATATTAAGATTTAAGGAAATGATACCCCCCCTTCAAACATATGTATAAATGACATTACATTTCCTTGAAAATTGTATAAACTAGTCGCTAACCCGTGTAATGCACGGGCTAGTTGTGAAAATATATATGAAAGCTATGAATTATGTAATACATAGAGGATGTATTATGTATTAAAATTTCTACCTTTTCAATCAAATAAATAATAATAATAATAAATTGAAACTGAATTTAACTCCCAACTATTAAAACAAATTAAAATAGAGACTCACTTAAATAGCAAGTTCCATACAATTACACACCATATGAATTTATTTCTATTTTTTTCAAAGAGAATCCACATTGGTTCTTCCATTGACATTATTTAGAAACACCCTACCATGTGGTCAAGTTTGAGACTTCCCCTAAAGTATTTGAAATTATTACCATTCTTCCACATCTTAGCAAATAATTTTTTGTATCAAATTATAAGTTAGTGTTTTTTTTAAGTAAATAATTTTATTAGAAAAGGAAAAGAGAGGAAAAATTAAAAGATGTATACACTCCCATTTCAAAGAATACAAATCAAAGGGAAATGAGTTTTTTTTTTTTTTTTGGATAATTCAAAGGGAAATAGAGTTGGCTCACAACAACTTGGCTACTCTATGGTGATGAAAGCATTGTAAAACTACATACCTGGAGCTTGAGCTCTAACATTAAAAAACTTGAGCATTTTGGCATAACTTCTACTTCTAAAAACTTAAATACTATTGGTGGTAGACTAAAATAAAAATTTCAGCTTACAGAATATACATCTTTTCTAAGCACAACTCATTTTGGCATAAAAGTAAACCACAATCAAGTGAACAAATTAGAAGTTCTCAAAGCTTTAAATCAAGGCAGTCAAAAACTAAAAACAGAGTTCAGAAAATATCATGTCCCAAATCATTTTATTAAGCAAAACATTGAAGCCAACCACACAAACACAGAAACCTAGTCACAAAATACAAAATCGACAGAACAATATGAAACACATAGCATTAATTTCAGCAAAGCTTAAATACATACATAGTATGTACACATATACACACAAACAGAACATAAATATACATACAAATCAAATGGACTCAAAAGCAAAATCAACTCAACAGATCAAATGAGTAGTGAAGACCAAACGTTTCATCGAAAAAAATCCAACAAAAAAAAAATGATCAAATCAGAATCAAGCAGATCAATAATCGAACAAAATTTACAAAACCCTAGTTAAATTTCTAATCCACTGAAAATCCATAGTGATTTTACTCAAAAAAAAAAAAAAAAAAATCAGCTTTATGCGATTTTGATTGAAAATCTCAAAAAATAAGAAATACAAGAAGAAGAAAACGAACCCTAATTTTCTGAAACAAAGTTCTAACTCAACCATCTGATGCAATTTGTATATTTTTTAATGAAAAAAGCAGAAAATTTCAGATCCAACGTGAATCGTATAGATTACCTGAAAATACGCCGAATTCGGTGAAGAGCGAGCAAAGCAAGAGCGAATGAGTGAATGGGGATGGCTTGTAAGGGAAAGGTTTGAGGTATAAAGAGAGAAAGGGGAAACGGAAGGACCCAAGACAAAGCGGAGAGAGAGAGAGAGCTCAAAGGTTAGGGTTTTGGGTTTTAAGAATGTGTATAGGTTAGAGAGAGTCATCAGTCACATAAAAGACTGGGAAAAAAAATCAAAATTTAAAAAATTAAATAAATAAATTAAATGCTGACGTGGAAAAATGTAGAAGCTTCAAAAGCTTCGGTTTTATATATATATATATAGATGATGCTCCCTTGAGGTTTGTACAAATGAGTAAAAAAAATTAATAAAAGGAAGAAATATTGTATTAGGGAGTACAAAAGAGTACGTGCTTATTGTTATTTATAAAAGCCTTAATAGGGAGTATCATAACAAACCTTTGGAGGGCGGTTGACATCAAAAGGAAGTTGGTATATACTAACTATATAAAAAGAGCGAATCACTTGATTTACAGTGCTCAATCAACCATGTTTTCGTTTAGCCAATTTTTGTTTTTTGTGGGACCAAAATGGTTCATTTGGCTGAATTGTGAAATCCAATTAAATAAAAAAAAAAAAAGAAAAGAAAAGAAAATGAAGGCAGGGATAGAGAGCGAGAGGGCTAGAGTTCCAGAACTCTCTTAGCCTCTCTACCCTTCTTTTTCTCTCTTTCTCATTGTCTAGAGAATTTTTGGAACCTGATAGAGAAAAGGGAATTAGAGTTCCAGAGCTAGGGTTGCCAATGGCTGTTTTTGGACGTCTATGGTGGTATATTGGCCGAGTTCCAGAGTGAAGGATGACCAATCTTTTCTATGCGAATGAGTCAAAGGAACAATGTTTTGGTTTGGTCAAGTGGGTGAGCCAAAAAGGTGCGTATTAAACTTTCCCAATTTTAGATCACTCTACCATCTGAGGCAGTACAGAAATTGTGTGATGAGAATGAGATTGAGAGTTAAAGGAGATGGAATGATAGGGTATGGGCATCTTACTACTCAGTATGGGCTTCTACATCTCTTTGTTCTTCTTGAATCTTTGGTGTTACAATCTCCTCAATCTTCATATTCCAGGTGAGGTAAGTGCTCTCTCCTTTATTTTTTATTTTTATGTTTCATTATCATTTATCACTGCTGACCAGTCATTCATCCAACCTACAGCCAAAGCTTCGCCTCCAAACAGTACCTCTGTTGCATTTGCTCCAACAATCCAAGACTTCATCATTCTCTCTCTTCAACATTACAGGTTTGTTTCACACTCCTTCAATAAATATTACTATGAGTTTGTTTATGCTAATTCTAATTCTTTAATCTCAGTTTTGTTTTTGCTCGAGATAAATATTCCCTTCAATAATGTATTACTCTATAAGTTTGTGCATGCATTCTATCTAATGCTATGATTTATGGGTTTCGACATGAGGTTGAGAGATGGAGAGAGAGAGAGGAGTAGATGATAAAAAGGGAATTAGTTGTGGTTTTGGTATTTATTTCAACTCAACAAACATACATACGACATGTATTCTCATTTCTTAGGTGCATCACAGCTGCTTAAGGGCATTGGGTCGTGGAAACTTCAGGAAAGTCCTATCTTTTTCTCAAATTTTAACCTTAAACACAAAATTCACAATCCATTTCGTATGATTATTTTCTGTGAGCCATCATGGTTTTCATTTATGTCAAATAGCAAGAATTATGGTTTTTAACTTCCTTAACAACATCCTTTTGCACTTTAATTTTAAAACGGGATCATGATTACTTTGTTTTGCACATGCTTGTTTCATTGGAGGATATGGAGTTAAAGATTCTTTGTAACTGGTTTAATTTCCTTCTTATTCATTATAGGCTGAATTTTAATGATCATGCTCTTTGTTTTATATAATTTTGGTGAGTTTTTACTTGTTAGTTTTCAGGCACCAATAGTGCACCGTCCCAAAAAAAATCATCAAGCTTCGTTTTTCTATACCCACCTTCATCCTTCAATCCCAACAACAAAATCTCTATCTTTATCTCTCTCTCTCTCTGGTTTTAATAATAACTCACAGTAATGTAAGATTTTATAATTTAGCAACATAACGGAGATGTAAGGTTTGTTTTTTTCTTTGTTCTTGTATATTCGTGATTTCCTCCTTTTTTTAATCATTTTCTATTCTTTGATTCAATAGGTAGCTCAGTGTCTTTTAAGTAAACCAGGTTAGAGTTTTTTTATATGTAGTGTAACTTTACATTATTAAATCTGAATTGTGAGTTAAGAATTTTATATGGAGGGTAGGAATTGAAGAATTAATGTCGATGCCTTGCGGCGACACTTGTGCCTTCAGCAACTTTGAGCTCGGGTTTTGTGAAATGTGGGTGAAAAACCTCTGGTGTGTGACTTGAATTGAGTCAATTTTAACCTATATTTACCAAAGTAAGTGTCGCCGCCAATCATTGTGTTTTTTCTAAGGTGTGATGGGTCACTTGACTTTATTTGATTTTATTATCAATCCTAGGCTAAGAAAAATGTCGTTTTTCCTAATCTAACACGAACGAGTAAAAAATCTTGATTCTTGAGTTCAAAAGACTGGTTACGTGCGGAGAAGGTGTTAGGTACCCTGTAACGCCTGTCTAGAGATAGTCTTTTGTTTTGGTAAAATCTTTATTTTCGAACATTGGCAATTAAAACAAGCTATTGGTGTTAGCTTTCAGGGCTTTAAAAGGATTGAGCTTTGAGGTTAGATTTTGGAAGGGGTGTGGTCTTAATCAATGCTTTGCTAGCACATTTAGAATTGTTGCTAAATTTCCATGGCAAAAATCCAGCAGCATTTCGCCTTATTTTTGTGGCAGAAATCAGACAGCATTTCTCCTTTGGTGTGTCATAGCACACAAAACACTATTCTCACCAAGTTTTTGTGGTGAGAATACAGCAGCAAAGGTGCCCCATTTTCATGGAGAAAATCCAGCAGAGTTTTGCGTTTGGTGCACTATGGCAGACTGACAGGGTTTCATGCCTGTGTATATAGTCTGCATCAATATGTTCATGCTAGGGTGAGATGAAACTCACCAAAGCATCAAACATATTGATGCGTGTCGTATACACGGGGAAACCAATGTCACTAGTTGACATGGATTTAGACAACCGTGATTACCCTGAACACAATGTAGCATGAATATGCACCTACAACAGTCATCTTGAGCGCATACCCACACTACAAGGTTAAGAGCACCCATGATCACGAGAGGGTTGCTCTCCTAACCATGGGAGTCCATTGTACAAAGTGTGCGCATACACACTGTGGACGACTAAATTTCTCAATTCGAAATAAGTCAAACAAGTAATATAGTTTCACAAATGTGAATTTGTATTGATGATTGTGTGGTACAGTTCTCTAAAATTACAAAAAAATGACCCTCTGATTCGATCTCCTTAAAAGACTTGTTGATTGGAATTGTATTAACGTGATTTTGACTTGAACACCAAAAGTCCTTCAATTTGACTGAAGGATGGATCAAAGATTGCCGAAATGGAATTACAATGAATCTCTGGCTATGAGCTTGTTAGAAATCCTTTGTTCTTCACATTCTTCATGTTCTTTGTGCGTTCTTCATCTTCGAAGGTTTGTGGTGGAAGTTCTTCGGGGCTTTAGAGGCTTGGATTCGTAGAGCTTCACTGATTTGTGATTTATTGATGTTTTTGGAGGCTTTTGAGCTTGATTCCAGTGAACTTTGAGATCTAGGAATATGATTTGAATGATTCCTCTTCGAATGTTCTTTGGATTTGAAGGTTTGTGGTGGAAGTTCTTCGAGGCTTTGGAGGCTTAAATCCGCTGAGCTTCACCAATTTGTGGTTTCTTAGAGTTTCTGGAGGCTTTTAAAATATACTGCCACAGCCAATGAAACAAGTTATTTTTATATTTTAATTTTTAATTTTTAATATTTTATTAATTTTTTTCAATGTATCAATCTTGTTGAAAAATAAGGTTACTTCATCAAAGCGTGTGTGATGAGGCTCTTTTTTATTTATTTTTTTTTGCGCGTGTGATGAGACACTTTTTTATTTATTTATTTTTTAGGTTTAGTGTCATAATGTTTAAAAGAGAGATAGAGATAGTGTCCTAAATCTTAGGATCTTTATTTTTTTTTTTCTTCTAATTAGTTATTTGTACATGAGTTAGTGGTTGATTTGAATAGAAGAAATGATTTGAAATTGAAACTCCATTTCTTTTTTCCAACTTTTGCGTAGAGACGTTGGAATTCAAATATAATAAGTAACCTTCCTAAAAAAATATATATCTACACTATTAATAACAGGATTACCATATTTAGCCAAAAAAAAAAAGAAAAAAAAGAAAGAAAGAAGAGGATTCCTTGTTTGGGATTTAACATTTTGCGTATTAAAATACCCTCACATAAATTCTTAAACTCTCTAAAATATTCCTATCATTTAATTAAGTACTTTTTCAATTAAAAAACTAGTTAAAAGAGTAATTGATTGTTCCTAAGTTTTCGTCTTTTTCCTTTATCTTTTCCATTCAGTCTAAAACTTAGGACATTATCTCTCTCATTTTTAAACATTATTTCATGTTACCTTACTAATATATTTTTTAAAATACACGGTTATATATATATATATATATATATATATATACATATCACTTTTAAACATTATAACACTAAACCAAAAAAAGAAAAAGAAAAGAAAATTATTATATGCTCAAAACACGTGTGATGAGTCTAGTATTATTAGTAACATGATTCTCTGTTTGAGTTTCAACATTTTGCGTATTAAAATACACTTATACAAATTCTTAAACTCTCTAAAATACTCCTATCTTTTAATTTAATAATTTTAAATTAAAAAACTAGTTAAAAGAGTAATTTACTGTTCCAAAGTTTTAGCATTTTTCCTTTATCTTTTCCATTCAATCTAAAACTTAGAATATTATCACTGTCTCATTTTTAAAATTTATTCCATGTTACCTTACATTTTTTTTTTAAATTTTTTTTAAAAAATACAAACGGTTATTTATATATCACTTTTAAACATTATAATACAAAAAAAAAAAAAGCATTTATTGCACGTGCAAAACACGTGTGACAAGTCTAGTATATAAATAATTGCGTGTTTTTTATTTTTATTTTTTATTTTTTATTTTAATGAAAAGAGTAAGGTAATGTGGAATAATATTTAAAGGCGAGATAGAGATAGTGTAGGTAGAATGGAGAAGAGAAGGAAAAAAAGTCTAAAATTTAGGATCAATAAATTACTCTTTTAAACAGTTTATATTTTTTTTATTTAAAATTATTTAACTAAAAGATAAGGATATTTTAGAGAGTTTAACTATTTGTATAGAGATATTTTAGTATGCAAAATGATGAAAGTCAAATAGAGAATCCTGTTATTATTATTGTAGGGTCCTGATTTGGGGGGCTCCTTTCACTGTAGATGTGAGCAAACCCAAACCCAACAGGCCAAATACAATGAATTTGGTAGAGAAGCGGGCTTGAGAACTGGGCCTTTGTGAGGATGCCTTTAATGGTTGGGCAGGATCGTTGGGGAACTGGATCGTCAACAGCGTGGTTAGGGGAAAGGTCAAAGCTCGTCCTCGGTCCTCGATCGAGGATGATTTTTTCTTCTCCTCTTCTGATACTCCACCAATAGAACTTCTTGGTGTCTTCCAAATTGCTGTCCTTTTCTTCGTGAAATCTCCCTGGTTATATATCCTTCTGTTCTCTTCATCTTGGCCGTCCATCTGTCGATTGCGCAGGTCGCCACTTGAGTGCCTATCCCATCTAGCGCTTCCCTCAACTTGCTGTGAGTGGTAGTGGTTAGCATGGCATTGTTCAGGAGTCATTCCCTCATTAATGCGGCCAGACTGCCAGCTGCGGGCATTCAATGCGGAGGTGACAGGCTCTCCTACAATGGTCCTTTTACCCTGCTCCTATAGCTGCCCTCCTACGCTAGTCCCTTTGTTTGGGGATGATGGAGAGGGCTGTGGAGGATGGCGTACTGCCCTTTCTTCTCAGGGCACCAATTCGCCGAGGACATGATGCTCCTCGACGATTTCTCCTATTAGCTTTGAGCCTTCTTTAGTCATCCTCGGACATTTTCCTCCTCGGCTGGGCCCTTGAACTTATTATTCGAAATGGGTCGGAGTACCCAGGTCCTTTGGCCTCACAATTATTTTTATTTTTTATATAAAATAGAAATTCAACTCTAATATAATCTAAGTGTATATGTGTATATAGTTCTTTTTTGAAAACTTGAATTTTGGTCCTTGTCTCCCACACTCCATAAGTATAAGTACTTGTGGAGTGACTATCATACCAAAAGTATGCGGTGGTGAAAATTCCGTTTTTTATTTATTGTTTTTGATAGGAAAATTCCGTTATTAGTAGTACACCAAACTATTTATTTAGCATAGTAAGTGGATAAAGTCAAAAGTGGTTATACAGTCAATAAATATCCTTATCTCCTATATGTGGTGGTTATACGATCTACCATGCGCACTAAAGTTTAATGCTAGTCCCAAATAAGCATATGCAATAATTATTTAGTTTTTTTTTTTTATAGAGAAAAATAATTATTTAATTCCATACAAAAAAGTTAATCAGTGACGTTATATTATTCTAGTGTTCCATCCACATTAGCATTTAAAATGATTTCTTGAGGTCGTGACATTATATAATAAGTAGGTAAACTGTATCTTTGTTCCCTAAAAATTATCCAAATATTCATTCCCATTACGCAAAATTTAGCTAATCACTTTTTAAAACATTCACAATATTTGATTTTTTTTTTTTTAATATTCTACTCTATTTTATTAAAATATCAAAATTTTTATTTTTTTTAATAATTTTTTTCACTTCACACACAATGACCAAAAAGAAAAAAGAAAAAAGAAAAAAGAAAAATATAATAAAATGAATAAGATACAACACCTCCTAAATTTGGACAAACATTATAGCAAATACGATACAATGCCTTCTATTATAGGGATGGCTCTATACTAGAATTATAGAGCCATCCCTACTATGTGCAAAAAAGTTGGTCAAAATATAAAACTCGATAATTATGATAATTATATATATATATATATATATATATATATATATATATATATATATATATATATATATATGTATGTATTAAATGCCAAAATTAAGAGAAAATTCAATTAGAATTTAACTGGATTCTCAATTTTGTGTCACGTATCCCATCCAATTTTTAATTTTTGTACAAAGTGAATTATTGAGTATAAAAATTGACGAGTCCAAATCTAATTAGATAAATTCTAAATTGGATTTCAATTAGAGTACAATTTTGTGCCACGTGTCCATTTAATTTTTTAATTTTTGAGGCAAGTGAATTATTGGATGCAAAAACTGAAAAGTCTAAATTCAATTAAATTTTAAATCATATATATATATATATATATATATAATGACAAACCATTACATATTTTAGAAATTTATAATTTGAGAAAGGTATAAACTAATACTATATATAATTTGAACTGTGTAATTGTGATTGTTTTGAATTGTACCCGTGCATATGCATGGAGTTATATACTAATTTATTATGATTTTCAATGGAGAATCTAAATTTTATGTCCAAGGGGCAAATTCAAAAAATTACATATATATTTCTTATTTTTGTAAAAATTACAATAAGGAGGGGGAATTTTTAAAAGATACGCCCGTGGTCCCTCAACCCCCTCCCTTTGTCAGTGATGATTGTACTTGTATATGAAACTACATATTACACCCTTTGAAGAAAATACAATGTGCTAAAATTTTAATAGGAAATAGTTTAAAATCAATTAAAAAATAGATTTGAATAATGATGTGTACTTTCAATTATGAGTCCTTAAAAGTTTAAACGTCATAATATTATGGTCAACTAAAATCAAATGTCTTCAATTTTATATATACTTAGTAACTCAAGCAATACACAATGAAGTTTCACAAATAATTTTTTTTCATTTTCTTTTTCTTTTTCTTTGTTGTCTAAAAATGATATTTGATAATTGTGGTAGTTATTAACAAGATTTGTTATGATTGAGATTGTATATGGAACTATCTATTATTCCATCTAATGAAAATATTTTTGAGAAACATCCATCTAATGAAAATATAAATTGACAAGATTATAATGATGGATTTAATATAATGGAATTACTTAGTTAATAAATTTATATTTAAAATAATGATGTATAGAATTGTGAAGTCTCAAAGGCTTATGTGGCAATATTTGAAGAAACCAACAAAAATACAAAGGTTTTAGTTTTATATTTACTAGCCAATGTCCCACATGATGCATGGTACATTTTAAAATATTTTGTAAGAGAAAATGTTATGTCTCATTTATAATAGTTAGTATGTGTTATAATTGTGGGGGCGATGAACTCAATTTCAAGCCGAGGCCCAAAGGGCTTGAAAGATTCCCGTGGAGTTCTAGGTATGCCACCAATACTGAAACTCTTGTCTAAGGTCATAAACATGGGTAACCCTATAGTGGACAAAGGAAGGATACCGAGGAACCAATCGCCCTTTTTAGCCAAGATGCCACTCCAACTGGACTTGCCTCGGAAAACCCCTTAGAGGAATAAAGATCACAGAGATTGTCACCTCCACATTAATGAAAGGTGCTTTACCTAATCTCTTCCACATTAAATAAATATAGGACAACCTGAATAGTATAGACACCCCCCACTCCCCCCAAAAGTCCTGTTTCATGATAAAAAGGGGGAGAACCAATGGAAGATGGGACAAGTATCCCCAAAAAATTCGGCTGAGAGCAGGCCAGCTGGAGAGATAAGGGAAGGAAAAATGCCTATAAAAAAGGAGGAGGTTGCCACAAAAAAGGGGATTATGAAATACAAGGAAGAAACCATAGAATAGAGAGAGAGAGAGAGAGAGAGAGAGAGAGAGAGAGAGAGCCATGTTGTATTTTCCTTTTCTTGCTTATTCCCTATTCCTCAGGAAAACAATTTGTATATAATAAAAAATCTCATTTTAATGCCTTTTGGTTTAGTCAATTGTTTGAGCTTCCCATTGTGGAATTTGTACCATGTTTCAATGATAAATTAATTGCGCAAGTCATTTACTTAGACCACATATTAAATTTTTATTTGTGTTTGAGATCTCGACCCCCACAATAATATTTGAGAAATTATCTTTCAAAGTTCAATTAGTGTGTAAAACACTAATGAATGTTTAGACCCCCAATATCAAAATTACCAACACAAGCTTATACATAAACAATATATGTGCGGAATGATGAATATAAGCTAAACCCAAATGGGTAAAACACTCTAAACCAAAATTAATCACAAACACAATAGTAATTAAAAGGTAAAGAGTAAAGGAAGAGAGATGCAAACACAAAGACAAAACGGCGATGTGTTATCGAAGAGGAAACCGAAGAACTCGGCGAAAAATCTCTCCATCGCCCTCCAAGCGGTAAATGATCCATTAGAAAATCAGTTGAGATATATGAATAGCAATAGACCCTCAAAGTGTAATCTACCCGATAAACCTAAGCCTTCCAAGCTTCTTGCTCAAATAGGGTTACACCGAACCTAGTCTTCTCTATCTTACCAGATCCTGCAATAAGCTCCATATTGCATCTGCAATCCTTGGCATCTTCCAATGCTTCCCAAAGTTCCAAAAACACTCTCAACACTTTGAATGGGTGTGGGTAGTGTTTTGGTATAAATCTCCTCTCAATGGGTATAACAATTTGAGAGGGAATGAGAAGAGACTACAAAGATTTTTCTCTAAGAATGAGTAGCTCTCTCTCTAATGAGGTGGGTGTGTTGTAGAAACTTCTCTTAGGGTTTTTCTCTCTAAATAGCCACACATACATTTTGTGGGAATAAGAGTATTTATAGTAGGGTAAGAGATGGAATGTGAAGGTCGGTTTTCGTCTAAACAGGGCATTTTGGCGACTTGGCCTCGCGATTGGAATGAGTCGTGAGATAACTTCCAGGCCAGATTGTATTTTTTGTCCTGTAGTGCTCCAGCTGTTGTGACCCTTCAGCTCCCTGCATGCTTCACACGTCTGTCACTTTGGCGATTTGCCAGTCGAAGCCAGTTGTGAGATCTAGTCGCGAGACTCCTTTGAGTGCACACATCTTGAGTTTCTTCACACTCTCGCACACACAACCCTTACATTATTCCCACCTAAATACAAGGTTTCTACATGCTGAATTACAAGCAAATTTGGCATGGAATAAAGCCAACACATGGTTGATTAAATTCAACCTCATAATCTTTATTTGTATTACATGTCTTTATAACGAATTGATAATCAAGGATATGAACCAATTTTTTAAGTGAATTGAATAATATTTAATTATTTTCACTTATATGATTGTGCAATTATTTTTTTAATTTTTTAATTCCGTGTAGTTAAATATGTTTTTATCTTTCGTTGTATGTCTTTTCAACGTTGCCAAAGCATTTCAATTTGTACAAGTATGTCATATTTGAAAGCAATTGTTTCTTATATCAATCTTATTAAAAAAAAAACATAAAATTAATATTAAATAAATAATAAAATAATTATTAAATAAATAATTATTGCATCACCTATAAAAAATTAATACTTTAAATAAATATAATTACCCTATTAATACACAATATAAAACTACTTAGCACAAATATAGACTGCTAAAATCTAGGTTGTGTGACCACCGCACACCCTTGGTGCGATAGTCATTCCAGAAGTATAAGTGTTTGTGGGGTTTAGGGGCAAGTGCCAGGGTTTATGTCTTTAGGAGGGAGTTTCACATATATATACACATAGATTAGGCTAGAGTAGAATTTATATCTTGTAAAAAAAAAAAAAAATCCAGGTTTTGTGTGTATGTGTTCCATGTTATTAAAGGAATTTCAGAAATGTAACCTATTAAGATTATATAACTAAAATGATGAACATATTGCTTTAGTGAATTCACAAATATTTAATTATCTAAACTAATTTAAACTTACAATAATATTTTATCTTTTTGATTGCATGTGTTTTTAAAATTTTGTTTTGGCCTTTTGATGGTTTTTGTTTTAATTGTTGTCAAAGCATTAACATGAGGAAGAATGTCATATTTCAAATTTGTTTTATGATGCTCATTCCCATATTCCTTCTAGTCTCCCATTTTTCTTTTTTTAATAGCTGTAAGGGCAGGTTTTGGTTCCTAAGCCCAAAAAAAGAATGGATTAAGGCCTAAAGAGCCCAATACAATGAATTTGTAGAGAGTGGGCTTAAAAGCTAGGGTTCAATGGATCAAGCAACATGCACAGTGAATCAAAGATAGTAAGAAAGTAAAGAAAACCAAGCTCCGTGCAAAGAAAACCTTCCTTGGCTAAATCCGAGGAGAGTGATCTTTATGTATATTTATTTTTAAATTGGGATGCAATTTCAATTCTTGTTGCTATAGTGTTTTCTCTACAGATTTTCCAATCCATTCTCCTTGAAGGGTCTCTTACATTATATAACTCCCTTTAGATGATCTTGGCCCTTCATTTGTTGATCGTCCAGGTCACTGCTTGAGTGTTTGTCCCATCAGATACCTTTCCAAACCCCTTGTGAGTTGCGGCAGCCAAGACAACACTATTCAGGGGTCTTCTCCACATAAATGCAGTCAGGAGGTTTGGTGGGATGCATTAAATATGGTGGCAGCTACCATCCCTTCAGTTATGTCAGGGCTAGCCTCTTCTTTGAAACTTTTTCTCTATAGTATGACCTTCTTTAGTAACGTGCCACTGACATGGCCTTACTGTCTGAGAGTGTGACCTCCTCGGCATGATAATGGCCCCCTCGGCAATGTGTATGACACATGGCAGAATTACATTATTTAAATTCCTATACCCCACAATAACTATTCTTATACAAGTTTTATAACAATAACCATATAAAATCATTTTATGTGAAAAATTAATACACCTTTAGGGCTGTAAACGAACCAACCTGTTCATGAACAACTCGGGTTCGACTTGATAAAAAGCTCGTTCATGTTCGTTTGTTTACAAATAAGCCAAGATTGAGCCTTAGTTTTACACTTGTTTAATAAACAAGCTGAGCTCAAGCAAAAAAAATTGTTTGTGAACAAGCTCGTGAACAATAGGGCTTGATACAAAACATGTCGAGCTTAACCTCGTTTATAGCTTGATATATGTTTACTAAATAAACTTATTATTATGACATTACACATATGTTTTGGAATGTTAATTTATAGCTTGTTTATTCATATATGTTTTGGAATGTTAATTTATTTAGATTTGTGAAGATTATAGTTGTACGAATGACAAATGTGAATGTAAAAATTGTATTTTGAATAATTACTCAAGCTATAGACAATAAATGATGATGGATGGATTTAATTATGTAAAGTTGTAATTTGAACAAATTCTAATCACGGGTGTTAGAAGCATGATAAAATGAGTGTATTATATATATATATATATATATATATATATATGTATGTATGTATGTATGTATGTATATTTGTTTACTTGATTTTTGGTGATATAAGCATTTGATAATGCATTTTTGTTTTTGGATCCCAAGCTAAAAAGCTTGACTTGAGCTCGAGTTTGAGTTTGATATTAAGCTCGAGCTTGGCTTGACTAAATAATCAAGCCAAGCTCAAGCTTTTTGGCATTCTCATAAGCTTGAGTTCAAACATTGTTTTTAGGCTTGTCTCAAGCTTAAGCATTTGATTTTTATTGATGAGCTAAGCTCAAACACACATTACTCAACAAAGCTTGACTCGTTTACATAATGGATATTTCTTTTCACAATTCACCATCTATAGATAATAATAATAATAATAATAATAATAATAATAATAATAATAAAGTATTTAAATTGGAGGGGGGCATTTGAATCATGGACGTCTCTGTTAGAAATACCAAGAGGTATTAATTGAGATACAAGTCTCTTGGCATATCTATAGATTATTAGTACATGAAAATTAATGCATTTACCCTATTAAAACATGAAAATTAATTTTTACATTAGCATAAATATATATATATATATATATATATATATATTTTAAATTTAATAGGTGGATGCTAAATGAAGAGATTCTCAATCCTTCTTAAGAAATGCATTAGTTGGCAAAACCTTAGACCATGGCTAAGGCTCTTGTGTGTGTGTGTATATACCCATGCAAAGTGCGGGAAAATTTAAAATAACATGATTTTTTTTTTTTTTTTTTACTTTTATATTTTTTGGTCTAAATACGAATTCTGATCAGGTAGTTATTTTGGTCATAAGCATTCATTATGATTCTACTTGTTTATGGAATTTTATATTTTAGCATTGGGAATTTTTTATGATTTTGTATTTATAGGAACTACATGTGTGTTTTAGTTAGCTTAACTACTTAAAATTTTCTTTTGTCGTCAAATATAAGATCTTGGGTTCAATTCATGCCTACCAAAAAAACTAATTAGTGTCTTGGTCTAAAGATAAAGAAAAATCATTATAGAACAGATATAATAAGTTTGAAATACTATTGTATCATATATATATATATATATATATGGAAATACATATTTTACCATTTAAAGAATATATGATATGTAAAGATTCTAAAATAGAAGATTTAAATATATAATATAAGAGTAATATTACACATACAAACTATTTTACAACATTTTTACAAAATGTTGATGTGGTTAACCTCTTATTGGTTTTTATTTAGACCCACCATTAATATCATATTTTCATTTACCAATAATCACTCACCACACCAGTGGTTTGTACAATTTTTTGTAAAATAGTTTGTATCTTTAACATTATTCATAATATAATTCAAATTTAATTAAAAATATATATTAAAATAATAATTTGTAAAATTGTGAGGTCTCAAATGTGTTGATTATTATTATTATTATTATTATAGATAAAGAGTATAGATCTATTTTGATAAAATATTTTTGTGTCGAGCGATTTAAATTTTGTATTTTTTTTAAAAAAAAAGGAAACATGTTATTTTTCAAAACAAGTCACTTGTGGATTTATGCATTACAACGTCACAGAATGGTGGAAGAAATTACTGATGATGCATCTTTTGTTATAACGATGTCGCACATAAGAAAACAACCTAAGCAAACCTCTAGCTAATTGAGGGCCGATCAGTACCCATACGAGTCATATGACCTGTCTTGTCATAGTCTTATGACTCACTATTAATTCCCCCTCAAATATTTAGTTAATTATTTTCTGAGTAGACTTCTTTTTGATTTGTTATGAACTTAATTGAGAGAAAAATTTGTAGGATGAAAAAAAAATTCGGATGATTTTAAGGAATTGTTAGAAACTTAGCCGCATAAATTATTACTCTGTGAGGCCTTTATACAATATGTTAGAACCAGACTTGTTCCAAAAGTTTAAATCAATAAATTTAGATCCATTAGTATTATATTAATTATTAATTTTTTTATTAACTAACTACTATATATTTTACACTATAAAGTTCAAAAAGTTAATGTCTTAATTTGTTTATGATTGATTGTGATTGAAGTAATATCACTTTCACTTAGATTTATTAGAGCACCCACAGTAGATGTGGGATATATGCCAAATGTTAAATATTTGGCACATATCCCACATCAAACCCATTTTAAGTCCATTTATCAGATGTTGTAAATGTTAAATTTTTTGCAACTTGCTACAGTAAAATCACAAATATACAACCGTACGGAACAAAGTGGTATATTGATTTATTATTTTTTATTTCTCTTTCAACCCTCATTTCTCCTTCAGCCCTCATTTCTCCTTCAGCTCACCACCTCCATCTCCTTCTCCACTCTCCCATTCTTTTTCTTCTTCCCTCTTCCCCGTTGCTCTATTGTCTTCCCGTTCTTAAAAAAAAGCCACCATCAATTTCGTTTCTACCATCACTGATCTAACCACATAAAATCTGGTTTTTTTTCCCCTTTTGGTTCGCTCTGTCTTCTGTTCTACCGGCGTCGGTCTGGGTCATTTCTCTCCGTTTTGGTTGTGCTTCCGCCGAAGATTCCAGCAGCACATTGAGAGAGAGGGGACTTTCAGTCCAGCTGGAGCTTGATTCCAACAACTCGAAACGAAGCCAAAACAGAGCTTGATTCCAACGGACCCAAAACGGAGCTTGATTCCAACGGACTCGTCTTCTTCTTTTCCGATTGTGGGTCTGGTTCTGGTTCTGGTTTTATTTTCCGATTGTGATCGGCGTGGGCGTAGGCGTTTGGGTTGTGGGTCTCTCCTTTCTGGTTTGTTTTTCCCCTTTTGGTTCGCTTCCTCTCTGTTCTATCGACGTCCTCTGGTTGTTTTTGTCTCCGTTTTGGTTGTGATTTCTAATTGTGGGTCTGGTTGTGGGTCTGCTCTTTGAATCAATTCTTGGCGCACTGGTCTTACTCTGTTTGGGCGATACTATTTCATCGGTTCACCATACAGGTAAGTTCTCCGTCTTCTCTGTGATTCTCTCAGTATTTCAATGTCTATTTTTGATTCTCTCTATATTCTGTTCATATGTGCTGTTTGCTGTGTATGAATTTGTTGTGCCTAAATTATTCTGTTCATATGTTCTGTTCATATGTGCTGTTTGCTGTGTAATGAATTTGTCCTGGAGTCTACTTCTCTGTTGCTCTTGTGTTTAACCTTAATATAGTCTACTTATTCTTAAAAACAAAACAAATGAAAATATTAGGCTGTGGGAATTACTCTATCCAACAGTCTTCTCTGTTGCTCTGGCCAGGACAAGTTAAAACAAGAATTTCTAATTATATGCTGTGGGAATTACTTCATGTTTAGGCAAAAGTATTTTTTGAGATACATTTTGAGTCCATGCTCAGGAAATTATTTCTTATTACTTCATGTGCATGTGTTTGATGAAGGCTCACATTTTGAGTTTGGCAAATTTGCTAGAGAGATACATTGACAAAGTTTAGTAATTATATATTTTTTTGTAATTAACAAACCAGAACAAGCAGTCTCCATATCTATTTAGAGCATGGAATCAAGGAATTATTCATCATTCATTGATCTCGTACGGGGGAATATTAATCTTGAGGATGAAATTTTCGATGTAACTGAAAGTAGTCCCCTGTTAGTTGAAGATTCTCCACTAAATGATGAAGTTGCCACTTCTAAGAAAAAACAAGCACGTGGTGTCAACTTCAGTGTTGAGGAAGATAAGCTGCTTGTAGCAGCATGGCTTAATACCAGTGTTGATCCTGTGTATGGTAATGAGCAACATAAAACAACATTTTATGGTAAAGTTGCCAAATACTTTATGGACCACAAGACCGATTCTACACGTAGTGTTGCATCCCTAACTACCCGATGGGGAACAATTAATAGGGAAACAGTTAAATTTGTTGGGTCCTTAGTTAAAATTGAAGCAAAGAATGAAAGTGGAACCACGGTTCACGACAAGGTATAAATTTTGCAATGGTCTTTAATTTTTTTAGGTTTACAACACAAATGAATTGTTTGAAGAAACAAATTATGTTATATTTATTTAATTTTTTTTAGATTGAGAAAGCAAAGGAATTGTTTAAAGAAATTCACGGTTCCGTTTTTCAATTTGAACATTGTTGGCTAATCTTGAAGGATTATCCAAAGTGGGCATCTACTATGCCTAGGGGATATTCAAGAAAAGAAATGCCTCAAACTCCAGATTTAATAGATCAAGGAGTGGGGGTTGATGGCATTATGGATTTCGAGAGGCCAATAGGTAGAAAAGTTGAAAAGGCTAATCGAAAGAGAAAAGATGATGGGAAAGATATTGCAACGGAATATTTGAAAAAGAAAATGAAAGTTCTTGAAGAAGGTTGTGTAGCCGAAAAAGAGAGAGTACGTATCAAAGCGGAAAAGTTTCGCTTGCAAGAGTTGAAAGAGAATGAACGAATTATGATGCTAGACACAAGTGGCATGAACGAAGACCAAAAAGATTTTTATGATGGACTCAAAAAGGAAATCCTTGCAAAACAAAGATCAAGTCATTCGTTGGGTTGATGGTGTTGGTGATGTCTTGTTCCAACCTTATTTTGGTAGTAACTAATTCTAGGCTGTGATATGTATTTTGTGGCATTTTTTGGGTGTAGTTGACTTTAGGCCTTGATATGTATTTTGTGATCTTACCAAAAGGTCTTGACTCTTTTATTATGTGATTTTGTTGTAAATTCTAGTAGGCCACTGTCATGTAAGTAATCCTAACATTTTAGCTTATATAAAATGTCATGTATTTTCTATGTATTTTCTATGTTTGAATTTATATTTGCCAAGTGGATATGTGGTTGTTTTGTTGCATTATCTTGTATTTTGGTTTGTTTGTTGTTGGGCTCTTTTACTGCAGATTTATTGGTAGATTGAATTTATAGGTTTATTTGCTTGGTGTTTACAATTCTTAATAGCATTGTATGAAGCATCAAAATCTGTAATTTGAGGCATTAGATTTAAGTAGATGGTTTTCAAAATATTGTACCTTCTTTCATGTGAACTTTTTTGCTGGGAGATATGTTTGTTGAAGTGTATTTATGCATTTTATTCCAACTTTTGATGTGAGTTTGTTGCTTAATATCATATGCTCTAAAAACAAATGGTATTCTAGGGGAATGACAAGCCTTTCTACCTCTTATCTCTCACAAATCCAAAATCCAATAGAATTGGTTTCTAGTGCTCTCACAGACTAAAAAAAACCTTAATACCCTGATCTCCTATGAATGTATGAATGCCCTTAAGTTAAAGACTACGATACCTCTTTTCTTCTCTAATTTTATAGGATCTTTTAAGTCATCCTAATAGGGCATGAAACATTGGCCTCCTATTCTTTCTTGAGAACACTGTACCCTGCCACTTTTCAAAATCAATACAATTATCCCATGAGTAGGACAGCATTCTGATTAGAGTATTGGACAAATTATGTGATTGGAGGATTGTTAAAATCAACAAAATGGTTGAAGATATGCAGCTGACCAGGTGGTGAAAATGATGCCTGCTTTTAAAACAATATCAATGATAAATTGATTGATTTGCTCACCACCAACTGCTGATCATAAATTCAGTGTTTAAATTGGATCGTACCATGTGCGTTGTTGTTACAAGTGTACCAATTCCATTTACGGTTCATGGCATAGGGAAGAAGATGCAAAACAACTTAAATGATGCATTAGAGAGGAAGGAGAGGCAATAATATTATATAATAAATTTCTTTCTATAGATAACTCTAGGAATTTTTCTATATCTTGGGACATAGTTGTATTATGTTTAATACTTCTTTATGTTTGCTAATTATAGAATTATATGATTCAATCTAGGTATTTACTGATTAGTGTTTGCTTCGCAATCTTCTGATTTGAGATAAACAAAGAGGACTTCATTTTGGTTGTAAGGACTATCTCTACTGCTGCACTTGGCAAGAAATTTATAGCACAACTTATGATATGTAATCGTTGTCAAAGGAAAAAGGTGGAAAAAAACAGCAAACTCCATTGCACTAAATTAGTACTTCATTGAAGAAGTTCTCTACATATTGTGCATTTTAATATTTGGTTGTTGATTCGTAGAGCACTGAATAACTTATAAAATAAAATAAAAAAGGTAATTTTAAAATGCCTTTGACACTCTACAGAACAAGACTTTTATTGTTATATAGTAGCATGGAAAGTTGGTAATGTGGTATAAAATTTAACCCAAAAAAAAAATTTGGTATAAAATGAAAAGTCAAGGATTAGAAAAGTTGCATAGAGAGAGAGTCACATGTATTACAGACAGAGGGAGATCCGCCATAGAAATTGCAGCCTCCATTCCAAAAATATCTTGGCAATACTCCCTTTTTTTCAAAGAAGCTCTCTAAAAAAAAGGGGTCCATTTTTCTTTGTTCATTCCGTACACCTTTTGTTCTGTCTACACCTCCACAATTCTATAAACCGTACTATTCCTTTACTGCTTGCACTGCCTTATAGTAATTCATTTCCTACTGATGTACAAGTTCTGAAATTTTTAGTCCTTCAATGACAAAGCTTTTCTTTCCTTAGCTGTTGTCTAGTTTCACTGTTCTTTGTGTGTATAAATGCTTGATTTCACTGGTGGTCTTTTTATTGTATACAAAAGCATGAATATTAGTTTGGATTAGTTTTGTTTCAGTTTTTAATCAAAAGGGTAGCTTTTTAATGTTTCTGTTTTTTTCTTTTTTGGGTCTTTACTTCGTGTTTCTTTCCTTGTTCTCTTGAATCTCAATTTTCTTTCTTATACATTTTGATTTTTCTTTCATATTATGATAATGGCATCTATATTGATAATTGCTTTCTACTGTTTTCTTATAGTTTGTCTCCATGGGTCGTTCTTTTTTTCGTAAATTGCTTGATGATGACTCAGATGAAGATGAGATAATTATAAAACTTCTCATGGGTTTGATACCACAACGTAAGCATCGTCGGTATATCGAACTTAATCATTTGGCAGACCATAGAAGGCTTTATGATGACTATTTTGCCGAAGAACCTGTATATCCTCCCAACTTATTTCGAAGGAGATTTCGAATGAGACGTTCTCTTTTTCTCCGAATCTTATCTAGGGTAGAAGCTCATGAACCTTACTTTACCCAAAAAAGAAATGCTACCAAAAAGCTTGGTCTATCTCCCCTTCAAAAGATGACCGCTGCACTTAGGATGCTTGCTTATGGAGTAGCAGCTGATTTTATGGATGAATATGTGAGAATAGCAGAAACCACTGCAATAACTAGTTTGAAAAAATTTGTTGCAGCAGTGGTTGCTATTTTTTCAGAGGAATACTTGAGGTCACCAAACAATGAAGACATCGCTAGATTGTTAGCCCATGGTGAAAACCGTGGATTTCCAGGCATGTTAGGAAGTATTGATTGCATGCATTGGAAATGGAAAAATTGTCCAACTGCATGGAAAGGGATGTATTGTGGTCATATTCGTGAGCCAAGTATTATTTTGGAAGCAGTGGCTTCATATGATCTTTGGATATGGCACTCATTTTTTGGGTTACCTGGGTCAAACAATGATATTAACGTGTTAGAGCAGTCTCATGTTTTTTCTGAACTTGCACAAGGACGTGCTCCTGCAGTTAATTACTCAATTAATGGTGATGATTACGCAATGGGATACTATCTTGCCGATGGCATATATCCACAATGGTCAACATTTGTGAAGACAATCCCAAGGCCACTAGGAGCAAAAAGAAAATTATTTGCAAAAGCTCAGGAGGCATATAGGAAGGATGTAGAGCGTGCATTTGGAGTGCTTCAAGCATGATTTGCTATTGTACGTGGACCTGCACGGTTTTTCTATCACGAAACACTACAAGACATTATGAAAGCGTGCATAATTCTTCATAACATGATTATTGAAGATGAGCGAGATGAAGCTGAAGTAGTGGACTTAGATTATGAACAAATTGATGAGATTTCATGTACACCAATGTCACGTGAGCCAACAAATGAATTTACGGAATTCATTCAAGTTCATCAATGCATTAGGGATCGAGAAGTTCATTCTCAACTCCAAATGAATCTCGTTGAGCATTTATGGCAATTACAAGGAGAGTCATGAAAACTTTTGGTTTTGTTTATTTGTCTCATTTTCTTTATGGAGTTGCCATTAAAACTTTTGATTTGGTTTATTTGTTTCATTTTTTTTTATGAAGCTACCATTAAAACTCATTGGCTATGTTGTTTTGTTATGTTAAGTTTAGTATTAGCCAATTGTTTTGTTGTGTTAAATTTAAGTACTATTTGTCATCAAGGAAGTGGCAAGCTCAACTATGTTTAATTCAATGGGTTTTGTGTGAGTTAATGTTATTGGATATGAGTTATTTGTGTGAGTTAATGATATTAGATATGAGTTATTTGAGTTATTGGATATGACAGGTTCTAAGTATTTGAGTTAAAAATATGATAGTTGAATTAAGAGTATTTTCAGTTTTCAGAATTTTGTTATTCAATTAATACTGTGGCTGATGCTCACAATTGGCCAAACTTTGTAACAGGGCAGCAAGTGTGGCTGGATTACATCCCAGCAGTCATTGCGCCTCTAGTTTCATTTGATGCCCATTGAGGTTCTCTCAATAAAGCCCAGGCTGGCTGGTTTCTAAAATAAAAAAAAAGAAAAAAAAGAATTAAGAGTATTGTTTGAAGCCTAGGCAGGCTAGCCGGTTTCTTAAAAAAAAAAAAAATTGAAGAGATAGTTTGAAGCCCAGGCAGGCTGGCCGGTTTCTAAAAAAAAAAAAAAAAAAAAAAAAAAAAGATAACATTATTGTTTGAAGCCCAGGTAGAAAAGCTGGCCGGTTTCTACCAAAAAAAAAAAAAAAAAAGAATACCAGAGGTTTGATTGAAATGTTACCGTTGAGATTTGGAATTGTTTAAAGAAATGTTACCGTTGGAAAGAAATGATAAAATAAGAATTAAAATATAATATTTAAATGAAGTGGTAAAAATATAGAACATCTGATAAATAAGATATTGTAAAATAATGTGGTAAAATAATAAAGTAGGCTTTTGATGTGGTAAAATGACATAATATTTACAACGGCTGCTACAGATGCTCTTACGGACACCATTTTTATTATAAGCTAATAACAACATGCCATGCCAATAATTGTGAAAATTATTGTGTGCCAAATACTATAAAGTTCAAAATGTTAATGTATTAATTTGTTTATGATTGATTGTGATTGAAGTAATATCACTTTCACTTAGATTTATTACGGACACCGTTTTTATTATAAGCTAATAACAACATGCCATGCCAATAATTGTGAAAATTATTGTGTGCCAAAACTTATTGAAAAAATTAATTCAAAAAATAATTTTATTATATTTTTTATGCGTACCAATTATATTTCTTAAGCATGTCAATTTTTAAGTATTAGTGGGTTCCAGTTAGCTCAACTGGTAAAGTCTCTGATAGTTGAATAAGAGATTTGGGGTTCAATCTCTACCTATACTAAAAACTGATTGGTGTTTTGGTCTGCTGATAAAAATCTATTATCAAGAGCAGATGCCATAAGTTGAAACTTTCTAAATAAAAAAAAAATTATAAGTATTAGGAATAAATTAGTATTAGGTTATAGATTAACCCAGTTAATTAATATAATTACCCAAGTTGATTAATTAGATCAAATTACATGCAAATCATGGATGCACCACAAATCACCAAATAAACTAATATGCAGTGGAAATTAAATGACATAGTGATTTGTTGACGAATGGAGAAAACCTCTCGCAAGGCAAAAACCCCATCGGGTGATTTTCGAGTCACCACTCCTAAGAATTCACTAATCAAGAACAAGTGGTTACAAGGCCAAAATGGGCATTTGCCCTTTTTGCCCAAAAGATGAAGGAAAATGCTCATGTTTTGAAACTATCTAGAAAAATTGCCCCTATTTTGAAACTCTATTTTTAGAAAATCGAGTTTCAATGTAAAACTTGATTTGATGAAAATCGAGTTATTTGGAAAAATTCACATGGAACTCGAGTTCCATAATTTTTTTTTTCAAAAGTTTGATTGCCTATAACTTGATTTTCTAAAAATCGAGTTTCAGTGTAAAATCGATTGTTAGAAAATCAAGTTTCAAAACAGGAATATTTTGCTAGACAGTTTTAGAATAGGGGTATTTTGCTACATCTTTTAGGTGAAAGGGGCAAAAGCCCTTTTTTTCCATGGTTACATCTTTTAGGTGAAAGGAATCTTATCACTACCCTAGACTATTCCAAAATACCAACCTGCAGTTAAACCTTTACACCAAACCCCAACTGAATTTGATCTTGTAGAAGACTTCTTCCTTTGCATGGATTCCAGTACATGACTAACTCCAAGCTACTAATTAATTGTTGTTAATTGCAAAGTTCTTCACTTCAAAGCACATTGAAGATTTGGAAGCACTTGGTTGCAAAACCTTAAGGAGCACAAATGCAATAGCTTCTCAAAAAGTGTATGAGTTCTCTAATCAAGTCTCTTTATCTTCTTTATTAAATCTCGATAAATGGTAGTGTCGAGGTTAATGTCGAGAATTATTGAATCTGCTTTTCTCCACTTGTTTCTTAGATCAATCTTTATATCTTTAATGATACCACTTAGAATGGAAATTTTACATATTTTTTGATAAATTAAACCCAACTTAGATTTATCCAATTACAAATAAAGTGCATTTTGTTAAAGGATAAGCTAATACATAAAAAATATGACCCTAACAATTAGCAATAGCCTAACAAGGAGCAATGACTCCCTAAAAAGAAAATCATTTATATTTTTGTGCGCACAACAAGCGAGGCTATTGGGTTGGGCCTCACTCAGGCTCACAATCTATTTGTATTGCGGGCTTGGATTTCCTACTTTGGGTTGTTCTCAGCATAGAGACTCAACGAAATTACTTCTCCCTCTAGATTATTCTATTCTCTCCCCTTTCCCTACTACTTTGTGAACCTTTCTAGCCCCATTTTCTCCTTTAACTTCTCATATTTATAGCCCAAAATTAATGGAGAGACTATGATTACTTCCATGGTTAGTTCAAAAGGAGGTCCAATGTTGTTAATTGTAAGTGGGTGTTTAGGTGGGAGTGGAGTGTGGTGAGAGTGACTTTGAAAATGGTTTCCACTTCAATAGATATGCTCAGCAGCGATATTCCCAAAGGCACTGTCAGGCATACAAGAGATGGTGTCCCTGAGCGCCTTTCTTCTTGCTTGAGATGTGGTTTACCGAGCAAGGCCCAGGCGGCGGAACAGGGTACGTGCTAATTGAGATTATCTACTCCTCAGGCTTTTGGGCAATATGAGGCTTGATATTTTGGCTTTTGTGGGCTCGGGTTGGGGCCTTAGGTAGAAAGAGGTTGATGCCATAGGCCACACTGTTGAGTCAGGATCCCAGGCCTACCTGGGCTTGGGTATCATAATGTTGTACATTAGCCCCCCCTTGATTCGTGCCCGGCTCTCGGGAATGAATCAAGGAATCCAAGAGGTGATAGCCATTCGAGAAGCTCAATGGGTGGATATTGGACAGTTTCAGAGACCCATTAATGCGCTCTCAAAAGGCGCGTTGTATCTGGTTGTTTGGTTCAGCTGTCATCATTACCTGACGGTTCATGACCCGAGGCGGCACATGTGTCAATTACCATTGGTATCTGTAAGGTTTTTTGGCCTCGTTATTGTTGATTATGCCTCTTTATTATTAATTAAATGTTGCTTACCCCTCCCTGGCTCCTATAAATAGCCCAACCTAAATCATTCTATAATTCTTTGAGTTTTCTCTCTGCCGTGCATTCATTTGCGCACTTATCCTTCACTCCAGAATCTCTTTCTTTCCTAGAGCCCACAGTAAGTTCTCTGCCTCTTTCCTTTATTTCAGTCTCTTCCTTTAGTTTTTAGAGTTTAAGATGGGTTATGGCTTCCTTCTAAACACTGAGACATCCTTAGCCACTTTTAGGCAAAGTTTTAACATCCTTGATGATGTGGATGTGGCGTACTACCACGAGAGCGAAATTGTTCTCCATAGGAGGGCTAATACTGCTTTTTTCCCTTTAATGGCAATCTTGGAGTGTGGGGTTAGATTTCCCGTGGACCTTCTTTTACTCAATACCCTTAGGTACTATGGGCTATGTCTCGATCAACTTCCCCCCAACTTTTACCGAGTAGTTAGTTGTGTTAGTAGGTTGAATCAGATGTTCGGTTTTCAATTAGACCATCACGATATAAACCACATGTATAGTTTGTGTGGGAATAAGAAAACCAACTATTACTTAAAAGTTAGAGATATGAGGGTACGGCTAATTTCCTGCCTACCTGATTCTAATAGGAATTCTGCTGGGGAGTTCGTTCAGGTGCGCAGCAATTGGTTTGTCGGTGAAATCCCTTGCCCCTTATCATGGTGCGAAGTGGGTTCGTATCGATCACTACCTTGCTTTTCTTTTTACTCATAATTGTTTCGCTTATCTGGATACTAACTCACTGTATTTTTCATTGCAGATGGTAGAGTGTTTACCTAGGATCTTAGGGTAGTGCATGTAAGGGATTTGAATTTTGTGCTCAGGTCTGAAATTTTTGTTCCTTGGGACGAACAGCTCCGAGCATCCCATTTAATTCTTGGTGTTGAACCCGTGTATTCTACTTGGAAAGTCTTTAGCCAAGCTTTATTAGTTGACAGTCCTCTTCTATCCTATATCGACGTACGGCACCCGAACTTCCTTCCCCCAAGATTCACAATAGGCGAGGCTCATGACCTTGGTCCACGGTACGTCTGTGCTGACGAACTTGCCTCGGTATAGGACAAATTTGCCGAGCGTGTGTCTCAACATTGTCGAGAATGAGCACACGAGCCCGTTCCACCTAAGGCCCCCCCTCAACCTGAAGCACCTGTTAAACCCGTGGCCCCTGTTGAACTCGAAGCTCCCATTCAGGAAGTTGAGGAAGGAGCTGCCGAATTTATTAGCTCCTCTAAAACTAAATCTGATTAAGGTGAAAACATGGTGACATGGAGGACAATGATGATTAATTGCTTTATGCCCGGCGCCTGGCCAGCCGTGCAGCAACAACCACTTCAGGGTCGTGGTCAAAATCCCCCTCCTCCCCTTCCTTCTTCCAGTTGATCCTGGAAAAGGCAACGCACTGTCGAGCAGACCCCCATTGGCTCGGGTGATGCACTAACCAGGACTCCTCCTCAACCATCAAGAGGCATCATCATAAAAGAACCAACGGCCCAGACCGGGACGAATGTGGTATCCACTTCCCGGGTTGTTCTGGAGTGGTAGCCTACATTCCAGCTGGATGGCAAGCCTTTTCCGACGACTGTGAGTGTACGGGTGTGGGAAAAAGGTGAGAGGGGTCGTGTTGCCTAAAGTTTGGTGCACGTCCTCCTTTTGCCCAAAGACATGCACACTTTCGAGGATGGCATAGATAAGTCCATAGGGAGAAGGTTACAATGGCATACTATTGTGATAATTCCTTGTTTTTCAATTTACCACTAACTTCTACACACATTCTTTCTGTTTTCATACTTATCATTGTTGCCTCATCAGGCCGCTCAACTGGCTTACATACTTGATGGGCGGCTGAAGGAGTTGGCCGATGATGCTAGTTTGGAGAAAGCCCTTAAGGACGTGGCCGAGGTGACCGCGAAAGAGAAAACCAAAGTTGCTGCAACTATAGGGAAAAAGGCTGGTGCGTCCGAAAGGGCCAGGGCGGCAGCAGAAAAAAGATCTTCTGAGCTAGAGGTTAAGTTGGGGGAGACCGAGTTGAAACTAGCGGAGGCTGCGAGCATGACTACTGCATAGGCCGAAGAGTTGGTTGACCTAAAGGCAGCTCTAGAGGCCTGCGAAAACAAATGGTATAATAAGGGGTTCGCTGATGCGGAAAACTTTGCGGAGCTTGTCATCCAGGAAGCCCAGAAGTTAGCCTTTGAGGAAGGTTGGTTGGCTGCTTTTTAAGCCTTGAGGGTCCCCGAGGACTCTCCTCTAAGGGATCCCTGTCAAATCCCCTTCCCGAGCTCTGCTCCAACCGTGCAAAATCCTCTAGTGCCTATCGATGAAAAAGAAACGACAAGTATGAGGGAGCTGGTGGAGCAAATTGACTCCCACGTGGAGTTGGTTGATGTGGAAGTCTCCAGTAACCCTCATGTTGGCGAATAGCCTGGTGAAGACCTCCAGTTTCAGCCTTTCATGATGAATTAGCAACCACCCGAGATCGCCGCCCAGACGCAGCCTGTAAACCCTTCAGTATAATTCTTGAACCAAATTCCTTCTACTCACCTTTACTTTCCTGCTATTTACGTAATTTTTGTTTTTTAGTAAGTTTTCCTATGTCACCGGGTTGTGGTGACTGAACAATTATCTTTGCACGATTAAGTTTTTTATAGTCACTGGGTTTTGGTGACAAGACATTGATTTAGTTCTTATGTGTTGGCTACATTTGATTAAGGTTTAATGGCTGAACTTTAACTTTAATCATGTTTATGAATGTTTAATGTTATGTTAGTTCCTTCGGTATATTCTTCTATTTTTCGTGAATGTACTTATGTTTATTCTCTAAATGATTAGCAAAGATCATTTCCGGGTATGCATGATGTTTGGGGCGGGTTTGGAGAGGGGAATGAGTTAATTCCTTAGCAATGGAAACCCTTCTTAACAGGCACCACCTTTCCTACCTCCTAAGGTAAAATGTAGGGCATGGAAAACTGAGATGTTGGTCCCTGTTTCTAGACAGTTTTTAGTCCTTAGGAAATATTTGTGTAGGGTTTTCACTTGCTCGCTGATAAGGGTTGAACCGAGAAGCAGGCTTCTATCCTTAGAAAATTTTGCGTTAGGTTTCTACCTACTCGGTGAAATTGATTAAACCGAGAAGCAGACTTCTGTCCTTAGGACATTGTGTTAGGTTTCCACCTGCTCAGTGATAATGATTGGACCGAGAAGCATGCTTCTATCCTTAGAAAATTTTGCGTTAGGTTTCCACCTGCTTGATGATAATGATCGAACCGAGAAGCAGGTTTCTGTCCTTAGAACATTATGTTAGGTCTCCACCTACTCGGTGATAATGATCGAATCGAGAAGCAGGCTTCCGTCCTTAGTTTTTAGTAATGTTTCCACTTGCCTAGTGATGGAAATTGAATCGGGGACAGGTTTTTGTCCTTAGTTTTTAGTAAGGTTTCCACTTGCCCGATGATGAAAATCGAACCGGGTACAGGTTTCTGTCCTTAGCTTAAAACAAACTGCCTTAGTCTTCTTAACTTTCCTATTTTTGCTAGCTGGGGTTGATGGATTAACGGTAATGGAATTAAATGGACCTGTATGGATAAACATCAACTTCATATTAGTTGACAAAACATATGTACAAGATTACACTCAATCTACACTCTCGTGTACAACCGATTAGTGATAAAACTTCTTCCAAGTTATAGACGTTCCACGGTTGGGGAAGTGGCCTCTCGTCTAGGTCCTCCAAGTAGTACGCTCCTACGCCTGCGATAGCAGTAACCCTATAAGGCCCTTCCCACGTAAGGGCCAGTTTCCCAGTGTTCGTATCTCGCATGTTCCCTATTGCTTTCCATAGCACCAAGTCCCTAGCACTGAATTCCCTTATCTTCACATCCCGGTTGTAACACCGAGCAAGCTCCTGCTGATACTTGGCTAGCCGTATGGTCGCCGCTTCTTGGTATTCCTCCAGCAGATCCAAACGCTCCACCATCATCCCTTCATTTTGGGCGGGATTAAATCCTTCAACCCGTGCACTACATAGGTTTACTTCGGCCAATATCACGGCTTTTGCCCTGTATGTTAAGTAAAACGGAGTTTCTTCGGTAGATCTCCTGGGCGTTGTTCGGTATGCCCATAAAACGTTGGGCAGCTTCTCGGCCTACTTACCCTTCACATTATCCAATCTTTTCTTCAATCCATTCATAATTGTCTTGTTAATGGCTTTAGCCTGTCCATTACTTTGAGGATATGCCGGGGTAAAGTATCTGTTCTTGATGCCGAGATCCCTGCAAAACTCGCAGAAGGCCCTGTTGTCAAACTGCAACTTATTGTCGGATATAAGAGAGTCCAGCACCCCAAATCTAGTGACTACATTCTTCCACACAAACTTCTTAACATGCACGTCTCGAATATTGGCTAATGCTTCTGCCTCCGCTCATTTGGTGAAATAATCAACAGCCACTAAACCAAACCTTCGATTGCCCGTCGCCCGGGAAAATGGGCTGAGAATATCCAGCCCCTATTGTGTAAAGGGCCAAGGGCTGTTGATTGGATTCAAATGTCTCGTTGGCTAGTGGATCAAGGGAGCATGCTTTTGGCATCGTTCACACTTACGCACATATTCGGCAGCATCCTTCGGCATCTATGGCCACCAAAATCCCTAAGTCATTGCCCAGTGAGCTAATGAGCATCCCCCCCACTTGATTGCTGCACACCCCATCATGTAGCTTGGCTAAGAGTTCATTTACTTTCTCGGGGTGTAAGTGCAAAAGGTACGGCCCTCCAAAAGACCTTCGATATAGCTTCCTATCCACTAACAACCAGTACTGAGAGGCTATTCGGCAAAACCCTGTTAGCCTCTTTTCGTCATTCGAGACCCGATCCTCGACTAAGAAGTCAATGATTGGGTCCATCCAACATGGCCCGATTGTTGAAATCACTATAACACCAACCCTGGCGACACCAACATCAGTCGTGGTATTAATGCTTGGTTTAAATCCGTGAAATCTACACAAACCCTCCATTTGCCGTTCTTCTTCCTTACTACCATGGTATTCGCTAGCCACTCCGGGAAGAAAATTTCCTTTATTGCCTCGGCCTTTTTTAACCTCCAATTTAACTACCTTGACGTACTCCTTGGTTGACCTCTTCGGCTTCTGCTTCTTGGGAGGAAATGACGGGTTTACATTAAGCCTGTGGACTATGAATTCGGGATCCACCCCGGGCACCTCATACGGGCTCCAAGTAAAGACATCTACATTTTGAATGAGAAATAACAACACTCCTACCCTATCCTCGTCCTTCATACTTGTTCCTATTTGAAAATATCTGTCAACATTCGGTAATATTTTAACCTTAATCAGTTCCTCAGCACAATCAGCCCTATTTCTTCTCGGGGCCCTTGTAATTGTTATAAAGTTGCATCCTTGGTGGTTTCCTTCTGACCAGCCTGTTCGTTCTTCCAATTAACTACTGTGACCAGGCACTATCTAGCCACCTACTAGCTTCCTCTTACCACGACGACACCCTGCTTGGTGCGGAGCTTAACCTTCACATGTAAGGTGGACGAAATAGCCCCCATTGCATGAATCCATGACCTTTCCAAAATCACTGTATAAGGAGAAAACGAGGCTACCACTATAAACGTTGCGACTACCTCCTTGCCTTCCATATTCACGAGAAGGGAGATTTGCCCTTAGGGAATCACCACTCTGCCATCAAACTCGACCAAAGGCGTATCATACTTTGAGAGGTCCTCCTTTTTTAGCCTGAGCCCCTTGAATAGGTCGAGGCACATCACGTCGACCCCACTCCCCTGATCTATCATCACTTTTTTTACTAGGAAACCACTTATTTGAGCCGTCACCACCAACGCATCATTGTGCGGTTGAATCGTTCCCTTTAAATCATCATCGTCGGACGCAAGAGGTTCCCGAGCAAATTCCATTTTCTTTTTGAGGGGCTGCTCATCTGAGTAATTTTCTACAGGTACAACAGTCAATTCCCCCTTTCTAGTCATTGTCGTACTCCTCGACACAGCATGGATGACTTCAATAACTCCCAGTGGTGGTGGGAGAGGATTCTCTCTTTGCTGGGCTCCTTGCCCGGTATCTCGGTTCTCGGAATCTACCACAAACTCCTTCAAATACCTTGCTTTCACTAGTTGCCCTAGATGATCTTTTAACACCTGGCACTGCTTGGTGGTATGCCCTTTATCTCTGTGATAGCTACAGTATAAGTTCTGGTTCCTCCGAGATGGGTCTCTCCCCATCTTGTTCGACCATCTAAAAAATGGTTCGTTCTTAATCTGGTCTAAGATCTTGTGCATTGGCTCCTTGAATGCCATATTCACCTCCCCCATTTTTACTTCCGGTTCCTACATTCTCAAATCCTTCCGAGGTTTTAGCGAAAAAACGCCCTGCTGAGGACGATTTAATAACGGGGCCTTGCCCTTACGCTGTAGCCGATCATCCTTGAGGCGTTTATATTCCTCAATATGCCTCATGAGTTGCTTCATATCCTCGGGAGGCCTCTTTGTCAACGACTCCTGTAGTTTGGAATCCTCAGGCAGCCCCATCCTAAAAGTGCTTGCTGCAATCTTCTCGTTACCCCATCAATCTCATTGTAATGCTCCCAATACCGACTGGCATAACTGCGAAGGGTTTCGCCGACCCTCACTTCATAGATAGTAGTGCATCCACCGGCTGCGGCACCTGGTTGCACGTTACAAACCGGGCACCGAATTCCTGAATCAATTCGGCAAAGTTGTAAATGAAACCTTTTTGTAACCGATTAAACCATCTCAATGTCGTGGGCTTGAGGCTTGAAGGAAATACCTTATACATTAGCGCATCATTGTGTGGTGTAGAGACATCATATGGATATAATGACTGACGTGCTCTACCGGGTCCATTTTCCCATTGTAGGAGTTAAATGGTGTCTGCGTGAATCTACTCAGCATTAGGGCCCATTCAATTTCATCTGAGAACGGCGACCTAGCGGCTCTGCGTAAGGCGTGGCTCATAGCATCCATAGCAGCATTATGGGGTTGTCGCTCTTTTAGGGAGTCTGATCCCCGGTCGACATATTCGCTTGAATGTGAACGATCTCAGTTTCAACGCGACTCTTGGGAATGGGAATGGTTCCTGCGATGACGTGACTCTTGGGAATGGAATGATCCCAACATCGGCGGGACTCTCGTGAATGTGATCAGTCCTGGCGTCGACGGGAACCGGACTGATTGGACTCCACCTCATATCGATTTCCCCCATTATATGCTCTTCTTTCTTAGTCATCTTGGTCCCTTCCCTGGTGCCTACCTCTGGCCTCCAACTCCAAATCTCTCACCAGTTTGCGTAATTGCTCAAGCTCGTTATCTCTCTCGTCAAATTGCCCTTGCCCCGAAGCACCTAATATTGTTCGGTGGATTTGGTACGACCCCACTCCAAGGCCGGACCGCTTTTCCTCTTGTTCATGATCCCTATCTTCACGCCTCTTGTGTCTTTGTTCCCACTAGGTGGATCCCCGACAAGACCCCACGGAACCACTTTCAGCGTAGCTTGCCGAACGTCTTTCAGACATTTTCCCAAGCATGAGTTTCAGTTGAACCACAGCTTTCTAGGAGATTCCCACAGACGGTGCCATTTGTGCGCACCACAAGCGAGGCTATTGAGTTGGGCCTCACTCTGGCTCATAATCTATTTGTATTGTAGGCTTGGATTTCCTACTTTGGGTTGTTCTCGGCACAGAGACTCAATGAAATTACCTCTCCCTCTAGATTATTCTATTCCCTCCTTTTTCCCTACTACTTTGTGAACCTTTCCAACCCTTTTTCCTTCTTTAACTTCTCATATTTATAGCCCAAAGTTAGTGGAGAGACTATGATTACTTCTATGGTTAGTGCAATAGGAGGTCTAATGTCAATTATAAGTGGGTGTTTAGGTGGGAGTGGAGTGTGGTGAGAGTGGCTTTGGAAATGGTTCCCACTTCAGTAGATATGCTCAGCAACGATATTCCCAAAGGCACTACTGGGCATACAAGAGATGGTGTCCCCGAGTGCCTTTCTTCTTGCTCGGGATGTGGTTCGCCGAGTACGGCTTGGGCGGCGGAACAGGGTACATGCTAATTGGGATTATCTACTCCTCAGGCTTTTGGGCAATATGAGGCCTGAGATTGTGGATTTTGTGGGCTCAAGCTAGGGCTTTAGGTAGAAAGAGGGTGATGCCATGGGCCACACTGTTGAGTCAGGATCCAAGGCCCACCTAGGCCTGGGTATCATATATAGTGCCATACAATCTTGTTTTTCTCTAGGGTTTCTCTCTCAAAATTCTCTCGGGAAGCTCTTTACATTTCGTGGGTATAAGGGTATTTATAGTGGCGTGTATGAGGAATGCAAAAAGTCAATTTCAACTAAACAAGGCATTCTAGCGACTTGAGCTCGTGACTGGAACGAGTCACGAGTTTGAGTTGCGAGCTAATTGCCTGGCCAGGCTGAAAGTTTTGTCTTATAGTGCTCCAATTGTCGTGACCCTTTAGCTCCCCCTGCATGCTTCACATGTGGACCATTCTAGCGACTTGCAAGTTGTGAGCCAGTTGCAAGATCCAGTCGCGAGACTCCTTTGAATTGCACACAACTTGATTTTTCTTTACACTCTCTCACACACTACCCTTACATAATTCCCACCTAAATACAGGGTATCTAATTGCTAAATTACAAGTAAATTTGGCACGGAATAAAGCCAACACATGATTGAATAAATTCAACCTTACAAAAACTATAGATAAATAAGCTGTGATGAACTTGGAACATATATAGCTGTAACCTAAAACACTTCTACAAAACACATTAGACCCTCAAGGTAAAGGAAATAATAAAATGACAAGTATATTGTAACAAGTAAATTGTGATCAAGTAAACATGATGTGATACATATGAGCAACTTGATCATACACCAAAACAGTCATAAAGAAATGACTACAATGATCACATAGCAAAGCAAATGATTATCCGAACATGCATTCAATGAAGCACAATATCATAAGGATGTATGCATGTCCAACACACAAACACAATGCAATCAAAACAACAAAACATAGATACTAAACATAACTCAAAGCACCATAAAGCAAACAAGAAAACAAACATAAAGAAATACAAACAAAACAAAGTTTTCTTATTAACACAATGTCATCTTCCCTTTGGTATACAGATCTCCCCTATGGAATATCTCTCCCCCTACAAAAGTGCACAAGAAATAGAATTTCTCCCCCTAAGGATGTGCACAAGAGTTATATAGAAATAACAAAACTCTCCGGGATACTCTCTAGAGTATACTCTCCCCTTTTTTGTCACGAGTAGACAAAGGGTCAAGGAGAAACAAGGGCAAGAGATGAAGGTACGAACAATGATAATGATGCATGAGGGGTGCGAGATGAATGAGAAAATGAAGCTTAAACCTAAGAACCAAAAAAAAAAAAAGAATGCCACAAAGTATAAGGTAAACATGACATGCTAGGATGAGGAAACAAGGTATAAACCAATGCATGACAAGGGTAGCAAAGGTGTGTGCACGAGGTAGTTATGTGCAATGCATGACCAAAGCATGAAAAATGCATATGTGGGGCAAGGTGTGTTAAATACACAACCAATGAACCAAACATGTTCCTAATGAGAAAACATGATAAACTCCAAACTTTGGTACTCATTGGAGTCTTAACAAGTGAGAAAATGTCTAAGAGGCATTTTATCAAATACTTAACATGCACACTATGAACAACAATGTAAAACAATGCATGAACATCATCCAAAGCAAGGGACCAACATGTTTGCCACAAGGGACCAACATCCAAAGCAAATCATTAAAAGAAACCAATCCCATAAAAAAATTTGACAAAAATTAAGTTTCCCCAACCCCTATGATGAAAATCCCAACCATTAGCACAAAAACTCTCCAAAACATAATCTAAGGATCAAAATCAAAGAAAAGTGTTTAGAATAACCTTAGAGATGTTAATGGAATGAAAAACCATTCAAATTGATTGGGTTTTGATGTAAAAATATTGAAAGAGGGGTTTAAGAAAGGATGGGAGAGGTTTAAAATAGGTTTCCCACGAAAAGCTCTTTAAAAAGCTATTTTTGGATGTTTCGCGACTGGCGAGTCACGAGATGAGTCGCGAGTGAGTTGCAAACCATTTTGTGTAAACTTGCAACTAGATCTCGTGACTAGGCAAGTCGCCAAAACAAGTAGCCAAAACTCGCTACTCGCGAGAGTAGCCAGAACGAGTAGCCGAAAATTCTGACACCTGATTTTTAACACAAAATATGTTTAAACAATGAAAAACAAAGTAAGCACTAAACATGAACACAAAAAGTGATAAAAATCACTTCCAAATACATATAAAAATGATCAAAAATCTTTTTGGATCGATCCATATATAGTTGAACACATACACATCACATTTAAACAAGTACAATCGAACAAATGAATAAGACATTCATTGAACATTAGGCATGTGTGTTGTGTGTGTGTATCAAATGTGGAATAGTCCTTAGTCTAGAGTGAAGCTTCAATGATTAATTCAATCAAGTCATACATAACTAGTACTAAGTCAAGTGGTTTATCTCAATTATAGAAATAAACATATATGACCTCCCACAAGAAAATGATTACATATCTTTGAAACTTTTCATTTGGCTTCTTTACAATTCATAACATTTGATCATTTTTTATCTGTACATCTCTTTTGAGATCGATGCTTGAAATTTTTGATATTTCAATTTAATGAACAAGCCTTTGGCTTTTGAGCATCATACATTTTCAATACAAGTCGCTTTTCCTTTTTCCTAGTCAAATACTAGTATGTGCGACGGCTTTTGCAGCTCATTATTTCTTTTCGAGATTTGACATTTGCTGAGCTCTTAAGCAAAAAAAAAAAAAAAAAAAAAGTGGGAAGAGATATAGGCACAAGTAAATGCATATATCAAAACCAACAAGACTATTAACTAATCATTCATGACAAGCTTAAAGATCGATTTACAACAATCATACATAGATTTTCAAGATTTTTCCCACAAAGATAGATGTGCATACATAACAAGCTAAACTTATAAATGCACTAAGCCCTTTATACGAAGGTACTAGGCTAAACACACATGTGATATGTGCTCAAACATATACAATCAAACTTTTTGAATTTTTCACTTTTTATGTGGTTTTTTATTTTTTACTCACAACAAACTAAAACATAAAAGTAAGATAAAAAAACAAAAGAAATGCATACAAATAAATGTAAGATGCAAAAATGCATGAATATATAGCATCTAATGCATGAAGGGTCCTACAAAGATCGAGAGAATAAGATCAAGGAACAAAAGAGCAAAAGCTCAACCATAGGAACCCTTCCTAATCCAAACACAACGATTGTTTGGAATGAGTGTCTCATGAGAAGTGAGATGAGGGTTGGAAGAATGAGAATCAGAGATGCACATAGACAAGTAATTGAGAGCATTAAACACATTTTTTAACAACATGCTATTTTCACTTAAATCTGGTTTATCCTTTTTAGCATAACTTCCAAGAAGTTCAAGTTTCTCTTTTCTTTTGATTCTTTTAAGAGCATGAAACTTAGAGCATTGAGGTCTTAAATGACCAAAGGCACCACAATGGTGACATACAATGTGTTTAGGTCTACTAGGCTTTATGGGAAGGGATCTAACAACATGGTTTTGTTCTCTCTTCAACTTATGACTTTGAGATCTTATATAACCAATCACACCACAATGGTGACAAGTTGGAAGAAACTTAGATCCATTCAAAACCTTAGGCTAAGACCTAAATGGAGGCTTTGACTTAAGAGCTTTTCTCTCCACCTTTTGATTTCTTTTGTGTGGAGGAATGTACACCGATTTGCCCTTAGAGGTAGAACATACATTAGACACCAAATTGGGTACCACAACATGATTGCAACAAATATTTTCATCCTTTTTAGCAATAGGTTTAGCAATCAAACACTTGGCATGCATCTTAAGAGATTCATTTTCACATTTTAGCTCATCAAAAAATTTGTTAGACAAAACAAGTTTCGCATCCAAGTCCATGTTTAAACATTCAAACTCTTTAAGCTTTTCAAGAGAATTTTCAGCAAGTTTCTAATATTTATCAACCAATTTGTTGAATTCATTGAGCTTAGCAATTAAATCATCATTTTCACAAAATAATTCGCTCAAATTCTTATGAAACTTCTTAAATTTTTTCTTCAAGAGTTTGATGTTAGGAATATTAATAATACCCAAAGACTCATGTAACATGTCATCACAATTATGAGAATTAACACTCATAGAGGCATTTTCACAAACACGTGGCTTGCTGCATTCATCATCAACCAAAACATGCATAGAAGCATACAAAGCACTATCCATGGCAAATAAACACACAGGGTTAAGGATCACACTTAGGTATTTAAACCACAACAAGTGTACCCGCTCTGATACCAATTAAAAGTTCAATTAGTGTGTAAAATACCAATGAACGTTTAGATCCCCAAATTTAAAATTACCAACACAAGCTTATACATAAACAATATATGTGTGGAATGATGAATATAAGCAAAACCCAAATTGGTAAAACATTTTAGACCATAATTAATCACAAATACAGCAGCAATTAAAAGGTAAAGAGAAAGGGAAGAGAGATGCAAACACAAAGATAACACGGCAATGTGTTATTGAAGAGGAAACCGAAGTACTCGGCCAAAAACCTCTTCGCTGCCCTCCAAGCGGTCAATAATCCACTAGAGAATAAAGTTGGGATACATGAATAGTAGAAGACCCTCTAAGCCTAATCTACCAAATGCACCTAAGCCCGCCAAGCTTCTTGCTCCAACAGGGTTACGCTAAACCTTGTCTTCTCTAACTTACTGGATTCCGCAATAGCCCATTGCACCAACCAAATGAATTGGTCCCTTCTGAACTGCTTCCCAAACACCAAAACACCTCCTCATTGATATAGGTATGGTGAGATAAGGATTTGGCAAAATGTACCTCTCAAGGATATGTCAATGGAGAGGGTGAGAGTAGAGGAATTTAGAGAATCAAATAATGAAGATTGTGGATGAGTAAATCTTGTTTTTCTCTAGGGTTTCTCTCTCAAAATTCTATCTAGAAGCTCTCTACCTTTCGTGGGTATAAGGGTATTTATAGTAGTGTGTATGAGGAATGCGAAAAGTCAGTTTCAACCAAACAAGGCATTTTGGCTACTCAAGCTCGCGACTGGAACGAGTCGCGAGTTTGAGTCACGAGCTAACTGCCTGGCCAGACTAGAAGTTTTGCCTTGTAGTGCTCTAGCTGTCGTGAACCTTCAGCTCCTCTGCATGCTTCATACGTGTGCCACCTTTGGTGACTTGCCAATCGCGAGCAGGTCGCAAGATCCAGTTGCGAGACTCTTCTTGAGTGCACACATCTTGAGTTTTCTTACACTCTTTCACACACTACCTTTACATAGATCCCACCTAAATACAGGGTATCTAATTGCTAAATTACAAGCAAATTTGGCATGGAATAAAGCCAACACATGATTGAATAAATTCAAACTTATAGTGTACTCCAACTTTATTCTCTAGTGATCGATTTATTGCTTGGAGGGCGGTGGAAAGATTTTTCGCCGAATTCTTCGGTTTCCTTTTCGACAACACGTCTTGGTGTTATCTTGTGGTTGCATCTCTCTTCCCTTACTCTTGTACTTTACTTTTATTGCTTGTTGTTCATGTTTATGCACTAGAGTGGCTTTATCGGTTTATTGCGCTTCATTTACTCTTGTTCCATGCTTAGATAAGTTAGAGTAAAAGCAACCGAGCCGTAATTTTTAATTGGGGGTCTAAACAAGCTCTTGTGTTTTCACACAAATTCGAGCTTTCACATCATAAGAAGCAACAATTATAAATTGCACACACATATCCATTATAATTATTCAGTTCAAGTAAAGAGAAATTAAAAAAAAAAAAAAAAAACCTTAGAGGAATATTGTAAAATAAAAGTTGATATAAAATGTGTCTTCCTCTTTATCCTTAATTCTAAAAAAAAATATACATTCCAAACACCCACAATCAATCATAGCCTTTACAAAATCCACAAGTCCACAATGTCCAATCTTAACATCAAAATCATAATTGCCATTGTCACTCAATATAAAATGCAAGCTCTTTTCTTTGGTTGTAGTCAACTCATACGGGTTAGGATTAGATGAGAAAACAATGTTGGAGATAGGTAGGTGTCATTGAAAGATTGAAGGTAAATAACATTGTTTTTTGTCTGTGTGTATTTAATATGAGATGACATGAAGAGCTATGTGTTGGTATATATAAAAGAGTGGAAGTGCAAGAGGTGAAAATTGTGAATTGAAATGCAAAGAGTCTTGAAACATTGAACCAAATGAAACAAAAAGTCAATATTTAATTTGTTTTTATCTCTAATATGACACTTAAAAGTAATTCAATTCTTTTTTTTAAAGAATGTGTCACATGACAGAACCTCGTACTCTTTCACATGAGATCTTTCATCAAAAAACTTGGAATGATGAAAACTTGGAAAGTGAGGGTTATTGACAAAGCCCTCTTGCAAGTTACATAGTTGAGGGGCCCTAACTTAATCAGGTGCGTCCAAGCCCCAATAACCTCACATTGGGCCAAAATTCAGCCTAACACACTAGTATTTTGTGCCTGTCTTAAATACTAGTCAAACCAAAGTCGTTTCGTCCATACTGGGGCAATAGAGAAATATAGTGTATATATTATTTAAATTATTTGTTCTATTTATGTAAGTTAAAAAAATTATATATATATATATAAAGAGAGAGAGAGAGAGAGAGGTAACTCTGGTATTAATCAACACTGAAACATATTATTCCTTTCACCAGACCGAAAATGACCTCATCTAAAAAAAAAAAAAAAAAAGACCTCTAATACGAAATTGACCCACCTAGTTTAAATAAAGGTGTTTTTGTTGTATTTGGTTCCCAAGAAAGTGAAAGAAAATAAAAAGGGAAACGAGGTTTTTTTTTTTTTTTTTTTTTTTTTTTTTTAATTCATTTAATTTATTTATTTTCTCTTATAAAATCAACATTTCATCATATATTTTTTATCTCACACACACACACACACACACACACATATATATATATATATATTTAGATGCTGATGTGGCTTTTTATAGCAATTAATTGTTTTTAATTATTTTATTAATCACGTATGTGTTAAGTGAGCATTTTGTCAACCAAGTTAGCATTTTTGCCACTGAGATGACAATAAGGATCAAAGTAACAATGATTTCTAAAGTTAAGGGCCAAAATGATTCCCACCCCCCCCCCCCCCCCCCTCCCCCCAAAAAAAAGGGGAACCAAATTGATAATAACCACTAAATATAAACACCAAAAAGATGTTTTTGGTGATTGGCACACTCAAAAATGTCACTTGATAGACGCATATTGGGAAATTTAAAAATTCTGACATTAAAAAAATTAGTTGTAAAACTTCCTTTGAACTCTTCTTGACATTCTAGACTCATTTAATAACGCAAACTAGATGTATTTTATTTTTAGAAAGTGTTAGAAGAATACATGTAGTTAACTTTAATTAATATATTAATGATTCATAACCGACCCTAAAATTTTGGAATTAAGACTTTGTCATTATTGTTATTATAGAAGCAAAAGGTTAGAATGCAAGGAACGCTAATCTTCTGTACTACTTTTTGTATACCGCTTTATGTTTCATCAGTCACTACTTACCATGTGTATAATTGCTTTCCGTTCTAAACTTTAGTTATTTTATAAGGAAAGTAAAATCAAAACATAGTACATAGTGATTAGTGGAACATAGAGTGGAACACAAAAAGTGGTACAAAGGATCTGTATTTGAATGTAAGTGTATTTTTAGTGTTCTACAAACTTTCAGTAGTTTCTTAACAAATACAAATCCTCTGTACCACATTTTGTGTTTCACTTTATGTTCTATCAATCATAACTTGTCAGGTGTTTATTTTTTTCTATTTTAAACTTTGGCTATTTTATAAGAAAAGTTAAAAAAATACACAACAAGTTGTGATTGGTAGAACATAAAATAAAATACAAAAAATGGTACATAGGATTTGTATTCTTTTTCAACTAGAAATAGCGTTAATTTTTCCTTAATATAGAATTATATGGTATTGAGTTTTAATCTCCACAAAATGTTTAGTTAGTAAGTAATGTTGTAATTTTCTGACCGGTTATCAAAAAAAAAAAAAAAGAAGAAGGTAATGTTGTATTTTTAGTGTTCTACAAACTTTTAGTAGTTTCTTAATAAATACAAATCTTATGTACCACATTTTGTGTTTCACTTTATGTTCTATCAATATAACTTGTCATGTGTTTATTTTTTTCCATTTTAAACTTTGGCTATTTTATAAAAAAGTTAAACAAATACATAACAAGTTGTGATTTGTAGAACATAAAATGGAACACAAAAAATGGTACATAGGATTTGTATTCTTTTTCAACTAAAAATTGCGTTAATTTTTCCTTAATATAGAATTTTATGGTATTGAGTTTTAATCTCCACCAAATGTTTAGTTAGTAAGTAATGTTGTAATTTTCTGACCGGTTATCAAAAAAAAGAAAAAAGAAGGTAATGTTGTATTTTTAGTGTTCTACAAACTTTCAGTAGTTTCTTAATAAATACAAATTTTCTGTACCACATTTTGTGTTTCACTTTATGTTCTATCAATTATAACTTGTCAGGTGTTTATTTTTTTCCATTTTAAACTTTGGCTATTTTATAAAAAAAGTTAAACAAATACATAATAAGTTGTGATTGGTAGAACATAAAATGGAACACAAAAAATGGTACATAGGATTTGTATTCTTTTTCAACTAAAAATTGCGTTAATTTTTCCTTAATATAGAATTATATGGTATTGACTTTTTATCTCCACCAAATGTTTAGTTAGTAGGTAATGTTGTAATTTTCTGACCGGTTATCAAAAAAAAGAAGAAGGTAATGTTGTATTTTTAGCGTTCTACAAACTTTCAGTAATTTCTTAATAAATACAAATCTTCTGTACCACATTTTGTGTTTCACTTTATGTTCTATCAATTATAACTTGTCAGGTGTTTATTTTTTTCCATTTTAAACTTTGGCTATTTTATAAAAAAAGTTAAACAAATACATAACAAGTTATGATTGGTAGAACATAAAATGGAATACAAAAAATGGTACATAGGATTTGTATTCTTTTTCAACTAAAAATTGCGTTAATTTTTCCTTAATATAGAATTATATAGTATTGAGTTTTAATCTCCGCAAAATGTTTAGTTAGTAGGTAATGTTGTAACTTTCTAACTGGTTATCAAAAAAAAAAAGGTTATGTTGTAACAGTTTCTTATTAAAACAGAAAGAGATGTTCGGTAAAAAATCTGCGGAAAGTAAGCTAAACCTTTTGTTGACAAGTGCTAAGAGAGAGGGTGAGGTATTTATAACTGGGCTGTAAAGCTTGAAGTTTTGATAAGTGACAAACAGTGGCTCAATCTAAAGCTTGAGACTTTCCTTTCAAAAAATAAAGCTTGAACTTTCGTCCACCGATGTCTCGACCTGCAACGAATTTAATGCTGCTGTCCGAGCATCTCCCTCACGACATTATGTTCGACATCTTGACTCGATTGCCAGTGAAATCCTTAATACGATTTTGTCGCGTTTCTAAATCATGGTACTCCACAATCACTAGTCCCATTTTCATTACCAAGCACTTAGACCGAGCAAATTCATTATCCAACACCAACAACAATAAAAATGGTTATTTGTTGTCTACAGTACAAAAAAATAAAGATCGTTCTTCTTGTGAAGAATGGACTAAGCTTCTGTACAACAGCGACCGCACATTGACACAGATTTCGAGGGTTGAAATCCCCTATACTGATGATCTTAGACACATATTATATGTGTGGAAAACTAAGAATTAGAAAGTTATAGCCTGTTTGAGGGGGAGGGAGGGGGAGCGACCCTTCACTGATCCTTCTGTTAAAGCCGCTTTTGGATTTGGGTACTACAAGATTCTAAGAGTTACGTTTATTGAACCGTTTGACGCTTTCTGTTTGTTTACACATTTGAGTGCCGATTCATGGAGAAAGGCTGTTGATTATGTTGATGGATTACCTAGTTTATTTTTTACTGGAGCTTTCCACTTTATAGCATTTTTCGGAGACCACAACTTCATTTAGTCTTTTGTCATTTATGTATTTGTGCTTAAATGAGGCACTATTCTCTGTTTTCTTTCTTGTTTGTATAAGGCATGAAAGTATTGCTTTTGATGTAGAAAATTAAATTCTAGTACTAAGTGGGAAAGGTTTCCTTTGAGGGGTCAATGACTATCGTCTATAATCTGGATTTTTGTGTGAGAAATGGTGTGCACATTCTAGAAGATGGCATGTCATGGGGAAACATAAATGTTTAGCCAACGTTGTCTTGTTTTAATTTGTTTTTCCTGTAAACTGTTGATACTTTTTTTTGGGTGGGGGGGTGTTCACCCTTAATTTTGATTTTTCTAAACATGCCTTATTTAATCCCAGTCAACAGAAGAAAATTTTCTTTGGACCATGCTCATATTAGTATTGATAAGAGTAATAAGTTTTTGATTTTGTTTCATTTGCATTTTCAATACCAAGAAAACCATGATCCAGATGAAATTTTAAAAAATGATCTGGGATTGTTAACAGCTCCAATAATTATTATTATAATGAAAGTTGTTCTCAACTTTTTATTAGATTTTTAATTAAGAATAAGTCGTCTACCAGTGAAAAGGCTTATTTGTTGGGACTTGGGAGATGATGGTGATGTCCTTTGTGTTTTCTGTAGAAATCAAGTAGAGAATAGGGACCATTTCTTATTATTATTTTCAATTCCTTTTCTCTAAATAGAATTTGGGTTAAAGTCAGACATTTGTGCCTAGTATATAACCCTTGCAACTGTTGGAATGATGTGATCCAGAGTACCAAATAAAAAACGGGTACCACATGTTAAAGAAAACTGATAAGAACACAGCCTGAACAAGAGACGGATGTGAAAAATATTTTAGAAACAAAAGGTGCCCCTTAATATATATTCTGACATTCATATGACATATAGCCAAAGAATTAGCGAGCTGTCGAATAGTGACCTTCATATCATTTATACAGTTAAATAGGGGGTAATTGTTTTTTGGGCTGTTTCTTGGTTATAAATGAGATAGATTAAGTTGGGTTTCCAGGTTTTGTCAATCAAATCAGCCACCTTAACCAGTGACTAGTGAGGGTGGTCTAAGGGGATGTTTTGTACATTTCCATTTTCAGTGGTTAGCTAAATAAGTTATTCCTAAATGAATACTTTATTGCCTGACACTAGATTATCTTCAAAAGCAATTAATACTCACGTTTTCTTCAAAGTAAGCTCCTGTATATTCCCAACCGATTTTTCTCTATGTCTCAATATTGGTTTTTCTTTTACCTTTAAGCTTTTTCGGTTTTTCCATTTAAAATAAAACATCAAGGTTTGCTAGTATTTGAATTTTGAACACAAAATACTTGTAGGAAATCTATGGGTCTATTGAATAAAATGCTTGCTAGTATTGGCATAACCATTATCATTAAACGTTAAATGTAACCCAATACTAATCATCCCACGCAACCCAATCCAGTTAATCAAACCCTGCATGCTAGGCTTAAAGTCTTGTAGGACCCTTTTTTTTTTTTTTTTTTGGAAGTTCCCTAAGCCCGGGACCAATGCAAATCTATGGGTGTATTGAAGGGCTAGGGAAGATGTGAGACTCTGAGTAAGGGAACTAGGCTTGGTCCCACTACAGGCTTGGGTCGTTTTAATAGACCGATTTGCGCACAATCAAGTCCAAAATACAACAATATATGTGCAAGAACTATGAAAACAACATGATATTGGCAAGCATAAATAAGTTCAGTGAACTCTTATTAATAGGTCAAAGAATCCAAGCGCAAATCCTTTGAGGAAATAGACACAAAGCCTATAGGCCTCAAACTTCACAAACTTATGTAGACATTGAGGTCGATTCTCAACCCAAAAAAAAAAAAAAAAAAAAGAGTAGACATTGAGGTCTTACAAGACTTGCAATGTTTGGATTCCTAGATTAATGTGTAGCCCCCAAGTAAACCATGACCACTTTTAAACTACTTTTTGGGAACTTGACTTAAGTCTTAAACTCTCATTGTGATTTTCAATTTTCTCTATTACTTTTTTTACTATTTCTCCTTGTTCTCCTCTTTTCTATGGCAAGTTTTTTCCCCTTTTATACTAGTCTTGGAGGGTTTTGAAATTAGCATATTCTCCTTTGCCTTGGTCTTGCTGTTTGTTCTTGTTTCTCTTTCCTAGGAACTCGTCCTTGAAAGCATTCTTGGTTGTTTTCCTTTCATAGGAGATACCTTTTTCTAACCAATTCAAGCATTGGTTGAGGTCAACAAGGATGGGTCTCTTCCCAAGGCTTGGAGAGGGACATTTCAATGGTTTCTTCATTTATTGATTAGGGTGAACTTCTAAAGTGTGTTCGGCATCTTTCTCTTTTCATTATTCTTCCTTCAGGCAGAGGTTCCTCAAGCCTCTCCCTCATGCATTGGTTGGTTTTCACTCTTAGGTCCCAAGGTTTGGCAGGACCATTTGTGATGATGCCGAAAATCGTCAGTGAGTCACATGGTCCTCACGTGCTCAAGATAATACATGTACAACACAGAAAAAGAAGACTTCAAGAGAGTATCAGTGTGGTACCGGCCAAATACCCTCCGAAGGTCAAGTTAGAAAACTTTCACAACTCTAGAGTGTCAGAGTTAGGGTAAATTAAGCGTACCTCGGTTTGTGAGGGCTTTGGGGTTTTTATAGTAGTGTAGAGTTGACATTCATTTCTTGGTTGAGAAGGTTTTTCCTTATGGGGAAGATCCTCGTTAATGTGTATATCTTGCAGGATCCTTTCCTTATAGGGACCCTTTTGATTAGGGTTAACCGTGGGGCATAAGATGTTTCCTTATAAACTCATTTGTGGAGTTCAAGCAAAGCCATCTTGGATCCGTCAAGTGCTTCTTTATCCCCATCAGCTTCCTTCCATTAGTTTCCTACCGCATCTAGGAAATTTGGTCGTCCCACCAAAGGCCGTTGTCTTAGAGGTGGAGTCCTTGGCTTTGAAAAGGACTTGTCGGCCTCACAATGTCATTGTTTTCTTCTTTGAATGCATAGTATGGCCGATGGGTTCTTTGAGACTGATAGTTTTACCTTATGTGAACAAGTTTAACACCTTTTTCAAAATTACCCTTATCAGTTGCCCCCTACTCCATGGCCCTGTCGGCTTTAGCTGACGGGTTATGGAGTTTGATTCATAGCTTTTTATTTGTTCAGGAAAAGGTGTGTTCATTAATGGTTCCTCAAGCAGCCATCATTTAATGCTTAGGACACGCGGCACAGGCTGGTTGGCCTCGTTTTCTAAACAAAAGTGTCACTTCGTTTCCCATGTATTTTCGTCCTATAAATATCCCACCTTTTCCTCATATTTCTCCTTATTTCATCCTTGCAAACCTTAAGAGAAAGAGAGCTGCCATCTGTCACTTTGTCGTTGTCGGCTTGTGGATCCCACATCTCTAGAGTCGTCACTTCATCCTATAAGTCCTCTTTTCCCTTTGTTTTCTTTTTTCTTTTTTCTTTTTGCTTTGGATCTTGTAGTTTAGTCAGCGCTTCTATAGAGACCCGTCAAATAGGTTTTTAGATTACTCCGTCGCTTGTAGGTGAATAGATGACTAAAGAAGTGACGAGTGAACAGTTGTCAATCCGTGAAGGAGCGGGCTATGACAAAGTCTTCCAGTTTGGTCATGAGCTCGAGGAGGGCTTTTCCTGGTAGTTAGAGAGGGAAATGTCCACCTATTCTCCTGACGACAAAAAGGAAAGTTATGATGGAAGGGAAGGTGAGGAAGAAGAGGGAGAAGAGGGAGAAGCGAGTGAGGATGAGGGTGATGAGGGAAGGGAGGACAAAGAATATAAGGGAGAAGATGACGGGGGATGAGGGTGAGGGTGACAGGAAAGCCTCTGAAGGAGGAAGTTTAGGAAGCCCCGGGGATGGCCATACTCATCCATTTATTCTCCCTAAAATGTGGACCGTTAATGACTTCAAGCCGACAATGATGACCAACATCTTTAAGAATTTACAGGACCGTTTTCAAATTCCTGACCATATCCCAATCCGTCTTCTCGGGAAGTTTGAAAAGTACTACTCAAGGAAGACTGTGGACGTCGGCATGTACGATGCCATGTTCGCAGTAGGACTGAGGTTGCCACTGACGACATTGCACCGTCAGTTGGTCAATTTTCTAGGACTATCCATCAGCTAGATTTCTCCTAATGCTTGAAGGATATTCATTAAAGCTAAAATCCAATGGGGTCGTCTTAGTGGTAGGAACCATCAGCTTTCACTGGACAAGTTCTTTTGGTGCTATATACCCTAGCACATCGTCTTGTCTCAAGGGATATATTATTTTGTTGTGTGGAAGAAAAAACTTAGACTTGTGTCAGATATGCCTAATTCCAATAGAAATTGGAAGGGCAGATATTTCTTCGTTCAGGGGATGGATTAGGCATGCCATCCAAAGGAATGGGTCACAATGTCTTATGGCTTTGACAATACTTGGGGTATTGTTAAAGACTCAAATTTAGCGTCGTCGGTTTTTTCTTTTACTTTTTTCTTAGTTTATTTGTTAAGTATTTAACATTGTCGTTCCTCTTTTTTAGCTAGTGTTTGTCCGCATATAACTGACAAGCGGGAGGCTTTTATTCGTCGGGTTCTTGAGATTCCATTGAAGGAACGGAAGTGCAGGGACCTAATCACTCTTGATACGCTGCATGCCTACTGTGGTGGTCCAGAGCCGACGCTTGTAGCACGTAGATTGAATAGTTACTCTTGTCAGCATAAGTCCTTCCTTCCTTAGTTATTTCTTTCCATCGTTTCCTTTTCGTCTTTGTATCTAACTCTCGTCTTTTGTCCTTTATAGAAATGGAGGCAGCTGGATAGAGAGCGTTGGTGAGGGTGTCAACCTCAGCGTGTAAAAAAGAGGAGAAGAAGGAGAAGGGGAAGGAAGGAGCATCCTCGTTGGCCCCTAAGGTTGTTAGGAAGGGGGCGCTTAAGAGGAAAGCTGAAGGGAGGGATGATCATCCCCTTAAGAAAGGAACGGTCACTCCTTGCGACAAATAGTCCAAAAAGCTGTCACCCCCGAAGCCAAGTCATGGAGTTGGCAAAGGCTTAATGATGGCGATGGGCCTGATCACTTAGGGAACTCGTAGTCTCCTTACACATAAGCGGTACGTCGTGAAGATGGTTGAGTCAATCATCAAGGAGACAGACTTCAACCGCTATGCTGAGTAGGAGATGGAGGATTTGGGGGTGTCAGGTCTTTTTGACCTCTCTAGGGTATGTTTTTTTTTCTAGACTCTTTTATTTTGTTGTTTATTCGTTAGCTGACAGTTGTAACTCATTTTTAGGCACTGGTTCATATGAAGGCGTGGCAAGATAGGTGCGTCGCTGAGGAAGGAGTGATCAGCTGTCTTAGGGAGCATAATGAGACCTTGACCAATGAACAGGATTAATACAAGGAGGCCCTCCGTACTCTTAACAAGGAGGTGAGGGCTTTGAATGAGAAGCTGAAGGAGGAGAACAATAAGCGGGAAAAGGCGCAAGAGGCCAAGGCGAACTTGGAGAAGGAGCTGACAACTCTTTATGGGCAGGTAGAGATGGCCAGGGTTGACGCCGTAACAGAGTTCAAGGCTTTATAGCCTTTTATTGATGCCTGTACCGTTTATTATAGTGATGGGTTTGAGGATTGCCTAAAGCAAGTCAAGTCCATCTACCTACACTTGGATCTATCCAAGGTCACCATAGACAACCCCTTGCCATCGACCCCTACGGGTGGCGACACCATCAGTGAGGAGATCGACAACTCTACTTAGTCAAAGCGGGATCCAAAAGATGACAGTGTAATTCTTGCTCAACCTACTATGGAGCGGCCTGTCACTCCCTTGATCCCGTCTATCGAAGATCCTCCTCAAGATGCTGAAAACCCTTCTATTCAGGACGCCCAGAATCCTCCTTCCAAAGACAACGAGAACCCTCTAATTCAGGACGTCTAGAACCCTTTAGTTTAGCTTCTTTTTTTTCTTTTTTTTTTTTAATGATAATTTCTTATGTATTTCATCCAATTTTCAGACAATATTAAGTGCCCTTTTGTTTTTGGGCCTTGCTTGTAAAGACTTTACTTTATTTATGGTATATTGTTATTATTTTATGATGGTGTATCAAGTATATCTTGTTTCGTCCATAAAAAGGCGTCCGTGTGAAGGAAATAAAAGATTGGACGAGTGTGAGATTGGACGAGTGGGTCATGCTCTAATATGTTTGTCAATCCTTAATAAAGGATGGATGAGCATATTGGCTCCAGGCATGAATTGAACTCGTCCTTAGTTATGTCGTCCGTCCTTGACCAAGGACGGGCGAGCACACTGAGTTTTCCTTAAACATGCTTCTCGATTTATGCTTAAGGAACAATTTGTGATTTTCTGATCCGAAGCCTTTACTATTGCCTATGAAACGCCGATTCAAATATCATAACTTCCATAGCGGTTATGAATTCCTTAACAAGAGGAATGGTTATATAAATAATAACCATTCCATGTATGCTATATAAGCATTCGCCCGCACAAAGGTAAGGCATTCAGACACTTATTTTCCAGAATAAATCTCTCTCCCCTTACCGAGAATTATAAGTTTACTAACTTCATCATTGGAGGACTTTTGGCCGGTCCCCTCTGACTTATTGTTTGCTTTCAGGATTAAGCCTTGAGATCATTAGCATTCGATACTCACCAACCTACTGATTTTTGAAGGAATCATTAGTTGGCGCCGTCTGTGGGAAAGGAAATTCTTTTGCAGTTTTTTCTTCTGTGACAAAAGGTTGATGGTTCGAACCAGGTCAAGGGCTACCAGCCCAGGCCATCAGGGAAGTAGAAACGCTTCAAGCAACTCTTATCGCAGTCCCCAATCTGCACCGGCCATGCAGACATCATCTGCCCAACATGTGCAATCTATGGCAGCCGCAATGGTGGAGTTGACTCGCCAAAATCAAGAGTTAAGAATGGAGATTAATCTGAGAAGGCAGGCACGTGAAGAACGTGAAGGAGGAGGACAAACACAGAGTCATGATGATAGAGAAAATATTGAAATTGGAAGTCAGTTACGAGGCACCACTTCACGAACGGTACCACACTTGAAGGAAGAAATGGACCAAATGAAGCAAGTCAAGGAAGAAATGAAGGAAAATATGAGAAGGGTGAATCCTATAGAAGATTTGGTCCATAGAACCAATTCATCCTTCACAGCTTCCATCAATGGCCAGCTTCTGCCTCCAAAATTCAAAATGCCTTCTCTGGATTCTTATGATGGAACGCGTGACCCGTTTGATCACATTGTTACTTTCAAGATGACAATGCATCTTCAGGGGGTTCCAGATGAAATTATGTGTAGAGCCTTCCTTACCACCCTTAAAGGTCCGGCACGAATCAGGTTCAGCAAAATACCCCTGAATTCAGTAAGTTTGTTTGAAGAATTGAGCAAGTTGTTTGTTAACAATTTCATTGAGGGACAAAGACACAAGCGTTCCTCGTCCAGCTTGTTGACTATAGAATAGGGAGAGAATGAAAGCCTACGGTCATTCATCACTCGCTTCAACAAAGAAGCCTTGAGTGTAGACGAAGTGGATGATAAGCTTCTGTTGGCAACCTTCCACAATGGGGTTAATTCTGACTTATTTATTCACAAACTCTATGAAAAAGAGCCTCAGTCCATGGCTGAGCTCGTCCATTCGGCTCAAAATTTCATGAATGTAGAAGATGCTATTATAGCTAAGAAGAGGAAGAGATCTGAAAGAATAGAAGAAAACCCCAGTCGTCAATCTGAGCAGGGCTCTCGTCCAAAGAAAGGACGGACAGAGGAAAGGAAAGACCGAGATAATAAGAAGTCTGCCTCTTTAGCATGGAATCAACAGTATACCTCATTGAATGTATCACTTGAGCAGGTTCTTATGCAAATCAAGGATGATCCATCCTTGAAATGGCCGGAGAAAATGAAGGGAGATCCCAATAAGTGCAATAGGAATAAGTATTGTCGCTTCCATAGAGATCATGGACATGATACAGACGAGTGTTTTGATCTAAAGCAGCAGGTTGAAAATCTTATAAGACAAGGAAAACTGAAGAGTTTCCTTGGACGAGGCCACAAGGACGAGAAATTGAAAGGTAAAGCAGAAGAGTCATCACGACCGCCGCTCGGAGAAATCAGAGTTATTATAGGGGGAAGTTCAACAGGTCAGTCGTCCAAGTCCAAAAAAGCATACTTAAAAGTGGTGCAGAGCGTCCAACTTCCTGGACGATCTCAAAGGACAAAGTCCACGGACAAGCAGCCAATCACTTTCACAGACAAAGATGCTGAGCGAATTCACCATCCTCATGATGATGCTAACGTTATCACCTTGCTCATTGCTGACTACACAACCAGAAGAGTGCCCGTGGATAACGGAAGCTGAGCAGACATCTTGTATTATCCAGCTTTTCAGCAGATGAGGATAGGACGAGATCAGCTTCGTCCAGTGAATTCTCCCCTAGTAAGTTTTGGTGGAATGAAGGTGCAACCTGTGGGTACCATTTCCTTGTCGATGGTAGTAGGGGCATACCCGCAGCAAATCACCAAGAATGTGAACTTCCTTGTAGTAGATTGCTCGTCCTCATATAACGCCATAATTGGAAGGCCAACTTTGAATAGTTGGAGAGCTGTCACATCTACCTACCATTTGTCAGTAAAGTTTCCAACGGAACACAAAGTAGGACAAGTACAGGGAGACCAGCTAGCGGCAAGGGAATGTTAGCTAGCCATGTTGGCCATGGATGAATAGGTTTAGACCATGAATATTGAAGAAAAGATAATCGTAGCAGAGCCCATTGAAGCATTGGAAAATATTCCCTTGGATAAAAGTAACCTTGAGAGGTATACCAGGGTTGGGACAGATCTGGAAGAGAAGACTAAAAAGGACCTCGTTCAATTTTTGAAGAAGAACATTGATGTATTTGTTTGGAGTCATGAGGATATGTTGGGTATAGACCCTGGTGTCATCACCTATCGTTTAAACGTAAGTCCATCCTTCAAGTCAATACGACAAAAGAAAAGGGTGTTTGCTCCCGAGAGAGATAGTGCTACTAAAGATGAAGTTCATAAGTTGATGGCGGCGAAGTTTATACGAGAAGTGTATTATCCAGATTGGTTAGCTAACGTGGTAATGGTCAAAAAGGCGAATGGCAAGTGGAGGATGTGTATAGATTTTACTGATCTAAACAAGGCTCGCCCCAATGATAGCTATCCATTGCCGCGTATTGATCAACTGGTGGATTCTACCGTAGGTCATAAATTATTGAGTTTCATGGATGCATTCTCAAGATACAACCAAATAAAGATGGACAAGGCCGACCAGGAGAAGACGTCCTTTGTTACCAGTCAAGGCTTATTCTGTTATGAAATAATGCCTTTTGGATTGAAAAACGCTTGAGCAACATACCAACGACTGGTCAATCATATGTTCTGTCCTCAAATTGGGCGAAACGTAGAAGTTTATGTGGATGACATGTTGGTGAATTGAGGAATTGAGGCAAACCCGGAAAAGATTAAAGCAATTCTAGATATGAAGCCTCTGCAGAATGTCAAAGAAGTCCAATTTTTTACCAGACGAGTTGCTGCCCTCAACAGGTTTGTTTCCAAAACTACTGACAAGTGTTTACCATTTTTCAGGGTTCTAAAAAGAGCATTTGAGTGGACAGACGAGTGCCAAAAAGCCTTTCAGGACTTAAAAATGTATCTCGATGTGGCACCATTGCTGAGTCCGTCCGTGATGGGAGAAGAATTGTTTTTGTACCTAGCAGTAACTCCACATGCTGTAAGCTCGGCATTGATAAGAGAGGAAGAAAAAATACAAAAGCTGGTCTAGCAAGGCATTGAGAGGAGTGGAAGGACGATATCCACTGATAGAAAAGCTAGCTTTCGCCCTCATCACGGCTTCCAGAAAGTTGAGACACTACTTCCAAGCACATGTAATCAATGTTATGACAGACCACCCACTTAAGAAAGCTATGAACAAGTTGGAAGCCGCAGGATGATTAATCCAGTAGGCAGTTGAACTAAGTGAATTTGACATCCGATACCAACCAAGGCATGCCATAAAGGCTCAGGCCTTAGCAGATTTCATTGCAGAATTCACACCGAGCTGTGATGACATAGAACGAATGGAAGATAATAAGAGATGGGTCATCCATGTGGACGGTTCATCCACACAACATGCAGGAGGAATAGGAGTGGTTTTGCAATCCCCCGAAGGAGATAAGTTGAAGTACAAGCTCCGTCTGCAATACCAACCGACCAATAACAAAGTTGAATATGAAGCCCTCCTTAAAGGGTTAGAACTGGCTAAGTCTGTGGAAGCAAGGTCAATACTTATCCTGGGTGATTCTCAGTTGGTCATGGGTCAAGTGAATGGGACGTATAAGGCAAAGGAAGGACGGATGAAAAAATACTTGGAGAAAGTATTACTTCTTGTGAAGAAATTTAAGGAAGCTAATTTCGTTCAAATCCCAAGGGAGGAGAACGTGGAAGCAGATGTTTTAGCGAAGGAAGCCTTAGTGATCGAACCCATGGATGAGTTCGATGAAGTTCAGTACGTCCCAAGTATAGATCTCCTGAAAGTACAACAAATAGAAGATAGAGAGAATTGGATGACTCCAATAGTATCATACTTGAAGGATGGAAAGCTTCCGGAAGGAAAGGATGAAGCCAGAAAACTCAGGGTAAGAGCAGCTAGGTACGTCCTTATGGATGAAGTTTTGTACAAAAGAGGTTTTTCTCAACCTTATCTTAGATGTCTAGCTCCGGATGAGGCGAATTATGTGTTAAGGGAGATTCATGAAGAAGTCTGTGGAAATCACTCGGGAGCCAGATCCCTCATCCATAAGGTCGTCCGTGCAGGATATTACTGGCCAACTGTCCAAGCTAATGCGAAGGCTTATGTCAAGGTGTGTGACCAATGCCAACGATTTAGTAACATCCCAAGGCAACCATCAGAATATCTCACCCCGATGACGGCCTCGTGGCCTTTTGCTCAATGGGGCCTAAACATCCTAGGTCCTTTTTTAGTCGGAACTAGACAGATGAAGTTTCTAGTGGTGGGTATTGATTATTTTACCAAATGGGTGGAGTTTGAACCGTTAGCAAACATCACACAACAAAATGTTAAAAATTTTGTCTGGAAGAATATTGTGTGCAGATTTGGAGTGCCTAAGGTGTTAGTGTCTGATCATGGACGACAATTTGACAATACAACCTTCAAAGACTTCTATACACACTTTGAAATTCAAAATCATTACTTCTCCCCTGCCCATCCCCAAGCAAACGGTTAGGCTGAAGTAGCAAACCGATCCTTGTTGAAAATTATCAAGACTCAGCTTGAGGGGGCAAAGGGAGTATGGCCAGATGAATTACCAGGTGTTTTATAGGCGTACAGGATGACAGTGAGAACCCCTACGGGGGAAACTCCTTTCAAGGTAGCATATGGAAGCGAAGTAGTCATACCTGTAGAAGTGCATATGGCCAATCATAGGGTGATGATGTATCAAGAAAAGGATAACACTGAGCAACTCCGTTTGAACCTTGATCTTATGGACGAAGTGAGGATGGATGCAGAGCATAGGATAACGAAGTACAAGAACCTCATGGCTAGGCAATATGATGCAATGGTGAAGCCAAGACGTTTCAACATAGGGGATCTCGTCCTGAAGAAAGTCTCTTTGGCAACCAAGGACCTATCTCAAGGGAAATTGGGCTCCAATTGGGAAGGACCCTACAGAATTATCAACTGTAAAAGGCAGGGGTCTTATTACCTGGAGGCCTTGGAAGGGAGAAAATTGGAGCACCCTTGGAATGTGGAGCACCTGAGGAGGTACTATCAGTAAAAGTAAGACTGGACAAGTATTATTATAGACGAGCTGGGAGTCTACTTACGTTCTACTTATGTTTGATGTTGTGTGTTTAATACTGCAAATATGTTATATGTGTTGAGATTATTTATGCTATGATGATGGACGAAGTTATGGAGTTTGTACTTATTAAATAAAAAGGCATTAACATGTATATGCCTTATCTGTAAAACAATATTTATGTTATGTACAAAATGTTGTGTGAATTTTAACTCCATGATTTTTTCGTTCAAAGCTAACCCGTAAGGGAGCTCACAAATCAAGACGAGTAAATTCTCTGGACGCAGGGATGTAACGTCTAAATTTAAAAAAAAAACTTAAGTGTACTCGTTCAACTCATGGACGAGGAAAAGACTTGTAAAACATTCCGTTCAATTCAAGGACAAGAATCAAAGGCCAACTATAACAATCCAATCTTTGGATGAGTAAAGGTTGGGCAAAACACAAGATAGTATGGGAAATTAGCTTGCAAGTCTAAGGACGAGTAAAGTTAAATGAAAATACTACTTGTAAAGACAAGTTAGATCAAGTATGAATGTTTATGTTTTCTTCGCCATGAACAAGCTAAAGCAAGTAAAATAAGCATTCATTCACAAAGATAAAAATTCCGTCTATTAACTAAAGGGTGGACTTCCAACGTCCAAAAACCCTTGTTAAATCAAAACAGAGATTGTTTAAGACCTCGTCCTAAAACTATGGACGAGGCAAATGTACTCAAATTACATGAAAAGGTCCAAAAAACAAAGGACCAAATAAAAGCCAAAATAGGTAAAAAGGAAAAATACAAGGATTACAAAAGTCCCATCTTTAAACTAGGGGGGCGTTTGCTTTGGGGTCGTCCTTGGGAGGCAAGGTTGTAACATCGTCCTCAACATTGACCTCCTCAGAGCTAGCTTGAAGCAGAGAGCTGGTAGTAGCAGCCAGATTAAGCTTAATTGAGCTAAAGTCCACTTCAGGGAAGTTTTCCATAGCCTCCATTTTGAAATCCTCAAAGCTTGCTGCATAATTGGCGTCCAGGAGCTTAGTATATTCGTTGGACGACTTGAACTCAGCCACTGCATCAACCTTTGCATTGGAGAGAAGAGTACTCAGCTCGTCATTTTTCCTTTGAAGGTGATCAAGACGAGTATCCTTCTCCACTGCGTCAGCTTTTAGCTCCTCAACCAGGTTTAGCAGCTCTTTCCCCTTCTCCTTAGCTGTAGCAGCCACCTCAGCACATTTTTTGGATTCATCGTTTAACTCCCAAATCCTTGTCTCTAGTAAAACCCTCGTCTTGTCCAATCCTGTGACTTGCCTGGACGCTGCTATGAACTTTGACATACCCTATAAAAAAGTGAAGGGAAAATAGTCAAAGTCACAAATAATTATAATAAAAATAAAGATAAAAATAATATGTATGTTTCTAAAGACGAGGTGAGGACCCTTACCTTAAAAAGATCATGAACACCAGAATGTTCAAAATCCTTTAGGGACATGTTGTAGCAGACGTTGATATCTTCGTCCGTAACAGCCTTCTGAAAATGTTCCCAAGCTAAGTTTTCATTCCCAATGATATTTGTTAGGACGTGTGCAAAAGGCTGAGATGTCGCAGGCACAGTCGTCTTCGACGAAGGAGTCTTGGACGGAGGAGTCTTAAACGGCATGGTCTCAGTCGGGGTAGACGAGTCTACATCATATATCTTGATGGACGACTGAGGTGGAGGAGGGTTGGGCTTAACCGTTTGGGACGGCACATGCTTAGCCTTTTTGCCTCGTCGGCTAGGGAGGTTGCCAATGTCCAAGTTTTTAGACAAAGGCTTCCTTTTATCCCCAGCCGACGGATGAACCTGGGCTTGGGTCTCAGGACGATTCTCCTCGCCCACAACTTCTTTCTCCTTATTCTCCTTCATTGTTGACATTCCTAAGATAAGAAAACAGCAAAACAGTAAGTAATGTGTTATAAATAAATTAACAAGTATGACAGGATGCTTAGATGACTATCAAATGAAAACTTACTTTTGCGCACTATAACCTCGTGAGCGATGGCCTCATCTGAAGGTTCAGGACCAAGTCCCCACTTGGCAAGACGCGTTAAGGTAACTAAGGAATGAAAATCCCTCTCAGCGTGAAGACGAGCCCTATGGACGCGATCACGATGGAATTTACTTAGGGATGGTCGTTTAACACCTGTAAAACAAGTAATAGGCCAAAAAAAAAATTTAAATATATATATATATATAAAATAATAATATATATATTTTCCACATAATGGCCCTTTCCCATGGACGACCCCTATAGACAAGGAGGCAACTAATGGTGTATCAAGTATATCTCGTTTCGTCCATAAAAGGGCGTCCGTGTGAAGGAAGTAAAAGATTGGACGAGTGTAAGATTGGATGAGTGGGTCATGCTCTAATATGTTCGTCCATCCTTAATAAAGGACGGACGAGCATATTGGCTCCAGGCATGAATTGAACTCGTCCTTAGTTATGTCGTCCGTCCTTGACCAAGGACGGACGAGCACACTGAGTTTTCCTTAAACATGCTTCTTGATTTATGCGTAAGGAACAATTTGTGATTTTCTGATCTGAAGCCTCTACTATTGCTTATGAAACGCCGGTTCAAATATCATAACTTCCATAGCGGTTATGAATTCCTTAACAAGAGGAACAGGTATAGAAATAATAATCGTTCCATGTATGCTATATAAGCATTCGCTCGCACAAAGGTAAGGCATTCAGACACTTATTTTCCAGAATAAATCTCTTTCCCTACCGAGAATTATAAGTTTACAAACTTCATCATCGAAGGACTTTTGGCCGGTCCCCACCGGTCCCCTCTGACTTATTGTTTGCTTTCAGGATTAAGCCTTGAGATCATCAGCGTTCGATACTCACCAACCTACTGATTTTTGAAGGAATCATCATTTTATATCTGTCACTTTCGATATGCGTATGTCCATCTGGTTCTGTGTATACATGTTAGGATGTACTTGTCTCCTAAACGACTTGGTGGATATCTGGGGTGAACCCGTCTACTTTGGTGGACTCGTCAACCTTTAGGCATGACAACGAACTTGTCCTATTTGAGGACCTAATAATAAACTCGTCAACTTGTGGACTTAATAATAAACTTGGCTACTTGTGGACTCGATAATTTTAAGGCATTCCCATGGGATGAACTCGTCCACTTATGGACTTAATAATAAACTCATCTACTTGTGGACTTGATAATTTTAAGGCATCCCCGTGGGATAAACTCGTCTACTTGTGGACTTAATAATAAACTCGTCCAGTTGTGGACTTGATAATTTTAAGGCATCCCTATGGGATGAACTCGTCCACTTGTGGACTTGATAATTTTAAGGAATTCTCGTAGGATGAACTCGTCCACTTATGGACTTAATAATAAACTTGTCCACTTGTGGACTTAATAATTTTAAGGCATCCCCATGGGATGAATTCGTCCAATAATTTTAAAGCATCCCTATGGGATAAACTCATCCACTTGTGGACTTGATAATTTTAAGGCATCCCAATGGGATGAACTTGTCCATTTGTGGACTTAATAATAAACTCATCCACTTGTGGACTTAATAATAAACTCATCCACTTGTGGACCTGATAATTTTAAGGCATTCCCATGGGATGAACTTGTCCACTTGTGGACTTTAGTCACAGATGTAGTTTCATAGAGGCGTACACATACACAGGTCATATCTGAATAACTCCTCTTATTATGATAGATGCGTGCATAAGTAAAAAATTGTTCTTAAAAAGAATAAAAACCTACCCTTTGGGCTTAGAAAGTACTGTAGATAATTAACTAAAATGAAATAAACTGGAAATGAGGAGTGGCGCTCTTCATGTTGTTATCTACTGGTAGTATTTTCTGAGAAGTTCAATGTTCCATGGATGGTGCAACTTCTATCCATCTAGCGTCTCCAGGTGGTAGGTGTCTTTCCTCTGACATGAAGTGATTCTGTAGTGTCCCTCCCAGTTAGTTTCGAGCTTTCCTTGTGAGGGATCTCTAGTGGTGCTCGTCACCTTCCTCAAGACGAGGTCTTCGATGTTGAAGTCTCTATGTCTGACTCTGGAGTTGTAGTGCTTGGCCATGAGGTCTTGGTATCGTGCCAGTCTTTGTTCAGCTATTACTCTGACTTCGTCCACTAGATCAAGCAGTAGACACATGGCCTTGTTGTTCCTTCTTTCATCATGATGCCCATAGTATGGTTGGCAACTCTTCTGGCCATATACCCTTTACCCCCTCGAGCCGAGTCTTGATGATTTTAAGCAAGGATCAATTCGTGACCTCAACTTGTCCATTGGCCTGAAGGTGGTAGGGGAGGAGTAGTGGTTCTTAATCCCCAATTATGAGTAAAAGTCCCTGAAAGAGTAGTTGTTGAACTGCTTCCTGTTATCTGAGACCAAGACTCTAGGGATCCTGTATTTGTAGATGATGTTCCTCCAAATGAAGCTTCGCACATTCTTCTCTATGATGGTGGCCAGGGCTTTAGCTTCTACCCATTTGATGAAGTAGTCTATGCCAACTATTAGGAACTTCAGCTGTCTCATTGCTATTGGGAATGGGCCCATGATGTCCAATTCCCATTGAGCAAAAGGCCATGGGCCATCATTAGGGTGAGCTCTTCTGTTGGCTGTTTGATGACGTTGCTGAACCTTTGACATTTGTCGCAGGCTTTGACATAAGCCTGGACATCCTTTTGCATAGTAAGCCAATAGCATCTAGCTTGGATCAGTCTGTGCACCAAAGACCGCAACCATGAATGGTTCCCGTAGATTCCTTCATGGACTTCTCTCATGACATAGTTTGCTTCTTCGGGGTTTAAGCACCTTAGGAATGCGCAGAAGAAGCCTTTCTTGTACAAGACGTCCTTTATCAGAATGAATCATACTGCTTGGATCTTCAACTTCCTTGCAGCCTCCTTACTGTCGGGTAGTGTGCTGTTTTTTAAGTAAGAAACTATCGGCGTAGTCCAGTTGCTCTCCAAGTTTATTTCTTGCACACGGACGTCATCTATTAAAGGTGAGAGCTGAACAAAAGAAAGTTCCTTATTGGTGATGAGCATATGTTCTGTAGAGGTGGCTTTGTCAAGGCAATTAGCTTTCTCGTTTTCTTCCCTAGGAACTTGGACAAACTTGGCCTTCATCTCGCCTACTCGTTTTCTCACCTGCTCTAGATACTTCTTCATCTTTTCCCCTTTGTTCACCTAACTGGTGACGACTTGAGAGTCGCAGTACACGATCATGCTTGTTGCCTCTGCTGCTTTTGCAAGGTTTAGCCCTGCTACCAATGCTTCGTACTCTGCTTCGTTGTTGGTTGTTGGGAAATTGAGACGAACCATGCATTCAATCTCATCCCCTTTTGGGGAACGGAGCACTATACTCTCCCTGCTCGGAATGTTTGGCTAGTGTAGTACACGGGCTTCTACATCCTATCTTTTTTCGTGACTAAGGCTGCACTAATGGCAGTTAGGGATACAGCCAAGTAAAGGAATAGTTCTTCCCTTGGTTTGGAGGGATTTAGCAACGGCGGTGAAGAGAGGTAGGCCTTCAGATCCTCAAATGCTTGTTGACACTCAGCCATCCACTCAAACGTCTTCTTCAGCGTGCAAAGAAAGGTAGGCACTTGTTTGTTGCCCTTGATACATACCTATTCAAGGTGACTACCTTGCCGTTGAGGCTTTGTACTTCTTTTACATTCCATGGTGGTGTCGTCTCTATTATGGCTTGGATCTTGTTTAGGTTGACTTCGATAACTCTTTAAGACACCATGAACCCCAGGAACTTTCCAACCGTCACCCTGAATGAACACGTGCTCGAATTGAGCTACATGTTGTAAGAGCGGAGGGTGTTGAAAGTCTCCCTAAAATCATCCAAATGACCGTCCTCCCTTCGGCTTTTTACTAGCATGTCATCAACGTAGACTTCGAAATTTCTTCCAATCTGATGTGTGAACATCTTGTTCTTGAGCCTCTGATATGTTGTGCCTGCGTTTTCTAGATCGATCGACATCACTTTGTAGCAGAAGAGGCCTTGGCTAGTGACGAACGAAGTCTTCTTTTGATCAGCTTTGTTCAAGTTGATCTGGTTGTAGCCAGAAAAAGCATCCATAAAGCTCAGTAACTGGTGTTGAGCTGTAAAGTCTACTAGGACGTCAACCCGTAGGAGGGGGTTGCTATCCTTAGGGCATGCTTTGTTCAAGTCCATAAAGTCTATGCACATCCTCCACTTCCTGTTGGCTTTCTTGACCATCACCACGTTGGCCAGCTAGTCGGGGTAGTAAACTTCTCTGATGAAGTCTACCTCTTACAACTTGTGGACTTCTTTTGCTATAGCTCGGTCTTGTTCTTAGGCGAACATCTACTTTTTCTAACGGATAGGTGGAAAAGTAGGCGACACATTCAACCTGTGCACTATGACTGAAGGGTCGATCCTGGGTATGTCTTCATGGCTCCAAGCAAAGACATCATGGTTCTCTTTAAGAAAAGTTGTGAGTGCTTAGCGGACCAGCGGACTGGCGAGGGTGTCGATCCTAGTTGTTCGATCTGGTCTGGAGTTGTCCAGAAGTATCTCTTCAAGTCCTTCAACGGATTCCGCCACCGTCCGCTGTTCTTCAATGTTCATGGCCTGTAGATGATCGTCCATCTCTTACATTGCTATATAGCACTCGCGTGTAGCCATTTGGTCTCCACATACTTCTCCTACTCCGTACTTAGTGTGGAATTTGATTATCAAGTGGTATGTTGAAGTTACGGCCTTCCACAAGTTAAGGTTAGGTCATCCAACTGTTACGGGTAACATGATTGCACTAAGGGGGTATAATTTAGTCCCTTCGAACCCAACGAGCGGGGCATTGGTTGGCACCAGCCGTTCTCTATCAATTCTCATCTACTGGAATACTGGGTAGTAGAGGATGTCAACAAAGCTTCCGTTGTGAACTAGGACCCGGCGTGTGTTGTAATCTCGTACCCGTATGCTAATGACGAATGCATTGTCATGTAGGTTGTGGAGACGTCGAGCATCTTCTTCTGAGAATCCAATGATGGGGTTGTCGACCCATGCCATCGTTGGGACGAAGCCCGTCAGATAACGTTTTGAACCATCCTGAAGTAAGTCTTACGAGCCTTTTTGGACAAGCCAGAAGAAGCAGTGCCTCCCACAATCATTCTTATGTCTCCTATGGGTGGCCTAGGATGCTCGTTCTCCTTTCGGGCAACCTATTCTTGTGGTGGATCCATTCTTTCCTTGCTGACGAACCTCTGCAACTTTCTTTGTTTGATAAGAGCTTCTATTTGTTGCTTTAAGTCGTAGCAATCAGATGTGTCATGACTGTGATCAAGGTGAAAGCGGGCGTACTTGTCTTTGGACCTCTTATTGGGGTCTTCCTTCAGCTTTCCGGGAAATGTTAGGGATCCTTCGTCCTTGATCTGCATCAGGACTTGGTCGATTGGGGCAGTCAACGGGGTGAAGCTTGTGAACCTCCCAGTGAGGGGTTTGGAGCGCCTATCCTCCCGTCGGTCTCTAGTCCTTGTCGTCTTTTATCACCTGTCCTGCCATGCCTCCTCCTGTCTTTCCCTCTTCTTAGGCTTCTCTTCTCGGGTTAGCAGCACGTTTTCTGCATTCATGTACTTAGTTGCCCTGTAGAGTACATCTGAAATAGTCTTTGGGTCATTTTTGTATAAGGGGAATATAAACTTACCCTTCTATAACCCATTCGTGAATGCAGTCACGAGTATCTTGTCGTTAGCTTCATCAATTGAAAGGGCCTCTTTGTTAAAGCAGGTAATGTAAGACCTTAGCATTTCGTCCTCTTGTTTCTTGATGTTCATTAGGCATGCGGTGGACATTTTATACCTGTGTCTCCCGATAAAGTGCGAGGTAAATTGGGCGTTCAACTCCTTGAAGGTACTAATGGAGTTGGGCGTCAACCTACTGAACCAAACCCTTGCAGGTCCTTTCAACGTAATGGAGAAGGCCTTGCACATGATCTCGTCCGCCACTTCTTGCAGGTGCATTAGGGTCTTGAAAGTCTCCAAGTGATCTAAGGGATCCTTAGATCCGTCATAGGCCTTTACTTGTGGCATATAGAACTTTGGTGGAAGGGGGAACGAAGTGATGGATGTAGTGAAGGTCATTGAAGCATCAGATGTCATTTTGGAAGTTCTTGATGCACGTGATCCCCTAGGTACTCGTTGTGTTGATGTGGAGAATTTGGTGATGAAAGCAGGCCCTAATAAGCATCTAGTATTGCTTCTGAATAAAATTGGTAATCTTTTGCTCTCTCTCTCTCTCTCTCTCTCTCTCTCTCTCTCTCTCTCTCTCTCTCTCTCTCTCTCTCTCTCTCTCTCTCTCTCTCTCTCTCATGCTTGTTTAAGGTGTTTAGTTTTTGTGCAATGACTCTTATGTTCATATAAATTTGGATAAGTTAGAAAATGAAAACAGTTAAGAAGCACATTATAATTAGATTTGACAGAGGACCATCATTCTAATAATAGACAGATATAACTTTGAGTCTACTCTGTATGTTCACAATCAAACAACAATTAATCATATAATGGCTGCCATTTAAATTCATAGACTATGTTACATGCAATGACTGAGAGATGTCTCACCTATTTTCCTTGTCCATATGGTTTCATCTTGTTTTATTTACCTTTGTCACTCGTGTCTCAGTCTCAGATCTTGTTCCTCGAGAAGCTGTTGAGAAGTGGCTTAAGTATCTTAGGGAAGAATTACCAGCTCTTGCATTTAAGTGCAATACACAAGAGCAAAGATCAAACTTAGGGTGGAAATCAAGCTCAAAGGCAGCAAAACCAAGTAATCTTCTACAAACTAGTGATTGTCTAGGAGCTGAAATGCTTATTAAATTGTTGAAGAATTACTCAAGAAGCCATGATGTAAGTCTACCAAGCAATGACCATATATTTAATTCACAATGACTTACATGTGTCCCATTGGTGATATAGCATTATGCTTTTCATTGTACATGTGCTTGTGTTGTCTTGATCTGCATGCATGCAACATTGAATTTTTTTGAACAAATTAGTTTATATGGTAGCATGTGGAGTTTGCTTGACTTGCTATATCTCACTCTACTTGGTTGGATGTTAGTTATTGTTACAAAGAGTCTTTGTGCAGTTTTTTGGAAAGTAAATATTATGGATGAGGTGAAATAGGTTTGAAAAGTTGATGATTATTCAGTTGATATGAGTCAGATCATTGTTTAAGCAATACCTATTTCTTTTGTTCTAGTGGACATCAGGCAAATATATGCTTAGTTGACCAAGACCTAATGTTCTCTTTAGGGAAGTTTTGTTCTCAAAGTGGGTCTTAAAGTATGGCCTTCAAAACCCGTGTTAATGGTGTTTTTATTCCACATATTAAAGCTTCTCAATTAGGAACCATGGTGAAGATTATTTTACCATTTTTTTTTTTTTTTTACTACTGAATGGTAGTTGTTATGCCATATTTTTGAATTTGGGTTGTAGAGTTTGAATAATAGTGCCAGCCATATTAACAATTGTGCTTTGTTATTTATGGCAGATCAAGAAATCAATTACAGTTGGTGTTATTGGCCTGCCTAATGTTGGTAACAAGATCCATGCAAGAGGTTCAGTTAGACAAGAATGCAAAATTGTTAGACTGCCCTGGTGTTGTGATGCTTAGATCTGGAGCAAATGATGCATCTATAACTCTTCGTAATTGCAAAAGAATCGAGAAGTTGGATGAGTCGATTGGTCCAGGTGAGTGAACTCATCCTTTGTCCTTGTGCTGGTTTATTTGCTATTCTGCTTGAGTACCTTTTCATGTGGCAAAGGAAATACAGCATTCTATTCCTTTATTAATTCACATTCTCCCTCCAACTGCCTTTGTATGTAAGGTGATTGCATATATAGAATCAAGGACAATAAATGTTAATTAAAGAAGCTACAGTGACATCAAATTCTATTAATATGTATTCTCCATTATCTATTAAGTTCAATTGGTGCCTCCTAGTGTTTCTAACAAAGACGCCCAGGATCAAATCCCCCCACCCTCAAGTGTTGAATTATCAAACAAAATTATTTACAAGTCAAAAAAAGAAAAATTATCTATTTAGAAATTCTGGTGCATATTTCTTTAGGAAGAAGTCCTTTGGATAGTAAAAGTTTAGTGGATTCTGTGTTATTATATTAAGTTATATCAGCGGACTTTGATATCATACTGTCCCTACCCCATCTGTGCAGTGAAGGAGATTCTAAGGCGTTGCCCACCCAGCATTATGTAACTCTGTACAAGCTCCCTAGCTTTGACTCGGTCGATGACTTCCTTCAAAAAGTGGCTACTGTTAGGGGTAAGCTGAAAAAGGGTGGTGTTGTGGATGTGGAAGCTACTGCAAGAATTGTTCTGCATGACTGGAATTAGGGTATGTGTTAGGCATTTATGGTTTACTAGTAGTAGACCCGCGCAATGCACATGATAATTTTTTTATAGTTATATCATAAATATATTATTATTATTATTATTATTACTATTATTACCTATATATATATAAAACTGAAGCCTCTGAAGCTCCCATAATTTTCCACGTTAGCACAATATTTAAAATTATTTTATTTATATAAAATTAGTTTTGTTCTATAAACCCTAGCAACACACATTTAGGACTTTTCTCTTCCTATCTCAAAACCCTAGCAATTATCTCAATGGCTTAACACTCTCTAATGATATTTAGCCTAAACCAAAGCCTCTGAAACTCTCACAATTTTCCACGTTAGCACAATATTTTAAATTATTTTATTTATATAAAATTATTTTTGTTCTATGAACCCTAGCAACACACGTTTAGGACTTTTCTCTTCCTATCTCAAAACCCTAGCAATTATCTCAATGGCTTAACACTCTCTAATGGTATTTAGCCTAATTACTTTTCCTGTATACAATGTTCTTCCTCCACAAAACATGACACACTAAAAGATTAACAGAGGGAGACACCACTCATATAAAAGTCATTGTTTGAGCGAGCTATTCGGCTATTGTGGCAACAAAGAATCGTGAGACTCAGGTTCCCTTCCTATTCCTTATTTAACTTTTATGCTTTCAATTTGGTTAGGAAGATACTTGAAGCTTTCTATAAAGAATATATTATAAACTACTTCGCTTCATAACAAACCATAGATTCGGTATTTAGTGTGAGAGGTTTAGATTTTAGACTTTAGAGAGAAAGTGATTAGGAGTGGGGATTCACGAGCTAATAATTTCTTGGTGATTTTTATTTTGTTTATTAACTTCTCTTTACTTTTTCCTTTTCTTGCCTAAGTTTGGTATGTAATCGTAAATAGTTTGATAATATATATATATATATATATATTTATAAGCTTTACATATATAACATATTGTAGGGATTTACGTTGATAATGTGTTATCTAAGCATCAGATGATAGCTATTTCTAACTCTATTACCAGTTTCTATAGGAAAATATAGTATTCTTGAATTTGCAAGCTATATACTTTTCTTTGTATTGTTGTGGTTGGTGACATTGGAGTAACAACTATATTTTATATCAATTATATTTACATGACAATCACACTATGCATATATATTTTACTTTCAACCTTGGTCGGCCTACCCAAATTAAGAATTAGCTATATTTCTTTGTGAGATAATAAATTTTTTTGAAAGCACTATTAGCACTCAAATTATTTTTCTTGCGAAATTGACATAGAAGCATTTGATATGCCAACCTTTTAGCATTATAAATTTTCCGTGCATCGCACGGGTTGGCGACTAGTTATTATTATTGTGTAACTTATTATTATTATTATGTAACTTATGTAAAATTCTTATATGGTAAAATTATCCAAATCATGCTATGTAATATAATAATATTATATTCTTTATAAAGCAATAGGATAACATTTAACAATTAGAGAGAACAAAAAAGAAAAAAGAAAAAAACTTAAAATATAAAACTAAATTGCATCAACTTAGTAGAGTTCTTAAAAATACAAAAAAAATTAATAACCTAAAGCAGAGATGCAATATATATATATATATATATATATATATATATATATATATATATATATATATATGTATATAAATAAAAAATAAAATCCACCAAAAAATTGAGAGAGAGAAATAATCTTTTTTTGTGAGGGAAATTTATGCATAGAAATATAGAATAGAAAAGATAATGAAAAATTTATAATAAGAGGATAAGAATAAGAAGAAACAAAATAAATGAAGATAAAGAGAAAGATGAAGAGTAATTAAGGTAGAGGGTAGTGGGGAGATGAAAATGTAAAAGGAATAAGAAATGTTGGAGAAAGTGCAAATGCTAAAAAATAAATGAATAAGATTTTATAAGGAAATTTTATTTATTTGTATTTAATTAAAAAATTATATGCTTAATTTTTAAGAATTAAAAAAAAAAAAATGAGAGCAAATATTAATAATTTAATGATATGAAGGATATGACTAAATTTAAGTGGACAATTGTAGTAGTGCTATTGATGTTAGCTTGAATATATATATATATATATATATATATATTTTTTTTTTTGGAACATGAAAAATGATAAACCCTATCCATATAACTAAATTAAAGTTACTTTATGATGCTGAGTTAACAAAACGAATTGGTGGTTACTAGAAAGCTAAGCATTTAAAAAAAAAAAAAGAATAAACCTAAAAGCTGAACATGAATTGTCTTGTTTTATTACTTGTCATTTGGGTGAGATTGAAGCCTCACATAAATTAATGGAGCCTCATTAGACCCATCAACCATTATAGCTCTAAAGAATACCAATAAAAAAAACTTAGCATAAATTAGTACTTACTCTTTGCAAGTCAAAAGGCTACACATACAATCTAACGTACATCATTACCCAACAATGTTTCAACTCACCACACAAAAAAGTAATCATGCAAATGAACTTTGAAATATCCATTTGGTCTTACGATTGATGGTATATAGCTTTCAAGAAAAAAAAAAATGTAAGTGGTAAATTAAACAACAATACTATTCAGCTACTTAGATTTATCACGATATGAGGAGAACATGAATGCATTATAGACCCCTTTGTTCCTTATGGCCCATACAAAATTTAAATTGTTGGAATTAAGAAGAAATAGATTTCTAAATATATAAATAGAATAGTTTTTGTTAGAAGTCAATCACTACACATGAGGAGAGAAAACAAATCAAATAAAAAGATAACGTATCAAGTCTAAAAGGAATTTCATAGGACAAATATCATGTTGTACAAAAGTAACATATATAGAACAACTAAATAGATGAATTCAAAGCAACCCAAAATAAGAATTTAAAGAAAAATACATGAAATAAAATTAACAATTAAAGAGATAAAAAAACTTAAATCACAAAACTAAATCACATTAGCTTAATATAAAGTTCTAAAGAACATAACAATTTGTCAACCTAAAGCAGAGATGGAAGAAAAATAGAAACTCCACCAAAAAATTGAGAGAGAGAGGGAGAGGGGGGGGGGGGGGCGTATGTAAAGAATGGAAGAGAGAACGACAAATTTATAGTATGAGGGTGTGAATAAGAAATGACAAAAAAAAGAAAGATGAAGGGAAAGATGAAGAGTGATATTAAGGTAGATGGTAGTGGGAAGATGAAAAGGTAAGGTAGAGGGTAGTGGGTAGTAGGTTGATGAAAAGATAAGGGACAGAGAAAAGTTGGAGAAAATGTAAATATTTAAAAAATGAGTAAATGTTAAAAATAAAATTTATAGGAAAATTAGAAAGAAAAATGATAATGACGTGGATACTGATGTGGCTCAACTGAAGCGTAGCAATAATAAATGCTACACTTCAGCTTTTAGATATATATAGATATAGATGATCAAAAAAATAAATTTACAACAAAATTACATATAAGAGATGGGATCATGGGAATATATTATTTTTCATTGTAATTTATGCTAACTTCAAATATGTGCATAAATTGAAAGAACAATTCTTACTAAAAGAGAAAACAATTACAAACATAAAACATTATAATTGGCTTTGCGTATAAACTATATACATTTAACATTATAAATTATTCCATAAAAGAACATTATAAATTATTCATAAAAAAAAAAATTTATTGATTAAATAGTAAATAATATTCAATTGAATTTGACATGCGTGTTAAGATCATAAAGAACATGCATGATTAGATTTTCAAAACATGTAGTCATGTTATTTTTTTTTTTATGCAAGTTGTAACTTGTAACTATTAGCTGCCTATATTCTATTACCGATGTTAACGTTATGCTTGTTGTAAAATATGAAAGCTCTAAAATGTGTGAAAACACAAGAGTTGTTTAGACCCCAAATTAAAAATTACGGTTCGATAGATTTTACTCTAACTTATATTAAGTGCGGAATAGAGTAAAAGTGAGCGGATGAATTAATAAACTACTCTAAGCCATATTCAATATAACATAGCAGTAATATGAAAGCTAAAAGAGTAGGGAAGAAGGATGCAAACACAAAGACAAGACAGCGATGTGTTATCAAAGAGGAAATCGAAGTACTTGGCGTAAAACCTCTCTACCACCCTCCAAGTGGTAATCGATCCACTAAACAATCAGTTGGGATACAAGGGTTAGCAAGAGACCTTCCAAGCCTAATCTACCCGTTGCACCTAAGCCCTCCAAGCTCCTACTCCAACGAGGTTACACCGAACCTTTGTCTTGTCTAGCTCTCCAGAGCCCGAAACAAGCTCTATGTTGCATCTGCCATCCTTGGCTTCTTCTAATGCTTCCCAGCAACACCAAAACCTCACTAAACACTCTAAAAGGGTGTGGTAAGTGTTTGGGTTATCAACCTCTCAATGTTATGAAAATGGAGAGGTAGGAGTTGAGGAAAATCCACAAGCAAATGTGTAGAGATATGTGGGTATAACAATCTCTAACTCTCAAGGTTTGTGGCTAGGGTTTTCTCTCAGAAGCACTCCTCAACATCTGTGGGTAATGTGGGTATAAAAGTGTAGGCACAGAAAGTGTGTATCAGAAATGACAGACTAGCAAAACAAAATGTTTTGCGGATGTCTGGCGAGAAGGCCTTACCCACGAGCTACTCGCAAAATACAGCTATCTCCATCTGTCCTAACTCTTCGCATTCCAATCATGTGTAGGGCACATGCATTATTTCGCAGGATGCTTAGTTGCAAGCTACCTACGAAAACTCTTTTGTCTTCAATTGCTTGAGTCTTCACATATTCTCTCTCTATCACACAACCCTTACAATGAAGTCCCACAATAAATACAGGGTATAAAAGATTGAATAAAATTACAATAAAATTTGACATAGAATTAAAGCCAACAAAACATATAGTTGTAAATTACAACTTTACAAAATATTTGAATGCTTGCTTAATTTTAGGATTAGAATAAGTTGTTGCATAATATTAGAATTAATTGCATTTGTATTTGCTTTTTAGTAGGCTAGGGGAATCCATTAATCAATTTCGTGAGCTTAGTATTATAAAATTTCATCCAAAGTTCATATTTTAATGCATAACTTAATGGGAGATTAGGAGAAAGAGAAACAATAAAATTTGATAAAACAATACTTGCAGTTGTGTTAAGATGTATATCATTAATTGAAAAATATCCATCCTCATTTGCTTTGCTCCAAAATTTGTAGTCTTAATAATTGGAAATTGACATGCAAAAGTTGTTTATAAGGCAAATAGTTTTATGGTTAGGGGGTGAAAGTTTTTAATTTGAAAACTTTGTCTTCACTTTTAGATCCTTTGGGCATATTTTGATATGATTAGGGAAGGTGGCTATGTAGCATCCATTATGCCATTTAGAATACTTAATATTTACATTTTCTTACTCTATGCAAATTGAGTGCATTTGATTTATGTGTAGGAACTGAGGGCAACTCAACCAAATCAAGAGAAAGAGATTTTGTGGCATATGTGAAGTTTGCCTTGGATTTGACCAATGCACCACTAAACAATTATGCAACTATTTGGAAAAAGAAGAAGAAGGTAAGTTTGTTTCTTTAAGATGTTTCCTTGTTGTTCTATCTTTAAGATTTTAAGTAGTTATTGAAGAGAAATACAACTTGATTATTACTATTTAATCGTGTTTTTGTTTTTGTTTTTGGGTTATGTTGTGTGGATTGCAAATAGTAAGAACTTTAATTTGAAGGAAAATTATTGACTAGGGTGCCTCAGCATTATTTTGGACCATGTGATGTTTATTTAACCATAGTGAGGAATGTCTATTTACTCACTATAATGTTGTGCCCTTTTTTCCCTTTAGTATTTCAATTCATTATTTCTAATACCTTTCAAAAAGTAGGAAGGTTTAGGATCTCTCTTGATTAATCTCTAAACCCCCAATTTTTGTTAGGATCACACATGCATAATCTGCAGAAAGAAATAACTATAAGTTTACAACTTAAAAGGATGTTAGAGGATTTTTTTTATTATTATATAAATGTGACCCATAAGATAATTGGAGAGGACTGAATAATCTATGCACGGTTTCTTTGGTGTATTAATGGAGATTCATGCTGAGATTATGTACTTTTAATGATACTATTGTCTAAGGGATTATTTGTAATTAAAAAATTTTATGTGAAAAGTAGCAGTATGATGATCAATGTCTTGGTTTACAAACTCATCAGGTTTGAATGGCCTACTCTATTTTAGTTCATAAGCATCCTCAACTCTCCTTGCGGCAGCATACCTACAACAGAGCCATAAATCATCTAATCTTCATTTACAAGTTCAATATGGCTGCAAGACTCAAAACTGCGATATACACAATCTTATCAAGTCTAGTACTAGACCCCCTTGTCAAACAATTCAACAACCTCTTTGTCATATCCATAAGAATTAAAGCTATGTAACGGCTAATGATTCAATAAGTGCATTAGCTAATGCCAAGTACCTATCAAATGGCTGATGAGAAGACCATGAGCAATGACTTCAAGTAATCAAAAGATGGAAATTACCCCACCAGGTACAGTCAAAGTAAATGTTGATGCTACTATGTCAACAATGAATGCTTCAATTTTGAGAGTATTAGTTCAAGATGAAATGCAATCTATCCTAAAGCTTGGACAAAGAAAAGTCTAAATCCAATGATCCTTTAATGATAGAAAAATTTGTACCCACGAATAGTTTTTCTTTATGTTGTATTAATTTCCCTCTTCCTCTTACATTTGGGAGGTTTGATTTAGAAATGTATCCTTTATTTCTTATTAATGAAAATTTTCATTTAGCCAAAAAAAGAAATCCTGTCAAGGACTTTGCAAACAATTTCTTCATGAACATGTTGTCTACAATTCAATTTTTCCCAATTAGAGCAGGTATCTATAATAGTGGTTAATTTTAAGCAATTTGGACAAAAAGCTTTGGACTCTAGCATGTATAAATATATTTTGTTAAACTTCCCGTGCATTTGTATGGGTTAGCGACTAGTTTGAATAATATCATTAGAAAATTATTTATGTAGAGTAATTTGTAGAGATGAAGGAATCCTTGCAATCCTAATTTCATTTTTAGTGTTTATCCATTAATTATTAATATAATTACAAGGCTCAATCAGCATAGGTTGAATTGTAATTAGATAAAATTTTTCTCTTCCCTCCTTGCCGCAAACACAAATTTTAATTACAAAAATGCCAAAAAGGGTTTGAGATCATCATCATTGTTGAACCACTGAAGTCCCAACCAACATGGTTGTCCTTGTCTGAGTGTCTCCCTAACGACCTCGTACTCGATATCCTAATTCGACTCCCAGCAAAACCCTTAGAGCATTCGCATCACATTATTCTATCCTATTCTATTTTACCATCTCAAGAAACTACTTTATCAATTATACCATACCATATTACAATACTCCCAACATCCCAACTTTTATTTTACAATACAATGCATTAAAATAATATAAATTATACAATAAAATATATTTCATTCTCTCTCTAATTTATGTCTCCCTTCCTCTCTCTCAACCAGTGGTCAAGTACCACAGAGAAAACCCAATACACCCATCTACATAGCAACCACCCTTTCAACCACACCACCTCCACATAGTAACCCAGTCACCACCACACAACAACCACCATGACACCAAACCCACCACAAACCCAGCAAATATCCAGCCACAAACCAACCACAAACCCATTAAAAAATAACCAAACAAACCCGAAACCACCATGCCCACTGCCCTCTGCCCACCACTGCCACTGTCACCACCATGAACCCACATAAGCAAACCACTGCCACGGCATCCCCTAACTCCACCATCATCAATCACCCACTACCCACCCCTTCACCACCATCACGACAACCCCCACCTCCACCATTATTAACACCTAACACCATCGCAACCCCTCACCACTACCACCACATCAGTCACAAACCCAACCACACACACACACCCACACTCATCAAACCCACCACCGCCACATCCATCCACCACCGAAACACAACAGATTGGTGGAGATTGGACTAAGCACACCCATGCCAGATCAAAACCCACCTAGTATATTGCTTTGATTTGATTTTGATTTAGCACAAAACCCCCAACACCGACGGTGAATCGATAGAGACATTCGTGGAGAAAGAGAGAGGCTTCAGCAATGGTGAGAGAGAGAGATGAGACCGTGTGAATGATAGAGAAGAGAGAGGCTTACTGAAGCTTTAGTGATGGAGAGAGAGAGAGATGAGAGACGTGTGAATGAGAGAGAAAACTTGATAATTAGAATAAAATATTAATATATATATATATATATATTTTTTTTTTTTTTTACAATTGAGCTACAGTGTGATTCTACATTTAGAATCGCACTGTAGCATAATTGCAAATTTTTTTGCAATAGTTGGCTTTTACAAGTCCGAATGTGTGGGAGGGTTTGGGCTTTTTGCTAAATTTTCCCTACATATGGCATATGTCATTCCCAATGTGAGTGTTCTTAGTCCAATTTAGGTGCATTTCCAAATCATGTTACTCCACAATCGCCAATCGCTTTTTCATTACCAAACACCATGATCGAGAAAATGTTGGAAGTATAGTTTGGAAAATTGTCCAAATTGATTAACAAAGTTACAAAGCAATATCAATAATATATCAATAAAACAAGATATGCACAAATTAACTTATAAGCAAAATAGACAAGTACAAAAGCGTATAAAATTAAGGATTAAGTAAAACTTATCGCCAATGCATGAAACTAAATCCGCTGTCTTTAAGAAGCGATTTCGCCCCCATTGGAATGAATCCATCGATGCAAATGGCCCAGGCGGTCGCTCTCTAGGATACAACGGCAACTCTGTTAATGTGCACTCACAAACAAGGTTTCAAACTTGTCACAAATGCCCAAGAGAAAATTTTTAGCAGAAAAACAAAGTAGCTAGAGTATTAAAAGTAATATATGTTTTATTATTTTTAACTAATATCATATATGCATTTTTTTTTTTTTTTTGGGATAGACTTAGAGCTCTAAAAAAAGGAAGTAGCTAAAGATGATTAGAGTGAAAAAGGGAAAGGCAAAACAAAGGAATTTTCTTTCCCATTGATGTCACAAGCCGCTATGTATTTTCTACAAAACATGGGAAGGTGTAGCTGACTATTTTATAAGGAAATATGAGAAGATTGAGGGTTTTTGTTTGCTGCCAAAAATTCCCACACCAACTAAGGAAAATTCTAGAGCATGGGCTTGGGCTTTATAACAAAATATCATGGGCTTAAATTCTAAAACATACCTAACAATCCCCTACATGTTTTAAAATTTTGATTTTTAAAAAATTGGGCAATCACAAGATGAAATTAGTGTTGATATCTTGTGGACTTGAATCAACACTTGGTATTTGTATTCTACATTTCACAAAATCTTGGTGATGCTATATCTTGAACCAATTTCATGAACCATAAGAATACGAACACCTTTGCTTATGAATTCTTGGACAAGTTCTCAATTTGGCACATTTCGGCCATGCACCCCACTTGGATTTTCATGAGTGCTCTAGAGAGTTTGCCCTCACTCTTATAGGAGGCGGCCCCACCTCCACACCCACATAGTTGAATTTATCAAGTGTGTACTACCGCACACCACCTATAAAGGCTATGAATTCATTAAGTCTTAAACTCAACCTCACTAGTTTGGTAGTAAGCACTATCTACACCATAGGGAGGGACAATGAGATCTCATTCCCACTAATAGTGCTATCTTGAATCTCTCCATGATGCCCATTGAACCTTTGTTGACATAGGTTGGGCTGTCATCATGGGTGATTCACTCAATGGGCTAATCCTTTGGTTAGAGGATCCGCAAGATTCTTTTTTGACCGTACAAACTCCATGGCAATTACACCATTGCTTATGAGTTGCTGCACTATATTGTGTCTTAGGTGTATATGCCTCTTCTTCCCATTATAAATTTTATTTCTTGCACATGCAATTGTAGCTTGAGAATCACAATGCAATGATATTGATGGTAATGGCTTATCCCATTTTGGTATATCAGCAAGTAAATTTCTAAGCCACTCAGCTTCAATACCTGCCTTTTCTAAAGCAACAAACTCAGACTCCATAGTTGATCTAGCATTACATGTTTGTTTAAAAGACTTCCAAGAAATAGCTCCTCCACCTAGGGTGAAAACATAACCACTAGTGGAGTTGGTCTCATCATTATCTGATATCCAGTTTGCATTACAATAGCCTTCTAATGCTGTTGGACAACTTGATATATAAGGCCCAAATTCATGGTGCCTTTCAAATATCTCAAGAGACGAGTTAGTGCATTCCAATGTTCATAGGTATGATTATGTGTATATCTACTAAGTCTACTAACAGTGTATGCAATATCAGGGCATGTACAATTCATTAGAAACATCACACTACCAATAATTTTAGCATACTCAGATTGTGCAACAGGAGACCCTCTATTTTTCTTTAAATGTATGCTTTGGTCATATGGAGTTCTCACAGGGTCACAAACAAAATGATTGAATTTTTTAAGTACTTTCTTAACATAGCGTGATTGGGAAAGTGTAATCCCTTCATTATTCCTTATGATTTTTATTCCCAAAATGACATCAACCTCTCCAAGGTCTTTCATATCAAAGTTTGAAGATGAGAGATCTTTAGTACTTTTTACAACATCCATGTCAGTTCCTAAAATTAACATGTCATCCACATATAGGCATATGATAACACCACTATCACTAGAGAATTTATTATACACACATCTATCAGATTCATTCACAACAAATTCATTAGAAATTAAAGTGTTATAAAATTTTTCATGCCATTGTTTAGGAGCTTGTTTCAAACCATATAATTATTTTCTAAGTTTACACATTTTACTTTCTTGTCCTTGAACCATAAAACCCTCTAGTTGGTCCATGTAACTTTCTTCATCTAAATCACCATTTAAAAATGCTTTTTTGACATCCATTTGGTGAACAATCAATTTATGTATTGAGGCCATAGTAATCAGAATCCTAATTGTAGTTAATCTTGTCACCAATGAATAAGTGTCAAAGTAATCTATCCCTTCTTTTTGAGTATACCCTTTTGCCACTAGTCTAACTTTGAATTTGTCTATGGACCCATTTGCTTTTAATTTCTTTTTAAACACCCATTTGCAACCAATGATCTTGCATCCTCTAGGGAGTTCAACTAAATCCCATTTATGGTTAGACATAATTAATTCTAACTCACTATGGATTGCATCCTTCCAAAAGGTTGCATCTACTGATTTTATGGCCTCTTGATAAGTTTTTGGGTCATCTTCAATGAGAAAAGCAGTGATAAATTCAGGCCCAAAGTTGGTTCTGTTTTTAGGTCTTTTACTATGTCTTAACTCTTGTGTTGATTGGTTTTCATTTAAGTTTGAACTTGATCTCACTTGGGGTATGACTGATGAGGACTCATTAGTGAGTCTCATTCTCTTCATAGGAAAAATATGCTTGAAGAAATCAGCATCCCTAGTCTCCACTATGGTGTTAGTCTCCAAAACTAAGCACCTATAGGCAGGACTATTTTGTGCATATCCTATGAAGACACTATTCTTGGTTTTAGGACCTATCTTTTCTTTATGTGGTTCAGGAATTCCAACCTTTGCCAAACAACCCCACACCTTCAAGTACCCTAAATTTGTTGCACGTCCTTCCCATAGTTCATATGAAGTTTTTCTAATCTTTTTATGTGGGACCCTATTTAATACATGACATGCAGAAAGGATAGCCTCCATCCACATGTTGGAAGGAAGACCAGAGCTAATGAGCATGGCATTCATCATATCCTTTAAGGTTCTATTTTTCCTCTCAGTTATTCCATTTTGTTCAAGTGTATGAGGTGCAGTGACTTCATGAATAATACCATTTTCTTTACAAGATTTTTAAACAAAGCTGAACCATGTTCTCCTCCTCTATCAGACCTAAGCCTTTTAATTTTCTTATTTTTCTGATTTTCAACTTCTGTCTTAAATTTTATGAACATGTTTTCAGCTTCATTTTTACTACTTAAGAGGTATACTCTTGTATATATATCTAGAGTATTCATCTATAAATGTCATATAATATTTTTTACCTCCTCTACTCATATAATTTTTGAAGTCTCCTAAGTCACTATGAATGAGTTCTAAAAGTACAGAGCTCCTTTCAACAGTTTTGAAAGGTTTTTTGAAATGTTTTGCTTCTACACATATTTCGCACTTTGAATGCTCTAAATTAGTTAAGTTTGGAATTAGGCTCATTTGTTTCATTCTTTTGATGGCTGCAACATTCACATGTCCTAGCCCACCATGCCAAAGATCCAAAGATTCAACAATATAAGCAAAAGAGTTACTAGATATATTCATGTTCTCACAATCAATTTCAAGCACAAATAAGCCTTCGTGACAAAATCCATTGCCCACAAAATCACCATTTTGACTAAAAACAATCTTATTAGATTCAAAAACAATTTTTAGGCCTGCCTTATTGAGCAAGAACCCAAACACTAAATTTCTACACATGTTAGGAACATGAAGAACATAGTGCAAGGCTAAAGACTTATCTAAAGTAAATTTCAAAAGTGTCTTTCCCCTTCCAGCAACTCTTGCAATACCAGAGTCTCCCAAATAAACATTCTCTTAATCTATTACTTTCTCATAATTAAGAAATAACTCCTTGTTGAAGAAAATGTGTCTAGTAGCCCCGATGTCTACTACCCAATCAGTTATGTTATTGACTAAATTCATTTCTGAAACAAGTGCTACCTTAGATTTTAAAACAATATTAGGAACATCATACATTTTGTCAATCAATAAGAACAAAAAATCGCTTCTTAAGATTGTTGGAAGTATAGTTTGGAAAATTGTCCAAATTGATTAACAAAGTTACAAAGCAATATCAATAATATATCAATAAAACAAGATATGCTCAAATTAACTTATAAGAAAAATAGACAAGTACAAAAGCGTATAAATTAAGGATTAAGTAAAATTTATTGCCAAGGTTCGGAACTAAATCCGCTGTCCTTAAGAAGCGATTTCACCCCCATTGGAATGAATCCGTCGATGCAAATGGTTTAAGTGGTCACTCTCCAGGATACAACGGTAACTCTGTTAATGTGCATTCACAAACAGAGTTTCGAACTCGTCACAAATGCCCAAGAGAAAATTTTCAGCAGAGAAAAAAAAAAAAGAGGTAGCCAGAGTATCAAAAGTAATATATGTTTAATTATTTTTTACTAATATTATATATGCAGATTTTTTTTTTTTTTTTTTGGGATAGTCTTAGAGCTCTAAAAAAAAGAAGTAGCTAAAGATGATTAGAGTGAAAAAGAGAAAGGCAAAACAAAGGAATTTTCTTTCCCATTGATGTCACAAGCCGCTATGTATTTTCTGCAAAACATGAGAAGGTGCAGCTGACTATTTTATAAGGAAATATGAGAAGATTGAGGGTTTTGTTTGCTGCCAAAAATTCCCACGCCAGCCAAAAAATTCTAGAGCATGGGCTTGGGTTTTACAACCAAATATCATGGGCTTAAATTTTAAAATATACCCAACAGAAAATTCACTATCCACTAACAAAAACAACAACAATGGCTATCGATTATATGCGCCACCTCGGGATCATTCTTCTTCCCAAACATGGACTACGTTTGTTTACAATGCCGACCGCATGTTGACCCAAGTTTCTAGGTTTGAAATCCCCTTTAAAGATTAGCATGTTGTTGGATTCTGTAGCGGCATGTTCTGCCTCGTTAACAATAATGGTGAAAACATATTATATTTGTGGAATCCAAGCATTAGAAAGTTAAAGATGCTTCTATCTTCTACTTCCTAAACTCATCCTCTTGATTCAGCCGCATTTGAGTTTGGGTATAATTCTCAAACCAAGGACTACAAGATTCTGAGACTAACGTGTTTTAAACCAGCTCTGATGCAGAAACCCGCCGAGGCCGAGATTTACACATTGGGTACTGATTCATCATTCACGGAGAAAGTCTATGATTTCGGTGGAGTCTGTTACATATAAAATAAATAATAATAATAAAAAGGTTGACTTTAGCCCATTGCTTAATTCAACCTTTACATAAAAGAGCTCAATTCTCCATCAAGTACACACACTCAGTCTGGTAGACTTTAAGGTCTAAAACTACTTTCAGTTCAAGCAACTCTTTTTTTTTTTTTTTCCTGCCTTCTTATGTTGGCTGAATCAAAGCAATTTGTTTAGCAAGTTGGACCCGATAATCTTAATCACAATGGCAATAATACAATTATACAAACCATGAGCTAATGGTCAAAAGGCCATCCTGAATAGCCCATCTGGTGGTTGATTTCATGAACAGTTGGAGAGCTGCTTCCAGCAGCTCTATTATGATTAGAGCTAGAACTAGAAGTAGGCGAGCTAAATGGACACAAATAAGAGAATGGGTTTCTTCTTCCTTGAGTCTCCCTACTAATTTTCCCTTCCGTCAGCATTACTACTTGTTATAGGATTTTAATATTATGTAATTAAAATGAAGGACAAATTACAACTTTCACACCCGTGGTTTTACCAAAATTTAATTGCCTATCTTTGGTTTGAAATTTGACACTTTACCCACCTGAGATTAGTTTAGTTAAAGTTTTGTAATCCACATCCGTTAAAAACAGAATTAAATATGTATTTTTGCTCCACTTTTATGTCTCTCTCCTCCAAAAAAAAAAAAATGATTGTACAGTACACCAACTAAGGTATGGGAGAATGATGACGTGGCTAGATCCGGACTCTACATGTGGAATGGCTGTGGGTAAGGAAAATGAACATTGGTTGGGAGAAGGGATCTTTGGTCCGGGCCAACGGCGTGACCATCTTAGGGAAGAGTGAGATTTGCACCTGACATGGACACTCAGCACTCACGAAGAAAAGGAGATAGTTACCCTTTTTGGTCAAAGGTTATGAAATCCTTCCCTCCCATTGGTTGTGCTTGTGCTAAACCACTGTTGGGGACATGTGCATTACTCTCAAGACCCTTGATGTCCCTTTCCTTGTCCAAGAATTGCTCCCTACGTAGTGGCAGGGTCATCTTTCACGCCGCTATACTGACCTCGGTGTGCTCACTCTCTCTTCTCCAGCCACTACATAGTACAGCAGCTGTATTAAGGTTCAAATGGGGGAATCATAGTGTGACATCTATCTTTTGTATGTAGCAACATTCCTCAAACTATAAGAGGAACATGTTGCTGGACTACTAGTGTAAGAACCAGGAGAGAACAATAGAGAAAAGGGTAGAAAGTTTGTAAGGAAGTGAGGTAGAGAAAATGCCTCTCCTTTAGTAAGAACACCACTACTGTACAACGAAAACCTCAATTTTTCATATAATAGAAAGCTTGACAAAGCAAGGGACATTCACCCTTGCTTACCCATGATTTTTCTTCCCTTTCAAAGGGTTTTCCATGTACATCCCATTGTCATCTTTACTTTCCTTGCACTACTTTCTTTTTCTCTCGACGTTATGATGTTAAAGCTTCCATTTTTATCATTTTTGAGCTTTTTCATCAAAATGTACTATTAGATATCTCATACACTTTTCATATGAGTTTACAAATCTAACTTGCACGTACAAAGATCAAATAAGATAAAAAAGAATCTAGTAGAACACTTGCATAATGGGATTTCAAACTACACATATGCAAATTAAATTTCGGTCAAACCTTAGATGGATAAGGTGTCAAATTTCAAACCACAGATAAGCAACTCAAATTTCAGTCATACCACAGGTGAATAAGTAGTAATTTGCCCTAAAATGAATAAAAATGACAACTTAAATATACATATATGGAAGTTAATATGGAAGATAAGGAATTAGTAAAAATGTTTAATCCCACATTAAACATGAGATACTCTTTTATTGTATTTAAATATGGTGATTAATGGGCTGAAGTGTATTGAAGTAGACATTAGGCTAGATAATTGTTACTTTTACTTCAACCATTTTGATGCCTAAAGAAGAATGTAGGTTCAATGTTTCTTCTCAGTCTTCTCTCATATATGTTGCATGTCTATCAATGAACCATTTTAGGCAATTAAACATAGGTTTTCCTAAGCAATCACACTTTGTTTGGAGAAGATAGTCACACCCTCAAAGCTTAAAATCAGCCCATGCTGAAATTTTTTAAAATCAATCTTATTATCAATGTAATTAATAGCAATAAAACCTTTATATAATTAGTTGCTAAATATTTCCTAAAAGCACTGGACATCATGGTCCAAATGGTACCTACCTATGTACTAAAACATAGGATTTGAAGTCATGAAAAATCAATCTTATTATCAATGTAATTAATAGCAATAAAATCTTTATATAAATCATTGCTAAATCTTTCCTAAAAGCACTAGACATCATGGTCCAAATGGTACCTACCTATGTACTAAAACATAGGATTTGAAGGCATGGGAGGGGTTCAAGTAGCAGTAGGATCATTTGTAACCAATATCAAAAGGGGAAGAAAAAGAATTGCAAAATGAGACTCATGGGCCTCTAAAATGGCCCATTACAAGCCATTCTAGAAAATATAAAAATTACCATGTTGCTTTTATCCTAAAGGATAAAATTGGCTACAAACTTGATTATAGCCTAAGTTTACAATTTCACTTTTTTTTTTTTTTTTAATTGGGCATGAATTTTGATAAATTTGCCATTGGATTAATTTTTTTTTCTTATATCCTTCGTGCTTTCAAAATTTCCAAATGGTCAAAATCAATTTCTTTGTCAAAAATTAATTTTTTAAATTGTAAGTTTTTGTAATCTAAAATTATGCATAAAAAATAAGCTTATTGAACATATAATAATAACATCTGATTGGAACAAAATTTGGCATTTGTATTAAGAGTATAAAAAACATGCAATCCAGTGGTTAGATTTTTAAAATATGCAGTGAAACTTTGTCCTATTAAAAAAACTAAGGCGAAACTACACTATCTGTCTCTAAAATTTACCCTATGAGCACAATTAGTCTCTCAAGTTTTAAGTGAGCACTATTGGCCATTTATGTTTATAAAATGAGTGCAGTTAATCCTTCTGCTACTTGTTATTAGTGTTATTGTTTATGTGACTAACAGAACAATGAAAGGAGCATCTTTTTTATTGATATGACATTTTTTTATTAAAATATTAAAAAATGAATTTACCCATCAAGAACAAACCAACCAAATTCCAAAATCAAATCCTAATGCTATCCCGATTTTATTAAAATATTCTATTCTAGTGAGATTTTTGCAATTTCAAGCCACATGGTATTAAGGCTGGCCTTTCTGTTGCTTGTGTAGCACTCTCGGGATCATCCCATTTGGGTTCAATTCCAGTTTTGAAAAGTGAAAATTAGCATTTGCAAGCAACTTCCTGGGCTTGAATATATGATCATACAATTTGCACAAAGTCTTCACATTTTTAATCAAACTTGAACGCTAGCGAACCGAGTATAAATATTGATCAGTATGATGAAAAAAGAATTAATACACAACCTATCTAGATCTAACAAATAAAATCCTCCTTTACCATCAAGCTATATTTGCACTTCTTAACCAAACAAAAATAAAAATGAAAGAGGGAAAAGATGAAGAGGAACCCATATCATGTATTAAAGAAATAGACAGAAAAAAGTGAATGGTTTAGGAAGGTTGGAAAGGTACCACCAGAAATCTTCGACTGTGTTGAAAGTCTATGTACCTGTTTGGATTGCACATTTTGCGCGTTTCAGTTTCAGCGTTTTTTTTTTTTTTTTAGCGCATAAACATTAAAATCACATGAATTTACTATGCAGAGACAAAAATAACTGTTTACGCACTGTAGCAGTACTGTTCACGCATTTAAAAATATTAAAAATAGATCACACGGTACTATTCACACATTTATTTAGTGAGGTTAACCGTACTTAAATAAATTTTTCTCGATTTTTCTTTGATTTTCTATTTTTTTATAACTACGAATTTTAAACCTTTTTTTTAGCCACTTTATCATCAAATTATATATACTAAGTTATAATTGATGATTTTAAATTTCAATTAATTATCCATTCTCAAAAGATAATTAACTAAATATTTAAAATGACCAAAATGAAACAATGGTGACCCCGCTAAACAAGATGAAATAGAGTCTATCTTAGAAAATTTAGAGACTAAAATGAAACAAGTCAAAAACAAAGAACCAAAAATGAAAGGATCCCAAATATACATTGATGAAAAGTTAATTTTAGCCAAAAATCAGATATCACTCATTATTTGGCGAAATACAATTTTAAAATAGGTAAAAAAACAATTCTCCTTTTTTTTTTTGTTTTTTTTTAATGTTTGGGGTAATTTACGATTTCTCTTTTATCTTTGAAACTAACCAATTTTTCCTCTAAGCTTGAAAATTGAGCAAATTCCCAAATACATTACTTTTTCAATTAAATTCAATGAAATTATTAGAATAATTTATCAATAGTACACCAAAATGAATATATGGGCTTGAATATATTTTTCCGAATACACCAGAATTCGGGAACCCCAGATTTTGCTCTGAACTTTGAAGATAAGTCATCAAACGGACCAACCACAGATGTCTCGATCTACGGAGATGTTGTCCCTGTCGTCCGAGCTTCTTCCTGACAACGTCGTATTCGACATCCTGACTCGGCTGCCCGTGAAATCCTTAATCCGATTCAGGTGCGTTTCTCAATCTTGGAACTCCACTATCACAAATCCCATTTTCATTACAAAACACCTCGATCTAGCAAGTTCATTATCCGACATCAACAACAATGGTTATCTGTTATTCACGCCACTAAGAAATTACCTGCCACTGGATCCTTCATCTTCCAAAGAATGGACTACGTTTGTTTACAATACCAACCGCACGTTAACCCAGATTTCAAGGTTTGAAATTCCCCTTCAACACTTCATAATTGGCTTCTGTAACGGCGTGTTCTGTCTTGCTGCTAACAATGATGACTCTGATGAAAAAGATCTTAGACGCTCTTTGTATTTGTGGAACCCAAGCATTAGAAAGTTAAAGAAGCTTCTAGCTACTCGTCCAGCTGATCGAGCCGTTTTTGGATTTGGGTATCATCCTCAAAACAATGACTACAAGATTCTGAGAGTTACGTTTGCTATACAACAAGTGACACGAAAACCCGCTGAGGCCGAGATTTACACACTGAGTACTGATTCGTGGAGAAAGGCTGTAATTTCGGTGGAGTCATTTAGTGGCTCTGATTCTGGACCCAATGGATCAGTTGATGAGGTATATTTCCCAACCCGATTATGTTTTAATGGAGCTTTGCATTTTATAGCATTTTCTGGGGACCATAAGTTCATCTTGTCCTTCGACATCAATGATGAGAGATTCCGTGAGATATTGCTGCCTCAAAATTACTTGGAAGGAATTGTTAAGCATTTTGAACGCCTTGCAATGTTCAAGGGATCCTTGGCTTTGATTGTTTTTGGTGAAGATCTAGTTGAGATGAGTGACAGATGCTACATATGGATGATGAAGGAGTATGGTGTGGTCGAGTCTTGGGCTAGAAAAAGTGTACCGATGAAACAGGTTGCAGAGTTCTTTAGCTGCACCATCAATGGGGAACTTTTGGTCGAAAGGTTTACCCCCTATCAGAGCTTTTTATTTGACCCTGATAGTTTAAATGAGGAAATTCTAAATATTCCAATGCCTGAATGTATGATTTACACACCTAATTTTGTGGAGAGTTTAGTTTTACTTGACAGGTGAACTGCTCTTCCAAATGCAAAAATTAGCACGTTGGGGTTTCTAGCAAAGGCAGACGTCTTTTTGAAATTCAAATGGACCAGTCATTAAGATGCCAGAAATTTATGTTTTTTTTTTTTTTTTAATGTACTTTTGAATAAATGAATCCGGTTTGTTGTGTTTTCTTTCGGCTTGTTCTAGGCATGAAAGTATTGCTTTTGATATAGAAAACTAAACTTTATCATTATTGTTTTATATATACTATTGGAGAAAACCAAAACATTATATTTACACATTCGAGTCGGAGATTGGAAAGTTTCTAACTGCTATCTTAGCTAATTTAGTAGCATCTTGCAAAATGACTGGGGGTACAACAAGAATTCCTTGTCCTAGAGATGGTCTACCAATGTCAACGATGTCCATTTCTTCCTTCTTGAAAGCATGTCTTTAAAGAGGATGATGGCTGTGTCTAGTTAGCTCTTTTGCTGGCTTTTGCTTTTATCCTTTCTATATTAATCAGAATTTACCAATTCCATCGGTGTCCTAAAGTGTCACTGCCTACTGCTGCATTTGTGGCTTGGCTGGTTCTTGGTTGCTTGAAGCCTTCAAATGCTGTATCACACCTGTCCACCATGGATTAAATGGTTAGTAAAGTTGATAAACCACATACTTCCTTGTATTCATGTATCTGTATATTTCTTTGTTGCCAAATGGCCCAAAGGATGATTAGTCTGAGGAATAAAATCTTTATATAAATCATTGCTAAATCTTTCCTAAAAGCACCAGACATCATGGTCCAAATGGTACCTACCTATGTACTATAACATTGGATTTGAAGGCATGAGAGGGGGTTGAAGTAGCGGTAGGATCATTTCTAGCCAATATCAAAAGGAGAAGAAAAAGAATTGCAAAATGAGGCTCATGGGCCTCTAAAATGGCCCATTACAAACCATTCTAGAAAAACTAAAAATTACTATGTTGCTCTTATTTTAAAGAATAAAGTTTGACTTCAAACTTAATTGCAGCCTAAGTTTACAATTTCACTTAATTTTTATTTATTTATTGGGCATGAATTCCGATAAATTTGGAATTGGATTAAATTTTTTTTTTTTCTAATATCCTTCATACTTTTAAAATTACCAAAAGATCCAAGATCAAATATCAAAGATCAATTTCTATGTCAACAATTAATTGTTTAAATTGTAAATTTTTGTAATCTAAAATTATACATAAAAATAAGTTTATTGAACATATAATAATAACATTCGATTGGAACAAAATTTGACATTTGTGTTAAAAGAGTAAAAAACATGCAATCTAGTGGTTAGATTTTCAAAATATTTAATTTTTTTTAATGGAAGTTGTAGCCTTTAGGTCACAACTAATTTTGTAGTGAAACTTTGTCCTATTAAAAAAACTAAGACGAAACTACACTATTAGTCCCTAAAATTTATCCTATGAGCACAATTAGTCCCTCAAGTTTCAATTAAGCATTATTGGTCCTTTATGTTTATAAAATGAGCGCAGTTAGTCCTTTAGTTAATTGTTGTTAGTGTTATTGCTTATGTGGCTAACGGAACAATGACGGAGCATCTTTTTGACTAATATGATATTTTTTTTATTATTAAAATATTAAAAAATGAATTTACACGTCAAGAACGAACCCACCCAATTCCAAAATCAAATCTTAATGCTATCTCAATTTTATTAAAATATTTTGTTCAATTGAGATTTTTGCAATTTCAAGCCTCATGGTATTAAGGCTGGCCTTTCTGTTGCTCGTGATGGACCACTTTCCTCCGGTAGCACACTCGGGATCATCCCATTTGGGTTCAATTCCAGCTTTGAAAAGTGAAAATTAGCATTTGCAAGCAACTTGTTGGACTTGAATATCCTTTTTTGGTAGAATGGGCTTGAATATTTGATCATACAATCTGCCCAAAGAGTTCACATTTTTAATCAAACTTGAACGCTAGCGAACCAAGTATAAATATTGATTAGTATGAGGAAAAATGAATTAATACACAACCTATCTAGATCTAAAAAATAAATCCTCCTTTACCATCTAGCTATATTTGCACTTAACCAAACAAAAATAAAAATGAAAGAGGGGAAAGATGAAGAGGAACCCAGATCATGAATTAAAGAAATAGACAGAAAAAAGTGAATGGTTTAGGAAGGTTGGAAGTCTATGTACCCGTTTGGATTGCGTGTTTTGCGCATTTCAGTTTCAGCGGTTTTTTTTTTTTTTTTTTTTTTTTCAGCGCATGAACAGTAAAATCGCATGAATTAACTATGCAGGAGACAAAAATCATTATTCATGTACTGTAGCAGAATTGTTCACGCATTTAAAAATATTAAAAATTGGTCCCACGGCACTATTCACACATTTAAAAATTATTTTACTACAGTGTTTTCAATTTTCAATTTTTAGTTTCAGTAACAATAAATTCAATCCAAACGGACTCTATATCTTGGGGAGAGAGGCGCCCCATGCAACACCTTGCTTGGGTTTTGACTAGTTTTCAAACAAAAACTTGCTCTCCAACCTTTGTGGTTATTTTGTCACTGCCACAGCATTGCCTTCGACTTGTCGCTGCCGCCGTAGTACCACTACCTTCCAAAATCAAATCTTAATGATATCCTTGTTAAAAGATTTGATCTGGGAACTGGTCAGTTTGTTTTTAACTTGTAAATTCATTTTTGTAATATTTCAATAAAAATGTCACTTTAATTAAAAAATGCCACATCATTATTTCGTTAACCACATAGACAAAACATTAACGGCAAGTTAATAAAATGACTAACAGTACTGATTTTTAGAACTTGATTAAATTTAAATGGGTTTTCCATCTCCTCTTTTATCCCATTGAAGAGGTATTTTACAATTTCACTCCAATTACTCTCTTCTTACACAAAAATTTCTAGAGCCATGTTACTTTTTAAACATAAGGGATCAATTGCACACTTGAAACTTGAGGTACCGATTGCGCTCATAGGGTAAACTTCAAGAACCAATAATTTAGTTTCACCAAAAACTAAACCACAAACTTTCCAACCAAAAAAAGGAAAGTTTAAGACTCAATAATAATTGAGGTAAAAAAAACAAAAAAGTAACCTACAAAGGTCCCAAGAAAGCCCAACATCAAAACTAGATCTTGAATCCCTTGGTAATTAATATTGTTTTGCATAAAACACCCATGATCCTTTTCTTGTGTTTTATGTTTGGATGGAGGGAGATAGGGGGAGAGGAGATGCTAGGGGTGAAGCTATATCATGTTAAGGGGTTTGAATCCCTTGATTTGAAAATATTTTTACACATCGCTAACTTAAATTTCGTACACCCTGATGATAGATCAACCTAGTCCAAAGCAAATAATAACATAGAACAATCTATCCCAAAACCAAAGAACAACACCAATTCTAGATCATTCTCAAACTCTAAGACTAAAGGGTGAGTTTTTGTGAGTTATAAGTAGACACTCTTTATTATATATTAGTAATTGACCAGGACTTCTTGAAAAATATACCAACCCAAAACTAACCAAACTGCACCTTGTACATTGCACATGTGACTGCAAAACTATAGTGAGGTATGGAAATTGTTTCGGCCAAATAGCATCACACTTTGCGATGCTAAATGTTAGGAAATATGTGAATCATGTTAGGAACATATGTCAATATAGAATTGGCTAATCCTTTGACAAAACACACTCTACTTATAATTGGGTAGATCTAGGATGTGTTTAATACTTCAAGGAATAAGGTTTCAAGTCCAAGTGTTAAAACCACGCAAATTTGTCCAAGAATCAAGTGAAGAAGTGCTGGATTTTAAAACTCGATAGCTAGCTCGACAAATAGCATCTATCGAGATTTAAAAGGTAGCTTTTGCCCGATGCTTAACAGCTGCTTGATAAATACCCTATCTATCGAGATTTATGAAAATCTGATTTTCAGTTCTAATTTTCATCAAATCCGTGTATACATGTTTAGGCTTTCTTTTCTTACAATCCTAAACATATATAAGGATTATTTTATGGGTCGTCACAGCTGATGCAAGTGAGTGCAACTTGATGCAAAGGTTTTTCACAAGCATATTGTGACTAGAGACAATTTGCCCTAGTTCATCTTTCTCTTCAAGAAGTTGCTGCATTTGTACGTCGTAGGGTTTTGTAACCAAGGAGCTTCATGATCTTCATCGTGTTGATGAACTGAAGAACTTTACAGCCAACATCCTTCTCAAGTTGGTGGTTAGTCATGTACTTGGATCCATGCATCGATTAGTTAGTCACGTACTAGGAGTCGTGCATTGAAATGAGAGATTGTCACTACAGAACAAATCCAATTGGGTATTGGGGTAAGAGTTCAACTATAGATTGGTATAAGGTACTGGAATTCCTTTACTTGTAGCTGCTTGTTGTGATAATAGTAAATTCTTGGAAGTGATGACCTTAAAATCACCCGATGAGGTTTTTTGCCTTAGAGGTTTTCCCCATTCGTAAACAAATCACCATGTTAACTTTATTTTCCGCAGCATATTAATTTAGTTGGTGATTTGTTTATGCTACCACGCATATTGCATATTAATTAACTTAATTAATTCACTTGGCTAATTAATTGGTTAATTTATCACAAGGGGTTAATATATTCTTGGCCTATCACTAAAAATGGCTCAAAACTGCACCACAAACACCTCTAAGAAGTGGTTTTAAATTAGAGAATAATAAAAGAAAAAAGATAAGTGTTCATAATCTTGGTCATTACATGAGATTGAGATCTGTTGTATTAGAAAAGGCACCTGTATGAGATGTAAAAGTTTATAGGGTAAAAAAATTAAAAAGAAAAAATTTACCCATTAATTTATACATCTAATACCGTATAAATATAATATAACTTTATATAATTTAATAATTAGGAAATACAGAGGGTTTGTTATTGTTTATTGTTATCATGTTGTAATAATTTTTGTTATAAAGTTAGTGATTCAAAAAAAAAAAAAAAAAAGTAAAGTAAGTGATTATTCAAGCATCCATATAGTATTAACAAATTATAAATACACAAAATCCTTGTTTCTTAATACATCAATAAACAATCATCTACCAACAAAGACAAAAAAAATATAATAATAATAATAAGCTAGCTTGGATTTTTATTTTTATTTTGAAGTTAGAGCATTCACAGTAGTGATATTGAAAATTTTAATTTTTAGCACCTCAAAAAAGCACTTTATCTATTTTACCATTTCACTTTACAATACACCTAACATCAAATGTTCTATTTTTTTTTATCACTTCATTTAAAATAATATAAACAACTCATTAAAATAATAAAGGAAGCGAGAAAATTTGAGTTTTTTAATTGAAGAAAGAGAGATAATCTTAATAAAATATTTTATTTTATTTTTAACAACTTGTTACAGTCAACTGGTATTTATACTAGTTTACTATAGTTGCAAAAACTTTACCTTTAACTTCTCCAATAATACATGGTTTTTTGGTTCTTCGGTGGTAAAATAGTTTTTTTTTTTTTTTCTTGCTAAAATACAATCACCATTGCAAATGTTTTTATTGTTTTTGTTAAGCTTTCGGGTTGGATAGTTGCTATTTAGGCTAGACTAGCTGTAGCCTGATTGGGGGAGAAGAAGGGTCTAAGGTTTTGGAAGGGGGACCACCTAAAAATGAAATATAAAATACATAAAAACAAATTGAGCTAGGGGGGCCTAGGCCCCCACCTAGGTCCATCCCTGGTTAATGGTCAAATTTAGGTCATGTCATTATTATGATACGTGTAATGAGCTCATATAACAAACACATATCAAACCTATAAATGAGTCTATGCCCAACTTGTTTTATATCGAGCCTTATAGCTCACAGACCTGTTCATGAACAAATTATTTTGCTTGGGCTTATCTTGTTTATTAAACTAGCCTAAAACTAAGGCTCAAAGTCAGTTTATTTATAAACAAAAAAACATAAACATGCTTTTTATCAGGTTGAGCCCAAGTTGTTTTTTAATGGCTTGATTCATTTACCGCCCTAAGAAAATGGTTCTCAACATAAAGGCTTTAGATCTAATTTTCTCTTGCTCTCTCAATTGCTTGTTGGTTTCTTATGTGTTGTGCCACCCTCTTTTTTCTTTTTTTCTTTTTCTTTTTTAAGATAGAAAGGAGTCCATGATTTTAGAGTTCCATTAGATCTCTTCAATTCGTAGCTATCCCAACTAATATGTAATATCTATCCCCCTAAGGCGATAGGAAAAGAATGCAAGTTAGAAAAATGGAGGTATCTGTTGAAAATTCAAATGAAAACAATGAAGTGTCTATTGGCATACTATCTTGAGGTCAAAGTTTTGATAAGCATTTTGACATTTAATATATATATATATATATATATATATATATATATATATATATATATATATATATATATATATATATATATATATATTTTCTTGATTTTTCTTTGATTTTCTGATTTTTTTTTTTTTTGATAATTACGTATTTTAAACCAATTTTTTTAGCCACTTAATCATCAAATTATGCTAAGGTATAATTGATGATTTTAAATTTCAATTAATTATCCATTCTCAAAAGATAATTAACTAAATATGTTAAATGACCAAAATGAAACAATGGTGACCCAGCTAAACAAGATAAAATAGAGTTTGTCTTAAAAAATTTAGAGACTAAAATGAAAACAGGCCAAAAACAAATAACCAAAATTAAAGGATCCCAAATACACATGGATGAAAAGTGGGGGGAAAAAAAACACTTCCTCTTTTTTTTTTTTTTTTTTCTTTTTCTTTTTTATGTTTAGGGTAATTTACAATTTCTCTATTATTTTTTAAACTAACCAATTTCTCCTCTAAGCTTGGAAATTGAGCAAATTCCCCAATAGACTACTTTCTCAATTAAATTCAATGAAATCATTAGAAGAATTTAGGTGAAAATCACTTTTTCATTCCTATATTTTCACGCGATTCTCACGTTGGTCCCTAACTTTTATTTCTACCACTTTTAGTCCCTATCATGAAGAACACGTCTCGTTTTTGTCCCTTTCATTACATCAAAGACAGAAAATGCACATGTGGCAAACGGAGTGCACTGTTAGCACCATAAAAGCTAACGTGACTATTAAAATAATAATAATAAATGTTATTTGGCATTAAAAAATGCCACGTCAGCATTTAAATTAAAAAAATTAATTTCTTAATTTTTACTAAATAAAAAATTAAAAACAGAATTGATGATACTCGGATCGTCAATCAAATGAGGTCGTCCAGAATGGGATCATCCTCATATATCCTAATCCTGAAAAAGAGAACAGGGGCTATGATGCACCGATGTGGTGCCTGCCACGGAGCCTCCGATGCCAAAGTTAGAACAAATAGCCCAGATAGATGAGAAAAATTCTGCTTAACAGACGTTAGAGTATCTGGTGTGTTATCCTTACCTTTTTCTTCTGGGGCTCATGTCTATATATATATATATATATATATATATATATCTGTGTATGTGTAGGCGCCCCTCTCTATCTGTTGGGACATTGATAGTGATATTCATTCTCTCTTTGTAACGCTTCTATGATGGGCTAATGGTGAGTTGTCCTTTCAACGGCAGGGAAGTGAGTAAATGTTCTATAACGGCCTAAGGATGGACGAGGGTGATCTTGCTCGTCCTGGGCCAGCGACCATCGCTGGGATGACGAGCCTAGAAGTATTATTTGTCCCTGGTCATGATTGTGGACGACATAGGCGGCTTACTTGGGCCCATCAGCTGCCCCCCTATTCCTGGGGTCATCCATACTTTAGACGGTCACAGGAATATGAGAAGGTTTGTTCATTTTCGTACGGATGCACATACTTGATTGAGTATGATTAGATATTTACATACGTATAGATATACATATATATATATATATATATATATATATATATATATATATATATATATATATATATATATATATATCTGATCCTCTCCTTTTTTTCTTTTTTCTTTTTTTCTTTTTTTGGTTGTGACGCTTGGGGTTCTGTTCTGCATTGATGGCTTAATGGCGGCGTGGCACACGTTGTGGCCACGTGTTCGACTTCGATTGACTGGGAGGCCTCGTTTCTGGTGGAAATCTTTTCAGTTTTCCCGCATTTTCCAAGGCAAAGGGCCTTTTGATCTTTATCTTTCCTTTTTGCTCTCCCTTCCTCTTGCTACTTTCTCACCTTCCTTCTGCGAGTGGTTTCTCCAACTTCCTAAGTTGCGCATTTCGCCCTTAGTCTTCTCAGTTTCCTCCTAATTTTTAGGTACGCCCCTTATTTAAGCTTTTTTCCTTTCTGAATTTTCTGTCTTTTGAGTTCTTTTTCTCTCTTTTTCTCTGCATTTCCCTTTGCTAAGTAGTGTTTTAATGGTGGGTTACTTTGAAGTCCAAAGAACTTCATCCTCTGTCGCTTTTCTTTTCGCCCGATTAGGGGCTTTGATAGAGTCTTCTGCTAAGCCATTTGGTGTGCTCTCACCTGTTGGTACTTACCCGCCGATTGAGGGTTTCGTCTTTAGTAGTGGTGGCTTAGGCTTAGTGTTGAGTGATTTATACCCCTTATTGTACAAATCTCAGGTTTGGTTTAAATTCGTTTGAGAGGTCTTAAGGAGGAAAGTTATGGGGTCCAAAGTGGGGTCAGGTGACCTAAAGAGGGGAGCGTCCTCTAACATTGGCGAGGAAGGGACTGGGGTAGATACGGCCACTTCTGCGCCATCGTCCTCTCAGCCTTCTGTTCCTGCCGTCGTCCGTGCATTTCACGCTCTTAAGGAGAAGTGTTCCCTGAAAATTGAGGTTTTTAGCAAGTTTAAAGATATATTTCAATTTCCTGAGGGGACCAAGGCTCGTCTCCCCAGGAAGGACGAGAAGGCTTGCGCCTTTGCTCATGGAGAGGTTTGCTTTTATGAGGTTGCGTTCTCATGTGGCCTCAGGTTCCCCGTCCATCCCTTCATTATGAAACTTCTTCATCATCTAAACCTTGCACCGGGGCAACTTATGCCCAATTCGTGGAGAATTTTCATAAGTTGTATGGTCATCTAGACGACCATTTCTGATGGGGATATGCTCACGGTAAACGAGTTCGTCCACCTTTATCGTTTGAAAGAGTCCAAAGAATTTGGGTATTATAAGTTCGTCCCTTGGGATAGAAAGTCTCGTCTCGTTGCTGATCTATCATCGTCCTTCCGTTACTGGAAGTCCATATATTTTTTTGTATCGGGCGACGGTTGGGAGACTTTTTCTGATGAATTTTGGGGGGACGTCCCTAGGTTGCTACGTCGGTGGGAGATCCCTTTGCTTGGTGCGTTTGCTCCTCAAGAGATGCTCCCCTTTCCTTCTCTTTTTTCTTTTATACTGACCATTATCCTGATCCTTGTGTTTTGCCTTTTGCAGTGAAAGAGCGTCTAGAGCCTGAGAGCGAGTTTGACGAACGGGTTCAGGCGGCAGTTCAGTACGCGAGGACGATCGAGGATTTCAACGAGCTTATTGATCCTTGTACCCTTGCTCGTCACTGTTTAGGGCCTGAGCCTTCCCTTTACATCCTTAGCGCTCTTGATCAGGAAGAGAAGAAACGTAAGTTGCCTTGGTATCCAGGACGGTTCTCCTCTCAACCCTTTTCTCCCTTTTTTTTTTTTTTGAGCTTCTTGTTTTCTTTGGTGCAAAGATGACGTCCAAGTTCAACAAGGAGATGTACAAGAAGATCAGGGAGAAGAAGAATGAGCCTTTCTCCAGTATTGGTCAAAAGAAGCTGAGGTTTACGGACAAGGAGAAGGAGAAGGAGAAGGAGAAAGAGAAAGAGATGGTCGAGAGGGGTTCATCCACTCCTATCTTGGAACTAGTGGATGGTTAGGAGGCCTCGCCAGGTGTCTCGGTTGAGGAGGTAGCTTGTCCTTTTAAAAGGCAGAAGGTAGGAAGCAAGGGGAAGGAGAAGGTCGGTTCCAGCGTCTGGTCTGATGCTGAGGTAGCCGTGGATTGCGCCCATGAATTTTTTACTCCTGGGGAAATGAAGGAGATTTCCAGCACACCTTCTCACGAGATGGTGAGTCGTCATGTCCACAAGCTGGTGCAGGTACTTCTTCCTGTCTTCGTCCATCTTTTTTTTTTTTCTTTTTTTTTTTTTTTTTTTTTTCTTTTTTTTTTTTTTTTTAACGGCTGACTCTTGGAGTGGTTTTCCGTTGGTAAGGTATTGGGCGAGACCATACACATCACGACCTAGTATCTAGCGAATAAAGAGAAGGCCGTTGTAGCCAATTCTAAGGTTGAGGCTCTGGAGACTGAGGCTTCGGGCTTGCGGAATGACCTGGGTGCTACCATGGACGCCCTCAACGCTTTAAAGGAGAAAACCAAAGCCCTGACTGAGCAGCTGGAGTCTGAGAAGCAAATGGTGAAGCAGAAGGACGACCTCCTAGTTAGTGTTGGCCAGCGAATGAAAATTGCTATTGCCAAAGCCGTCACTGCTTTCCAGACCACGGAAGAGTATAACACTATACTGTTTCAGTGGTACTTCAAGGGTTTTGAACTTCTTAGAAGGTACATGATCAAACATGGTTCGGGCGTAGATCTTGAAAATCTGGACTTCGAGGCCGTCGATAAGGAGATGGAAGAGGACGAGGCTGCCTAAGCATCGGCTCAGACGGCGGCGTCTACTGGCGTTGAACCTTCCCAAGCAGACAAGGACGATGGTGGTGCACCTCAAGTTTGAAACATTCAATTTTTTTTTTTTTTTTTTTTGGGATGCCCCTTCTGTTTTTGGGGTTTTTCTTTTGAACAATATCAACTTTATATGATATGCCCGTTTCTTTGCTTGATATCTCTCTCTTGCTTTATTTTTAGATGTTTACACTTGAGAATTTTGTAGGTACCTTTACCTTTCCTCGTCCTTCTATGGGCGTATGCTTGGATGTTTATACTTGCAAATTTTGTTGGCAAATTTGCTTTCCTTCATCCTTATGTGGACTTATGCTTGGATAGCTTTTATACTTGCAAATTTTGTTGGCAAATTTGCTTTCCTTCGTCCTTATGTGGACTTATGCTTAGATAGCTTTTATACTTGCAAATTTTGTTGGCAAATTTGCTTTCCTTCGTCCTTATGCAGACTTATGCTTGGACAGCTTTTATACTTGCAAATTTTGTTGGCAAATTTGCTTTCCTTCGTCCTTATGCGGACTTATGCTTGGACAACGTTTATACTTGAAAATTTTGTTAGCAAATTTGCTTTCCTTCGTCCTTATGTGAACTTATGCTTGGATAGCTTTTATACTTGCAAATTTTGTTGGCAAATTTGCTTTCCTTCGTCCTTCTTCCGATGAGAACGACTTACATCCATTTAGGAATATTATCGTCTTTTATTGTGGAGGACAATGTACATCCCTTTAGGAATCTTATCGTCCTTACGTGGGCAGGGACGACTTACATCCATTAAGGAATATCATCGTCTTTTATTGTGGAGGACAATGTACATACTTTTAGGAATCTTATCGCCCTTATGACGGGTTACATCCATTAAGGAATATTATCATCTTTTATTGTGGAGGACAATGTACACCCCTTTAGGAATCTTATCGTCCTTATGTGGGCAAGGACGACTTACGTCCATTAAGGAATATCGTCGTCTTTTATTTTGAAGATCATTCAACACTTCTGAAATGCTGGATAATACTTAGAAAATTCTGGATAATCATTTATTTCTAACAAAAAGGTGATAAATCAAATTGCATTTTACAATCAGGCTATGATTCCTTCTCGAAGTACCTTTTGAGATGTTCGACGTTCCATGGACGAGGGAGTCTTTTTCCTTCTGCATCTTCTTGATGGTAGCTTCCTTGGCGCGAGTAGTGGACGACTCTGTACGGTCCTTCCTAGTTTGGAACGAGCTTGCCTTGGGCCGGATCTTTCGTTGCTGGAGTTACCTTTCGAAGGACGAGGTCACCGATGTAAAATTTTTTCAGCTTCACCCTTCGATTGTAGTATTCAGCTATCTTCTGCTTGTACTTGGCCATCCTTTGAGCAGCTTGATCTCTTACTTCGTCCACGAGGTCAGGTTGTGCTTTAGTTGGTCGTTGTTGTCTTGCTCATCAAAAAACTCCCTTCTGAGGCTGGTGAGTCCTACTTCGACCGGGATGACTGCTTCTGTACCATAGGTCAGGTCAAACGGTGTCTCCCCCGTGGGTGTTCGCGTCGTCGTCCTATATGCCCATAGTACATTTGGTAATTCTTCAGGCCATGCTCCCTTTGCCCCTACTAATTGGGACTTGATGAGTCTGAGCAAGGTCAGGTTAGTTACTTCTATCTGACCGTTGGCTTGGGGATGTCCTGGCGACGAGTACTTGTTCCTAATGCCTAGGTTCGAGCAGAATGACCTGAATGCCTGGCTGCTGAACTGACGACCGTTGTCTGAAATGATCATCCTTGGAATCCCGAACCTGCAAACAATGTTTTTCCATACAAAATTTTGTACCTTTGTTTCTGTGATTGTTGCAAGAGCTTCTGCTTCCACCCATTTCGTGAAGTAGTCAATTGCGACGAGCAGGAATTTCATCTGTCTTTTTCCCTGTGGCAGGGGACCCATAATGTCGATCCCCCATTGTGCAAACGGCCAGGGCGAGGAAATAGTTGTCATCTGTTCACTTGGAACTCGCTGAACGTTCCCGTATCTCTGGCAACTGTCACATTTCTTCACGAATTCCGCTACGTCTTGTTGCATCGTGGGCCAAAAATAGCCCGTCCTCATGATCTTCCTGACCAATGACTTTGCCCCCATGTGATCTCCGTAGACCCCTCCGTGTACCTCTTCCAGGACGTATTTGGCCTTTTCCCCCTCTATGCATCTCAAGTAGGGTTGGGAGTATTCTCTTTTGTAAAGCTCGTCATTCAGTACCGTAAACCTGACAGCACGCTTCTGGATTTTCCTGGCTTCTTTAGGGTTTGGGGGTAGTCGTCCATCTCGAAGGAATGACAGTATTGGGTTCGTCCATCCCGAGCTATTCTGTATGGAAAAGGTCTGAAACTCCGTGATGCTAGGGGAGTTCTGTTCTTCCAACTTCCAATCGTTCATGTTGCCCGGGTTGTGCGCCGAGGCACTCCGTGCTATTTTGTCAGCTTCTGTGTTCTAATCTCGTGGGATCTTAATAAACTCTGCATGAAGAAAAGTACTCACTAACTGGTTTACCAATTTTAGGTATTTCTGCATTCTCGTTTCTTTTGCTTCGAAATCTCCTCTAACTTGTCCTATGACAAGCTGAGAATCGCTCTTGAGCACGATCTTTTCAGACCCCAGTGCTCTCGCTATCCTCAGGCCTCCCAGCAAGGCCTCATATTCTACCTCGTTATTAGTTATTGAGTATTTGAGTTGGACTCCAAATTCAAGAACATCATTTTTAGGGGAGGTGATGACGATGCCAGCTCCGCCCCCTTGCTGTGTGGACGACCCATCCGTGTTTATCGTCCAGAGGTCTTCCTGACAATTTGCGTCCTCGGGGGTGGTGAACTCAGCTATAAAATCTGCCAATGCCTAAGCTTTTATAGCAGTCCGAGGACGGTACTCTACATCGAACTGGCTAAGTTCAATGGCCCATTGAACCATCCGTCCTGCTGCTTCGGGTTTGTTCATTGCTTTTTTGATCGGCTGGTCGGTCATAACTATTATGGGATTAGCTTGGAAGTATGGATGAAGTTTCCTCAAAGCTACTATCAGGGCGAAGGTGATCTTCTCTATGGGCGAATATCGTGCTTCTGCACCCTGGAAGGCCTGGCTGACATAGTACACCAGGAGTTGCACCCTGTTTTCTTCCCTGATCAATGCCGCGCTGACTGCTGTAACAGATACCGCTAAGTACAAGAACAGGCCTTCACCTTCCTTAGACGGGCTCAACAGTGGGGGATTGCTCAGGTAGTGCTTCAACTCTTGGAATGCTGTTTCACATTCTTCCGTCCAAGCAAACGCTTTCTTCAGAGTCTTGAAGAATGGAAGACATTTGTCCGTCGCTTTAGAGATGAACCTATTAAGGGCTGCTACTCTTCCTGTGAGGGATTGCACTTCTTTGGTCGTCTTAGGTGAGGACATTTCGAGGATGGCCCTAACTTTCTCGGGATTTGCCTCAATTCCTCTCTGCGAGACTATAAACCCAAGAAATTTTCTTGAGGAAACCCCAAAGGCGTATTTGGATGGGTTCAATTTCATGTTGTACTGTCTGAGGGTATTGAACGTCTCTCTGAGATCGTCTAGGTGGTCCTCCTCCTCTCTGCTTTTGACGAGCATATCATCGACGTATACTTCGACATTCCTCTCAATCTGTTTCTTGAACATCTGGTTCACTAATCTCTGATATGTAGCCCCGACATTCTTTAACCCGAACGGCATGACCCTGTAGCAGTATAGCCCTTGGCTGGTGACGAAGGCGGTCTTTTCTTGGTCTTCCTCGGCCATCAACATCTGGTTGTAACCAGAAAAGGTGTCCATGAAAGTGAGGAGCTTATGCTCGTCAATCGAATCCATAAGTTAATCAATCCTGGGCAGGGGGAAGCTGTCTTTTGGGCAGGCTTGGTTTAAGTCTGTGAAATCGACGCACATTCTCCATTTCCCATTTGCTTTCTTAACCATGACCACGTTGGCCAACCACTCGGGATAGTGGACTTCTCGAATAAAATTTGCAGCAAACAACTTGTTTATTTCGTCCATGACTGCTTTATTTCGTTCTGAGGCAAAAACTCTTCTTCTCTACTGAACTGGCTTCTTCTCCGGGTCTACTTTTAGACGGTGCTGGATTATGCTCGCTAGGATCCCTGGCATATCCTCGTGGCTCCAGGCGAATACATCGAGGTTGTCTTTCAGGAAGCTGCCAATCTCTTCCTTTTTCTCCGGATTTAAGTTAGTCCCTATCTAGGTCATCTTTTCGGGACTCCCCTCAACCAGTTCTATGGTTTCCAGTTTCTCGATGATCTCTGGGGTTTTTTCTTCAATCGTCCACGTATGGTTCTCTTTGGAGGCCAGGACGGCCTGATAGCATTTTCTTGCTAAAACCTGGTCTCCTTTTATTTCTCCGACCCCTTGTTCTGTTGGGAATTTCACCTTTAGGTAGTACATAGAAGTGGCAGCTTTCCAGCAGTTTAGGGTTGGTCGTCCAATAATCACATTATAGGACAAGGGTGAGTCCACCACCAGAAATTTGTGCCTGTTGGTCACCTGGAAGGGGTGTGAACCAGCCGTGACTGTCAGCGTCACTATCCCCTTGGGGTACACCTTGTCTCCGCTAAAGCTGACAAGGGGTGAATCGAAAGGACGAAGTCTTCTCTGGTCCAGTTTCAACTATTGGAAGGCGGAGAGGTAGATTATGTCAACTGAACTCCCATTATCCACCAGGACCCTTCTGGTGTTGAACCCCTCAATCATGATCATGAAGACCAGGGGGTCGTCATGGGGTTGCTTCACACCCCTAGGGTCTTCCTCTAAGAAACACATGTCCTGGCTCGTCCGCCTATGCTTCATGGGTGGTAGACCATGCACACTATTTACCTGCCTCTGGTATGACTTCTTGAGGGAACAGAACGAACCCCCTGTGGTGGGTCCTCCCATGATAGTTTTTATTTCTCCCAGTGCTGTTTGTGGACGAGGCTGTGAATGGTCTTCGTCTCTTCGGAAGCCCCCTTGTTGGCCCTTCTGTCCGTACTTGGCGAAATCTCCTTTTTTCACATACTGTTGCAACTTCCCTCTTCGTATAAGTTATTCTATCTGCTCCTTCAAATCCCTACAGTCCTCCGTATAATGCCTATGATCTTTGTGAAAACGGCAGTATTTTCTTTTATCACGCACGTTGGGTGACGAATGAAGGGGCCTGGGCCATTTTAGAGATGCCTCATCCCTTATTTCTGTCAAGATCTGGTCAACGGGCATTACTAACAGTGTAAACTTCACTGGATGAGGGTTCTTGTCTTCCCTCATCTTATTGCCCTCATCGTTCCGTCGATCAGTTCGGTCTCTTTTCTGCCCTCTTCAATTGTCTTCCCGTTCCTTCTTCTTGGTTTTGTCTACTCCATCTATGGCCACCAGAGCTTCCTTGATGTTCATATACTTTTGTGCCTTCAATAATGCTTCTGCCATTATTCTAGGGGGATTTTTAGCCAGAGAAGCCACAAAGTCCCTGGACTTCAATCGTGCCTTGAAGGTCGTTAGTTGCACTTTATCGTTTGTCTCATCTACTTCCAGCATCCCTTGAGTGAAGCATGTCACATAGGATCTCAAGGTTTCTTTCTCTCCTTGTTTGATGGTAACGAGGTGGTCGGCAGTTCTCTTTAGACGTTGCCCACCGACGAAGTGGCGGACAAAGGAACCGCTCAGTTGCTCGAAATTGTCAATGGATGATGTAGGCAGCTTGTTGAACCACTCCCGGGCCGCTCCTTTAAGGGTAGTAGGAAGGAGCGGCATAGGATTTCGTCAGGGGGCTGTTGAAGGCCCAATGTTGTCTTGAACGTATTCAGGTGGTCCAGTGGGTCCTTCAGCCCGTTGAAAGGTTCCAGTTGAGGTAAGCGAAATTTGGAGGGCACTGGACACTCTTGGACGGCCACGGTGAATGGTGAATCCATCTTCCTGACTATCCTGTCCAAACTTTGGTCCGTCTTCTCCCTGATGGCATTCCTTAATTCGTCCATCTCCTTTCTCATTTCCCGGAGGAGGTCTGAGTTTGTCTCTTCTAGTGTGCTAGTATGCCTCCCGTTACTGTCTACTCCGTCGTTTTCATTGTCGTTTGTTTGGTTCTGTTCCTATTGCAGCTGCTGCCTCATCTCCTGGTTTTGCCGGGTAAGTTCTTCCACCATGGCTGCGAGCGACTGGACTTGCACCGCCAGTGCGGCGGGGTCTTGGCTAGTGGTGGATTCCATTTGGAACGTTGAACTGGATGGAACGGTGCTCTACAGTTATGCGTCGAAGAGCAATCATTCCCACAGACGGCGCCAAACTGATGATACTCGGATCGTCAGTCAAATGAGGTCGTCCAGAATGGGATCGTCCTCGTATATCCTGATCCTGAAAAAGAGAACAAGGGCTATGATGCACCGGTGTGGTGCCTGCCACGGAGCCTCCGATGCCAAAGTTAGAACAAATAGCCTAGGTAGATGAGAAAAATTCTGCTTAACAGAAGTTAGAGTATCTGGTGTGTTATCCTTACCTTTTTCTTCTGGGGCTCATGTCTATATATATATATATATATATATATATCTTTGTATGTGCAGGCACCCCTCTCTATCCATTGGGACATTGATGGTGGTATTCATTCTCTCTTTGTAACGCTTCTATGATGGGCTAATGGTGAGTTGTCCTTTCAACGGCAGGGAAGTGAGTAAATGTTCTGTAACGGCCCAAGGATGGACGAGGGTGATCTTGCTCGTCCTGGGCCAGCAACCATCGCTGGGATGACGAGCTTGGAAGTATTATTCGTCCCTGATCATGATTATGGACGACATAGGCGGCTTACTTGGGCCCATCAAGAATTAAAAACTAAAAATCACATGAATTGAGATCTAAATATGTCTTGAACAAGAACAACAAGAACACAAACCCAAAAATAAATAAAAATTATAAATAAATAAAAATAAAAAACCAAACCTTGAGATTCGAATCTCTACCAACCAAACCCCAATGACACCATATATAAATAAATACCACACCACATACATCTCTCCCACCACTTCACTTCATATAATAATAATTCTATAATCACCAAATTCATACATTTCTTTATACTCTGCCGCCACCGGAAAATGGCCACATCAGCATCCCAAACTCTCTAAACAACTCCATTTCTCAAAATGTCGTCGTTGTCGCCGTCTTCCAAACAGTCACTCAGCTTGGCTTTCTCCATAGCTCTCCGTCTTAGCCGGCGATTCTCAAAGCCCTTGGTGGTGATCATTAAAGCTTCTAGCTCTTTGGACGTGAAGTTGACGGTTTTGGTGGTGGAGAAGCTCGGCGAGGCTGGGCTAAAGCTTCTTAAAGAGTTTGCTAACGTGGATTGCTCTTACAATCTCAGTCTCGAAGAGCTTTGCACCAAGATCTCGCTCTGTGATTAAAACCCACATCTTTCATCTTCTTAGTACAATCTCTTGATGTCTAGTTTGTTCTCTCTCTAACTCATCATCTTTGTCTCTCTCCTTAACCCAATGGCCAATTGATAATGATTGGGTGGTCTATCGATCCAGATCTGAAAGAGAGAAGCATAGAGGATCCGGGTTTTCTTTGGGGTTTGTTAAGGATCTATGGTTTGATGATGTAATTTATGGATTTTGGGTTTATGATTGGGTTTTCTCTAGGGTTTTTGATGATCTGTGGTCTGATTGGTGCTATGTTGTTTTGTTGTTAATGTTGGATGATTTAGATGTTTTGTCATTGATTTGGCTAGGTTTTGATTTACTAGTTTTTTTTTTTTTTTTTGGGTTTGTGATCTTGGATTTAAGTTTGTGTTCTTGTTTAAGATACACTTAGATCTCAATTCAAATAATTTTTGGTTTTTAATTCTGTTTTTATTTTTTTTATTTAGTTAAAATTAATAAATTAATTTTTTTTTAATTTAAATGCTAACGTGGCATTTTTTAATACCAAATAAATTTTTTTATTATTATTTTAATGGCCATGTCTGCCCAACAGTGCACTCCGTTTGCCATGTGTGCATTTTCCGTCTCTAATGTAACGGCAGGGACAAAAACAAGACACGGTTTTCAGGATAGGGACTAAAAGCAGTGGAAATAAAAATTAGAGACCAAAGTGGGAATCGCGTGAAAATGTAGGGATGAAAATGCGGTTTTCGCCCAGAATTTATCAATAGTACACCACAAAGAAAAGAAAAAAAAAAAAAAAAATCTTTTATTTGTTGACAAACTTTTTTATCGATTGACCTAACTGTAACCCAAAATCTAAGCACACGTTAGAGTTCTACGAAACTTGGAAAAATGGGTAATTCTACCATACCCCCTCCCCCCCCCCCCCCCCCCCTTTTTTTAGGGTACGGTATCCACTAGTAGACAATCTGCTATACTAGGTAACCCAAACATCACATTTGATAGTGACATCCTCACATTGTATAGTACTAACATCACATGTAACTGTACTTTTGTCACATTTGGTGGTTCACTTATTATTATTTTTTTTTACATTTAATGGTACAATCCTCACATTGTGCAGTACCAATATCACATTTAACGGTACTTTTGTCACATTCAGTGATTCCTTTATTTTTTCTCACATTTGATGGTTCCATTGTCACATTGGGTAGTACCAACATCACATTTGATCATACATTTCTCACATTTGGTGGTACTTTAATTTTTGCCTCACATTTGACAGTTCCATTGTCACATGTGACCATACTTTTGTCACATTCGATAGTTTCCTTTTTTTTTCTTTCACATTTGATGTTTCAATTATCATATTAAGCAGTACCAACATCAAATATAACAGTACTTTTGCCACATTTGGTTGTACTCATTTTTTTTTTTCCCTAACATTTGATGGCACCATTTTCAAATTTTGCAGTGCCAAGATCACATGTGACTGTACTTTTGTCATGTTTGGTAGTTCAAAAATTTTTTTTTCTCACAAATGATGGTTCTATAGTCACATTAGGCAATACCAACATCACATTTAACCGTACTTTTCTCACATTTGGTTGTACTTTAAATTTTTTTTCTCACATTCGACGGTGCCGTCCTCACATTGTGCAGTATCAACATCACATGTGACTATACTTTTGTCACATTTGGTAGTCCCCTTATTTCTTTCTCATGTTTGATGGTTCCATTGTCACATTGAACAATACCAACATCACATTAGACTGTACATTTCTCACATTCAATGGTACTTGCATATAGTTGTCTGCATATAAGCATCCTTGCATAGAAGTATCGTAACAGAACTTCTATTGCTTTTGAAAGTGAAATTGCCTTGATTTTTAGACTTATAATCATGTCAAGAAAAGTATCTTTGAGGAGGTGGCTAGGGAAGTTCTTGTCATGTGCAGAAAGATTTAGCCTTTTAACTTACGATTACGAGTGTATATAGAACTCTAGGGAATGTTGTTGATTGGAAGAGTTTACACGTTTTCAGGAGATGAACATCACAACTACTGTGAAGCATCATTAGTTACTAGTAGTATAAGCTCCTTTTTTTCAAGGATCACTTAAAGTTGTACTTGGAAAAGGAAGATGCAAAGTTGTGATTTACAACTATTTTGTGTTGGCTTTAATTCCATGCCAAATTTGATTGTAATTTCTTCAATCATTTTTTTCTTGTATGTATGTGGGTTTCTAATTGTAAGGGATGAGTGTGAGAGAGTGTGAAGACTCAAGCTTCAAAGGATGAACAAGTGGTTTTTGTGAGTGTCTCGCGAGAAACTTACCCACGAAAGAGTTACGTGTAAAGCACATGACTGGAAGATAAAGAGTCATGCTAGGGTAGACTAGACTTGGAGGGTCTTTAGTTATTCATGTACTCAAACTTTATTCTCTAGTGGATCGATTTTGACTTGGAGGGTCGTGGAGAGATTTTTCGTCGAGTTCTTCGGTTTCCTCTTCGATAACACGTCTCGGTATTATCTTGTGTTTGCATCTCTTTTTCCTACTCTTAAACTTTCTTTTTATTGTTGATAATGGATGAATATGGCTTCGGGTAGTGATAACATTTGTTTGCGCTTCTTTACTCTTGTTCCGCACTTAGTATAAGTTAGAGTAAAAGCTATCTAGCTGTAATTTTAATTTGGGGGTTTAAACAAACTCTTGTATTTACACAAATCCGAGCTTTCAGAAGAATTGCAATATATTTAGTCTGAATATATTAAATAACAGAAGTTGATTTTTGAAAAAGCTTCCGAAGATAATTGAGAAAGCAAAGGGATGTTTCCTTGTTAGATTGGGAATGCAATGTCATACCTCTGGTTTGACAATTGTGTGCCTTTTGGATCAGTTGTGAATAGATTTAATTGAAGATTTTTGTATGCTTGCAAATTCTATGGTTTCAGATTAGGGGGTGACTCATTAGTCTTTTGTTATCAATGAGGTTAGTGAGAAATGGATTATATAATACAGATTACTTGACGAGGAGGGAAGAAGTTAATTAGCTGATTTGGAGGCGTGATTTTATGAATGTTTATTCAGCTTTTAGTGTTTAAGAAAGTATCAGGGATCTTGTGGGGAGATAGGTTGGAAACTTGGCATTGGCTGGTCCGCTTCTTTAGTAATGTGCTTGGAAATCCCTTCATATTGTAGCTTGCTATCACAGTAGATCAGAAACTTGGCATCTCAGTGGAGAGGGGTGTATTTCAAAGATCCAAATTTCACTGTTCAGCCGGTTGAAATTAATGGTTGGCTTCTCATGGTCATATTGGCAATGAAAGTATGCACAATGCTGTCATGAACACATGTTTGAGGCCAAGGTCTGCTATCTCCGGTGGGTTTTCATAATCCATCCCACACATTTGGGCAGGCATTGCTGAAGTTGTGGAGGTGGCAGATTGAAGCTTTCAGATAGACTGGTAGAGCATACTTCTCATAACATAGTTTTTAGGGGTTGTTGGAAGTCAAGTGCTGATGAATTTTTTACAGTAAGAAAGGAGAAGCTGTCGGTGTGCTCATGGACCATGAGATTTTGTTTGGCTTGTGGTAGCTATCCTCTGATGGTCCTACACGTTGAATTGGATACTATCAAAAATTTGTTAAACTTAGATGTTTAAAAAACAGGTAATAAGGTTTAAATGCCATGGATTCAGAAATGCCACTGCAGAGAGAGATAGAGGAAACTAAAACCAAAACAAAACGGTAAAAGCCAGCCACACAACCAAAACGCAAAGGCCAACAAAACAGTAAAAGCCAACCACAAAGCCAAAATGCAGAGGCCAGCAAAAACAAAAACGCAGAGAGCCAGAGACAAAGTCCAGAGCAGAGTTAATTAGACCTTCTATATATATATATATATATATATATAGTTAATTCACTGTTTCAAGAAAGCCAAAACAGCCAGAGAGTAGAAAGAACATCACTGAATCCAGAATTCAAACATCTAACAAGTGAATCCAGCAATGAAACTACTGCATATTTAAAAATTAAAAGGAATATACGTGTAACAAGGGGCAATTCTACAATCATATCATAGCCAAGACTGATCAGAAAAATGGATCATTGAATCATAAACTGATATAATTCCAAAGAACCAAAGTAGTCAAAATTAACGCAAAATTTATTTCATGAAAGATGAAAGTAGGAAAATTAACATGAACAACTACTACTTAAAAAAGCTCCTAAACAAAGTCATGTACATTAATCATAGACAGCAAGCTTCTGGTACATCTCTCTAGAGATAGATTCGTGCATGACAGAAACAGGGTTGATAATCCCACCATTTTCCAAGAACAACTTGACCAAATTCTTAGAAAACCCACTCACCAAAGCCACCCCATTCTGATTGGATGGAACAGGAGTGGCCTTAGAGTTCCTAAGGTTCCAAGACACAATCTCAGGCACCTTATTGTACCCGTTCTCCCTAAACTTTCTGTGATGCTTGCTGTGCATCACCACCTTTACTTAAAAATACAAGGCGACCTGCAAAGTTGACAAAATAAGCACCGTCATATAAAATGGAGAAACTCAAAAATAATATAGCACCCGTCATTTAGGATTCAAGTGTAAAGTATAGTTTGTACTCAACTTCTGTATCTGTTTATCAGAGTAAAGCTTTGTATGACATACTGTAACTGTTTAAAATGGTGTGCTCTCTAGTTGCTTAACCAGAATCACTGCTGTTCAAGTTTTGGGCCTAGTCTACAACCTGCCATAACAGATCAGGTTTACATTCCTATCGTAAACTATATACAATCCACTGAACCACTACTCCTGTATACAACTAGGAGAGAGAGAATTCTATCAGAAGTTACCTTTTGAAAAAAAAAAAATACAGTCTACCAAAATATTGCATTAAGCTTAAGCCTTTAGACTTTAATCTTTTTCTTATATAGAGAAGCAGAGATAGCTGACAATAAATTTGGTAAATAATATACACTCCTCCCTCCTTTCCAAATTGTTGTTCAACCATCCCACAATGTTAGTAAAATAATTTAGAATAAAGAATTTACTACAGCATAAAGTTTATGAGACTTAAATTACTCTTCAAGGCTAAAGGGCCACAACATAAAAGGACAAAAGGATTAGATTGTAAGGCATTAGTGCATAACCCTTTTCAGACTCTGAAATGGTGGCAATGGAAATACAAATTCTTCTTGCCGTATATTCTCAATCCTCATTTATCAACCACAATTAACACAATATGTACATCAACTATACATTTAACATTTACCTTAAAAATAAAAAATCAATCAAATATGTCACCTAAACTTATTTACAAATAAAATTTCCTAAAAAAAATTAAAAAAAAAAAAATCAAGAATAGAATAGAATACTTACAACAAATTCAAATGGATAGTTCTAATGTCAAGATCATAGATAGGGATTCTCATAGACAAGTACGATGAGAGAAAATTAGCATTACAACCTGCAAACCAAATAAGAGAGAGAACAGGTATTTCAGCAATATAAAGGGATGGAAACTATCCAAAGGTAAAATGAAATCTTTACTGAAACTTTTCTCTTCCAATTCTTTGAAGTTTGAACTTTGATGCCGAGGGAAAAACTATTATTTGTTTAATGAATTAGTTTCAAACACCTTTAGATAACTTTTAAAATCCATATTCAAATCCTATCAATATATGCTATATATCTTTAATAAAAAATAAATAAATAAAAAAAATCCTAGTGGAGTTCATCATCTCTCTATTTATTTTTTTATTTTTTGGTGTGAATTCCAGGTTTTAAGGGTATTTGTATCATCTCTCTATTAATTACAAAGATAATTGATTCTAGCCCAAAATCTTTATGATACTAGCCGATGAGTCAATAAATTTTTTTATTTGATTTTTATAATACAAGAATTTTATTCAAAATAAAATAGTTATATAATAAGAGCTCCAAAGACTCTGCATTACATACCACAATAACATCGCAGACACACCAGCCAAAGTAGGCAAACTCAACCCTCCTAGGCATGATTATCACCCTAAGGGGAAAAAAATATTTCAGTACTTTTGTCCCCAAATAATCACAGGAAACTAGCAAACATATAACCCAAAATACCCAAACCAAATCGAGGTGAAATACCCAAAAAAAAAAAACCCAAAATCAGGAAAAAAAAAAAAAAAAAAAAAAACCCAATTCATACACAAGACCTAGCATAGTAATAGAACAACAGGAAAACTACTTTAATAATAATCAACTGATTGAATCTGGCAGGTGCTCTTAACATAATAATGGAAGGATCACACTAAATGACACCAAATAAAAATTTTTAATAAGGCCACAGTTGGACAGAGTGGAATATTCTGTCAAATGGTAAAGATATGCAAATTCTATCAGGTATGAAACTAGCAGCACATGATACATATAGCCAGTGGGGTGTGCAGAAAACCCGCCAACCCATCAAACTCTACCCAATTTGATCCAACCTATCAGGTTTGGTCGGTTTTTAGGGTTTAGTAGGTTGGGTTGGGTTACAATTTTTTTTTTTTTTTTTTTTTTTAATAGTGGGTCGGGTTGGGTTGGGTTGGGTTGGGTTTAGGTCATAAAATTACAAACCCACCAAACCCGACCCAACCAACCCATATTTTAATATATATTTAAAATATATTATATATTTAATAAATTTAAAAATAAAAAAAAACAGCTGTAGAGCACTTCCTTAATTCCTACTACCATATATAATATAAAATCCTATTATTTTTTTTAATATATAGTTAAATATATTATATAATTAATAAAAAATTTTAAAAAGTTTTAGATATATTTTGTTTATACTCATGTATATTTTGTTTATAAGTAAATTAGGATACTAGTTCATTTATATTTTGTTTCTCAACTCAATTGGATACTTAAAGATATTTTGTTTACAACTAAGTTGATATATTAGTTTATATATTAATGTATATTTTGCTTATCAACTAAGATGTCAAGTGTGATATATTTTTTTTTACTCAATTTAATAATAATAATAATAATAAAAAATTGTCCAACTCATGGATTCAACCCAACCCAACTTAATAACCCAACTCATGTGAATTTAGTTGAGTTGGGCTGGATTTATGTGATAGATTGAGTTTGGTTGAATTTTTTTATACCTATCATGGTGGATTGAGAAAAAAAATCTTTTCAATTTGATCTAACTCGATCCATGCACACCCCCCAATAGCCACAAAACATAGGCCAGTGTCAGGACTATCCAACTGAGGCCATATAACATAAGGTACGCACCTAGTTCAATTAAAGTAAAGTAAATATCCCATGAAAAAAAAAATGCAAATATCTTTTGAACAGACCAAGTAGCCACAAATTCTTTGTCAAGCAGAGTAAAGCAAATATCAGAATTCGGAAACCCCAGATTTTGCTTTGTGCTTTGAAGATAATTCATCAAACAGACCAACCACAAATGTCTCGATCTACGGAGATGTTGTCTCTGTCCGAGCTTCTCCCTGACAACGTCGTATTCGACATCCTGACTCGGCTGCCTGTGAAATCCTTAATCCGATTCAGGTGCGTTTCTCATTCTTGGAACTCCACTATCACAAACCCCATTTTCATTACAAAACACCTCGATCTAGCAAGTTCATTATCCGACATCAACAACAATGGTTATCTGTTATTCACGCCACTAAGAAATTACCCGGACCCTTCATCTACCCAACAATGGACTACGTTTGTTTACAATACCAACCGCACGTTGACCCAGATTTCAAGGTTTGAAATTCCCTTTCCCAACCTCATAATTGGCTTCTATAACGGCATGTTCTGTCTGGCTGCTAACAATGATGACTCTGATGAAGAAGATCTTAGACACTCTTTGTATTTGTGGAACCCAAGCATTAGAAAGTTAAAGAAGCTTCTAGCTACTAATCCTGCTGATCGAGCCGTTTTCGGATTTGGGTATCATCCTAAAACAATGACTACAAGATTCTGAGAGTTACGTTTGCTATACAACAAGTGACACGAAAACCCGCTGAGGCCGAGATTTACACACTGAGTACTGATTCGTGGAGAAAGGCTGTAATTTCGGTGGAGTCATTTATCATTTTATAGCATTTTCTGGGGACCATAAGTTCATCTTGTCCTTCGACATCAATGATGAGAGATTCCGTGAGATATTGCTGCCTCAAAATTACTTGGAAGGAATTGTTAAGCATTTTGAACGCCTTGCAATGTTCAAGGGATCCTTGGCTTTGATTGTTTTTGGTGAAGATCTAGTTGAGATGAGTGACAGATGCTACATATGGATGATGAAGGAGTATGGTGTGGTTGAGTCTTGGGCTAGAAAAAGTGTACCGATGAAACAGGTTGCAGAGTTCTTTAGCTGCACCATCAATGGGGAACTTTTGGTCGAAAGGTTTACCCCCTATCAGAGCTTTTTATTTGACCCTGATAGTTTAAATGAGGAAATTCTAAATATTCCAATGCCTGAATGTATGATTTACACACCTAATTTTGTGGAGAGTTTAGTTTTACTTGACAGGTGAACTGCTCTTCCAAATGCAAAAATTAGCACGTTGGGGTTTCTAGCAAAGGCAGACGTCTTTTTCAAATTCAAATGGACCAGTCATTAAGCTGCCAGAAATTTATGTTTTTTTTTTTTTAATGTACTTTTGAATAAATGAATCCGGTTTGTTGTGTTTTCTTTCGGCTTGTTCTAGGCATGAAAGTATTGCTTTTGATATAGAAAACTAAACTTTATCATTTTTGTTTTATATATACTATTGGAGAAAACCAAAACATTAAATTTACACATTCCAGTTGAAGATTGGATAGTTTCTAGCTGCTATCTTAGCTAATTTAGTAGCATCTTGCAAAATGACTGAAAAAGAATTCCTTGTCCTAGAGATGGTCTACCAAGGTTAACAATGTCCTCCAAAATCTTTGTCTTGTCGTCTCCATTTCTTCCTTCTGAAAAGCATGTCTTTAAAACCTTTGCTTTGTAAGAGGATGATGGCTCTGTCTAGCTGGGCTGTTTTAGCTCTTGATAATGCTCTGTTGCTGGATTTTGCTTTTATCCTTTCTATTTAAATCAGAATTTACCAATTCAATTGGTGTCCTAAAGTGTCACTGCCTACTGCTGCATTTGTGGCTTGGCTGGTTCTTGGTTGCTTGGAGCCTTCAAATGCTGTATCACACCCGTCCACCATTGATTAAATGGTTAGTAAAGTTGATAAAGCACTTACTTCCTTGTGTTCACGTATCTGTATATATCTTTGTTGCCAAATGGCCCAAAGGGTGATGATTATGATTCAAGTGCTTCTCCTACTTGGAGGCTCAATAATGTCTCTCCAGCCAGTGTTGCAGTGAGCTTTGCTGCACTTGTTCTGTTCTTAAATTAAGAACAGAACCCCACCAAATAGCTTTAGTAAAGTTTATAAAGCACTTACTTCCTTGTGTTCATGTATCTGTATATTTCTTTGTTGCCAAAAGGCCCACAGGGTGATGATTATGATTCGAGTGCTTCTCCTACTTGGAGGCTCAATAATGTGTCTCTCCGGCCAGTGTTGCAGTGAGCTTTGCTGCACTTGTTCTGTTCTTAAATTAAGCTCAGAACCCCACCAAATAGCTTTGGCCAAAGGGCATAGTGATAGGAACCTATGGGTAGGACTCACCCTTGAAAACCAGCTTGCAAGGGAAGGGTGCCAAAGAGCTTATAAATACAAAGTTAAGCTTACACTTAATTCATGTGGGACACTAGGATCATTACACAGAGCAAGAAGAGATGTTCAAATGATTCCTTACTACTCCCACACAGCCCACATGTTTCATCACATTGTTTTATTCAATCCTGTTTTAATAGGCAGGCTTTTGATCATCAATCTCCATATGGATGTGAGAATATTAAGGGATGCCTTTCGTTTCCATAATGTTTTCAACATCTGTCTCTGGTTCAGGCTGTGTTTCTCATCCGTATAGTTTAACATGTGGTACCCTTATTATTTTACTTGGTACTGACCTGATTCTTAATGGGCCACATAGGTTGATCTGGGTGTCTGTCATCTTACACCTATTTGTTGGATTTTTTGGGTTGTTACTTGGTTTATACATGAGGTAGATTAAGTTGGGTTTCCAGGTTTTGTGGGTTTTCAATAAAATCAGCCACCTTAGTATCTTGTGGTGGAGGTAGACTTCTCTCATTGGTGTGGTCTGAGGGAATGTTTTGTACATTTCCAAAACTCTACCTAGCTTGGCATATTGGGAGGTCTTTACCTGTTTTGGTATTTTTCCAATTTCCAAACCCCATGTACTGTTTACCTTGGCTTTGTATGAGCGCAAGTCTATGTAGGAGAAGTATTTTTGTTTAGCTAGGACAGCATTTCCCGGTGAAATACACGTTTTTAGCCAATATGTTCTTGTTTAATTGGTCATAGTATAATGATTACTAGTAAGCATTTTAAATCAGTGACCCTAATCCTCTGTTAATTATGTGGTTTGACAATCGGAGTCCTGCCACGCCTTCAGCAAGTTCCTTCATTTCATTGCTTGACACATGGATCTTCTTCAAAGGCAAGTTGTAGTTTTATACCCAACCGTTTTCTGTATGTTTCATTATTGGTTTTTCTTTTATTGTTAAATTTTTCCCATTTACAATTTATTTATTTATTTTGAGAAAATCACATTTACAATTTAAATTTAACATAAAAATGAAAATCTCATTTCCCGGTGAAAAACCTCAATGTTTTTATATTAAATCCCATTTACAATTTAGATTTAATATGAAAACATTGAGGTTTTTTCGTATTTGAATTATGGACACAAAAGTTTGGGAAAATAATTGTGGTTTTCATTTTAAATAAAAATTTTGATATTGAAGTTAGTCTGCCCTAGCAACTCTCACAGGATTGGGAGAACAATTATCCAATCCAATTTCATTAAATGGGATGTAATCCAATCCTAAACACCCAGTCTAATTAATCAAACTCTTAGGATTTGTTTGGTTGGAGAGATGGAAAAATGGAAGGATAGAAAATTATGGGAGGAAAGAAAAGATTTAGCTTTCCCTCTTTTGTGTATGGTTGGAGGGTGTAAAGTTGTGATTTACAACTAATTTGTGTTGGCTTTAATTCCGTGCTAAATTTGATTGTAATTTTATTCAATCTCTTGTACTCGGTATTTTTTGTGAGATTTCATTATAAGGGTTATATGTGTGAGAGAGTATGAAGATTCAAGACTCATTGAAGATCAAAGGTGTTTTCGTGGGTAGCTCACAAGAAACCTTCCCTCGAAGTAAAGCATGTACTCAGCACATGACTGGAATATGAAGAATCATGACAGATGATGACAGCTGGTTTCATGAGTGTCTCGTGGGTAAAGCCTTCCTACAAGATACCCACGAAACATTCTATTTTACCAATTTGTTATATGATACACCAAGTCTCTACCCACACTATATATATTCACTTTACCCACATATTGAAAGGAGTGCTTTTCAGAGAGAAAACCTTAGTCATTACCCTTGAGAGTGGGAGATTGTCATACCCACAATCTTCTACACAATCTATTGTAGTTTTTCTCAACTCCTACCTCTCCATATCCAAATCCTTAAGAGGTTGATAGCTCAAACACTTATCACACCTTTCTTGAGTGTAAAGTGAGGTTTTTGTGCTACTGGAAAGTATTGAAAGAAGCCATTTGTTTGGTAAATGCAATTGGGCTGAATTGCGTGATTCGAAGAGCTAGAGAAGACAAGGCTTCGTCAAGTCAGTTGGTAGCAAGAGCTTAGAGGGCTCAAGTACATGAGGTAGACTAGGCTTGGAAGGTCTTTTGTTATTCATGTACTCCAACTCATTCTCTAGTGGATCAATTTACCGCTTGAAGATAGGCGGAAAGGTTTGTCGTCGAGTTCTTCGATTTCCTCTTCGATGACACATCGGTGTATTATCTTATGTTTGCATTCTTCTTTCCTACTCTTTTAGCTTTCATTTTACTGCTGTGTTGTGATGAATATGGCTTATAGTAGTTATATTGTTAGTTCGCTCACATTTACTCTATTCCACACTTAATTTAAGTTAGAATAAAATCAACCAAGTCGTAATTTTAATTTGGGGGTTTAAACAGCTTTTGTGTTTTTACACAAATTCGAGCTTTCAATTGGTATCAAAGCGGATATACTTACTGTGGTTTCATTACCTAAGGGTGATCCTAGACCCTTATTTAGATGGATCGATCTCAATTGCTTAGTGCTCCTCCATACTTTGATGGGAGCAATTATGCTTTTTGGAAAGTCCGTATGAGGGCATTTCTATGTTCTATTGATGATAGTGTTTAGGACGCTGTCGAGATAGGATGGACTAGGCTGGAGGCCGCCAAATCCACATGGGATAAGGAAGCTCTTGAGACAACTAATACTAATAGTAAGGCTTTAAATGTTATTTTCTGTGGTGTTTCCCCTAACAAATTTCACAGAATCTCTCATGTTACAATTGCCAAGGAGGTGTGGCAAATCTTGGAGACGACCTATGAAGGCACTAAAAAGGTGAAGGACACCAACTTGCAAATGCTTACCACACGCTTCGAGTTGAAGATGAGTGAAGACAAGTCATTTGACTCATTTTATGAGAAGCTAAATGAAGTGGTGATTGGAAAATTCAACTTGGGAGAAAAGATGGAGGACTCCATGATTGTGAGGAAGATTCTACAATCATTGTTGGAGAGTTTTCGTGCAAAGGTCACTGCCATCGAACAGAGCAAAAACCTTGATGAGATTAAAATTCAAAAACTCATTGATTCTCTTCAAACCTATGAGCTATCTCTACCATCTCAAAGGAAGAGCAAATCTCTTTCTCTCAAGATAGTCAATGAGAGATTGGAAGTTCAAGACTCCTCAGATGAGGATGAGATTGAAAAGGATGTGGCGTACCTTGCTAAGAATTTCCGTAAGTTCCTAAAGTTCAAGAGAGATGGAAAGTCCTTTGAGAAGGGCAAATTCTCAAATTTCAAGAAGGACAAGAAGGACTTCAAGAAGAAGGACTCAAGAGATTCCTCACCGTCCTAAATGGTCAAATGTTTTGAGTGCAAAAGACATGGGCATGTGAAGAAAGAATGTTCCACGTATTTGAAAGCAAAGGGTAAAGTCTTTGCAACTACCCTTAGTGACTCAGATGATTCAAATTTTGACTCAGAAGAAAGTTGTGACGGAGAAGGAAATTACTCTGCATTTGAGCCTTCTAGTGGAAGAACTTAGTGAGCACACTGAAGTAGAGTCTATGGGAATTAGGGAAGAATCCAATAATGATGATGAAGGAACCAAGGAATTGCAGGAATCTTATAATTCTCTTCTTGAGAAAATCGGAGAGTATGCTAGAGTGGCTAAGGCAGCCATAAGAAAAATGAAGAAAGCTGAACAAGACTACAAGAGCATACTTGTAAGGTACAAGGAAATGAAGTGTGAAGTTGAGGTGTTGAATGGAGAACTAACCAAGGCCTACTCCAAGATCAAGTTTCTTGAGCTTGAATTGATTCAAGCTAATGCCAAAGTGGAGCGCGTTGCCTCCAAGAAACTTGACGAAGTGCTTGCACATCAAAAGCCTTTTTCTTACAAAAATGGGTTAGGATATTTTGGAAAGAGTAGTTTAAGTGTCAATGTGTCCAAGGAGATGAAATTTGTTAAAGCTAAGAAACCAATGGTAACAACTCCAAGTGTTGAGAATAGAAAAGTGGAGAAGAGGCCAAATGGAATTGCTCAAAAGGTTTTAACAAAACCTCAAAATCCAATTGTGGCCAAACCCAAGGCTAAAGGGAAGTCTCTTCCAAAACCTCAAAGAGGTCCTCAAGTTCAACACTTTTGCCACCATTGTGAAGTTTGAGGACACACAAGACCTAACTGCTATAAACTTTGCACATTGAAGAAAGCAGATTCTTAAAGGCTAAGAGGACAAGGAAAAGGGAATTGGAACATCAAACAGTCAAAAGGGCGAGAAGTTGATTCCAGTTTTGGTGATGTGATAAAGATAATAGATACTATCACTTCTTGTTCGGCAAGCTTCAGCCAAAGGTTTGAGAATCGCAGCTCTAGTACCCAATCCTCTAGGGATATCACCCCAAACGCATGTGCCTTATGAGTGAAGAAGGGTATACATGCATAAACATTAGACCATTTCCATGCATCAATTCTTCCTATATGTTGTGACTTTGATTGGTTGTTTGTTTATGTTTCACATTTTAGCATGTTTCTTTTCAAGTTTGTTTAGTACTTGTTGTTTTTGTTGATCTTACTTTACATGTTCTGTTTTTGAATGTGTTGAAAAATTCAAAAACCCATAAAAATTGAAAAATCTCTAAAAAGTTTGATTGCTTGTGTTGTATATATCACATGTGAGTTTGGCCTATTGCCTTCGTACTAATGGTGTAATGTATTTATGAGCTTAGCTTGTTATGTATGCAAATTTATCTTTGTGGAAAATTTTTTGAAATCTATGTGTGATTGTTGTAAATCGATATTCAAGCTTGTCATGGATGATTGTTCAATAGTCTTGGTGGTTTTGATATAAGTATAAACTTGTGCTTATATATCTTCCTACACCTTTTTATGTTTTTGCTTTATAGCTCAACAAATGTTAAATCTCGAAAAGAGATAATGAGCTGCAAAAGTCGTCGCACATGCTAGTATTTGACTAGGAAAAAGGGAAAGCGACTTGTATTGAAATGTATGGTACCCAAAAAGCCAAAGGCTTACTCATAAAATGAAATATAAAAAATTTCAGGTATTGATCTCGAAAAGATATGTATAGATAAAAAATGATCAAATGGGGAGGTCATATATATTAATTTCTATAATTGAGATAGACCACTTGACTTAGTACTAGTTGTGTATGACTTGATTGAATTGATCATTGAAATTTCACTCTAAACTGAGGACTATTCTACATTTGATATACACAAATAACATATAAAACTTTTGTTCAATGAATGCTTATTTCATTTGTGTAATTGTACATGTTCAAATGTGATGTGTATACTCAATTGCTTGTCGATCAAATCCAAAAAGATTTTTCCGTATTTTTTATGTTTTTGAAAGTGTTTTTACACTTTCGTGTTTTGAGTTTTTGTTCAAATTGCATTTTTTTATGTTTTTCATCAAAAACTTCTTTAAAGGAATTTTCGCAAAAAGCTCACAACTAAACTCTTTCCACGAAAATGGGTTAAGGCAAAATATGAAAACACAAAATTCAGACAAAAACTTTTGCAACTGTCACGCTACTGTTTCGCGAGTAAAGTCTTCCCGTGAAAAGTTTTGTGCTTCAGAGGCATTTTTCGCGAGTAATTTCGCGAGAAACTATCCCGCAAAAAATGCGTGTTTTCAATTTTAAAGGGCTGATGCATATAGTTTTTCAAACCCACTTGTTTTCCCTCACTTCGTCTCCCTTAAGCCTCAAACAACCCAAAACTTAATTTCACTCAAGAACCCAACAAATTTCAAGTGCAATCATTTCAAAATCTTTTTAAAGGTATGTTCATACAATCTTTTCTCTTTATTTCCTTAGATTATGCAGAAAATTATAGGTTTTATTTGAATTGGTTATTTTTAAAAAGGGTTGGGAAACTATAAATTTTGTGACAATTTTTTCAATTTCTTGATTGGGCTCTGTCCCATTTAATCTGTTTGTGTTTGTGTTTGTGTTGACCAATTGTGGCAATATAACATGTATTTAGGCAAGATTCACTCATGTTCATGCATTGCTCATATGTTAGTTTTATAAGTGCACATAAAGTGTTTGATAAAATGCCTAAATGGCATTTTGGTGTTGTTTTGAACTCCAATGAGTTCCAAACTTTAGGGATTATTATGATTGGACTTATTTATCATGTTTTGATCATTGGGTGTGTGTTTTATACACTTTGACCTAAATGTGCTTAGTCATGCCTTGCATATGCATCACATATGCACACCACATGCACACACTTGCACAATTGTCAATTTTTTTGCATTTTAATGATATTACATGTTTTAGCTCTTTTAACATGATTGTGTGACAGTGTTTATGTTCTTTTTAGGAGTTTGTGTTTATTTTATGAACTAACTTAAGTCTAATCAAGTTTGTATTCTTACTTTGTGTTTTTGCACTTGTTGCTTTGTTCTTTGTGTCTGTTTTTGTAGATGTATTGTCGTTCCTCTCGCGGTAAAGAACACATGATTGACCTTACGTCATCCGTTGTATCAAAGAGGACTCAGCATTCGTCCGATGACTCCGAAAGCAAGAGATTCAAGACTCCCCTAGATTCTCAGACTTTCTCCAGCATTTTCAGGAATGCACCTACAGTGGTGGAACGGATTGTATGATTTGACACCCTGGGATCTACTTTTATCCCTCGGATTTTTGTGGATAAAGATTGGGCAAATCTATTCGGAAACTTTGAGGATCCAGTTGATGAATTGGTTAAGGAGTTATACTCAAATGCTAGATTCACTAGAGTTGAGTTAAAGTGTTGGGTTTGAGGAAAAGATTTATCATCACTCCAAACTACCTTGCAAAGATCCTTCGCAACAATTGACAGGCAAATGTGGGCATCTCTCCATATGATGACAGACTTCCTCCAGTGACAAATATTCTTCAAATTCTTGGAGCTGATCATGAGGTCTCAGCCAAAGGAACGTCCATTGGAACTGTGAAGTTTGAACCTGAACTAAAAACTCTCACATTGATCATGTTCTCCAATCTTTATCCACTGACCAACACTGGATTTATCAATCTTGGAAGTGCACAGTTCTTATGTGATCTCATCACAGGAGCTTCGATTGATATTTGCGCTCACATTTGCCAGACTATGGGGAAAACAGTAGGACGAATAGCAACAAGGATGTGTTTTCCTTTATGCAGTCTTATCATGAAAATCATGGTACTTAAAAGTGTTCGTTCACTAAAAGATGGAACTATTCTAGTTTGTCAACGCCCAATCTCCGTGGTGTCTCTTCAAATGAGCAAAAGTCACTCTTCTACTAAACAAGAAAAGCAAAATCCATCCAAAACACCAAAGAGTGAATCTCTCCCACATGCCACTCTTTCTGGTCATGGCTCAGCTGCTCATACTAACTGTAGGTATACCGAGACTGCATCTCCTCACACTCTTGAGCCGTAGTCTACTAGCACTCAGCCAGGACAATCTAGCTCTCATGCCAATAGGTTGATTATCTTGGTTGAGGGTTTGCATAAGCGTATTTTAGGACTTGCTAATGTTATCTACTCCACCAACAACCAGGTTCAAATGCGTCTAACAACCATTGAGACATAGTTAGATGAGATTCAATGCAAGTTAGAGGAGAGCCTTTAGCTATTCGTGCCAAAAAGGGAGAGAGCAACTCACTATATAGTTTGGACGATAGCATGTAGTAAGGAGGAAAGCATCATAAGAAAGGAAGTGTGCATAATGAAAGGGGAAGTTTTGTGAGCTCAAAAGAAGAAAACTGACACATACTTTTGGATAGTCTAACCATTGTTTAGCTAGTCTAGTTTACAGCTTATTAGTTTTCTAGCTAGTCGAGTTTACAGTTTGCTAGTTTACTTTTATAGTGTTTATAACTCTTGGATATATACATTGCTTTCTTTTAAAGCTTTTAAAGTACTCTAGTAAATATTTCAGTTTATATTTAGTACTTTGTTTTTGTATCCTTGCTTTGTAGCGTTTCTAAGTACTTTTAGATTTTGTTGCATTATCTTTAGTACTACACACTTATGCCCTTGTTGGATCTTGTATCCTTAATGCAAATACTTCTTAAATTTCACATTGGTTGTATGTTGGACATGCAATTGATTTTTGCGTTACTCTTAATTTCATTGTGTGTCCGGATGATCGTTTACTAGCTAAATGTTTATTGTAGTCATTCTTTTATGACTGCTCTTATTTGATCAAGATATGCTTAATTGTTTATATGTTGTTTATTACCTTGATCGCACTTTACTTGCTCATATACATACTGTGTATTCAAATTGTCATAAGCTTAATGAAAGTTTTGTTTTTGTGTGAATGTTTTAGGTTACAGGTGTATACATACAAGTGCTTCAAAGTTTCTAGATTAGGTGTGAGTGAGTTTTACCACTGTTCCCAAACTCACGTTTAAGTCTAGAGTCTGTTTTAGGAGTTTTGTCACGAAATAGCCAAAGGGAGAGATTGTAAAGTTGTGATTTACAACTAATTTGTGTTGGCTTTAATTTTGTGTCAAATTTGATTGTAATTTTATTCAATCTTTTATACCCTATATTTTTTGTGAGATTTCATTGTAAAGGTTGTGTGTGAGAGAGAGTGTGAAGACTCAAGACTCATTGAAGATCAAAGGTATTTTCGTAGGTAGCTCACGAGAAGCCTTCTCGCGAAGTGAAGCATGTGCTTAGCACATGATTGGAATGCGAAGAGTTATAATAGATGGTGATAGCTGGTTTTCGTGAGTGTCTCACGGGTAAGGTCTTCCCATGTGATACCCGCGAATTATTCTATTTTGCCAATTTTTCATATCTGATACACCAAGTCTCTACCCACACTATATATATCCTCTTTACCCACATATTGAGAGGAATGATTTTCAGAGAAAAAACTCTAGCCATTACCCTTGAGAGTGAGAGATTGTCATACCCACAATCTTCTACACAATCCATTGTGGTTTTCCTCAACTCCTACCTTTCTATATCCAAATCCTTGAGAGATTGATAGCCCAAACACTTACCACACCCTTCCTGAATGTAAAGTAAGGTTTTGGTGCTGCTAGGAAGTATTAGAAGAAGCCATTTGTTTAGTGGATGCAATCGGGTTGAATTACGTGATTTGGAGAGCTAGACAAGACAAGGCTTCGTCAAGTCAGTTGGTAGCAGGAGCTTGAAGGGCTCAAGTACATGGGGTAGACTAGGCTTGGAGGATCTTTTGTTATTTGTGTACTTCAACTCATTTTCTAGTGGATCGATTTACCGCTTGGAGAGTGGCGAAAAAGTTTTTCGTCGAGTTCTTTGGTTTCCTCTTCGATAACACATCGCCGTATTATCTTGTGTTTGCATTCTTCTTCCCTACTCTTTTAACTTTCATTTTACTGTTACGTTTGTGATGAATATGACCTAGAGTAGTTATATTGTTTGTCCGCTCAAATTTACTCTATTCCGCACTTAGTTTAAGTTAGAGTAAAATAAACCAAGCCGTAATTTTAATTTAGGGGTCTAAATAGCTCTTGTGTTTTTACACAAATTTGAGCTTTCAAAGGGGTGGAAAAGTGAAGTGATGAAAACTTTTTTTGTTTGGTTGAGATGAAAAATGAGAGGATGGAAAATGAAATTGAAATAAATTTACCATTGTTGATGCTCATTTTGGGAAGCTCAGTAGAAAGAAGAAGCCCAGCAACATGGGTAGAAAAAAGTTAGTAAATGGATAGAAAAACCATTAAGCCCAAACGGCAGGAATAATTGATCATAGACCCATGAAATAAACAAATGGGTCTTGAAGAAGTAAATGGGCCTAAAGGAGTCTAGAGAGAGAGAAGTAACAAACCCATGGGCAGTATGTGATGTAGAAAGTGAAAAAGGGCCACAACAAGCCTGAAGTAATGCAAGCAAAGAAAGTTAGGGGTTGATGGCAAGCCCATGAGCCCTAAGGATGAAGGATATGGTAATTGGGCTAGGGAAGCCTAAAAGAGTTACTAAAAGCCCATGGGAATGCAGAGTTAGAAAAAATGCCAAGGAAGTACAAGGAAAGCAAATGGGCCAAGGATGCCCAAGAGGAAATAAATGAGACAAAAGAGCCCACAAGCAATGTAATACAAAACCCAAATGACCATATTAAGTCATTAAGAGAAGAATAAACAGCGGACCCAAAGAGGCCTAGCAGGTTGGGTCAAATAACATCACAACAAGAATGGCAGAATGAAATGGTAGCAAAACTGTAGAAATGAGCAAAAGGGTAGGCTAAAGGAAGAAAAGCCCACAATCAAGTAAAGCTCGGCTCTTAAAGGGAATGAGCCATAGAGAATGAGGAATCAGAAAGTAGCTCACGCCATAAAAAGTCAACGATGGGCGACAGAATGTGTAGAGGAGCCTCCAGATCACAGCAAACATAGTGGGCACGTTTTGGACACACACAGAAGTTGAGCATGTGCAAGGCCTAGACTTCACCAGCCTGTACCTAGTTAATATAGGAGGTGGTGGGTCATGGGTTAGAGGTAAAAGGGTATGCTCTAACAGTGGGGAGAGGGGAAAACCTATTCTGGGGTTTCTACTCAGGCTCTTTTGAGGGAGATGTCCTGCTGGGATGACATACTACCCAAAAGAAGTAAGAATAAGTTGGAACCACTAAGTGCATGCCATGAGGGATTGCGAGAGAAAGGGCACCCACACTGTAGCAAGTAAAAGTGCCACAGCAAACAAACGAACAAAATAGCCTTATTTGTCTGGTAATGGGGAAAGGCACAGCCAGTACAAGTAAGTGGTGGTGGCTAAGTGGCTGACAAACCAGTGGTGGTCAGCAAGGACACCCAGACCAGACAAAGGTAGTTAAAGGGTAAAATGGTAAAAGCTAGTCATAATAGGCACGACAGGCACTATATAAAGGACCTTTGTCGTGCACAGTGGGGGGATTGAAATCACGATAATAGTAACATCTAGGAGAAAATCACAACACTAAAGCAAGCACTGATAAAAGAAGAGAAAATGAAAAAGAAAAGAAAAATTAGAAACAATGAAAGAAGACAGAAAGATAGAATGGCAAGCATACACCAATAGGTCGATCTCCTTTCTCCTTCTACAAGTCTTGCGCTCTACCAAAAGCAAAGGATTCTTTCGGGCACAAGCCATTCAAGTCCGCTTCCCTCAAATTGATTAATTTCTACAGCACAATTTTCCCTTGGAGATTATTCGCATTGAGGAAAACGGTTTCCCTCCTTGGTCTTGGTCCTGTGACATAACTTGGCATAAACAGAATGATCTTTTTCTTTCTTTTGCTAACTCATGTCTTACCTATTTATTTCCACCATTTTCTTTACAAGGTGTTTCTTATCATTGTGATTATCATTTTAACTGGGGATTATTTATTCACTTTGTCTAAAGGCAAAAGTACTTTCTGTTATTATTATTATCATGTCTGCTTGCCATGATTCATTTGAAGTAGCTCCGCCTGCCATGGGCATGTGAATGAAGTTCTTGGCAAATGAGGCATAGTTTGTGCACAAGCCGGACCAAAATGAGTTACAGTTGGACCGGTCTCAACTCTCTTACTTAGAGCACTTGGGCCTAGTATTGCAGTAGGCAGCCCAGCCCAACATTGCAAAAAGGCCCACCACAACCATTATCTCCTTACTAAATATATAAACAAAAAAGTAACACATTTTTTTATTAAAAATTTTTGAATGGACACTTCAATTTTTATTTATTTATTTATAAAATAAGAAAAATTCCAAAAGGATCCCAAAAAAAGAAAAAAAAGAAAGACAAAAAATTTGAGATGAGCACCCAAAAAAAAAAAAAAACAAAAAAAAACAAAAAACAAAACTAATGTGAACATACTGTGCAAACAAGAAGAAATGGAAAAACAACAAAAAACAAAATGAAAAGTCAATTGATAGGTAGGGAAGGGTAATTTTGTCCAACACACACGCTCCCCCTTTTCTCTCCAATTTTCTCCCATTTTGAAAAGATTGAATTTTGGTGAGCTCAGAGAGAAAATAGTCGGACCCTACCACTTTTCTCTCCCTCTCCCCCTCCTGACCAAACAGCCTTCCCACTCATTTTCTCTCCTATTTTCACTCTCTTTTTTCCATATTCTCCAAAATCCACCCAACTAAACATAACCTTAGAGTGACACGCAATGTTAAATTGTGAAAATAAGAAATTTTGAGGATATTTGTTACTCTTAGTCTCTTATTATTAAGAGTGAAGTACATTTTTTTATTATTACATGGAGAAATCTCATGGGATGACCCCAAGATGCTTGCAAGAGATTTTGAACTTAAGATCTCATGGATATCATAAGGCCTTAAAAACTACTAAGTCAATCCCTTGAAGATAGTTAACGATATATATATATATATATATATATATATATATATTAAATTACACAATATATGAAACAAAAGGTAAATTCCATCTAATGGCCTAATAAAGAATATATAAACAAAATTAGAAGAAGAAGCCTTTAATAGGGGGAGTTAAAGAGAATTCATTAGGTATTATTTTCAATCTCACCTCTATACATTATTAAAAACTAGTAAGTTGCCTGTGTGATACACGGAAAATTTTATAATGTTTTATATAATATAGTTTTAGAAAATGTAGTACATATATTATAGTATAATTGTTATATAATTTTGTTAATAATGAATCCATCATAAGAAGCAACAATTACAAATTGCATGGCCAAACCACGTAAACTATCATATTTTTCTCTCTCTTTTTCCCTCCCATTATCACAAAATAAAAAAAGAACAAAGTTGCGGGTTCCAATTAGTTCAATTGATAAAGTCTCTGATGGTTGAATAAGAGATTTGGGGTTCAATTTCCTTCTATATCAAAAACTGATTGGTGTCTTGGTCTGATGATAAGAGTTTTCATTAGGAGCGGACATCACAGGTTGAAACTCTCTCAAAAAAAAAAAAAAATTGCCAATAACTACAACTCTATATCTTTCTATTGGATATGAATTTTGACAAATCTACCATTGTATTATATTTTCTTTTTATATTTTTCATACTTATAAAATTTTCAAAAGAACAAAGAACAATAGTTATCTTACCAATTAAATGTTTAAATTTCAAGTTTTTGCAGTTTAAAATTATGCATAAAAAATAAATTTATGAATTAAATAGTAAATAACATCCGATTGACACGAAATTTGACATGTATATTAAGAACATAAATATCATGCAATCAATCGGTTAGATATTCAAAATATGTACTTATATTAACTTTTTTAGTAAGAGTGGTAATTATTATCTATAACCAAGTTTGCAAACAATCTTTGTTTGAAATATCTTTGAATACACAAGTTCATATTTAGGAAGAGGCTAGAATATAATAACCGAATTAGTCCCATCAATTTTTGGAGGTGGCTCCCTTCTTCCCCTAGACACCGCATGAATTTGCGGTTGTCACCTATTGACCTACTGAGCACACCGAGTCCAGCAGCCAGAAGTTCTAAGTCAAGGTTTACTAATCTTGATAAAATCAGCTATATCGCACGCCTCTAAGGAAAGAGGTCATGTTGTTTGGAGACAAACAACTATTGAAATCTCGATTTTCCACATTACAGTACATTAAGGATTACTAACTTCCAAATGCTCTTTACAGATAAGATAAGGACCTCTTTTTCTGATATTTTGGGTCACTAGCATTCCCTTTGGTGATTGTCACTTGTCAGTATTAGCACCATTTGTTTTGAAATGTCAATGAGAAAATTTGGCAGGTCTAGAGTCTAGTCTCATGTGGGTTGGTCTCCACTTCTTAGCCACCTCCTTCAATTCTGTAGCACATATTCAATGTCTTTATTTTTTAATTATATATTTTGTGCACATTGAAATGCCTCATCATTTTGCCTTACAGATAAGGACCTCTTTTTCTGATATTTTGGGTCACTAGCATTCTCTTTGGTGATTGTCACTTGTCAGTATTAGCACCATTTGTTTTGAAATGTCAATGAGAAAATTTGGCAGGTTTAGAGCCTAGTCTCATGTGGGTTGGTCTCCACTTCTTAGCCACCTCCTTCAATTCTGTAGCACATATTCACTGTCTTTATTTTTTAATTATATATTTTGTGCACATTGAAATGCCTCATGGAAATACTTTTCCATTATATTTTACAATATTAACAACTTGGGCCAGGAATTTGTAGTTGAGCTGATTAGCATATTTTGGTATTTTTAACGGTAATATATATGGTTCAAATCGCTCCACTTCCAACTATCAAATTATCCTTTAAAAAAAAAAATCTGAATCCTATGCAATTTCCAAATTGCAAGCAACGACACCAGAAGTAAATTTGTAAACACCAATATAGGATTTTATGTGCGCTTGGTCAGTTTATTAGCTTAAAAGCGTTACAAATTTTGACTTTATTCCAAATTGCAAGCAATGACACCACAAGTAACTTTGTAAACACCATTGGTGTGGGATTTTATGTGCGTTTGGACAGTTTATTTGCTTAGAAATGTGACAAATATTGACTTTATTCCAAATTGCAAGCAATGACACCATAAATAACTTTGTAAATGCACACGGTGTAGGATTCTGTGTGCATTTGGTCAGATTATTTGCAATTAGTTTATTTGCTTAAATGTGTGACAAAAAATCGATTTTAAACAAGAAATAAAGTAATTGATTTTTATATCACATTTTAGAAAAATAAGTTGACAATAAATAAGCTAGTGAAATGCACTACTCCAACTTATTTACTTAAAGGTGAGAAAAAAATGTTTCATCAAATAACAACTTATATTATTGTTTAAAGTTATTTTTTGACTCACCTTTAAGAAAATAAGCTAACATTTTCACACCCTTTATGGTCATTTCACTTTTACTTTTCCATGATTTTATTCAAATTTCTAGAAGTGTATCTTACTATTGAGAGTGATGTACGTTTCAATTCTTTTTTTTTTTTTTTTTACCAAAAACAAAAAAAAGGAAGAAGATATTTTTATTGTTACAAAATGACTAAAATTTAGTCTATTGACTTTTACTTCAATTGTCAAATGACAAATGAGCCCTTCTAGTTTAATTCTTGCCAATTTAATTGCATACATTTTCAAAATGAGTCATTAAAGCCTAGTCCTATGATCTATCCAAATCTGTTAGTAAATTAAGTTGTGGGGTGTAAGAAGGCAAGGGTCAGGTTCAAATCTCTAGGTAGGAGTTTCACACAATTATATACATTTAAATTAGGCTAGAGTAGAATTTTAATCTTGTACCCAAAAAAAAAAAGATCTATTAAATTAGGAATCTCATAAATGCTTTCAAATAGATTTTTAATTTTAAAAAAAAATGTTTAAATGATATCATTTGCTAATTACAAATTTGGACAAAATGATCATATTGACTAATTTCCAATTTACAATTCTTGGTCGTTGGATATTGAATTTCAATGGTAGTCTTATTGAATACAAGAAAATGGAAATTTGAATTTTCTTCATATATGAAGACTAAAAAGTACTCACAACAAATAGAATTGTATTCAACCAAATCCTGCTAACCATCACAAAACGAAAATGTTCTTTGTCAGATTTCTTCAATCCCACTCGCCAAATACCACCATAGGAAAGAGTATGTGTAGCAACATTAGACAGCTCATCCCTAAATTCCCTTACAAACTTTTCAATGATCTTTTGCAGCCACCAAATTAAGTTACTAAATGAAATCAACGAAACAACAAACTTAGGGACTAAATTGACAAAAATTAAACCTTAGAGAGTAATTTAACAATTGAAGTATTAGTTAAAGGAACTAAATTATATTTTAACCATTGTATAACTAATTGTACAATTGAAGTAAAAGTCAAGGAATTAAATTAAATTTTAACAATTATACTCTAAGGACTTCGAGAGCTGGGCAGCCAGAACTCCCACTGAACTTGATATAAGTGTCGAAGAAAAATCTACCCGTCAAATTGACATTTAATACTCTAACCTACCACCACTCCTTCTGCATTAAATCCACCATACAACCTTAGGACAAGCACCTTACAAATCCTTCCTTTTAATCAACTGGAGGGGAAGTGGACACCAACCCTTAAAAAATAATAGTAATAAATAAATAAACTTATATACACCCCATTGCTTAAGGAAGAGGGAGGTATGTTCGTCACGACTATTCAACTCATGTCCTTGCCACTGAAATTACTTTTTATTCATCAGTAACAATTTGTTATTTAGGATTTGTTACGAAAATATCGTGAAAATGTTATGAATATAGCATTTCTTGCAAATTTTTTTTTTTCAACATTCAACAAACAAAAATTTTGGAGAGGTTGAATTTTATTTTTAATGGGCTCAATTGTTATTAAGGGTGTTCAAGTGTTTTTTTTAGGGTGGTCAAGTTTTTTTTTTTTTTTTAAAGTGGTCAAAAGACCCATATTAATTTAAAAGTTAAAACTTTTTAAGTTATATTTTAAATTTAAAAAAAAAAATTCATAGTGGTCCTGTGACCACCCTGATTAACACTTGGCACTGCCAGTGATCCTAATCCATCAATATATTTTATTTAGATTTAGGTTTTCTCTTTTTTACACACGTTACATGTATAGAAGCCTCTCTCTCTCTCTCTCTCTCTCTCTATATATATATATATATATATATATATATAAGTTAGGCTTGGCTTCCTCACACGTATTGTACAACTAGCTTTCTAAGTTTTTCTCTTTTACACGTGTTACTTGTGTACTAATCTTTATAGCAAAACTAGTAAGTTACCCGTGTGATGCACAGATAATTTTGTGATATTTTATGTAAGACGGTTTTTGATAATATTATACATATATTATAAAGAAAAAGTAAACAAAATTAGAGTAAAGAAACATATGCATTTTGAGACATTAAAAATTAGTTTAGTAGTTTCACTGCATATTTGTAGCCTTCTTAACGTAAGATTTTTTTTTTTTTTTTTTTTTTTAAATCATGAAACCAAAAATAAATGCGAAAGCGTAACAAAACCATGCAAATCAACTAATTTTTGTGGTGCTCACATATTTCATACCATGAAATGAAAGTATACTCTTTGACCATCTTCCACTAATCGATAGTGTGACATTAAAACATGGTGTGGGCAAATGTGTATGCATGTGTCTTACAAATGATTTAAAATTAAACCATGGTAGAATATGACTTTACATTGTATACCAAATATTCTCTCTACTTATATACTCAAAACAAAAACTATCCAACCAAATTACCTAAACCTAAATCATATTTAAGCCCCTAATTTAAAAAGAAAAAAGAAAAAAAAATTACCCATAGGAGTTTCAGTATCTTGATGGTGGTGGGAGGCCAGTATAACGAAAGTAGTGACCCTTCAGATTCCTCTTTCTCTCTCTTTCAAATGTTTTGTTAATCTTAGGTCTTTTATTTTGGTAATATATAGTGAAATAGTGCTTTCTATTTAACAATCTACAACATTTTTGTGTTTCTCTATCTCTCTCAAGGGTCTTATCTTATTAGTTATTACTATTAGTCCTTACTTATTTTATTTTATTATTTTTTTAAAAAAAAATACTAAAACAGTGGGTATGCTAAAAGACATGAAAAATAGAGAAAGATGTGGTGTAAGTTTAGGCAATTAATGAGATATTAATAAGATAACAATAAAATAAGTTAATGTGAACTTTTGGGTAATAGTTAAAAACACTTAATGAAAGAGGTAAAAAGAGACTAAATGCAAAATTAAAGCGCCACTTGACAGGACCTCATGCACTCCCGCATGAGATCTCTGCTTTTATATATATATATATATATATATATATATTGATTGATTGGATATGCTGCTAGGTCGGATGTGATTACAGTAAAATGTAAAAGATCTTTTTCATTTATCACATCAAAAACTAAATTATTAAATTTACATGTCAAAAGAAGCAGAAAAATAGTTTAATTATTAATAATAATATCAAAAATTAAATTAATATTTAAATATAAAAAAGCAAGGAGTTTGCTATCAATCTTAGTTGGTCTTTCATTCCGAAACTTTTTAAAAAGCAGGGAGTTTGCTATGAATCCAAGCGAAGGCCTTGTGGGATAGAGATTTTTTAATTATCTTTTGTAAAAAGACTCGTTTCGTCACCTAGCTGACCGACAGAAACTTGAAATACCAAATTGTAGGATATGGAATAATGCTTTTCTCTGATTCTTCTTGTGTTTAAACCTACCAAAATCAAAGAATAATCATATAGCTCTGTTTCTTTCAAGTTTTCTCCTTTAATTTGATTGGAAGGACTTAACAAAAGTTGGAAGGATATAAAAATGAAGAAGAAAAAAGAGATTGTTATTTTATCTTAAATATTTGATAGGAAAAATGCAAAAGTGAATGAATATTTGTTTAGTAGAGAAGAAAAATGAAAGGAAAAATCATTTGACTATGTTGCCATAATATGAAAATGATGTGTATATATTTTTCATATTTTTTCTTTAATATTAGTCGATGCAAGAAAAATGGCAGTTTTTTTTTTTAATAAACAGTAATATTTATTAGAATACATACGAAAATATTAATAATAATGTAGAGAACGTAGAGAATATGAAATGTATGAAATAGTAATGTATGAAATGCTCAGTCATTGATTTAACTTGGAAACTCAAAATTCGAATATAATATAAGAAATATTGCACGAATCTCCCTTTTAAGTTTTCCATTATTACATTTACCTCTCTTCTAGTTTAGAATAAGATATTCATCTCCTCTAAAAATGTCAACTACTTATGCTAACCTTCACTCGATAATTGAAAAAAGAGTTTAAAAATCTTGAATTTTCTATTTTACCCTCCACTTGCATACCCTTCTAATAGGAAATTTGAGATTTGTTTTTTAAAAATATTTTATTTCAAGATTTTTAAAATATATATTTCAATTATTTAGGGAGGTTAGTGTCAATAGTTTGTAATTTGAGGGAGGTGAGTGTCTAATTAAAAATTAGAGGAAAGGTGAGTGTAATATAAAAAATAAATAAAAAATAAACCCTCAAAGAAGGTCAATGAAAATTTTCCATAATGCATATTAATTAAATCTAATTACTATTTGGTTTTCGGCCCATATGACTGTGGTGGACCTGAGGGAAATTAGTATCCATTCTCTTTGCTTTCCCACTTATTTTCTACTCATTTAAACAATAGAAAAACTTTTAATCTTGACGTGGTTCTTATCCATTCTCTCCCTCTTGTCTCATACCAAATAAAGTGTAATACAAAATATATAAAATTTACTAACAATGTGTTACTATCCTTTTGTTAAATTGAGGGGTGGAAACTCTAGATCCTAAATGTTGCTATTGGGAATGTCAGAGCTGTGCCAATTGTCGAATTGTCTTTGATAAGAGAAATTATTCACTTCTACAGGAGAAGTACTCCCTTGATAACAATGAGTCCTTGTAGAAGCAATGTTCTTTTACATCTAATAGCACTACAAGTGATCCAAACTTTGCATGTGATACAAATAAAATTGGAAAATGATTAGAAATGAAAGACATAGTCTGTCCATTAAATGTTGCATGGGTGTAAAACATAGGAACAAGATCATCTCTATTTATTTGATATACTTTCATGTAAATAGAGAGACTATATTTCATAGTTAAGATTTTATTTCTTGAATTTAACAGTGTACAATTTTCATACCATAATACTAGATATATTTTTAGATTTATAATATTTAATACGAACCATAAATTAAATGAATCAATTTCAAATACCATCCAATTGGAAAGCCCTATGCATCCTTCACATAAACATGTAAATTTCCGTAGGAAGGCAACCAATAATACTGGTTGTTTCAAACAAAACCAAACACAGTGGGACATTGAAAAATTGAAGACAATTCAAAGGTGGGGAGAAATTTCCACAAATTAATGAGCAGTTCCACTAATTAGATGTGCCTTGAATAATGCAAGTTGGATCGTGTACAACTTGGTTCACGTAGTGTGCTTGACCAACAAAAATTTTAGAATGTGGACATAGTCGCTCAAAAAAATATATAATACAAGCATCCATCTATATCTCTCACTCTATAAAAGGGCAGCTAAACAATGGTATAAGTCATAGTTGGCTATCTTAACTTTTTTTTTCCTATTCCTTCCATATTTTTCTCAATGGCTAAATCCGGTTATGCTGGTAAAAGCCCTTCCATGATTTCCACAATAATGCTGGTGCTTGGGCTGCTAATGGCTACCTTAGGCACAACAGGTCTCTCTCTCTCTCTCTCTCTGTGATACATGATTTTAAAGTCTTTTACAGCCCAAATCAAATGCTTTTGTGTCTTAACCCAAGGTTGAGGAGCTGTGATATTGTCACACACCCACAGTGTACTGCCTGGCCTCTTGCACCCACATGTGGGTTCCATGTTGTTGTGAGAGGGTCAGGATGTATGGAACAGTAACTATACTTATTAAGACACCAAATAGTACCATCCCTAGAACTATAGAAGTAGAAAGTAGAAACTGCCAATGTTAAAGGGCTTCCAACTCAATTAATGTTGCCCTCTAGGCTCTAGATTTTCCTTTGAGCTAAGTTTGATTGAACCAACCTTAGTCCAATCTCCACAAATCTGTCTTGGTCGTCATGTCATTTTTGGAATTGAAGCACATTCACGTTGCATGCTCGCCATAAGTAATAGCCTATAGAATGTACTAATAAACATTTAATTTAAGCGCCACTCTATAGTTGTAGTTAGAGTGAGCACCTAAATAAAAAGATATCAACGAATTACTTCTCTTTAAATGAGCCACAACAACTAGCCACTCTATAGTTGTATTTAGCTGGGAGAAAGGGGGGGGGGGGGGGGGGGGGGGGGCGCTTCTTTCTTCATTATATTTGTTTTGTTTGGTTATGGTTCTCTCTCTCTCTCTCAATAATGGGATGAGAAAGAAGGGAGAGGATGTATATATAGAATGACGTATATTTAGAATTAGGAATTTTTACTAAATGATTTAGGACAAGATATGTGGTTTAATGTTTATCGTTTCTTAGTTTTTGAATTTCTATGTAATTTTCACTATTTTAGTATAGAGGATTTTATTTTCTTGATTTTAGGTGTTTTTAAAAGATTGTTAATCAAAATAGAATTATATTATAATATTGTATTAATTAGGATATGTTTAAGAATATTTTTACTAGAAAAAAACATGTTTTCTTGAACCTTTAAATAGGCTTGTAATATGTAATATGTAAACAAAAATTCAGGTCAGAATTTCATGAATAAAAATTTCAGAAAGGTTTTTCTCCTTTCTTTCGGTTGAATTCTTGTTATTCCTTGTGGATTCATGCAATATTCCATTCTGTGTCACTAAGAGACTTAACAAAGTGCATAACAACTTTACATGCTTGTAGTCATAGCCTCTACAAGGTCAACTGTGAAGTTAGAAGACAAAATAGCCAATTCATGGTGGTGGAAACAATTAGCTGAAAAAATGATAATTTCCATGATTACTTAATCCTATAGTATATCTTGCAGAAGATGCTAAGCTACTCCATATTTTACTACAGAAAGTTTACATGTTATCATGATTAGTGGATTTTAACAACTAAATTAAAGAATATTTAAATTACCTTTTTTTTTATAATTAATGACACGTTAATTTGTAGTCTTATAGGTAATATGATAATATCACTAACATTAGTCTTATTATCCAATGAATCTTTCACTTTTAATATAATATATGCCAACCTACAAATCCAATGAATCTTTCACTTCCAACGCATTTATAACATTCCTGCCTTGAGTCCCTGACTGAGGTAAAGCATAATCATATTTATGTATGTAAAACCATTGACTTATTGTCTAATCTAATGCAGGTGCCCAAGTTGGTGTTTGTTATGGAATGCTGGGTAACAATCTACCACCACCAACAGAAGTTGTAGCTCTCTATAGACAAAACAACATCCAAAGAATGAGGCTCTATGATCCAAACCAAAATGCTCTCCGAGCCCTTGGCGGCTCCAATATTGAGCTCATGCTAGGCCTTCCAAATGATAAGCTTCAAGAGATTGCTTCAAGCCAAAACAATGCAAATGCTTGGGTCCAAAACAATGTGAGAAACTTTGGTAATGTCAAATTCAAATACATTGCAGTAGGAAACGAAGTAAAGCCTTCAGATTCATTTGCACGATTCCTTGTCCCCGCTATGCAAAACATTCAAAACGCAATTTCTGGGGCTGGACTAGGGAACAAAATCAAAGTTTCCACAGCCATTGACACTGGAGTCCTTTCATCAGAATCTTTCCCTCCATCAAAAGGCTCATTCAGAGCTGATTATAGGCCAATTCTTGATCCTGTCATTCGCTTCTTAGTGAACAATGGGTCCCCATTGCTTGTTAATTTGTACCCTTATTTTAGTTACATTGGTAACACCAAAGACATTCGTCTTGACTATGCTCTTTTCACAGCTCCTTCACCTGTTGTGAGTGATCCCCCACGAAGTTATCGCAACCTTTTCGATGCCATTCTTGACACTGTTTACTCGGCTTTAGAGAAGGCCGGCGGGGGATCGTTGGTGATTGTTATATCAGAGAGTGGTTGGCCTTCAGCTGGTGGAACAGCAACAACACTTGATAATGAAAGAACTTACATTACCAATTTGGTTCAACATGTGAAGGGAGGGACACCAAAGAAGCCCGGAAGGCCTATTGAAACTTATGTGTTTGCCATGTTTGATGAGAACAACAAGACTCCAGAGTTTGAGAAACACTGGGGGCTCTTTTCTCCAAACAAACAGCCCAAGTTCCAAGTCAATTTCAGTTAAGAAGAGGGCTTTATTAAGTGCGTCAAGGAATAAGAGCAACTTATTATGGTGCATAACAATTATTATCATAATAATTAAGAGTTTTTGCTAACTCACAATAAATAAGAAGTAATCACCTCGCAGACAATAAATAAGAGTGGCAATATCTCTGATGTAATATTATTAAGAATCATTTACATCTAATGTAATGTTTAGGCATGTTTCATTGATGTATTGGATATCTACAAAATATTATTTCATTGCTTGTTGGATTGGCTAGTGTTTTTTTTTTTTTTTTGGGGGGGGGGGGGGGGCTAGAAATATAATTATTTTCATAACATAAGATGAACTATTTGCGTACCTTAGTTATTATCATAGCATATGCAAATTGAAAATCTCAAAATCAAAATGTTAGTGATATGTGAATTCTAACAATGAACTCAATTAGTAAAATCTCTTATTATTGTATAAAGGATTTGGATTTCTACTTATGCTAAAAAGAAACTTGTTGGCTTCTTGACTTGATGAGAATGAACAATCACCATAGAGTAAATGCTATAAATTTCAAATCCTATTGCAACTATCACACAAGAACTAATATTAGAGCTTCTGTTACCCATAATGACCTCGTAGAAAGGCAACCGGTTATGATGAGATAGGTCATTTCAATATATAAATATTCTCAAATAGCAAGGTGGAGAAGTATAACATTTTCTAGAGGAAAGACAAAGTCCAAAATAACAACCAGTTAGACGAGCACTTGGTTGCCGTAGATAATTTTGTGTTACTTAATTTCCATGGAGTGCTTGATGGGTTAAATTGTGGTGGCATGTAACTATTAAACAATCCATTTCCATGGAGTGCTTGACTAGCTATAGTCACTCAAAAACCTCAATCTCAAGCACAAAGCATCTCTCTCTATAAAAATAGTATTGGAAGCATAATTGCTTTCAATCCAAGCTCTTAGTCTACGTTTCTCTTCTATGTTTTTGTTAGTGGCTAAGTCTTATTCAACTGGGAACAGCCCTAAGCAATGTCCTTAATGCTAATGTTTGTGATGCGGATGGCTAGCCTAGACATAATAAGTCCCCTCTTTCTCTCTCCCTCTCTCTCACTTCTTTTGCACGTTATACATTAGGCTCTTAAATCAAAACTAGTCAAAGTAAATAATTCTTCTGAAAGCACGCCATTTGCCACAATTTGATGTGTGGTCGACTATGAGTGGTAATAAATCCACCACCTTTTCTTTACAAGTACAATCAACCACTAAAGAGTTGTGGCAAAAATTGTCCCTAGACTTTTTTACAATGTAAAACCTCTATAAGATCACTTTATAAATTCTTATAAACCATACATATTCCATGTATTGCTAGAACAATTTTGATAAGTGGAGATCACAAAAAATTTCACAATAGTTTAAGTGATAGGTAACGATTAATATACAATAAAGTAAAGCCAATTATGTTTCTATATGAAATTATATTAATCGTAACCTATCACCTCAAAAGTTGTAAAAAAAAAAAAATTTGTGAAATTGGTTGTGTATGCAACATTATTGGAACATTCAACATGTATGACATGAGAGATAATCTTAGAAAACCAAAAAATTGGTAACATGGACTCTCTATTCTTGTGTATTGTATATCCAATTCTAGTCATGTTTTTAGTTTGTTTATAAAGCGTAATAAAACCGTGATTTGGAATATTTTAAAAACTTATAGAGAAAATAATTTTTAATCATCTTGACATTTGTTTAGCATGATAATGACAAATATGTTAGTAATATATATTATCTATTATAATTATTCAGTTCAAGTAATGAGAAATAAATAAAAATTAAAAAAAAAAAAAAAGCAACTTTAAAGGAATATTGTAAAATAAAAGTTTATATAAAATGTGTCTTCCTCTTTTTCCTTAATTCTAAAACAAAATACACATCTCAAACACCCACAGTCAATCACAGTCTTTACAAAACCCACAAGTCCATAACGTCCAATCTTAACATTAAAATCATAATTGTTGTTGTCACTCAATATAAAATGCGTGCCTTCTTCTTTGGTTGTAGTCAACTTATACTGCATGTTAGGATTAGATAGGACAATAATGTTGGAGGTAGGTAGGTGTCGTTGAAAGATTAAAGGTAAATGACATTGTTTTTGGCTTGTATGTAACTGTGTATTTGACATGAGATAACATGAAGGGCTATAGGTAGGTATATATAAAGGAGTAGATGTACAATAGGTGAAAATGGTGAATTGAAATGCAAAGAGTATTGAAACATTGAACCAAAAGAAATAAAGAATATTTATTTTTTAATTAAAAAAAAATCTTGAAATACTAAACCAAACGAAACAAAAAGTCAATATTTAATTTCTTTTTATCTCTGATGTGGCACTTGAGGGTATTTCAATTATCTTTGCAAAGAATGTGTCATATGACAGAATCTCATACTCTCTCAAACGAGGTCTTTTATTAAAAGAAAAAAACTTGAAAAGTGAGGGTTATTGACAAAGCCCACTTGCGGATTACATCAAGTTCACTCAAGTCCCAATAACCCCACATTTGGCCAAAAATACATAGTATGTTGTGACAGGGCAATAGAGTTGCCCATGGAATGGCCAGGTTGGTGTGTAATTATGTTCATTTTCAATCCTGGATGGAGGATGTTCCTCCACGAGTATCTGAAGTAATTAAATGATCTCCCTCCCCTCTATTTTGAGGGTGGTTTCTCAAAAAAAAAATACTAGTCATACCAAAGTCGTTTCGACTCTATTGGGGCAATAGAGAAATATAGTATATATATTATTAAAATTATTTGTTCTATTTATGTAAGTGAAAAAAAAAAACTATTGTTACGTTTAATTATATATATATATATATATATATATATAGAGAGAGAGAGAGAGAGAGAGAGAGAGGTAACTCTCATATTAATTGACACTTTACCTCTCATATTAATTGACACTGAAATGTATTATTTCTTTGACCGGACCAAAAATGACCTCTTCTAAAATAAATAATAAAAAATTTAAATGGCCTCCAATACAAAATTAACTTGTTTGGTTTGAATAAAGGTGTTTATTTTGAATTTGGTTCCCAAGAAAGTGAAATAAAATAAAAGGAGAAACAGGGTTTTTTAAAATTCATTTTATTTATTATTTCTTTCATCAACTTTTCATTTTATTTATTAATTTTTTATGTGGCTTTTTTTTTATAGCAATTAATAATTTTTTAATTGTGTCAAATGAGCATTTTGTCAACCAAGTAAGCATTTTTTGCCACTGAGATGACAATAAGGATCAAAGTAACAATGATTTCAAAAGTTAAGGACCAAATGGTTGCAAAAAAAATAAAAGTATAAAAAGAACCAAATTGATAATAACTACTAAATATAAAAACCAAAAAGATGTTTTTGGAGATTGGCAAACTCAAAAATATCACTTGACAGACGCATATATATTGGGAAAATCGAAAATTCTGATATTAAAAAAAAAAATTGTTGTAAAACTTCCTTTGAACTCTTCTCAACATTCTAGACTCATTTAATAACGAAAAACTGGATTTTTTTTTTTTTAGAAAATGTTAGAAGAATACATATAGTTAACTCTAATTAATATATTAATGATTCATATCCGATTCTAAAATTTTGGGACTAAGACTTTGTCATTATTGTTATTATAGAAGAAAAAGGTTAGAATGTAAGTGTATTTTTAGTATTCTACAAACTTGAAAAAAAACATTTATTTTTAATGGTTTAGCTTACTTTCAGTAGTTTTTCAACCAGATATTGCATTAGTTTTTCCTTAATATAGAATGATGTGATATTGGATTTTAATTTCCATCAAAAGTTTAGTTAGTAGATAATGTGATAGTTTCTCGTTCAAACAAAAAGAAATGTCCAATTAAAAAACTAGGGGAAGTTTGATCCCAAAAAAAAAAACTATGGGAAGTAAGTTAAACCCTTTGTTGATAAGAGAAAGAGAGAGAGAGAGAGAGAGAGAGAGAGGGTGAGATATTTTTAATTGGGCCGTAAAGCTTGAACGTTGGATAAATGAGAAACATGGCTCAATCTAAAGCTTGAACCTTTCCTCTCAAAAAATAAAGCTTGAACTTTCGTCCACCGATGTCTCGACCTGCAAAGAATCCAATGCTGTTGTCCGAGGGTCTCCCTTACGACATTATATTCGACATCTTGACTCGGCTGCCAGTGAAATCCTTAATACGATTTTGTCGCGTTTCTAAATCATGGTACTCCACAATCACCAGTCCCATTTTCATTACCAAACACTTAGACCGAGCAAATTCATTATCCAACACCAACAACAATAACAATGGTTATTTGTTGTTTACAGCAAAAAAATATCGAGATCGTTCATGCGAAGAATGGACTAAGTTTGTGTACAACACCGACCGCACATTCACACAGATTTCTAAGGTTGAAATCCCCTATACTGATGATCTTAGACACATATTATATGTGTGGAAAACCAAGAATTAGAAAGTTTAAGTGCCGATTCATGGAGAAAGGCTGCAATTTCAGTGGAGTCATTTAGTGGGTTTGGACCCCAACGGATTAGTTGATTATTTAGATGGATCACCTGTTTTTTTTTTTTTTTTTTTTTTTTAATGGAGCTTTGCGCTTTATTGCATTTTTCGGAGACTACAACTTCATTTGGTCTTTTGTCATTTATGTATTTGTGATTAAATAAGGCACTATTCTGTGTTTTCTTTCTGGTTTGTGTTAGGCATGAAAGTATTGCTTTTGATGTAGAAAACTAAATTCTAGTACTAAGGAGGAAAGGTTTCCTTTGAGGGGACAATAGCTATCGTTTATAAACTGGATTTTTGTGTGAGAAATGGTGTGCACATTCTAGAACATGGCATGTCATGGGGAAACATACATGTTTAGCCAACATTGTCTTGTTTTATTGGTATAACATAATGATTACTAGTTTTGGAATCAAGTTGACAATTAAAATTTGTTTTGCCTGTAAACTATTGATACTTGGTGGCACCTTTAATTTTGATTTTTCTAAACACACCTTATTGGATTTTATTATTTAATCCCAGTCAACAGAAGAAAGTTTTCTATGGACTACGCTCATTAGTCTTGATAAGAGTAATAAGCTTTCAATTTTGTGTCATTTGCATTTCACTACCAAGAAAGCCATGATCCAGAAGAAATTCAATTAATTTTAATTAAGGATAGGTTGTCTAATGTTGATGGGAGTATAATGTTGATGTCCTTTTTTTTTTCTGTAGAAACCAAGTAGAGAATAGGGACCATTTTTTCTTTCAATTCCTTTTCACTAATAGAATTTGGGTTCATGTCACACATTTGAGCCTAGTATATAAACCCTTGCTGCTGCTGTGGGAATGATGTGATCCAGTGGTGTATAAATGATATGAAGGGTGGGAGATTTAGGCTCAATGGTTCTATTAAATCTGCAGAATTGATCTTGAAGTCGATCGAGTTTCCTATGTTGAGTTCTGCAAAGCAGTGAAGACTCTGCCATTTAGGATGTGTTTGTTTGGAGGTGAAATAGAATTGATGGAAAACTTTGGAGAGAAAATGGGAAGGAAAACTTTTTGAAGTGTGTTTAGTTAGATGAGGAGGAAAGAAAATAAATAGTTTTCTCCCCAAATTAGAGAGAAAACTAAAAAGAGAAAATGAGACTACTTAATGGACAAAAATGTCCATGTGCAACCAATTCTTCTTTTTTTCTTTTTTTTTCTTTTTTTTTGGTGCTGTGGACGTTGCCTCCTTTTTTTTTTTCTTTTTTTCTTTTCCTATCCTGGGCTGGGCTTTGCCTTCTTCTTCTTTTCCTTTTCTTTTTCTTTTTCTTTGTTTAACTAGACATGTTTTTTATTTTTTAATGAATTGGGTTTTTTTTTTTTTTTTGGTTGTTTGTCATTTACTTGTTTTAATTGGTCATCATTTTTAACAAGAATATATGAGTAAATTTTAACAAACTCACTTTTTCCATCCCTTCACTTTTTCACTCTAACAAAAAGTAGAGAAATTAAAATATTTTTTATCCTCCCACTTTTCCATCCTTTCACCATTTTCTATCCTTCCACTTTTCCACTCTTCCAACCAAACGAACCCTTAATAAGTCCCTTTGTGCTAATTGGGGTGTCTCTGCCATTGCATTTGGTCCTTGTTAGTCCTATGAAAGTTTTAACTAGGTTTTGCTCTGTTGCTGGTTAGTTGAGATCTTTGGTAGTTGTTTCTTCCTCCGTTTCTTTGTTTGGTGTGTGCAGTGGTGACTCCAGGAATTTTGTCCAGGGTATTCCTATTTCACTTTGAAAAAATTTCGGGTCATTTCAGTCTATTTCGAGTATTTCGAGACGTTTCAGTAAATACCGGCCGAAATTCAAGATTTGGCCGACATGAAGTTTGTGCTTAAAAAAAAAAACTGTTCTTACCAAAATAAATTTGCATTTTGTACACCGAAAAACCTCAAAAGGAAAAAAAAAAATGAAAAGAAAATAAATGAACAAAGGTAGCTGCACAATAAACTATAAATTCATTTGAAATATTAATAAAATTATTAATTATTGTTGTTTAATTGTTTTATTAATTTGTTTGTCTTTTATAAACTATAACTTGTTATATTGTTATTTCATTAATTATAAAATTATTAATTGTTATTTAGTCTAACATAATTTAATTTGTCTGTCTTTTATAATGTATTGATTAATTAAATTATTAATTATTAGGATCATGAGTCACCTGCCAATCAAAAAATTTCACAATCACAATAACATTACACTAAAAGACAATATCTAACCAACTCACCAACAACACCAACACACACCAACCAATGGATAAGAATCATAAAATAAATCCAAATTCAAAAAGTCAAAAAATAGGCAAATATTTAATAAAGTTAAAAGCTTCACCAATCATAGTTCAGATAAATTACTCTTCACAGTTCAAACAAAGACTTAAAGTTACTCTTAAAGAATAAAGAGAGAGAGAGAGAGACAAATTCATTTCATTTCAGATTTCACAGAGAGAGAGAGAGAGAGAGAGAGAGAGAGAGAGAGAGAGTTAGAGTCAAAGAGAAAAAGTGAGAGAAATACCTTGAGGGAGCACCGAAGCAACCGAGCAGGGAGGCCGGAAGAGTGAAGGCTAAGGTTGAGGCACTGACCGTCGAGCGATCTGTGAGCGATGTGTGACGCGATGTGCGAGCAATCTCTGATGACGGCGATGAGCAACGATGTGCTCTAGATTGCGACTGGATCGATCTCCAATGAAGGGCGACGATGCGCTGGAGTTTGGACTACGACAGTGCGACTGGACCGATCTAACTTCTAAGGGGAGGCATTGCTCACTTGCTTTGTTTTTAGCCTTGCTTTAGCTTTAGTAATTTCTGATGTACTGATTTACTGATTTGAGGCTTCTGATTGAGTGATTTGCTTTATATTGGGGTTTTTTTTTTTTTTTTTTTTTTTTAAATCTATGGGTTTGCTTCTCTATAATCTGTTGGGCTCTGTTGGGCTTGCCGTGGACTTGATGTTGGGCTGGCCGTCCGTTGTTTTGCTTTGTTACAAATTTTTTTTCTTCAGATTTTAGTTGAAATTTTAGTTTGGGCTTTTTTTTCTTTTTTCTTTTTTTTTCTTTTTTAATTTGAGGGTGTTCTTATTATTATTTTTTTTTTTTTGAGGATGTTCCTTTTTTTTTTTTTAAGGGTAAACAAATAAAAAAAATTTAATTATTATATATAAATTTTTTTTTTGTCAAGTTAGGGTGTTCCTGGGAACACCCTGACCATAATGTGGCGCCGCCACTGGGTGTGTGGTTGACTGGTTGGTGAGGTTGTATTTCGTTCTCTGTTTGAGTTTATTTTCTGCACTGTTAGTGTGTCTTCTGTACAGCTCTTCTAAATATAATATGAATTAGCAAGTTGCAGTGTCTAGCAAGGTAGTCATCTTTTTTGAAATTTATGTTGACAAGTCATTATGCTGTTAGGAATTTTTGTTATTTATGTATTTCTGAATAAATGAATCCGATAAGTTGTGTTTTCGTTCTGTTTGTTCTAGGCATTAAAGTATTGATTTTGACATAGAAAACTAAACTTTATTAAGCCAAAAAGGATCCCTTTGGGGACAATGGCTGTTATTTATAAACTGAATTTTTGTGTGAAAAATGCTGTGGACATTCATGAACTAATTTTATTAGCCATAACATAATGAGTATTAGTGAACATATTAAACCAATGACCCTAATACTCTGCTGCTAAGTATTGAAGTTTATCTGCCTTGTACCACTCACACGATTGGGATAACAATTATCCAACGCAATTTCATTTAATATTAATTAAATCCAACCCATGCAATCCAATCCAGTAAATCAAACGCAGCATTCCATACTCAATTCAATTGCCCACACTTATTAGAGTGGGCACCAAATGTTAAGGGTGAGTTTGGTTCAGCTTTTTAAAACTAGGTTTTTTGAAAAAGTGAGGGTTTCAAAAAGTGCGGTATGAAATTGGAATTTTTTAAAAAGCTAAATGTTTGGTAAAAGCTGTGTTTTTTGAAAAAAGTTGTGTGTTTGGTTAGCACTTATAAAAGTAGGGATGGCAATTTTGCTCCGCCCCTCCCGGCTTCGCCCCATGTGGATTTTTCCCGCCCCGCAAAGGTGGTGGGGCAGGGATGGGGCAAGATTTTAGCCCCACACCACGGGGCGGGGCAGGGATGGGTTTAGACTTTTTAGATCCACCCTGCCCCGCCCCTTCCCGTCCCTTCCTTGCTCCGCGTTGCTAAGTGTTATAATTGTAAATTTTTCATAACCTAAAACCCTACTATTTAAACAAACATACCAATATTAGCTTGTTTTCTACCTAATGTGGTTTTTTACCTTTATTTTGTTATGTGTTATACTATGAGATTTGTTTTTATGATTATCTTGTTAAACGCTTGGATATATTATTCGATTTTTTTCTAAAAATTGATTTTATTTAATAGGATAAATTTAGTTATAATTTCAAGTATATTTTTATTAATGAAATAGGTTTCATTAAAAAAATTATACTAGTTGAATGGCAAATTAACAAAAAGTAGAGTTTTACGGGGTGAGGAGGGGATGGGGTTAGAAAGTTTTCCCCATCATGCGGGGTGGGGATGAGGCATGGCAAAACCATACAAGGTGGGGACGAAGACCTCATCCTTTGGCCCCATCTCGCCCAATTATCATCCCTATATAAAAGTGGCGGTTTGAGTTATAAATTACCAAAAAGAACAATGTATATATAAGAGAGTTTTATTTCATACTTAAATCAACTACTTAATAATACTTACTCACCAAAAAAAAAAAAAAAAAAAAAAAACCTACTTAATAATAATAATTTATCGTTAACTAAAATTTTTGTAAAAATATTGTTAACTAAAATTTGTTATAAAAATATTTTTACAATATTTTCATAACAAATCATATGTGGTAAGTTATTACTAATTTTAATTTGAACACACCACTTAATTTTTTTTTTTTTTTTTTTCACTAGTATTAGCTAGTAACAACCCATCACTTAAGATTTATTGTGAAAATATTATAGTAGTATTTCTTAATTTTAATTTCTTATTATTTATTTTATTTTTCTCTTTATCTCTTTTTCTTTTTATCCACACGTTTATTTATATTTTTTTTCATCTTTTTTTCTCCTCCCCACACGTATTCTTTACCTTCTCTCAATCTTCACTTTTGACTTTTCTTTTTGCTTTTCTTCTCTACCAAACTAACATTTCTTCTCTATAGGAATAGCAATTTTGCCCCACCCCGCAAAGGTGGTGGGGCGGGGATGGGGGCAATATTTTTTCCCCGCACTGATGTGCATGAAATATATACAATAAAGTACTCACATATCTACATATTTAGTCTTACTTTTATGTTATTTTGTGTTTGATTATATAATATTTTTGTGTTGTAGGTAACAAGGACTTTACATGCAAAGTGGGGCTAAACCAATTGAATCAAGCCAACTTAAATCCAGCCATGATGAATTCAATAGAAGACCAACTCAATTAAATTTAAGTCCAATTGGAGCAAGGAATCAAAGGAAATTTGCACCAAATCCAAGTTCAATTCGGATTAGGATTCCAGCCTGCACATCAGTTAGTATTTTCAGCATAACTTTTGGCTCAGATGTCCAATCGAGATGATTCAAGTTGGGCTGGAAAGTTAACTCAAAGGGCTACAACTTTATAGTTTACCAAAAGTCTGAATTCAGACATTGAATGGGCCGAAATCGTCGGTTAAGTGAAGCCTAAAAATCTGGGATTTTCTTCAAACGGAAATTCAACTTGTAATAGGATTCCTTTACCTATTTAAAGGCTCTTTAGGGCAAAATTCAAGGTTAGTGCTAGGGCTGGGGGCTGAACATAGAGAGCTGCGGCTACTTCTTTGGTTTTCTTCCATGACAGTTAATTTTATTTTATTTTTCTAATTTAATGTTTAGTATTTTATTTTCGTGTTTTCTTTCAATTACTATGAGTAGCTAAATTTATAATTAGGGTTGAGGATGAAACCTTGCTAAGGATTATCAGTAATATTTATGTGATTTAATTTTTCCCACAATAATTGTTCTTTAATGATTTAAATTGTTCTTGCTTCATATCAATTGACTAAGATGAGATTCTAGATATGAGTTCAATCATGTTTTTCTCATGATTTAGGATTTGTCTTAATTAATTGAATGCTTGGTTTATTAATTCTTGATTATAAAATTGGATATCGTTTGTGATTTGTTTGTCAATGGATACAATTTATGATTTGATTTTTAGAATTGGATATATCTTGTGATTTGTTTGGCTACGGATACAATTGATGATTTGGTTTTATACTTAAGAAGCGAAGAAGAATATGCTTTAGATTTTTAAACATAAGTTTTAATGATGATATTTTCCATGATAGCAAGATTGATTTCTAGATTATCATGTAGTGAGTTGGGAAAAATTAATGATCATAAATATATGCTGATATGACTTACAAGGCGGATTCCAAAACCTTAATTCCTTTCCATTGATTGTTTACATCTTTTTATTGCTTTATATCTTTTGCTTAGTTTAAATATTTGCTTAATTTTATTATTTGTTTAGTTTATTTAATTGCAAACAACCAATTTTTATTAAACTAGATTAGGATTAATTTGGTTAAGGTTTAATTAATTTTCCTACATTCATTCAAGTCCCTGTGGGTTTGACCTCGTTCTTGTCCAACTATACTTCGGTACGGTTCGTACACTTGCGAGTATTTTAAAATTTCACAACAAGTTTTTGCTACATTCATTCAAGTCCCTGTGACTTTTCTTTTTGCTTTTCTTCTCTACCAAACTAACATTTCTTCTCTATAGGAATAGCAATTTTGCCCCACCCCGCAAAGGTGGTGCGGCGGGGATGGGGGCAATATTTTTTCCCCGCACCCCGGGGCAGGGCGGGTATGGGTTTAGTATTTTTATCTCTAACCCGCCCCGCACTAATAAGGACTATAATTGTAAATTTAGTAAACCCTAAATCACTAATATTTAAAGTGAAACACAAGAGTAAAAGATATGAGATAAAATATTTTTTATTCTAAAACCCTATTGCTATTGCCGCCTCTGACCCATCCTTCTTCTCTGCAGTCCATACGTGTTTTCATGGTTCATCTCATTCACGTTACGTAGTGCTTCCAGACTTCCAGTAGGCAGGTTTGTTTCATGTTTTTTGCACATTTTTTTGCACATTGTTTCATGTTTTTTGCACATTTTTTTGCACATTGTTTCATATATTTGACTATAGTAGGCAGTAGGTTTGTTGATATATTCGGCCCCACATTGTTTAATGTTTTTGCACATTGTTTCATTATGTATTCGGCCCCACATTGTTTCATGTTTTTGCACATTGTTCGTTATGTGTTTTGCGCAAGAGGTGAGAGATCTTCTATTCAGTTATATTCCAAAAACATTAAAATAATTGCAAAACTGAATATTCAAAATTTCTTCAATTCCAGAACAAGCCAGAATAGTGAAGGGCTTACACTTAAAAGAGTTTTTTTTTTTTTTTTTTTTGTATATATCTCGCAGTAGTTGAGTTTTAGTACTCATTCTATTCGGTTATATTTATATTTTTATATCCAACTTATTTTTTTCTTTACCATGTGATAGAGTCATAGTTTTTAAAACTTATTTGATGGATAATCTTAAAGATTTTATCTTTGTTAATGTGGTTAAATACTTATATCTATATCTTAAAGATTTTATCTTTGTTAATGTGTGAAAGCATTACACACGGTTTAATTTACTTGAATTTTTTCATAAGTGATATAAGTTTATCTTTTACATTGTTCTACATTGTTTGTGTTGGAGACTTTTGGCTTAGGTTTTGGTGTATGTATATTACTTTTTTATGATTGCTAAGTTACTAAATTATCATAAATAATTTTTTTAGGAATGACTTCAAGTGAAAAAAATGGTAGCTTCAATGCATCTATCACACCCATTGGCAACCATCAATCTCCAATGATGGTAGATGAAGATAATACAACTCCCTGTTCAACTTCACTGGATAGGCCAGAAGATGCCCAAGCCCAACCTAACAATGAGATAACTGAGGAATGAGGGAGGTTGAAATCAATTGTGTGGAATCATTTTAAGAAAAGGAAAGTTGATGGGAAAGACAAAGCTGAGTGCGACTATTGTACGAGATTGCTTGTAGGGGGGTCTAAAAATGTTACTAAACATTTGCATGACCACTTAAAAATATGTCCTAGGAAAAAGTGAAAGGACATTAGGTATATGAAACAAAAAATTTTGGTGAGGGATCAACATAACATGGACTCAATGGCAGGTGTGAATGCTTATCATTTTGATCACGATGAATCAAGAAAAGAACTCGCACATATGATCATCTTGCATGAGTATCCCCTTTCTATAGTTGATCACATTGGCTTTAGAAGATATTCAACTTCTCTTCAACCATTGTTCAGGATGGTTTGTAGGAACACAATCAAGAAGGACATTATGAGCATCTATGATCATGGAAGGGAGAAATCAATGCATGAAATAGAAAAGAATCGGAGTAGAATTGCTATTAACACTAATATGTGGACTTCACAAAACAAAAGGCGAGGGTTTATGGTTGTAATGGCACACTTCATTGATGATTTCTAGAGATTACAAAGCCGAGTTATGAGGTATATTTTTTTAAGTATATATTCATTTTTTTTATTTAAATTTTTTTTCAAATATTGTATGAACTTATTTCACTGTTATTTATAATAATTTAAATTTCTTATTTTAGGTTTATTTATGTGCCATCTCCACATACAAAAGAAGTGCATTCTAATGTCCTTTTACAAACCTTGTTGGAATGGAACATTGATAGGAAGTTATCTACTATGACAGTGGACAATTGTAGTACCAATGATGCAGTTATAAATATTATACTAGACAAGCTTCAACGTAGTACCCTTGTTATGCGTGGATCAATGTTGCATATGCTTTGTGCAGCACATGTTCTTAATTTGATTGTTCAAGATGGTTTGAATGTTATTGGATCATGCATTGAAAAGGTTCGTGAGAGTGTGGGATTTTGGACTAGATCAACAAAAAGAAGGCAATGGTTTACAGATACAGCTCAACAATTACATGTTGAATGTACCAAAGAACTAGCCATTGATTGTAAGACTTGCTGGAACTCTACCTATCTTATGCTTTCTACTGCTATAGAGTATCGAGATGTCTTTTTTCAATTGAGCCAAAGGGAGTCATCTTATAAGTGCATTCCAAAAGAGGAAGAATGGGAGATGGCAAGTAGTATATGTCAAAGATTAGCATTGTTTTACAAGGTTACAGAGCTATTCTCAGGTACCTCATATCCTACAGCTAATCTTTTTTTTTTTCCTAAGGTGTGTGAAATAAAAATTGCTTTGAATTCTTGGTTCACAAGCCCAAGTGATATAATTAGGAGTATGGCATTTAAAATGTTAGAAAAATTTGACTGTTATTAGAATGTGATTCATGGTGTTATGGCTGTGGCAACCATTTTAGACCCAAGATATAAGATTGAATAGTTGGAATATTATTTTCCTCTTATTTATGGTAATGAAGCTGAAAATGAAATTCAAAGAGTTAGAGATACTTGTTATGAAATGATTCATAACTATACTTCTGGGAGAATGGGTAGGGAAGGTACTCGTGGCACTTGTGTAATTGAGGATCCACAAGTTGATGACTCCCTTCCCTTATGGACTTTGAAAGATATCTTAGTCAGAAAAAAAGGGTGGGAATATTAAATTGGAGTTGGAGCATTACCTTGAGGATGATCTAATGCCAAGAACTTTGGAGTTTGATATTTTGGCATGGTGGAAATCTAATAGGCCTAAGTATCCTACTTTGCAATGTATTGCAAGGGATATCCTAGTCATTCCAGTGTCAACTGTTGCTTCGGAATCAGCATTTAGAACAAGTGGTAGGCTGCTAAGTCCACATCGCAGTAAACTTCTTGCAAAGACCGTAGAGGCATTGATGTGTGCTCAAAATTGGTTATGGGTTGAAATCAAAGGTAATCGAATTCACTAGTTAATCTATTTAATGATTTATGTTGCTGCATTCTTCATTGTATTTTTCAATTGTTTGATTGAATTTGTTTTACTTTTTTTAGGCCTTTCATCTATTGTAGATGGAATTGAAGCTAATACATTCCAAAACATCCTTGATGATTCTGATGATGAAGAAGAAAGTGGTGTCACTACATTGGGAGAAAGCGAAACTTATTCTTAAAGAACTAGTCAATTTTTATTTGTTATAAGACAATGTTTATTTTTTTATGTTTATTTTGTTAAAGAACTAGTCAATTATCCTTGATGATTCTGTTCATGCAAAGACAATGTTTATTTTGTTATAAGAAATTTTGAACTATGTTGTTACGTATTAGACTATTTAAATACTTGGTTTATTTAAATGCTTGGATTTTAAAACTTTTTTTTTTTTGTTGTGATTTATATTATTGTACCAAAAAAATTATTTATATATATAAAATTGTATTAGGGGCGGGGTGGGTCCCCGCGGGACCCCAAGGGGCGGGGATGGGGCAAGGTAGTTTTCCCCTCACCCCGAGGCAGGGCGGGGATGGAGAAGGGCAACAACCATGCGAGGCAGGGACAAAGATCCCATCCTCCGACCCCACCCTGCCCCATTGCCATCCCTACTTCTCATTCTTCTAGAACATACCAAAAGCCAAAAGCTCTCACTCTTTCTTTCTCTTACTCTCTCACACATAGTCACACACACACACATAGATTGCCGACGGATGACAAAGGCAAGAGAGGCAACCTTTTAAATCGGGGTTCACGCATGCCTGTCGCCGGTCATTGATTGAAGATTGGATCAAAGCAAAGCAAACGAAAGGTAGATACTACATAAGGGAAGATTTCACTATATTCCGATGTTTTTTTGTTTTGCATTTTGAGGAATCTTGATTTGCAAGGGATTGATATTATTATTATTATTATTATTATTATTATTATTTCCTTAGCTTATTTGGGAATTTGTTATAGATTTTTTTGTGTTTGGATTTGGAAATTTGTTATTGAATTGGGGAAATTATTGTGTACTCCCGGAGTACCATCATTCATGTGAGAGGAGGGAGCACGCATTTATGGTACTTTAGGAGTACCTAATAATTTTCCATTGAATTGAACTTGGGCTAAACGCTATTTTTTTGTGGTCTTTGTAGCAATTAATTTATCAAAGGGTTCTGGGGCTACAAATGGCGATCTACCTTGATTTATCAAAGGGTAAAATTAGGTTTTCAATCAAACATGTGGGCAATTTCTTACTTGACTTTCAGATCCAATGGCAATATTGATCAAAAGCGTTGTTGCGTTTGCAAAAGCTCCTCAAACTTGTTTGTACGTTTTGGCTCAATTCTTTGCATTTCAAAACGCAACTTTTTTGAGAAAGCACATTTTGAAACATTACCAAACGCCTCATTTATTTTTTTGGTTTCAAAAAGCGCTTTTTGCTGTCTGAAAGTGCAAACAAACGGGCACTAAATTGTGAAAACATTTATGTCCACTTTTAGACTTCCTGTCATATTCACAAATAACTACACTTTATGGTGCCAAAGAAAGGGTTGCAACACCAAACTTCCAGGTCCGCTTAGTCTTTTACAATCAACAATGATATCTGTTCTATTATGGTTCCACTTCAATTGATGATGTATAATTAAAATCACAGTTGTGAAAACGTGAATCATATCGTAAATCAATTTTGATTTTCTATGTTGTTTATTGTTTCATATCGGGTATCATAAGATACACAAACATATAATAATATTTGTAAAAAATTATAGATATACATATATAAATGATATATTCATTAGAAATTTGAATGCATGTGTTTGTAACATACATATTCAAATTTATTATACCCAAATGTGATAATATATTACAAATGACCCAAAATAATAATTTCTTTTCACCATCTTCATCATCTTGCCTAATTAATTCCATCTAAGTCAATATTATTATCATGTTCATCATTTTGCAAACTTATTTTTTCATTAAAAATTTCTTCATCATCATCAGCCATTACCATCTATTCTTGTTCTTTTATTTTAATAATTTTTTTTTTAAATTTCTTCTTAGCATTCTAGTTTTTTAAACTTATAACAATAATGGGAAAAATAAAAAATAATTATATTGTCAATTAATACCTTATTCAAAGTATAGTAAAAAAAATTGTAAATATGAAAGTGAAGTGTAAATGTGTAGTCCAAATTTTATACGGAAAAAAAAAAAAAAAAAAAAAAAAAAAAAAAAAAAAAACAAAAAAAACAAAACAAAAACAAAAACAAAAACAAAAAACAAAAACTTATAGACATGTTATTTTATTATGATAAATTAAGTAACTTAATAATTTTGTGTTAAAAAAAGTTTAACTTGTTAAATTCAAATAACAAACACATTTTAAAGCATACATCTATGTATTGTACGATACGATAAAGTTCACACAATACATACACTATATCGATTCAAGAGTAGTGCCGATATGTCTTTATAATACAAAACTTTTTACCCACAATAAGTTAAACTCCCTCTAATAAGAGTAGTGCCGATATGTCTTTATAATACAACTTTTTAAACACAATACATCTGCTTCTGATAATTGTACTCATTATCATCATATCAAAACATCAATTAGTTTTTGGTGTATATGAAGATTGAACCTCAAATCTCTTATTCAATTATTAAAGACTTTTCTATTTAAAAAATAAATAAAAATAAAATAAAAAACTAGATACATAAAACCTTGTTATTGGCTTTGCCTATAAACTTACATTTAACATTATAAATTATACTCTAAACCACAGGATGCCAAGTAACAGGAAAATAGCAAGGTAATCTAATTTACAAAGCAAAACTATACAGAATAAAGTTCTTTACAAACGTTGTTAGTTTTGCACATTAAGTAGACAACAAAGATCAACCAGTAATGCAGTTCTCCCACCGACCATATCTTGAACTAAAGCACTCTCCTCCAATATGCTGAGCATTCTCAAGAAATACTTCACGGGCACAGAATTCCCAAGTTCTCGCCATCTCTCCAAGAGATATGGGCTCTGAAAGGTTGCGCAGAACAATGCTGAACTTTAACTTTGCATTTTCCGATAGTTCTTTACACTCTTTATTGTCATGGCTGTGTTTAAAAAGAAAACATTTTTAGTAAATCCAGCAATTCATTTATTTTAGTTTGAACCTGAACCTAGCATACTAGCTATAAAAAAAGGAATTCAAAATTTATGTTTCAATTATTTTTAACAAACCACTAGATCTTAGTCTCGAAAATTCATGAAGGATATATAACACTTAAAAACATTGGATACCACATTAAAATGTGTATGTTGTAGATCCAAGTGTGGGTGCTCATGCTCAGATATGCACCAGATTAAATCACAACTCATCCAACCTCAATCAGATACCAAAATATCTAGTGAAAGAGAGAAGTTTCTAATCTCTCACCTCCAGTGGACAGTCATCCCATCAAAGATTGTAGGAGAAGAATTTGGGTAATCAGCAGGAACAAGCAACAATAAAGAAAGCACTGGCAGCTGTAATCAGAAAGGGAAGAGCAAATAAACATTCTAGTAAAGAATTCAAATAATATGTTCTCAGAGAATTTACAATACTTACCATATGGGATGAAGCATACAGCAACTTCAAATTTTGACTCAGAGCCACAGTGCTATAGGAGCATCTGATAACAGTTCCTTCACCAGTTTTCAGTAGAAGCAAGATCTTCAGTTGAATCTAAATCTATCATGGTTTCTACTAACTGCTGGTTTATGCATTTGATTTCATTCCGGAGTTCATTTTTTGGCTGCAACATTTTGTGAAGAATAAATCCATGTCAAAGATTTTAAGGACATGCACATCTCAATAAAAAAATGGAAAGGATGAGAACAGTGAAGTTAACCATAATTCAATTTTTAAGTACAACAAAAGAAGTCGATAGTCTTGAGTTAAAATGCACTGACATGGATAGGGGAAGAGCTAAAACAAATCATATGGCCAATAAACTGAAGAACTAATTCACGAATTTGAATGACTAATACAACTGATAATTTGTTCTGGTGATCGTAAAAACTAAATCATGAATAGCATAAACAAGGTGGAGACCTGAAAGTAGTAAACAAAATATGCCTAAGTCAACTTACCATGTATCAATTGCATAGACCAAACATGTAACACATTGCAAGTAACTTTGCCTTTAATATCATAACAGGAAAGTATTTTATCTTTCCAATCATTTTCAAAATGTTAGGCTATTCATTCATAATATATACAGCATATGTTAACATAGGAAAAAATTGCAGACCAGCCAATCTACCACAGGTATGGAAGGAGACTGGTTCTAACAGGGCATGCAACACATTAAAGTCCAATTATCAAGTATCAACAACAATCCACTAAATAGCAAATGATTTAGGAGCAGAATGCATACCTCAATCCTAGGCCGCTTGATCTGATATCTTGCAGTTGAATCTAGGTCACTTAAATCATCAGCTAACTGCTTAAAACCACAAATTTCATTGGCAGATAACAAAGTTGCATTATGGGCCATGTAATTGATCTGGTGCTTCATCTTGTCCACAAAAACATGTCCATTTTGCAACCTGTAGTTCCTTGCTTGTATTTGACATATCATTCTACACGCCAAACCCGCACCAACAGAACCTTTGGATACATTATCAATTGTGGTTCCAGCTATCATATCAATTTCTTGAACAGAGGCACTCAGTGCTTTTTGTGAAACTGATTCTACCTGAAAAATTGTTTGATTTCTCAAAATCCACTATATAACAATCTAATTGAGAAGTGATAACAACTGCAGTGAAGATTCTCTTATGAGTAATGGGTGGACCAAGACACGAATGTTTAAAAAGTCTTTCTTCAAAAAGAATGAAGAAATTTTTTTTAAAAAAAATTGTCTCAATAACAGTGATAACAGATAATTTATATCCATTACTATTAAAACTTTGTTGGACTATGTATATTTTTTTTCTTAGAGCAATGAAGGGAGGGGATATACTTACCGCTTTAAGTAAGCGCTCAAGTGGCTGCTTTGGAGCAGCTGTTTGCTGATTGCAATCTGAGTTTGAAAAGTACAGAAACAGAAGAGGGGTGTTTCTCAAGGTCTACTGGTGTTGCAGATGGAAAACACTGTACCAGCTTTTGAAAGAGGTGACCCTAGATTTCGTTGGCTAACTTGAAGAGAAGAACCCTGATATATTTGAGAGGTGGAATGAAATTGGACAGGATTTCTTGGTGGTTGAGTTTGATCAAGATGTTCCAAGTCAATTGAGTGACAACACTGAAGAAATCTTGAACTAATACTGGGTTGGGCAATCTTCTGTAAAACACCTGTTGCTTCCTCTGCTGAATTGACTGAAGTCGATTTTCTTGCTTTAGGTTCTGTGGCTGCATCGTTTGATGTATTTTGTGTTGCTTCTGTTGCTGGAAAAGCGATGATAGTAGAACTCTTCTGAAACGAATTTTATAGTGGAATCAAGTGTATTCAGACTGGAATTATGAGAAAATTTTGTCTGTTTTGATGAACCGGTGATTGCTTGGTGCACAGGCGTTGGATAATCATGCTGCAATGGGACTAAAAACATTTCTTTTCTCCAATCTCGCTTGAGACCCAGACTGAAGTGAATTTATCATTGTTGGTTGTGAATTAGGAAACCCTTGCTCTATTTCTGAAAGTGGAGATTTTACCAATTGGAGTGCTTCCTGAGGGTAACTTCACTGGATGAAAGTGGGGTCTCACATTTTTTGTTATGCTGCAGCTGAGATGGTTGGGATTTGCAACCAGAAAGCTGAAGTTGCTGTGCATGTTGTTGTACAGGCCACAGAATTTTTATTCTTCGTGTTACTATGATATACAAATAAAACAATTGCCTGTAAAATAACCCTGAAAATTTCTGCTCAGAGAACCGTACAATGTCACTTCTGGGAAGTTTTTAAAAAAAGTTATCATTTTCCCAATTGAAATAATTGATTTCTTGAAATTTTCAGGATTTTGTGCCTGCAGAAGGAAGCAGATAGTTTAAATTCAGACAGATAGCAAACAGGATGCCAAATCAAATCTGGTAGTGGCATATCAACAACAAAATCAATTAGTTGGATCTGGCAATCCATGAAAAAATGACAGTAAAAGGTAGAATGAATGAGATACCTGCTGAAACATGTCAACTGCTGTCTTCTGTAGTCTTTCCAAATCTTCTAAGCAATTCTCCCTCACAGATTGTAGCTGAAAAGCACACTCAAATGCATTAACAAGCAAGAAAAAGGCTCCAAATCTTATATTAAATTAAAACAATACATAAGGAGTCCATAGCCCATGAATATGCTTGACACTTTCAGCACAAGCTATAAGAAGTCTCAACTCCCATCCCACCCATGATAATTAGTATTACAAGCCTAACACTCATATACGCCCAATGTCCCATTTTCGTTAGGCCTAATTAGAAAATCCAACCTTTTAAGGGAATATCTTTTAATGTATTGGTCTTTCCAAAGAGGACTTCATATTGGAACATCCCAAAATGGAATAGGACATCTAACAAATTGGGACGAAGGGAGTAATAAGAAGTGCCCAAAAAGAGGGGCAGGAGAACATGCTACTTTGTCATTGAGGGTTTTTTTTTTACATTTTGAGTGGAATCATAAAATCCTCAAAACTTTAAGATACTATCAAGTATCAACCTATATATCAGTCAAAAAATAGCCTAGCCTGTAGCAGATATGTTTTTGTGAGTGTTTATACATACACAAGGACATATAGACATGTTTGTATGTAAATATTTAATAACATGCACAAGTCCTAACCCACAAGTCCCCTACTATTTGGAAATCCTCTATTGGAGAAAAATTAAGCGTAAGTTGGTTGGTTGGAAGAATGTATTTGTCAAAAGGTAGAAGACTGACGTTGCTTAAGAGTATATTATCTAGTCTTCCAACTTTCTTTTTATCTCTTTTTACTATTGCTACACATGTTGCCAATAAAATTGAAAGGTTGCAAAGGGATTTTTTGTGAGGGGACTCCAAGACACATCTGGTGGGATGGGATAAGGTGTGTGCACCTCTGGAAAATGGTGGGTTAGGAGTAAGGAAATTAACCACTTTTAATAAAGACTTACTAGGGAAATGGTTATGGCGGTTTGGGGTTGAGGAGACAAGGCTTTGGAGAAAGGTTGTAGCTCTAAAGTTTGGTGAAGAAATTTTGTGGGGGGGGGGGGGGGGGGGGGGGTGATTGGACCTTCCAAGCTAGATAGAGGGGTACATGGGTGTGGTTTGTGGAGGAAGCATCCAAATGGGCTAGGACGTTTGAGGACATGGAAAAGTTCCGATGACCAGTTATTGCTTCTTTCAATGGCTCCTTTTGATTGGTCTAGAGCTTGGAGACTCACCTCTAGTGATTCTCTCCCCATGTTCCTTAGCTCCCTTCTTTGTAATTAGTATCTTTTCTCTCAGTTTTTTTATCTTCTTTTTCTGTAATTTTTATCTCTGCCTTATGATTTTCTGCATGAGGTAGTATTTTTTTTTTAAATATACATCTTTATTACTTATCAAAAAAAAAGGGTTGGAGATTATCAAGCTATGAAGCACAGACATGGGAATAAAGGCATTAATATCAGTGTCAGACACATGTTGAACATAAGTATGCTTGAGACATGGCCTAATGCAATTCCATGGGGCATCTAACAAAAAAATATATTATTTATTTTGGATTTGATTAAGACATGGTAAAGACACAGCCAGAGACAAAATTTGAAATACAAAGAACAAATTGAAAAAGGATGGAGATTAAATTACTAATATGCCTCAAGTATAGAAGTGAAAGGATAAATAAGTGGAGGTGCAATTTTGTGATTTCCTTCAATTATGCCCTTATTATGGGACAAGTGGAATATTATCATGGTAGCAAAACTGGTGATCTTAGGTTTGAACCTTGTCCCACTCTACCTCCTATTTAAAAGTTATAATTCCCAAGTGTCCCACTTATCGAAGGTAAATGATTAGATCAACTATTTCCTAACAACTAAATTTTTTTCAGAAAATGATAGTTTATCAATATTTTTGATAGGTATGATAGTTTATCAAAATTAATTAATTAATTAATTGTCCCTACCATGGTGTGCCCTAGCTTTTCAAGAATCGTCATGTCACTGTATCCAATGTAATGTCTGTGTTTGTGCTTCCTTAGTTATCAAAAAGTCCACAATTGTAAAGTCTATATTACCCCAAAAAAAAAGACAATATATGTTGCAAAAGCATGGTAGTTAGATAATCCAACACACTAAACCAATTTTTTTTGGATATTAAGACAAACTATTATTTAAAAAGAACAAAAATACCTTTTGATATGCCCAGTCACACCAATTAGCCACATTTGTGAGTTCGTTTGGAGCAGAGGAACCTAATGATGCTTCAAGAAAAAAAGAGAATTTATTGAAAGTAGGACTTGATATATTCCAAACCAAAACACTGCCCCAGTAAAGAAACTTCAAGAAGAGAACTAAGTAATGAATAATAACACTACAAGAACATGAGGTTTACTAGCTAACAAAACACCAACATTCATCTGTCAAAATTTCTTGACAGAAGTATAAGAATGACAATAAAATCAGCAAATGACTGAATATTCTCATACGGTTAATACGTAATACACACACACACAACGAAAGGTGAAAAATGTAAGGGCTAAATGGAAGGGCTAAAAAAGACTATTGCTTTTCTTTCTTTTTTGTCTCTTTGGAAAGTAACATTTCATTTAAAGAGAAAAACAAGAGAGGTGAGGCACCTCTTATATAAGATGCACTAGCCAGCAAAATTTAATCACCAATGGAAAGAAGATGCAGCCAGAATAAGGCACCAATAGTTTGCCAAAAACATAAAATAACCTTAATAGGAAGAAAATGAAGTAATCCCAGAAAAATTATAAGTTTCTATCAAACATAGCATGCTTTCTTCATATTTTCATTGAAACTTTATAAGGGATTACAAAGATTGACTGGTCAAAGACACATAATAAAAATGGTTTCCAAGGAAAATTATTAAGTAGTCTAAGACATTCCCAAGACACAACTTACTAAACAATATTAAATCTAGACATACTTGGATACTCCACACCTTTTTAGATAGTCAAATACAATTTTGAAAACAAAATTTAAAAGAAACAACTAACATATTTATAAAAATTCCAAGCATCAAAATTCTCATTTTATTCAAAGATCTTAGTTAGCACCAAAAGCAGATTGCAAAACATATAACAGATCGTTTGCAGCAGATGCACCTTCTTATACTTACACTCTGGTTTTTAGTTTTCACAGATATTGTATGAAATTCAATTAATTTTACAAAAGTGTTCTTTGTCAAGCAGAATTTTGTGTAATTAATATACACAGAGAACTGATTTCAGTGTAATCATCCCTTTTCTATCTGCTGAAGATATTTGAGCAGCTGATAACTGCAATAATTAAAACCTTTTCTTTTAACAGCATCCCAATTTGATCCGTATACGCAAACTATTTGGTGTAGACATCTTTCAATTTATACTTCATTCCCTAACTTTTTCTTTCATCTCTTGGGTCCAATATATGAATTATCAATTTATTTGCAAAAGATTTTCTTCTGGATTTAGATTGGCCAATCTAGTCAGCCAATGTATAAGAATCAAAATATTATTTCTTGTTATTTTACATTTTCAGCAATCAAGTCAACCAAAATAAAATAAAATTTTATGAGTACCAAAAAAAAATGAACAGAAAAGGTTTACAGAGTAATTCCAAAATTTAAGATTACCAAAAACAAATGAACAGCAGGTTATGATGCAATTAAAGAGCATTCAACAAGGTTTAATTTCATCAAGAACACAAATATACCTGTTGACTCTTCATGGAGCACTCTCTGTGATTGAATTTGCTTCTGCTGATCAAGTACATTCTGAGACTGAAGCAAGACAGCTGATGTCTGAAGCATTTGCCGCATAGTTTCCTCTGATAGATTAAGTGTCACTGGAGAACCTTGTAGCTGATGAAACTGAGTTGACTGTGAAGTTTGTGGGACCTCATGTTGTGCAGCAGTGACTTCCACAGGTTGAAGCATGGGTGTCGGAGTCTGATGTGACTGTAGTTTCAAGACATTAGACTGAGGTGCAACCACCTTTTGCAGTTGCAACACACCGGAAACATTAATTGGCAAGCCAAATGGCTGCTGGAATGTATTTGATTTGTACCCTTGACTCAAGGAATTTTTCTGCTCCTCTAAAGTATTTATTTGCTGCGTAAATTGCTGATTCCAATTAAACAGTGTAGCACTTGATTGCTGCTGTGGCAGCTGTTGATGCAACTGTTGTGATGAAATTTTCTGCTGCATGTGTTGTTGCTGAATTTTTTGTGATCCAGCCTGCTGCTTTTGTGGAAAGCAATTATTGTACAGCCTTTGCAACTGGTGATTTTGCAACTGCTGAGGTTGGTCTGGCTGGGAAACCACCAGTTGCAAAGGCTGGCTTGCAGACATCTCACTCTTGGTAGTGGCAATAATTGGTTGCAGCTGATCTACTGAATTTCCCATAACGTTATGAGCAAATCCAGGCACATTCCGCAACCTTGAGCTGTCCCCAGTTGCATCTGCCTCAGAAAACTCTGTATCTGTAATAGATCATGGATGGCAAACACAGCATTATATTGGTAGACATAAAGCAATGGCATACGCAGTTTATCATAATTGTGAGGTTCAATGACTATTAAGCTGCTAAATATCAGGTAAAATGCTACTTTTTTTGAAAGATGTAAACTACAATTCCTTGTAGTTGCTTATATAACCCATATCAACCTAATACATGCTTGCTACTCAACATATACCAGCACAACACACTTATATACAGAGCAATACGAATCCAAACAATTCAGGGTATCAAACCAACCCTAGTTGTTAATTCCTTAAGTGTTTCTATCTCGCTTGGTACTATATCCCAGGTGTGACTTTACGTTGAGCTCAATGTGTTCATATGAACACCTTGACTTGCAAAAAAAAAAAAAAAAAATTACATACATAATTATTCAAGTGGGCTGCGAGCGAAGGGAATAAACCCCGAGCGGGATCAGAGGGCACCTCCCTCCAAAAAGGAGGGGGAACTCTGAGCCCACACAGGATACATGACCGACACTGAGCACTGCAGCAGCAAGCGGGTTAGCCAAGCAGCAGTGGGATGAGAGAGAACTACTTCTTCAATCAACTGTAAGCAGATAGAAGTAGAAATCTCATAACTCTAAGTCCCCATCCCCCGCCTTTCTCTCTAGGTAAGGAACTTAACTGACTGCATCTACTCCTTTTCTATTGCCTCCTTAAGCGTATCAAATGGAAGGGCTTTACGCAGGGAATTAGGGAAGTGGCTAAAGATACGTTACATTAACTCACTTGAGGAGACAGGTAAAGCCATACACCAGTGAGCTAATGAGGCTCTTAAAGGGAATTCTCGTCTCATTAGAGAAGAATATTGCGCCGAGGAAATTCATACCTACGTTCGTGACCCATAGCCATGGGGCACTTCACTCCCTTCTTGGAACCCTTCCACTCAGTCTTACTGTCGCAAAATGAAGCTTGAAGTCAGAAATACAAGACTATATTCCGAAAAAGGAAGAAGGCACATCGTCTAACTAGTCTGATCTACTAGCTAGAAATAGGGCAAATGAAAAAGCGGCAGCCCTTATTGATTGAGCTAACAGAGAGCATTGCAGTCAAACAGGAAAGAGGAAAGAAAAAGAAGTGACTTACGAGAATACAGAATACTAGAGCGATGACTACCCTAGAAAAAATTCCTAAGGTCACCCTACCAATTCCTAATTTTGTATCTTGCTAGGTGTTAATTCCTAGGTTTAATTTTATTTTTTCGGTTCTTGTTGATTCTCAATCCCCTTTAAGAAGTTTTCATGCATCACTAAGTCTCTTGTTTTCTTTCCCTTGTGAAATGTCCCAAGTTCATAAATATATCCTTCTCTACATCCTTCACTTGCTATATAATTTGTCATAATTCTAAAATCTAATCATATAATTTGTCATATGTCTAAAATATAATCTTTTGCAACCGCCTTTTGGTTTCCTTTCTCGCTCCCTTGCATTTTCATATGCCCCCCAGATTCTATATTTATGTAGACTTCATAACTATTGATCTTTAACAAACTACTGTCTAAACTTCTTAAAGTACCTTTTTAGACAAAATTATTGGAATACAACTAGCCCTTTTCTCCCACATCCTATCAACATATTCATTTAAGTATCATTTTTATTTAACCATTCTATCTCTAAACAAAACTTGCTTCGCTCCTATTAAATTCCACCACATAATTCTTATTTTTCCCCTTCCTCCATCATTTCTTCTCCATCTTCCAACACAAACATCTAGTGTCATCAACGTATATTGTGTTGTTATACTCTACTAGTATCTCTTTCCAATCTTTATGACATCCTTTATCAACCTTTCAAGTAAAGATAAAATAATTTAGCATGATTCCCACTTCTTGAACCAAGTGTTAGAGCACTCACATCAATAAGTTTAAAATAGAAAAATATGTAAAATTTACACAGTTTTGCCTGAAAATGACTCACATCATTTTTACACTTTGCAAAATTGCTACAGTAATTGTGTAAATTTAAACTAACACTATTCATTTTGTATTTATTTTTTTATTCTTTTTTTATCTATCCTGAGGACAGGAAGAGAGTGAATGGTGGTGTTGTGTGTGAAGAAAGAGAAACAATTAAAAATAATCAAGAAATTTTGATATTTTAATTAAATGTAATGTAAAATATATAATCTAATGTAGGGTTTTTTGTAAGGTGAGTATGTAAAATAGAATAAGTAGGTTCTTAGGCTAAAATAAAGAGGAATTTTTGCATGAATTGATGCAAATGATCTTAGCCAATATTAAATCATAAGCCACTATGTAATTAGGATAGCATCCTTGACTCGCTTCTTAATGCATATCTCTACCCTCCATTTTCCTCTCAAAACTGAACTACCTTTCCCAACATGATTATTCAAGTCTCCCCCAACAGAAATTTTTTCTTTATTGGTATCCTTTGAAACAATTCATTCATATCCTCCTATAAATGTTGCTTAATGGATACTTCTAAACTTATTTGAGGATCATATATGCTAACTATGTTAAATGTCTCTTCCCCTAAAACAAGCTCTATTAACAAATTTCTCTTCTATCCTCTTAACCTTGACATCTTCCTCTTTAAAGCTTTTATGTACAATTACCCCTATCCTTCTCTATTATTGCTCGTTAAATAACAGCAACAACTAAAAACATTTCAGCTCCACAAAAGAATTGCAAGAAAAGTGTATTCATTACAATGAAAAAGGACAGGATACCTCTTAAGACATTCTATAAATAAACAGAATGTTACAGCAAACCTTAGCAAGGTTTTTTTTTATTATGATTATTATTAGTAACTAGTAAGTTACACACACATCCAGTGGGTCTTGAACCCACGACCTCACACTTTATCCCAATATTATGGGAAGATGACGTATTAGTTGAGTTATAGGCTCATTGGAGCAAAACATGGCATGGCTAACAACTTCAAGTATGAGACAAATAAATAAAAGACATATGAGTAAAAAAAATTAGCAGCCACTGAACTTTTCTTGTTTTTAATGTTTCCTTGCATGTTGAGTTGAGGTTGAAGGAGGAAAGGAAAGATAAACTGTGCAATTTATAGTGTCTAAAATCCTGTTACCTTGGCTGGATGAGGAAGCAACAATGATGCTGCTTGAGTTATCCATCAATGCCATCTTCTTACATATTCCTTTTAGATAAACATCCTGAGTACAGAGAACATAGATATATCCAATTAAAACTGAAGGTCAACTTCACAGCCTGTGCATGGTCTTAATGAAAACAATAAACCAAAGTTACGCATAAATGAAGATTGAAGAGGTACTTATTGTTATTAATTTTTCTGTTTAAAATACATCACACAATTCCGCAGGAAAATAATTGCTGCAATTTCATCATAAGTTTTCAACTGATAGATTGATCCATGTAGCAGACAAGAGAGATACCAACACATATTGTGAAGAGCAAGCAGAAAATAGGCCAGAACCACATTGATCAGAGTTCCCCCATCTGCCAATCCTTCCATAATTTTTTTATTTGTGTTATGTATTCCATTTTTGGGTTATTTTTTAAAAAGCTTTATCAAGAAGTCAACGTGAGGAACAAAATGAAATTTTTTTTAAAATATGCTGCAAGTATGTCCCAAACCTATTCCAGAACAAAATTGACACAATTTGAGTAGAATGTCAAATGAGCACCCAAACCTAAAAAATCTGAACATAACATATCCTTGCCCCCAACGAGCTTCTCCATAAACAAACTGCTTATATTTGCTAATCATTGTCGATGAAGCCATCAAATAAGAGTCAAGGTGCTGTCTTTATTGTGATTTTTGGTTTCAACATCTTTTCATAAATAGCTCCGAAATGGAGGGTCCAATCAAAGCAAGAGTCATATAGTTTTAAATTTCTATTTTCTTGATGATTAAGTAGGTTTTAAAAAATAAATAAATAAATAAAAATGGTGAGTTACACACACACCTGATGGGTCTTGAACCCACAACCTCACCCACCACCTAGAACTCATAAGGGGTGGAGGTGGCAATTGAGATAGACATCTTTAGATTTAAATCAGGTTTTAATTTAGGTTTTTGTTTTGCAAGTAATGGTTTCATTTGTAATGAGGATCAGATCAGTAATTTTTTGCAACTCCTACAAATTGAGGAAATTTTAGTAATAGAGTCAAGTCTAGAATTTATTTTGAAGATTCTAAGTGTCTTGAGTTTATTTGTTTTCTTTTAGTCCAAGTTAGCCTTTATTTAGGCTTATTAGGTCTTTGGTTCACTAGTCAAATAGGACTCCTATTGCCACTAACAGAAGAAAGAGTCCTACACACTAGTGCTCAATGTACTCAAAAAAATCAAAGATTTTGATTAATTGATATTTGAGTTATCTCTTTTCTTCTGTACTATGAAAAGAAAAAGAAAAAGAAAGTAAAAAACAAAACAGCACAGACATTCAATTATCCCTATATTTTGACTAGAATAATATAGGCACTTTAAGTCCAACAGAGACATAACTGCCATCCTCACTCCATAACCGTGTGCAATTTTTCATATTGCTATGAGAATCAATGTACAATCTAATATGCGATAAATGTGCAATTTCTATGTTTAAATAGAAATTGGGAGATCCACCAAGAATAAAGAAAAACATATAAACAATTGCTTACCTCCTTGAGTATATTAAACTGTAAAAGCCCTACCAAGACCCACCGACTTTTTTGAAATCAAGAAAGGTTTCAAGGGCTCAATTAAACAAGATTGCACATTGTTATACACCAGATAGATCATTGCTGAAACATATTGCATTATTGAAAATCTATTAATAACTGGGTTTAATAGTAATTGTTGAGCTACAGTGAGACCAAATCTACCCAACCTTGGCCATCTCAAACTCAAGCATCCATTTTGCTTCACAAGTTCATTAAGTAAATGTGAGCACCAAAGTCAAAAAGACTTAACATCACAAAAATATTCAGTGGTATTTGCAATAATTGGCACTTCCTCTTCCCATAAGCAATTGGTGGAGGATGAGATTCATGGGTCCTAGACAGCTGCATAAGTAGTATTTAACAAGCAATAAATCACATAAATCATTAGAAAGACTACTTTAAGTATGCAACTCCAAATCTAAAAAGAAAAATGAAACCAAAAAAAAAAAAATAGAACCCTAAATCATAGTTGAACGGTAGAAGAGTGAGATTTATGCAAAATCACATTTCATATTTTGTTATTGACAAGTCACACACATTAATTCAGTGGATGAATCCACGACCTTATGGGAGAAGGAAGTCTCATTAAAGCTAGACTTCATTGGCAATACACATTTGGTCTAAGTAAATAAAAATTTACTACTTATACTAATTACTTTTTTTCTTTTAATAAAAGATGGTAAGCATACAAGTAATTGTTAAAAGCCAAGAACTAGCACAGTGAATTAAAAAATAAATAAAAACAAACAAGGAAGTTGCTGAAAACTGTGATTGACAAGTGTACCTTGGTTGTTGCATAGCGGAAGATCTTTTCCTCAACTTGTGCCGCAATATTAGTAAATCGATTGAGACTATTAGGATCAGAAGAAGACACCCTACTCATCAATTTTAACAATCTGCCCATACAACAGTTACACTTTAATAAAATCCAGTTACAACATCATCATGGAGCTATAGGCAATTGAAAATTTAAAAATAAATAAATAAAAATAAAAAATAAAAAATAATATATAAATATATGATATCACAAATTAACCTAGGAATATTAAATCTGCCACAAAAAACTAAAATATTCATGAAATATTAAATCCGACAGACAAACTATCAAATACAAAGACAAGTAATTACGCACGAAAGCAGCAAGTAGAGCATAAATCATGAAAGCTAAAACTCACATAAAATGTTCAGACAAACAAAAGCTCGATGCAGATTCACTTATCCAAATTTGTTCTTTAAAAAGTATTAATTAATAGTATGTTACTGTTTTAAGTCTTAAGTTACACCTAAAACATCACTTTTTCGTGAGTAATAAACTTATTAATAATGTAAATTATTAATAACTAAACGAAATACAAAAAGAATATGGACGAAATGGAAGTGATTCCATAAAATCTATAAAGAGTGTTGCTATTTGTAAGACCCCACACAATGGGACCTATATTATGAACCATACAAATGTGACACAGACACAACTATTCATCAATTCTTAAAACACACATGTTTTATCAATTAATGGCTTAAATACATGATCAGTCCGTAAAGTAAAGTTTAGGGCGATCATGTTTAAGCCCTTCGATGATGTGGCCAAACTAAAAACGCTCCGTAAGGAGTAAAAAAGATAGCTTTAAACTTCAGAGAAGTACTAAAATGGCTTTGGCCTAAATAAAAAGCTGCGTTTAAAAGTATAAAGAAAAACAAGTAAACCTTAGGCAATCACACTCTTATTGAACAAAATATATTTGAATTTTGAATTAAACAAAAAAGACTGAGAAAAAAGGTTAATAAATTAAATAAGAAAATAAAAACAATAAATTTAGTGTGAAGGAAGAAAATTACAATTTATTGACAATTTTGTGTCTGATAGTAGGCGTAAGTTGAGCTCTCCAATCATCGTTCGATGGTGCAGTGGGTTCAGTTTTGATAGTTTGTTTGCACCCAATATTCTCCTCCATCTTTCTAAACCAACAAAAATAACCATAACTGTTTTAAACTACTAAAGGAAGAGTCTTGAAAACAGAAAAAAGAAAATCAAGAATAGTAAAAAAGACCTAACGTGTTATATAAGAATCCAAAAAAAAAAAAAAAAAAAGCCAGGGAATACACAGAAACCTTGCTTACAGCTTTCTTTGATTTTCTTCTGTTCTTCTTCTTCTTCTTCTTCTTGTTCGGCCGGGGAAGACAGAGAGAGAGAGGAAGTCGAAGAGTTCGCGGTAGTGGAATAAGACTATGAAAACGCTATTTGAATGCTTTGAGGTTTGGCCCTTCGCTTTTGTGTCGAGACTGGAAACGTGTGCTTTGCTTTTATAACATTAATTATTGGGATTCAAATATTCTAAATTTCTTAAGACACTCTGCCAAATAAATTTCCTTTAATTTTAACTATTTTTTAACGATTTAAAGATATAAATTTTATTATGCCAGTATTCTATTAATAATATAATCTTAATTATTTTATTTGTAACATTATTTTCTTATTTTAAGAGTATTATTAGTGAAATGTTGATATGGCAAAATTTAGACCCTTAAATCATAAAAGAGTGCTTAAGATTTAAAAAAATCTATTTTGTAGAATATCTTGGGAAATATAAAGAATTTGAATCCTATTTATTGTTGCACAAGTTGAATCGCACACAGCCCATGTTTTGTTCACTAATGCACTCTATATAGGCATTGTCCTAATTTTTAAAACTTAGTACATAATTCGTGTATACCTATATTATTTATAAGAAGATTCCCTTTTAAGACTGAACTTTTATTTGGTTTAAAAATACCCCTAGACCCTATGTTTGATATGGACAAAACTCAAAGACAAGCTAGTAAAAATATATCTCTAATTCCACATAAAATGCCTATAAAATAGGACATTCTTCTATTAATCCATGTCTTCAAACAAACTTATCCAAAAATTAAATTAAAAAAAAAAGTTCTCAGTCCACTTTGATATTTCCCTTAAGACCACATTTTTTTACTTTATCAAGACTCACTAGTTTCTTTTATTTATTTTTTCCCTTTTCTTATAAAATATTTTCTAGTTTCCTTAAGTCCTAATCTCACGTACACTAGACAAAAAAGAAAAAGAAAAAAGAGCAGCATGTGATGAGGCTAGTATAATTGAAGAGAGACCCTCAAGTCAATTCTAGTCTAGACTCTTGTAAATCATGACTCTTTGGCTTATGTAAATAAATACCGCATATAATATATATTAATAATTCAATAGTTGGAATGAAGAGATTTCAACTTTAGACATCTTCATTAAAATATGAAAAGGTTTTAGTTGAGCTATAACCTCTTGTCAAATGCTAAATATGTTAATGGATACTCAATTGCACTAGTTAAAGAATGATCAACTGCATGTCATTGTATTAGGAAGTAATAAAAGCTAATAAATAAATGCAAATTATTTAAATGAATTTTGCGCAACTCCCCAAAATAAATCAATCAATACTGCATTACTTAGAAGAGTGTGGAAAATTATTGTGTACTCCCGGAATATCATAAATGCATACTCCTTCTCACATGAATGTGAGTTCCACTAATTAAATTCATAGTAAAACTCACTATTCATATGAGAGGCGAGATTCCGCATTTATGATACTCCGAGAGTACCTAATAATTTTCCGAAAAAGTATAATGCTGCAATGGATGAACCTTAGCCCACGTCAACCCAAGAAGCAGTTGTGGCCTCTTGGAATCTTGGATTCCTCCTCCGGTAAACGGCTTCAAGGTTAATGTCGACAGAGCAATAGGCCAGCTCATCTTTTAGCTAAGAATGTCAAGGGCATAGTTGATCTTTCTACTTGGATGGAAGAGAATCTTTGTTTCTTAGAATAAGTTTTTCTCCATGATGTAATTTCTTTTGAAAGTGCTTAATAAAATTTCTGTGTTTCCCACCAAAAAAAAAAAAATTTATACTAATAAAAAATTTAACCTTGACTAATGTCCTTCTATACTCACCAACAGGACCCCATAAATAATATAGTACAGACTAGAATAATATGACTCTTCGACTTATGTCTATAAATATTAGTACAGATTACACCTTTATGATTTATCACAACCCTAATTGTTCAACTTTTTTTTTTTTTTTTTTGAGAAACAAACTAACTATTAAACACACACACTTAATTACACTCTCTCACCATGCTCAAACACATTACTTAACTCAAAATACCGCTACAAAAGGGCCTAATTGTTCAACTAATATCTCTTGATAATTCTTAATATTTTCAAAAGGTAGACATGCATTATTCAAATACCTGTCCTGTTATAACTCTTGAAGTATAAAATAATAATAACAATAATAATATAGGATTTTTTTAGTATCAAATATGGGCATAGTATCCTCATGCTTTTTAATGTCAAGAAAGTACTATATATAGGATTTTTAATTATTAAATATGGGCATAGCACCCTTGTGTTTTTCATGTTTTTGTCATATTATTTTTTGTGTTTATTTTTAGTTGCATCATCCAACGTGAAATGCGCATACCCAGACCCACGCATCATGATATAAGTATTTGTTGATGATATATGATGATTATTTAAAAAATAAGCCTTTTAAAATTAAAGAAATTGTATATGTTTGATTTTAATAGGTTTTTTTTGAAGAAGATAAAATCTAATTTAATCATTATTTCTTTTTATTTTTATTTTTTAGCTATTTTATTAAAAAGGGCGACCAATAATAATTGTTTTTTTTTTAACTTTCTTTAAACTTCAAAAAATTAAATTAGAAAATAAATATTCAAATGATGATGTCAAAATTGGATTTCAAAAGCATATATGCTAAATTTAAAAAATGTTAAAAATTTTCTTTTTATATTGTATATTGATGTAGATATAAGCATACTGGAGTTCCAAAAAAAAAAAAAAAGATATAGGCATAAGGAATAAAAAATGAAAAATATAGCATAAATCCGATTTGAAAAAAAAAAAAAAGAATTAGACATATGTCAAAGTATATAACAATTTTTTTCTCAAAAAAGAAAAGTATATAACAAATTTGAATAAAACTTAGGAACTAAAAAAGTGTATAAAATGGCTATATATGTTAAGTTATCTCTTTAAATATATTTCAATTTAGTAACATATCTATAGTATCTTAAAAATTTGCTAGCCTTACCACCATGCACCCTTGTTGCGATGGTCATTACACAAGTATAAGGATATGTTTGGTACACTGAATGGGGATTACGATAGGAATTGTAATCTTTATTACTGGTAATAAAGTGTGTTGTAATGTAATAACTAAATATATTCATTAGTTTGGTTGTGATTTATAATATTAGAATGAAACTTAACATTTATTTTAGGAAATATTTTACTCATACAATTATATTCCCTTGAAAATTGTTATTTTTAAATTTAAGAGAGATATGTGTTATTTTTTATGATTTTTTATTTTTATAATTGTTAGATGTATATGGAAACTTTGTTTATTTGGAAATATATTAAGTTTTGAAATTATTGAACTTACTAAGGAATAGCTAATACAACATTTTAAAGATGAATAGTTATTCCTCATTTTGAAGAATAACCATTCATAAGGAATGATTATTGTAGGGATCGGATTTGCCTTGAATCCAGAACAGGAATGGATCCAGGCCCACAAAGCCTAAACAATAAATTTGTAGAGTGCGGGAGAAAAAGCTAGTCTGAATCTAGGGCAAAGATATTGGATTATAGCGTTAGAAGGAAAGAGTTATACGCATATATCTGTACAAAAAGTATCCTCGGACATGCCCTAATACTATGACTTGAGAGTACTCAATTCTTTATGTTTTCTCTTTTTTCTTCCTTCATTTGTATTATATACTATGGCTTTTTTACCGTTTCCTCCATCCATGTGTGGGTCAGGCATTGAAAGTCCTTTTTTCCACTTCTCTTGCCTTTTCTTGAATCTTCCATTCTTAGCTGTAAGGCTGCGTGTTCAATGTTCAGGTATCACCTCCACATTAATGCGGCCAGAAGGTTAGCTGGACAGCATTTAATGCGGAGGTAACAGTACCCCCAGATATTTGTTATTTCTCACTCTTATCCTTTATTTGATATTTTCTCATTCATTTTGTCGCAAGGTTTGTCCGAGGCGTTACTCTAAGAGACTAATAAGTTTACCAGCCACCTCGGACAGAAGTTCCGAGGTGGATATAGTCCTCGGACACGGTAAAATTCTTCACAAGCACTCTTTACTTCTCCTCGGAGTGTAACTTTCATCTCTTCCTTTGCTGGTCGTCCTCAGATACTCTCTTATCCTCGGACTGGATATTGGGCCTGGCCCTTTCTTATGCAGTCTGTATATATGAGACTAGATATTGGGCCTGGCCTCTTCCAATGCAGTTTGAACACATGGGATCAATTGGCCCCCACAATAGCCCCTCAAAATCTTGCTTTTCGGCTCCTCGGGAGAAAAGGAGGATTTTGATTCTCTCGTCTGATCTGCCTTATGATATGGTTTTATTGGGTCAAATCACAACAACACGTGTTTATTTTCTTGTGACTCATCCCTGAATCTTCAGTGCCTAGGGCGTGCCTTCATTTAATTTTGGCAACTCCTTTGTCTCCCACGTTCAACGGTTGGATGATAATTCAACGACGGTTGAGCTTTCTGGGAATTTGAGCGGGCGAATTCCTGCTCCTAATTTTTGCGCCACTATAAATAGTCTTTCAAATCAGTTTCTTGTCACTTTTGAACGATTGCGTTATTTTAGAACCTGATACTTTCTTTCTTTCTTTCATTCCTTTGTGCGTCTACAAATACCAAAATTCTGTCCGAGGACCATTTCTCACACCTGTAAGTCTTCCTAAACTATCTCCAACTCTTATTCCTTTTATTGTAAAATTTCCCTTATAGGACCTCTTAGAAAATGGGTAGATTTAGGGAGTTAGTAGATACCGAGGAAAAAATGAGGAATTTTAGAACTAAGTATAACATCCCTCCACATGTGGGCGTTAGGTACGCGGCACAGGGTGAGTGGTATGATGAAAGAAAAACGAACGAGGTGGTCATCCTTATGATTGCCTTCATAGAAGGAGGGATGACCATTCCCATGGGCACCCTTACTAGGAATTACCTTAGGTATTTTAGGTTATCCCCTACACAATGCGCGCCGAATATGTTTAGGGTATTAGGATGTATAGAAGCCCTAAACGAAAGAATGAACCTAAACCTAACCCACCACGATATAAACTAGATTTACAACCTTCAACACCTAAAAAAATCAGGGATACTATTTAAAATCCAGGCACGCAAAGGTTAGGATGATTCAGTGCCTCCCTGTATCTAACAAGGGATTAAAAGAAGATTTTCTAATCTTCTCTGGGCAATGGCATGATGGCTTACCATGTCCAGTTAAAGAGGGTGAGCCAGGTGGGGAACTACCTTATTTACTCTTCATACTTAGCTTTACATATGTTGGTATTCCCACTGTTGTCGGCTGATACTGATGTTACTCCTCATTGTCTCTACTGACATTGCAGATCCCCGCGCCACTACGCCTTCAATACGCTTAGTTAACAAAGCCAGCTTGGATAGAGTTCTTCGGGCTGAAATTTACGTCAACGAGTCTGACGGTCAGTTAAGAGCAGCTCATCTCATCCTTGGCCACAACCCCATTTCGCGCTCATTCCAAGTTCCTTTGTGCGTGATAAAGGCCAAGGATCCTCGGCTTCGCAGAATTATCGTCGCTTACGAAGGGTTTGTAGTCCCTCAAGGCGTTCCTCTCCCCAGATACTCCCCGCTCAGTGAACCATTGTCTGTTGCCAGCCTTGCAGAAGTAGCATCATCTTCTCCCCCCATTTTTCAAGCAGAGGAGGAAGAAGAAGCTGAACAAGAGGAAGAAGGTTTTGTGGACCTCACCTCGGCCACATACGATTACGAAGTCTTCAACCAATCTACTCCATCACCTAACACTCCTGAGGATATGGGCATCTAGAGGAAACCCCAACGCAGTCTCCAAGAATTATTGGAGAGCCAGCCTGGAAGGGGGGAGGCTGGGAGGTCTGCCCAACCAAAACTTCCTCCTCCCCCTCCTAAATCCCCTCTTCGTGCCCCTCAGCCAGCTCCTCCCTCTAGGACTGAACAACCTGACCCTAAAAGGAGAAAAGAGCCCAAGGGCAAGGAAGTAATGGAGACTGGAAAGACTCGTTCTTCCAGTGAAGAAGAGGCCCATAGGCCAACGAAGCAACTGAGAATTAGCCACGCCCCCAGCCGAGGAACAGAGAGGGGGGAGGTTCAACCGCCCGAACCTCAAGCATGGCTTCCAGCCCCCATGCTTGGTGGTGAGCCTCTGACTGATGATGCATCAATCAAAGATTACAATGGGGGTATAGGCTGCCATGTGGCCTCGGTATTGGAAGAGACCCTCCTGCTCTCCAAAGATATGGTGGAGCTTCGAGGACTAAGGAGGAACGAAGTCTTTCTTCAAGCCAAACGGTTTTTAGGAATGGTATGTATTGTTACTCTTTCAATCTTTGTTCTTTTCTTTTCACTTGGCATAACACTTATTTCATGTTACTTGTATGTATATACATTATTATCCTTATATATTTTTTGTGTTTGTTTTGTTGTTGTCTTTTTTTTTTTTTTTTTTTTAAACAGGCTGTTCAAAGTACATTCAAAATGGAGGAAATATATCACTCCGTCGCACAGCAGTTAGACGAAGAGAGAAAAAGAAGAGTCTCTGCTATGCAGACATTGACCATTGCTGAGAACAGCAATGCTGACCTCAAGGAGAAGCTGAAGGCCGAGGAGCAGCAGAGGAAAAGCACTGATGCTGCCTTGAAGGGGGCTGAAACACAAGCTGAGAGCCAAAGGAAGCTGGCCAGTGAGGTTAAAGGGCAATTGGTTACGGCCAAGGAGCAGATTGCTGCCCTAAGGCAGCAACTGGAGGAGGCTAATAGGCTAAAGGTCTTGGCTGAAAAAGCCAAAGTGCAGGCTGAGGAGGACAAGCTCAAAGCCGAGAAGGAGAGGGACGAGGCTGAGCAACACGGCTACGACGTTGGCGTAGCTGAGACCGAGGACGCTCTTCGGGCTGAGGTCCCTGCCGTCTGTCGTGCCTATTGCGCCCAGACTTGGGAATAGGCTCTCAACCAAGCTGGGGTTGAAGCTTCATCAGGGCTGAGGAAACCAGAAAGCATTATCTTCCCCTTAGCCCTGCAAATTCCTAAGCAGACTGAGACAGTCCCTCTCGCGCCACAATTGACTAATGAAGCCCCTCCTCAACACCCCCCTTCTACTGTTCAGCTAAAACAGGGTAGAGAGCAAGAGACCTTGAAAGACTCTTCGTTGGATAAAGTGACTGAGGTTCCTCAGCCTGAAGCAGCTTCTCAAGACTTTGAGAAGCAACTAGCCTCAGTTACTTTACCTGCAGAAGGGTCTCTTAAGGAGAAAGAGAAGAAGAGCCCTCCTGAGGCAGCTGACGAGGCTCCCAAATCTAAATTTCAGATTAAGTTGAAGCCTTAGTTTCTATATTTGTTTTTAGGATAATGATAATGACTGTACTTTCATCTTTTGTACTTAAAGACCAATTTTGATAATGTATGAAGCATTTTTCTTTATTTCAAGTAATATTTGTCAGCATTATTGTTTTACTTAGTTGTATGATATTTACTTTGCTTTATTCCCCATCTACTCTCAAAACGCGATACGTTATTAAGGAGAAAACGTACATTATTAAGGAATACGATACATTAATAAAACATAATGTTAACTCTCAGAAATGTATTTTCCTTCTACCAAGTTCTCTAATAGGTTTCACAATTTCCAAGCAATGTCACAACACCTAAGTAACAAGCAGGATGTGAACATATTGAAACACTCTTTCGCTTATTTAATATCCATGAGGTTTATCATGACTTATAATACAGGCCAAAACTTTAATCCAAAAAATAATAACTTATATTCAAGATCATGTTTTAAAGATTTTAACACAATATATACTCCATTGAATATATTCCTTAACATTGCAAGGACAATTATTTTTACAATGTTCATGGTCCGAGGACTAGACACAGATGATTTTCCATTTCACCTTTTAAGAGATGTCCTGAAATATTAATTTCCACTAAGTTTGTGGTTCGAGGACCTGACATAACTTAGTTTCTGTTTAATATTCCAATAGATGTCATAGGATATTAGTTTCTACTAAGTTTGTGGTTCGAGGACCTGACATAACTTAGTTTCTGTTTAATATTTCAATAGATGTCATAGGATATTAGTTTCCACTAAGTTTGTGGTCCGAGGACCTGACATAACTTAGTTTCTGTTTAATATTTCAATAGATGTCATAGGATATTAGTTTCCACTAAGTTTGTGGTCCGAGAACCTGACATAACTTAGTTTCTATTTAATATTTCAATAGATGTCATAGGATATTAGTTTCCACTAAGTTTGTGGTCCGAGGACCTGACATAACTTAGTGTCTGTTTAATATTTCAATAAATGTCATAGGATATTAATTTCCACTAAGTTGATATAACTTAGTTTCTGTTTAATATTTCAATAGATGTCATAGGATATTAATTTCCACTAAGTTTGTGGTCCGAGGACCTGACATAACTTAGTTTCTGTTTAATATTTCAATAGATGTCATAGGAAATTAATTTCCACTAAGTTTGTGGCCCGAGAACCTGACATAACTTAGTTTCTGTTTAATATTTCAATAGATGTCATAGGATGAATGGAAGCAAGGAAAAACACAGTGTAACTTTTCTTATCAATAGTAATATCTTTTCAGATTATTTACATTCCAAGGATGAAATACAGCTCTCTCATCTAAATCTTCTAAGTAGTATGCACCTATTCCTGCTACCGAAGTAATGCGATATGGTCCCTCCCAATTGGGCCCCAATTTTCCCCAAGCAGGGTTTTTAGTGTTTCCCACAACTTTCCTCAAAATCAAATCCCCTAGGGCCAATGGTCTCAACTTCACACTCATATCGTAGCCTTGCTTTAGCTTGTGTTGATAATAGGCCAACTGCACCCTAGCATTTTCTCGTCATTCTTCAACTAGATCCAAGCTCCTCTTCAGCAATTCGTCATTCCCATCCGAGGTGAATGCGCTAGACCTCATGGTAAGGAAACCGCTCTCCAGAGGGATTACAGCTTCAGCCCCATATGTCATTGAGAAGGGGGTCTCTCCAGTAGACTTCCGAGGCGTTGTCATGTATGTCCAAAGAACGTGTGGTAGCTCTTCAACCCATCTTCCTTTGGCGACATCCAGCCTCTTTTTAAGTCCGTTTACGATGACCTTATTAACAGCCTCGGCTTGCCCATTTCCTTGTGGATAGGCTGGGGTGGAATACCTGTTCTTTATCCCCAAATCAGAACAGTACTTCCTAAAAGTTTTGCTGTTAAATTGAAGACCGTTATCTGAGATAAGGACGTTGGGAACCCCAAATCGCGTAACTATGTTCTTCCAGATGAATCTTTTAACATCCACATTCCTGATATTGGCTAAAGACTCAGCTTCAACCCATTTAGTGAAATAATCTGTGCATACCAGGAGATATTTCTTGTTTCCCATAGCCTTGGACCCACAATATCTAGGCCCCACTAAGCGAAAGGCCACGGACTAGAAAGAGGGTTGAGTACCCCTCCAGGCTGATGAATATTAGGTGCAAACCTCTGGCATTGATCGCATTTCTTGACATATTCCTGCGCCTCTTTTTGCATGTTTGGCCACCAATATCTTTGGGTAAGAGCCCTATGAGACAGTGACCTTCCCCCTGTATGACTTCCACAAACTCTTTCATGTAATTCCTCTAGAAGTGACTCTGATGCTTCTGGGTGCACACACAGCAAATAAGGTCCAGAGAATGAACGCTTGTATAATTTTCTATCCTCGGATAGCCAGAACCGAGGAGTTTTCCTTCGCACTTTATCAACTTCAGACTTTTCCTCAGGCAAAACATCTTTTTCCAGGAACAGTGATATAGAATCCATCCAGCTTGGATCCAGCGTGATCTGATGTATCCGTGGAGCACCCTGATGCGTCAAAGCTTGCGTATATAGGTCTTCCACCAAGACTACCCGAGGCAAATCCTAGGCCGAGGACGTGGCAAGGGTGGCCAACGAATCTACATGGGTGTTCCCACTTCTAGGAACATGAGACAAGTCAAAAACTTCAAACTTTTCTTGTATACTTCTGACTTGACCTAAATACTCTTGCATTCTTGAATCACGTGCCTCTAGGTCACCTCTTACTTGTCCCACAACCATTTTCGAGTCCGAAAAAGCCCTTACTGTCTTTCCCCCTATTTTTTGAACCATCACCATTCCCTTCAGCGAAGCTTCATACTCTGCTTCATTATTCGTAGCAGAGAAATTCAGTCTTAAGGATTTCTCGATGGTAATCTTCTCAGGGGATACCAGTACTAGCCGCACTCCTAATCCCCATTGATTGGCTGCTCCATCAACATATAATTCCCAAGGCAGTAGGCCCTGAATAGAGGCCACACCTACCAACCTTTCATCCATTGATTCGTCTCCCATTTCCATCTCCTCTGGACATTCAGCAAACTCGGCCACCAAATCAGCGAGCACCTGCTCCTTTACAGAGGTACGGGGCATGTACTTTATATCAAAAGCCCCTAGAATCGTACCCCACTTAGCTACCCTCCCTGTGTAATCGACGCTCCTAAGCACTGACTTGAGGGGGAGTTGAGTCAGAACAACCACAGTATGCGCCTGAAAGTAATGGGGAAGTTTCCTTGTGGCATGCACTACAGCCAGTATCGCTTTTTCTAGTGGCAGATAGCACACCTCAGCCTCGTTAAGTGACTTGCTCACATAATAGACTAGCCGTTGTATACCATTGTCCACCCGTATGAGCACAAGGCTTATGGCATGTGGAGCAACAGCAAGGTAAGCAAAGAGGACTTCGTCCACCAATGGGCTAGACATTATGGGTGGATAGGACAGGTAGCGTTTAAGTTCTTGGAATGCCGTGACGCACTCCTCAGACCATTGAAACTCTTTCCATTTATGCAATAGAAGAAAGAAATGTCTACATCTTTCCGCTGACCTAGATATGAACCGATTTAAAGCTGCCATCATCCCAGTAAGCTTCTGGACTTCCTTTGGATTCCGAGGTGGTTGCAAGCTATTGATTGCTTTGATCTGATCTGGGTTTACCTCAATTCCCCTATGAGTCACCATGTATCCTAGGAACTTTTCTGACCCTACTCCAAAGGAGCATTTGGAAGCGTTCAGACGCAACTTGTGCTGCCTCAGGATTTCAAAAATGTTTGAAAGATCTGCTAAGTGCTTGGACACTAACTTGCTCTTCACAACCATATCATCAATATAGACTTCAATAGTTTTTCCCAACCGTGGTTCGAATATTTTTGTCATCATCCTTTGATAAATCGATCCCGCATTTTTTAGGCCAAAAGGCATTACTTTGTAGTGGTAGTTCCCCACAGGAGTGACAAAAGCCATTTTTTCCTGATCTTCCGCGACCAATGGTATTTGGTGATAACCCTGGAAGGCATCCAGGAAACTCATCCAAGGATGGCCTACTGTCGCGTCTACTAATTGATCTATCCTCGGCATAGGGAAGGGGTCTTTGGGGCAAGCCTTGTTAAGGTCTGTAAAGTCCACGCAGACACGCCATTTTCCTGTCTTCTTCTTCACCACCACGGTATTAGCCAGCCATTGAGGGTAGAATATCTCTTTAATAGCCCCTGCCTGTTTAAGTTTAACTACCTCACTCTTGATTGCCTCTACGTGTTCGTTTGAGGGGCGCCAAGGCGGTTGCTTTTTTGGAGTGGCTTAGGGATCTACATTTAAACGATGACAGATGAATTCCGGATTTAAACCAGGGGCTTCATAGGCATCCCATGCAAAAACGTCTACGTTTCTCCTCAAAAGTTCAACCAACTCTTCCTTCTCCTGTAGGGGCAGCCGAGCCCCAACCTGGAAGAATCTCTCAAGGTCGTCCCCTATAATCACCTTATCCAGGTCCTCACAATTCGTCTCGTCATCTGGCCCACCGTGCAGTGACGATGAGGTTTTTAACTGCTATAAATCATTTTCCTTACTGGTCGAGGCGCTAGTCTCTGGTTTGTGCTGAATTGCCGCAATTAAGCATTGCCTAGCCATAAACTGGCTTCCCACTATCTCCAGCACTTGACCTCCAGAAGGATATTTTACTTTCTGATAAAGGGTGGATGAAACGGCACCCAAGGAATGCAGCCATGGCCTGCCCATAATGGCCGTGTACGGGGAAAAAGCGTCTACCACGATAAAATCTACCTCAACCACATCCGATCCAGTTTGCACAGGTAATCTGATCTGGCCCCTAGGGTCAACCATCTTACCTTCAAAACTCACCAAAGGCGAGCTGTATGTAGACAACTCCTCGGGCTTTAAACCCAGACCCTTAAAGAGGTCAGGATACATAATTTCCACTGCACTTCCCTGGTCAATCATGACTCTCCTCACATCGTATCCACCAATTCTAAGGGTAACTACCAGAGCATAATCATGTGGCTGTATGGTTCCCTGTTTGTCCGCTTCTGAAAAACTCAACACTAGAGGGACATTCGTCTTGACTCTCTTCGACACTGAATTAGGCTCATCATCGGAGTAATGGGATACTGACATTATCCTGGAAGGGCAGGATCCAGTCCTCCCTGGGGTAGCAAATATGACATTGATGGTACCCAGAGGAGGCTTCGATGCAGGATTTCCCTGAAACGCTGCACCATTCTGGCCTCCTCGGCCACTGGAATGATGCAATAGATGCTTTAACCTCCCTTCTCGGACCAGCTGCTCTAAATGGTCCCATAAGTTCTGACAATCTTCAGTAGTATGACCATGATCTTGATGATAATGGCAGTACAGGTTTTGGTTACGATTGATTGCTTCTCCTGCCATTTTATTCGGCCATTTAAAAAATGGCTCATTCCTTACTTTCTCCAAGACTTTCTGCACTGGTTCCCAAAACAAAACGTTGACCGCCTGGGCGTTGGCAGATGCAGATTTTCCTGAAAAGTCTCTCCGAGGACGATTGTTCTGTAACCGATCCGACCTGGAATCCCTCCTCTCTTGGGGGATCACCTTCGCTTTCCCTTTTCCTTGCAACTGATCTTCCTCAATTCTTCTGTATTTGTCAATCCTATCCATTAGCAAGCGTACACTGGTGACAGGTTTGCCGGTGAGTGACTTTCTCAAATCATGCTCCGCCGGCAATCCTGCCTTAAATGTACTAATGGCCACATCATCATAGTTCCCATCTATCTCGTTAAACATTTCCCAATATCTATCTGAGTAAGCCTTCAAAGTCTCTCCCTCACGCATAGACATAGATAACAAAGATCCTAAAGGCAATGGTACCCTGCTACATGTTATGAAGCGAGCGTCAAAGGACTGGGTAAGTTTCTTGAAGGAGTCGATGGAATTTGCCCTAAGGTCATTAAACCATCTCATTGCCATTGGACCCAAGCTGGATGGAAAGATTTTACACATTAGGGCCTTATCCTTTGAATGGACGGCCATTTTTTGATTAAAATGGCTAACATGCTCTACTGGATCTGTCCGACCATTATAAAGAGAGAAAGTTGGTTGATTAAATCGCCGAAGAAGGCTGGCACCCTCGATCCGACGTGTGAAAGGCGATTTAGCGACCTGATTTAATGCCTCGTTCATGGCTTCGTTTCCTAGACCCTTATGCGCTGTACCTTTGCTCTTCCGCCCATAACTACTGTACTCCTCATCACCGGAGAAGGTTTCACTGGGCGGAGTTCTAGATCTCTGCCTATACGTGTCATTATCGATATCCCCAGAAGAAGACTCAGATTCAAATGAGGCTCGCCTCCGCTGTGCGCGGCGTAGCTTCTTCTTCAACTCATTAATTTCACGTTGCACGTCTTTCTCATTCTCTGCATGGGACACGTGACTTTTCCCACGCGATTGGCTCCTATTAGTGCGCATGGTTTGCCCACTTTGCTCACGATCTCCCCTTTGTTGAGGGTTGACCTCCGATTGGCTATGTTGCGAACCTCCTGATGCCGCTTGGTGCGGATTGTCATTAACCTGATGTGGCCCTATTGTTGGTTAATGACAATCCACACCAAGCGGCCCTATCGTTGGTTGATGCGAAGCTGACTCTTCCATTTTATGCACTAAACCAAAATCTCTTTCTGATCAGATCAAGTAGTTTCCCACAGACGGCGCCAATTGTAGGGACCGGATTTGCCTTGAATCCAGAACAGGAATGGATCCAGGCCAACAAAGCCCGAACAATAAATTTGTAGAGTGCGGAAGAAAAAGCTAGTCTGAATCTAGGGCAAAGATATTGGATTATAGCGTTAGAATGAAAGAGTTATACGCATATATCTGTACAAAAAGTATCCTCGAACATGCCTTAATACTATGACTTGAGAGTACTCAATTCTTTATGTTTTCTCTTTTTTCTTCCTCCATTTTCTTTTTTCCTTCATTTGTATTATATACTATGGCTTTTTTACCGTTTCCTCCATCCACGTGTGGGTCAGGCGTTGAAAGTCCTTTTTTCCACTTCTCTTGCATTTTCTTGAATCTTCCATTCTTAGCTGTAAGGCTACGTGTTCACTGTTCAGGTATCACCTCCACATTAATGCGGCCAGAAGGTTAGCTGGGCAGCATTTAATGCGGAGGTAACAGTACCCCCAGATATTTGTTATTTCTCACTCTTATCATTTATTTGATATTTTCCCATTCATTTTGTCGCAAGGTTTGTCCGAGGTGTTACTCTAAGAGACTGATAAGTTTACCAGCCACCTCGGACAGAAGTTCCGAGGTGGATATAGTCCTCGGACACGGTCAAATTCTTCACAAGCAGTCTTTACTTCTCCTCGGAGTGTAACTTTCATCTCTTCCTTTGCTGGTCGTCCTCGGATACTCTCTTATCCTCGGACTGGATATTGGGCCTGGCCCTTTCTTATGCAATCTGTATATATGAGACTAGATATTGGGTCTGGCCTCTTCCAATGCAGTTTGAACATATGGGATCAATTGGCCCTCACAATTATTCCTTGTAATAAAAACATAATCAAACTAAAGAATAACTAAACCATAGGAATATCTATTACATTAGAGCGCCTCTTACAGTCTACCAAACATACCCTAAGTGCTTGTGGGGTGCGGGAGGCAAGAGACAGGGTTTAAGTCTCCAGGAGGAAACTTCACACACATATACACTTTTTTTTTTTTTTAATCACACACATATACACTTAAATTAGGATAGAGTAGAATTTCTATCTTATATAAAAATAAATAAATAAAATAAAAATTGGCTAGCCTCTTATAACACACATTACCAAAGTTGTACATATTATACCAAAGGGCATTTATTTAATTTTTCCAAAGGAATGAAATGTTCAATACTGATTAATAGCGTTATATTATTTCATATACTATTTCAATTGAATCATGTGTAACTATGTGGTGTTAGACCTCCATAAATTTTCTTGTAATAGTATTTCAAAAAATCAACTATAAGATTTCATTATCTCCTTATACCCTCCAAAATTTCAAATCATCAGGATGATCAAATATTAATATTTATTTCGTCATAAAAGTTTAAATATCAATTTTTTAACTTAAAAATTATACAAAAATTTGTCCAAAAAAAAATATTTATAAAAAAGCAAGAGTTTGTAGATCAAGTATTAAATAACATTAAATTAACATGAAATTTCACTTGTATATTAAGAGCAATTAAAATATGTAATCCAACTGTTAGATTTTCAAAAAAATAATTCTATAAAAACTTGTGAATTTTAATATCATAGAGTCACATTAGGTGTAATTAGATCTTAACCTTATGTGTTTTGTGTTTGTGTGTCTGTGAGAGAGAGAGATATAGGGAATATTTTCACCATCTCAAAAATTTGGCTAACACCCTATAGTCTTCAGGTACATTTGGTATCGTCAAACCCAATGGCATCGTCAGACACTCGAACAAGTGTAACATCTTGGCTTAATAATAAAGGACTGCCAAGCCACATATGTATCGTTAGGTATCCCACTCATCTCCTAGAGCAACGGTCAGAAACTAACTCGTTTGACACTACGTCATTTGATAGAAGATTCCATTCTGACAAGCGAGACTCCATACTTAGCTCCACCTCGTTTATGCGTCCTCCACTCAAGTATCTTTATATGGAAAGAACTTTTACGCCACATCCAAAAATCTTGTTACGTATTCGTCTCCTCCAAACATGGGAAGTTAGGCCTAAGGATCTTTGAGCATTAACTCCATACTCTTCCTATAAGGAAAGAGCCTACATTCACGGGATTTTGGTTAGCTCTATACCACTATATAAGCACCAAACCCCCTCTTCTTCAAGGTATGTAGAATTTCCTAACTCTTAAACGTTTAAAGTTGTTGGAAATCATTCAATCACTGACTTAACCTTTAGAGGGTCTTTGGTCGACACCCCACCGGTACTCTTTATAGGTTCTTCACCATTTGTTCCTCAAGTACCATAAGTTATTATGCTTGTGGACGATTAACTTACTGACGATTTTGTACATCATTAATAAATAAATATATATATACACACACAAAAGTTAAAATCCACATATTTATATGTCCAATATATTACCCCTAAATAGCATGTTTTACTAATAATATTACATGAATGGATTGCATGGGATGAGAAACTTGTCTTTGCAACATACCCATAAATGAAAACTAGTAAAACCCTAAATGTGTTGGTACATGGGATGCATGGGGTGTATTAAAACTTGAAATCTTAAAACTAACCTTGCTTTTTATGAAGTTATTTTAGACATCTAAAATATGTCATTGAAGTTGTTTGTTTATTTAGACCCTTGTAAACATAGTTTGTTTAACCTAATTTAAAGCTAAGTTATTACTTAGTTCAATTAAATAGATCTAGGTTAAACAAATATCAATCATATCATAAATAGCGGAAAAGTAAAGAAGATAAACGATAAGATGACCTAGGAAAACCAATGAAACAATCCAGTTTCAAGGTAAAAAACCTGGGGAGAATTTAACCTAAACAATCCACAAGGCAACAATTTGCTAATAGAATGGAAGTTTTACAATAGATTTAACCCTAAATCTAATGCTACCTCTTGTAGTACTTACTCATGTGACCACACGCAGCTCTAAATCCACGGACTATTCTATCTTAATTCATTGCATACAAACACTCCAATTAGTGACTTTGAGAACTCTACTCAAAGATTTTGATCATCAACACAAACTCTCCAGTTTGTAACTCCAAGACCACACTTGAAGGTTTAAATCTCTAGCACCTTTGATGACTAGTGGTGGCAGCAACTTCTACAACACTAGATCTTAAGTTTCTTCAAGGAATATTGCCGGTAGAAGATTTTAGAGAGCTTTAGGTACAGAAACCCTAGATCTACAATAGGAGGCATAAGAAGCACTCTTCTCTCTCTAAAAAAACCACTTTAAAATGTGTCTTGGGGTTTCCTTTAAATACTAGTAGAATTAGATTAGAAACCCTAATCACTTAATAAGCTTATTGAGCTGCTAGACTTTAATTTAATTTTGCTAATCCGTGCCTCAATTGGTCGAACCACAGTCTCGATCGGTCAAACCTAGCATGTTTCGAATTTCCTAAACCTAAAGTTTCCTTATTCTTATATATAGACTTGCAATACCTTGAGCATTGTCTAATCATACGTATAGACTGTTTATTTATTTATTATAAGCTCATACGTATAGACTTAGTAATCTATATCTAGATAAGTTTGTGCTTACAGTTTGCCAATTGTTCTAAACTTTTAGAACCTAAAAGAAGGCAAAAATCTTTTAACTTAACTAACACTTTGTGGTATTTTCAACAACAATATCTAGGGTTCAAATCCTCAATCCTCTAGTGTAACTATCAAATAATAAAAAATAAAAGCATTAAAGAATGATAATTAATAATTATATAAATGATAAATAAAAATGTCATAATAGGTAAACTCAAACATATTATGTCACGCCCCGCCCCCGTGTGCATGATATTGTCCTCTTTGGGAGTGACACGAAGCCTTGTCCCTCAAGGTTTTGCTCTTCCCACGTGACACCAAGCCTCGTGGGAAAAGGCCTCATGCATATTAAGGGAGGGGACCCCTTATGAACCAAGCCCTGGACACTCATTTGAGTGATGTGGGACTTTTGGCACCAAGCCTTACTCATACCCTTAGAGGAGAGTTGTTCTTGGCTCTGATACCATTTCTCAATTTATGCATGTGGTCCTAGTTTATCGCTTAAGTGAGCATCCAGAACCTGGTTCATAGGGGGTGCCCTCCCTTAATGTGCATGAGGCCTTTTCCCACAAGGCTTGGTGTCACATGGGAAGAGCAAAACCTTGAGGGACGAGACTTTGTGTCACTCCCAAAGAGGACAATATCATGCACATGGGTGCGGGGCATGACATAATATGCATACAAACAATCCAAGGTGGTGGTTTTGTGGTAGAGGGGTTGCTCCAATGTGTTTTTTTTTTTTTTTTTTGGGGTGGGGGGGGGGGGGGGTAAGCACATTGTCCTAGACACAATTTTTCCTTGCGAGTGCACCTTAGTCATGTGGGCCAAGAGGCAGTGGGTTGGGAGTCACTACTTAGTTCAGGTTTAGGAACCAAGTTGAACCCTACTCAAAGTAAGGTTTATGCACCAAACTTTGATTCTAGAGATAGGGTATGAGATGGGAAGGAGTTAGAAATCCAAGTTTGCCCGGTTGAATGAGATGGCTTCCACTAGTTTTGATAGGCCATGTTTAAATAAAGAAATTATTAAAGAAGCCCTATATCCTAACCATGCACTTATTGCATTAAATACAATCCACAAAGAAATCACAATACAAAAGGAAACATATTTAAAATTCAAATTAAATAAGATATATTTAGATATGGAAGATCAAAAAAAATTTTAAATCAAACATGCAAGGAAAGATTTTATTTTGGAAATTAATTAAAATTAAACCTACAATGACAATGTTTACAAAAGAAAATATAGCAATCGATCTATTAATTAACCTAATCGTAGAAATTAGAGTAAACAAATTCATAGAAAATATGGATGTGAGAGACCGGGACTTTTTTGGGGAGCTCTCAATCAAAAGAGAAAGGTATTGGCACCTCTCTTTAGGAGTAATGTGGAGTTGCCACATATTTTTTATTATAAAAAATAAGAAAAACTATGTAAAGTACATAACTGAATAATTCCAAGTTTCATTAATAGAATAAATGAATACAATTTTGATAGAAGATCTTTGCATGGCTTTGGTCCTACATACAATCTATGTAAAAAATACCAAGCTTTGGTCCCAAATACAATCTACCAAAATATAAAATAATGCACTATTTCTACGAACCAAAAACCTAAAGTTCGGGGGCAAGGTTACAGAATGGGAAGGTGTTAGGCACCCATTCTGTCTGGTCTTCTAGACTCTAAAATGATCAATTTAGTACCCTTGTATGATATTAACTAAATGTAACAAATGTCATGTTAAATTTTAGATCTAAGGTTAATCCACTATTTTTTTTTTTTTGAGAAACCAAAAATAGGGGCCTTTATGGTTATATTACACCCCGGGCAGGGAGCCAGTACCGAGATCAGCTTGATGAGGTCCAGCCCAGTACAGTGTGAGGGGGCCAACCCTCACTAAGTGTTCCCACCAACGAACTCCTGCGGGCAGCAGGAATCAAACGTAGGTGTGGTGCACGAAACGAATGAACCTTACCCACTCAGCCAAGCCCCCGTTGGCAGGTTAATCCACTATTTAAAAATCCTAGATCTGCAATCTTATTTTGTATGAAAAAGAAAAAGTTTGATGAGATTGCTTGGTGAAAAATCTAGATTTGAGTTTCTGTGATGAAAGGAATGAACTTTTTTATAAAAAAATCTGATCTAGTTTTTATATTTATAAATGGAAAGAAAACAAATTTTTATCAAAGTGTAAATTTTTATGAAAACACAGATTTGGTTTTGTTAAAAAAGTTCAGATCTGTATTTTAATGAAAAATACAGATTTGGTTATGTTAAAAGAAATTCAGATCTATATTTTAATGAGAAATACAGATTTGGTTTTTGTTAAAAAAATTCAGATCTGTATTTTAATGAAAAGTACAGATTTGGAAAAAAATTCAGATATGTAATTTAATTAAAAAATACAGATTTGGTTTTTGTTAAAAAAATTCAGATATGTATTTTAATGAAAAATACAGATTTGGTTTTGTTAAAAAAAATTCAGATCTATATTTTAATGAAAAATATAGATTTGGTTTTTGTTAAAAAAATTCAGATTTGTATTTTAATGAAAAATACAGATTTGGTTTTTGTTAAAAAAACTCAGATCTATATTTTAATGAAAAGTACAGATTTGGTTTTTGTTAAAAAAATTCAAATCTGTATTTTAATGAAAAATACAGATTTGATTTTTATTAGAAAGAAAAAGAATGAAGCTTTCATAATAAATTTCTTGCAGATCTAAAAACCTTAAAAAGAAATTTAACCCTAGATCTATGCATGTTAATTTATTAATGTATTACAACCAAAACTAAGCATGTGAATTTGAAAGAAAGGATAGAGAGTGAGTATGCAAAAACAATTTAAGAAAATGACTAGGCGAATAATGAAAGAAACCAAAACACACATTCATAGAAAAATCAAAAGAAATAAAAACATGTTTATGAAAAGAAAACAAGAGTAAGTAAAATTTTGTAAGAAAGAAACAAAGTAAGATAATACCTACATGAATGTATTTTTCAAGGGGGGAGTATTTTAGAGGCCAAAGAAGATGAACCTGTAAGATCTAAAATAGAATCACTTACAGGAAAGAAATTCCTAAAGCATAACTTCTAGAATTTCTTTATCGTAAGGGGAGAGAGGGGTGCTAAATTTTAGATTTTCTCCTCTATTTATAGAGGTGTGTCTACTTAAAAAATAAGCTAGGGTTGCTTAAAAAATCAACAGATACAAATTAGGTCAGGTTTTATCCCTAAAAAAAAATGAATCTGATAAGTTTAGACTTGAGCTAAAAGTTTTTGGGCCGGGCTTAAAATCTGTGCCAATCGGCACTTGCCAAGTGCCGATCGGCACTTGTAGATTGGCACTCCTTAGTGATTGGCCCGGTTTTCTTTTCAAGTTCATTTTGGACTCTTTTTTGGGCATTTTCTAGGCCAGGATTTGTACTTGGACATTTTTCAATCTTGAATTCCAAATAAAATCCATTTTAATTTGATAATTAAGTCCTTAAAAGAATAATTATCTGAAATATAATTATTTCTAAAAGCTTAATTATCAACAATTCTCATATTATCAGATTATTCCTTTTATTCCTATGCAACGAAACTCGTTTTAATCAAATTCAACAACCAATCACATAAATTACTTAATTAATTTTAATTATTGACCAATCAAAATTAATTTTAATTAATCACTCGTGATCGGTTTCACCCAAATGAAATGCATGCAGATCGTGAAAACTTAATCTCGTGATATTTTTCAATCCGACGGTCCAATTTGAGAACTGGACATACCGTCCCAATTGTTAGAATCTCAAGATCATTTTTATGGTATATGATGAATGATTTAATGCATAAAATGCAATTATGATTTTTAGGGTACTTAGAATGATCATTTCAATAATCTTCCAAAATTAAATTATGGGTGCAAAATTGAGTGTCTACAATTGAAAATGCTCAATTTAATCAAAACATGATTTTTGCCTAATCTCAGTTCGAGATTTATAGGCATACTTGATCATGCCTATGTAGGTATAGAGTCTCGATAACATGTACACATCCTAACACATGAACTTGAATTCTAAATCTCAAAATAAACCAACTGAAATTTGAGGATATAAATGAAGAAAAACACAACTAACATCAAACAAAAAATCATGTTGATATTATCTAACAAGGTTGGAAATCATAAAATAGAAACCTACCATACTTATGGATCTAGTTTGAAGATTTAACTGAAATTGAAAACAAGTTTGCGCCTATAGTGCCTCATACAGAAAGATTTTGAAGACTTAAAAATCATGCATATTGCTGGTGTCAAGAGAATTAAGAGCAGAAAAATAGTTTTATGGAAGAACAAGAGCGAAATGACACCCTCTCGAGAAATCAATTGTAGAACATGGGTATTTTTAGCTAAATTTTATGATTTTAGGGGTATTTAGAGGGTTCTAGAGCCTCCTAGTTGTCTAAATTGCGGCCCCTTGAAGATTGAAACATTTGGGATTTGAATATGGAAGTTTAGGGGTCATGGGGGCATTGTCGCATATGCAGCATTGTGTACAACCCTAGTTTCAAGACAAGACTATTATCCCAATTTCAAACAAGCATTACTCACTCAATTTAAATCCAAATTGAACAAAATTGGTGTCTATATTGAAGCCTTGGATGTCTATTTTCTTATGGAAAAATTATCATTCAACAATTCTTTTGTGTGTGTGTGTATATAGTCAAAATAGTGAGCATATGTCATTTTTTAACATCATTTTCAAAGTAGTTTTAAGCACTTTTGAGTTGTGCTTACCTTTGAGCTATATATTAAGAATACTTCAATTACCCTAATTTGACATATTTCTAGCTCCTCATTTGAGTTAGAGACTATATATTACTATTTTTTTTTTTTTTTTTTGAGAATCAAATATTACTAATTAATGCAAAATGAGATGTCTATAGAGTCAAAGGCCTAAAGAGATGAACAATTTTATATGTTGATAAAGTCCACACACAAGCAAGCATGTAAACATGGGGCATGCTAAAAAAAAAAAAAATAGTGCACTTCTAATAAGAAGTGTGCAAAAGTTACCCTCTCGTAGGAGTAAAATAGAAAAGCATATGAGACATAACTTGCAACACTAGGATTTTTAAGAGTATGTTTGGATGAGTGGGTTTTTGGATCATATTACTCTGTTTTCATAACTGAGTTCTCAAAACACGTGGGTTCCATAAAAATTTTGCGTTTAGCTTGGTTTTCAACATTTGTTTCCATCACTCAAAACTCAAAAATTTGAGTTAGAGTAATGGAAACAGGAAACAGCAAATGGGTGTTTTCAAAAACTGATAACTAAGTTATGACTTATGAAAACTGAGCTATCTCTAAACCAAACGGGCTTAGTTTTGGGTATTTAATGAGTCTAAGTTTTGAAATATAAGTGATGAATTTGAGATATGAGTTTTGAGTTACGTTTTTTGAATTTTGAGTTAGGTTTAGTCCAAACACCCTCTAAGTCACTCAAGATAATGGTTACATAAGGAAGAATTGGTCACTTCACAAGAACTTAAGAAATGAGTCAAATGACCACTCACTTCGTGAGAATATATGTTGGAAACGATTACTCGCTACACAGGCATTTAAGAAATGACCACACACTACATGAAAATTTTCGTTGGAAATGAAATGACCACCCACAACGTAAAATTAAATTTAAGAAATGATCGACTACTTATTAGTACATGAGAATGCATTATTTACTATAGAACTAAGCAAATGCAGTGGGACACTTTTTCTTTTATTGTTGAATAAAAGTGAAATATAGTTGTAATAGTACTATAGAAACTTTTCTTCTTTTGTATACTGTTTTTTTCTTTCCTATCTCTTTTTTTCCAATTCTTTGTTGCTTCTTTCTTGTCTCCTTATTTTGGTTGTTTCTCTTGGACTAAAAACTGCTAATAATAGCTATCAGTATTAAGTTTTGTACCTTTTCTTTTAAAGATTTTTGTTGCCTCTCTCTCTCTCTCTCATATTAATTTTAAGTGTAGAATTGCCCTTGATGAAAGTTATGTTTCTTTTTTCTTTGTTAAGTAAATGACTCCAACAAAAATCTCCTACATAGGATGACTAGCTAGGCAGCTAGACTTTTACTTTTTCTGAGGAGGAGGGGCTTAAAGAACTTTAAGCTCTCTAGCAAAAGAATTTTTTTGAGTATAACAATGATAAGTTTTGGCTTCTATCTATATTGAAAATCAGTGTTTACATGTGTGTATTTATAGTTACCTTTGCATAATTTTTTGTCAGTTGATGTTTTATTTTCTTAGGAATTTAAATTCAGAATGAGGTCAATTATGTTTGTGACTCATTGTTTATAATATGAGTTATGTTTGCAAAGGAAGATGATACTGAGGAGAAAAAAATGGCAATGAAAGTATTGTTATTGGGTAGGAAAAAAGAAAAGAAAAAAAAACCCATAGCTGCATTTGTTTTTAAAAACACGGCTATAGACAAAAATCCTATGGAAGGCTGTAGCCGTGTTTTTAAAACGTAACCCAAACATGGTCCATAGTTGCGTTTCTCAAAACGCAGCCCAAATCGGGTCTATAGCCGCGTTTTTTACAAAATGCAGCTATAGGTCTCAACTTATAGGGGGTGGCAAAACACGGCTATAAGGGGTACAAAACGCAGCTATAGGGAGACCTGGAGCTGCGTTTATAAAAACGCAGCTCTAGACCCCCGCAGGGGGCTATTGTCGCGCAGCATAGGCCGCGTCTGGAAACGCAACTCTGGAAAACGCAGCTATGGCCTATAGTTGTGTTTTTAGGGTCTATAGCTGCGTTTTTCAAATGCAGCTATAGCCCTCGTTTTTTGTAGTGGAATTTACATCGAAACGATCACATGCTATAGAAGCATTTATGAAATGACCAACCACTTTGTGAGAATTTACGTCAGAAACGATCACTCACTAAGCAAAGCATTTAAGAAATGACCACTCACTTCGTGAAAATTTGCATTGGAAAGTTATATTCAAGAAAAAAAATTGATTAAACAACATCGTTGGCTTTTTCTTTTTCTTTTCTTTGTTGGAAAAACACATCGTTGGCAAATAGATCTGGATGAAACGAGGTTTTTTTTTTTTTTTTTTTTTTTTTTTTTTTTTCAGAAAGTGAATGACTAAATATACAAAATCAAATTAAACCTTTTTTACTTTAATTTGACAATTAAAGTAAAATGTATGGGAATAAATTGAATTTTTAGCCTTAAAATAATTAACATAGTTGGTGTGACGTGTAAGTGAAACTCTTTTGTCAAAGTTTCAAAACTTTTTTCACCAAAAAAAAAAAAAGTTTCAAAACTACTACCTTGTTTAAAATTATACTACCAAGAGATTCTAGATATTTAACAAAAATTTTAATATTTATTTTAATAATCTACAATCACTTTATTGTTTTAATAACCAAAGTTATTGGGTTGTACATGTTAGGTTTACACTATATGGCTTGATATAAGTATTACAAGTTGTATAACATAATTTGGTCAAGCGAAACTCTATTACCAAGTATTTAAAATAAAAATAAAAAAGTTAAAAAATAGTACTCCATTTAAAACTCATTTCTCAAAAGTTTTAATAAATCTAAAAGTAGTTTCATTATTTTTTTTTATAGTCTTCAGTTTTTCATAAAAATTGGTCTTTCTAGGCACTAGCCTAATCAACGGATAATTTTTCTTAATTAATTACTAAATAAAAAATGAAAATATATGAAGTTTAGACTTCCGACTTTGGGATGGCTTAAAAAGGATTATTGGAGATAATTCCAAGGATCATAAAAAATAAATGGAAAAAAAAAGGCTTAAGAAAGAAATTCACTTTCAAGCCATATTCAGCTTCATATTCTTTAGCAGCGTTTGGATACGGCTGATTCAAGTAGCGTCTTGCATCTGGTCCCTTTTTTTTTTTTTTTTGGGTTGTCCAGTGGGTCCCGTGCACTGTTTACATGACACACAAACATCTTTTTTTAACAAAACTTTCATTAAAAATGAGTCTCACAGCATTATTTACACATTTAAAAATTATTTTACAACAGCGTTTTCAATTTTCAATTTTCAACAAAATAAGCGGTATCCAAACGAACCCTTTGAAAAAGCTGAATGGATGGTTGTATAATAATTTTGAAGCTGAAAACAATAATTTTATAATCAGTTTCTTATTAATTTTTTAAATTTATTAAAAGGAAAAAGTAGTTGCTCATATCTTAGATATAACAATAATTGACTATCACAAATTGAGAAAAAGTTTGAATTAGCATTAGCGTCGACCAGTGTACCACTTTTCTATTGCTTGTATGATTTTTTTTTTTTTTTTTTTTTTTTTTCAATTTCCCCTCCATGGATCTGAATAATAAGTGAATCAAAAAATGAACTTGTTTAGTTTCCAAGGAACATTCAAATATGCCTTTATTGATTGCTTATTAAAGCATTATTGATTGTACAATAACAAGATACATCAAAAGTTCACATTATATGAACTAATTAGAGAATGTACAAATAATACAACAGTGTGCTATAAACTTACGGTTTATATAAAACAATATTATACACTGTAGTTACCTAAGCGAAAAGGAGTGAAAAAGATTTTTTTTTTTTGCTTTCCCACGGTGCTTCTTCAAAACTTTCAACCAGATACTAATCACTGTTCGCAATAAGTGGGCTCATAGCGGAATAAATTACTAGCCCTTTTTTTTTTTTTTAAGTACTGGTGTAAAAGATTTCGATAGACAAGGAAGTACTACAACAAAATCACAGGTTGAGGGACAAGTCAAGTCCTGGGGCTTTAAGTTGCTGATTTCTTGAAAAGCTATTGCCCTGAAAATCCCAAAGACTGGCAATTCTGTTATTAGCTATAGATCCTGTTGAGTTTGAGATTAATGAAGAGTGCTCAAAATCATCAATTGCATCCCTGAGATTCACTCCCATCATGTCTCTTGGTTGAAACCCACTTCCAGCGACCCAATAATCGTCCATGCTCAAATGGTGCACACCATATTGTGGTTTGGACCACACTTCTTTGCCATACCAAACTCCAGCATGGGGTCGAGAATGAAATGGCTTGTGAATCATAGAGCGCATATGAACCCCCAGAGCCCTATTCAAAGACTCATGATGAAGATGAGGAAGTGTTGGATAATATCGGTTCAAGTGACTGTCTAAACTAGCCATCCTCTTCAAGAAAGCTCTCTCATGTTTGTGGGCATTTTGGTGCCCACCTAAAGCTTGACTGTTGGAGAACTTCTTGCTGCAATATTTGCAAGGAAAATATTGCTTCTTCTCTTTCACTTCATTGAAGGGTTCAGGTCCTTCCTGAGATTTTGGAGACTTTAAATCAAAACCATCCAATAAATTGTTAGAAAGCCTTAGATCTAGTAACTGATCTAATTCAACCTCCGTGGGGAGTTCTGCTTCAGCCGTTCCTTGGCTATCAACATTGCTGCATGAGATTCTTTCAGACATTATTGTGATTCTCAATGAATTGGCTAATGGATGTAAACTTTTTTTGTTTTGGGAAAAAAAAGGAGGATGTCTTATTTATAGAGACCAAAGTGAATTAATGTGATATTCCACGTATAGAATAATATTTATATAGGAATATTGCATTAGTATACATTTTGTCATTTTTATGATACTCGAGGCAAAACAAAAGCCTAGCTTGATGAGTTTTTGAGACTTTAATTTGGAATGTTTTTTAAAATAAAGTTTTATTGATAATTTCTAAAATATATATTTCATTATACAATTGACAACTCAACTTCAAACTAGATGATTTTTTGAGTCTTTATTACACGCCTGTTCCTTAAAAGGAGGTTTTATTGATAATTTTAAAAAAATATGTCATACTACAATTTACATCTCAACTTCAGTCATATCCTCAAGATAATGTTGAATGGATAAGTTTCCATAATACTATTATTAGCAAAAAAAGATATATATATATATATATATATATATATATATATATATATATGAAGATAGGTTTAAGTTTTATCCGATGTCATACATTTTTTCAGCCATAAATGTTAATGGGATTCACTAGTTATCCACTATTGCTTACCATGTCATCAATTTATTAATTACTACCTTTATGGCTTTACCTCATTTATATATTCATCTCTTTTATCTAAAATTTCACACCTCTAAAAATTAGTTATTAGAGACTTGAATCTCAGTTATTACTAGCCACATCCTACAAGCACTTATATTTGCCTCTACCCTATTTGTTCGACAGATTTGGATCTATCAATTTCACTTTGAAATAGAGAAGGTCCATCTCATGACTAGGATATAGTAAAGATATATTAATTCCTTAAAACACGCCACCTCATTTAAAATGTCTAGGATGTGCCATCTCACTTAAAATACCAAACTTAATGGTGTTTAAACTTCAAAGTATAACTCTGAAAGAAAAGTAAAGATGAAGGAATGTGCTACATGAAGACAATTAAAGATCTTCTTCTCCCAATATTTTGAAGCTTCAAATTGTTAAGGAACCTATTGTAAACAATGTTGTCAATACCGTACCGTACCGGCCGGTACGGCCGGAATATACCGTACCGGCCGGCAATCCGGTACGGTTAACCTCTATGTTTCGTACCGGTAGAAATACCGGCCGTACCGGCCTTGTACCGGCCGTACCGGCCAATTTCGGGCAATACCGGCCGGTACCGGGCGTACCGGCCGGTACAGAAAAAAGTTTTTTTTTTTTTTTTTTTTTTAAGTTTTGTAATTTTTGAATTTTTGTTAGGATAGAATGGTAACTTATTTGTATTAACTTATTAGTATTATTTGTTTTCTTAGTATGCAATGGTAACTTTTAAGCTTTCTATTTTATTTTTTTTTATTTTTTTTCTCATTTAATTGATACTAAAGTATAAAACCATGAATAATTAGTTCTGAATTGAGAAAATGTTTTATTGTAAACTTTTATATTTATTATTATATATATATACACTGACACATACATACATACATATATATATATATATATATAAATATAAAAAATAGCGGTAAACCCGAAACGGTACACCGGTATTGACCGGTATCCGAAATATATCATACCGGTGGCCAAACCGGTACGGCCTCCGGTACGGTATTGACATCCTTGATTGTAAAGGCAATTTCTACAACCCTGAATCGATCACTGATATTTACCTTCTCTTAATTTCTACTTCCTTATGTTTCTTCGATATGTACTCAATTCCATCTCAATCTCCTATATATGATACATACTTAATTAGTACATATTAATAAATAAATAAATAAGTCAAAATAGTAAATTGGTAGAAAAGATAAGACATAATGTAGTCAATTTGATTGGTGCTATGTTACTATATTTCAAAAGAAATGTGAGTTTTAAAAGACATTGTTAAAGGATATTTTGAAAATATCATGATATTTTGTAAAGAATAAGATTTTATGGGAAACACTGATTTTTCTTGAGTTTTTTTATGAAAAAGTGTCTTTTGAAGAGAAAATGGGGTTTAAAGGGAAAAATATTTTCATTGAAAAATAAATCTCGTGTCTTGAAATATTATCATTTTTCATTTTTAAGAAAATATTTTCTAATGGAAAACCTCGTAGAAATCATTTTCTTATGAGAAAAGTTCTGTGGATTCTAATAATGGAAAACCTTGTAGAAATTATTGTCTTCTAAGAAAAGTTCTGTAGATTTTATGAGAGAGCACAATATTTTTGGGATGAAAATCTATGGTTTTTTTTTTTTTTTTTTTTTTTCATGTTTGTTCCTTTGGAAACACTTTTTAAGTGAATCTCATTGGTTTTGGTGAAAAAGTATTTAGAGATGAAAAAAATCCAATCAGTTGATGAAACCCACACATAATTAAGCAACATGCAACGATGTCATCATCAATTGGTATATTTAAGCATGTAATCACCATTTATTTTACTTAAGCATATGCTAATCAACCAAACATGTTCATACATAAGAATTATAAACATATAGATAATGGTGAAATTATGATGATACCCATTTTTACAAGATCAAAATACCAAGTCAATCAACGTGGGTCAGCATCAGCATAGATCTAATCAATTGTAATTCATAATGCATGAACATGTTAGTTATAGCATTTTACTCATGACAATACCCATTTCATAAATCATGTAATTCAATCATAGCAAGCATCACGGTAACCCCATGCATGAAGCTTGGGAAATAAATTCAAGAAAATTTCGCTAGAGTTTTATTGGGTATTTCTGGAGGTTTTGGGACTGATTTGGTGATCGTTTAAGTAGAGCTGACTGTAACTGCCAGGCTCGAGTTTGAAGAGAGAAAACAAGGCTGAGGGCTTATAGTAGAGGTGGACACAGCCTTTTTGCCCAGATTTTGTCTAGTTTTCAAATTTTAGGTCCCTATTTTGTGCACATGGTTGGACTGAAGACCTTACAGTACGTTCTTACCGAGCTCAAATTTTTGTGTTATATTTGTCGTTGGAAAGGTCTCGCAGCGTACTGTAATAAAAGTTATTAACCTCTGAAATTGGCTGGTCCAAGTGGGATTGATTATTAAAGTTGATTTTTATCAATATTGTGTGAGCAATATCTTACTATTTGAATTTGATCTTGTGATGCCGTTTTTTTCCAGAACATAGATAATCACTTTTTACTTTAAAAATGTACTAGCTTTTTGGATCCAATTTTCACGAGCAATGAGAAATTCGTGCACAAATTTTTGTGGGTTTCACATAATTTGTCCAATTTTTGTGACGTTACTTTTTACATCCTTTTGACCTCCATTTGATTCAAGTAAGGTATCGCTAAAAAGATCATGACCTCTACTTTCTAAACCCCTATCCACTTTTTGGTTCCAATTTTCATATTTGACAGGATAGACATTTTGAAAAGTGATGTCAAATCAAGTTTTTATCTAAAAGTTTCCCCTTTAATGTTTTTGTAAATTGATTTTGATTTAAGTGGAACTTTCGCAATCCAAGCATTCCAAACTAAAATTGATCATGAGTTGTTGGAAGCAAGATTTGATTAAATCAAGCTTATGGACACTTGTTTCAAAATTTGTACTTTTTCAATGTTTTTGAGATACCTTGCTCGTTTTAAATGCAACCTGAGCTTGTTAAAATAATTCAATTGTCCACAATGTGGGCATGAATTCATCCCAAATAAACGATTAAATTTTTTTTGTTATTTTCAAATAAGGTCAAGCTCATGTTGACCGTGGTCAAACTTGTAAAGTGTTTGATAATATGTATTTTGATGCAAAATAATGCAATTGGGTGATTAGTTAAAATTTTAAGTTCATTTGACCATCGCTTCACCTGATCAAAGTTTGATCGACATAGGGAATTTTGGTAATTGAACCATAAAATTGTTTGCTATAACGTCCAATCAAAACAAATTAAATTAACTTAGAATGAGATGTTTCCATTATCCCAATGTGAAAATATAATTTTTTACAATTTTAAAAGTGAAATTAATATGGCATCCACAAGACAGATTGTTTTGTTGGCAAATAGTAAGATAGCAAGCTTAAATGCTACCCTTTGAACTTATTGGGTAAAAGTATTCACATCCAATTTCTACAAAAAATTTCATTTTACCATTTCAAAAATTATTTTATCATTTATACCATACCATTTTACAACACACCTAACATCCCAACTTTTATTTTACCATACTACACATTAAAATAATATAAAGTAATATAAAAAAATATTCTCACTTCTCTCTCTCAACCATCCACCATAGTCACCACCACCACGCCACCACCACACCATCACCACACCACCACCAAACCAACCAATCTAAATCCAAAATCTGAAGTCCACAACTCCAACCACCAAATTGAGCAAACCCACAACTCTGACCCCCAAACCCACCACCAACCACAACCACAACCACAAGAAAGAGCCACCACAGAAAAGAAAAAAAAAAAAAAACATCCACAAGAAACAACCACCACATAATCACCAAGGAAAAAAAAAACACATACACACACACACACACACACAAAGAAACTGTCAATCTCACTGACAACCACAACGCTGAAACCCACCATTGCTGATCTCGCCAATCTAGAAACCCACCACGTTGATCTCCACCTTGCCATTCCACCACGCCGATCAGCAAACCCATTACCCATGGCAGCAAACCCATTACTAAAATCCACCAACCCACAACCAAAACCAACCCATGACTGAAACCCACCCACGACGGCAACTAGAGAGAGATAGCAATAGAGAAAATAGGCAAACCACCCCAACACCACCGACCCAAACCCACGCCGCCATCACCGCCACATCAATGGAACTTTTATGCCATGCCTACATCTATTGCTACCACCACCATTTTGGGTTTGAGAAAAGGGAGTTTCTGGTTTGAGGAGTAGAGATGGCAGAACAAGAACAAGGGAGAGAGAAGAGATGGAAGATGGAGAGAAATGAAAGAAAGAGAGATAAAAGAATAATTTTATATGGTACTATGGAGGGAATAAAATATATTAAAAATTATACCATGGAGCTATAGTACGGTTGTTTAAGTAAGACCGCACTATAGCAAGGTTGTAAATTTTTTTAGAATTGGAAGACCGGGTAATGGTGGTTTTTGTGCTTTGATGCTAAATTATACCAACATATACCATTTAGAAGACCGGATGTGAATGCTTCAATAGAAATTTGGAGATAAGCTTATGTCGTATAGGTTAATTATTAGCTCCAACTAGCAAATTGCTTATTTATCTTGAATGAGGGTAGATTTTATTTGTAAGTCTCACTCGTGGGATTCATCTTTCTATGTGTGAGGGGGAGAGGAGTCCACTAATAGAGGTAATTAGTTCAAGGGAGTTAATCTCATACCAGAGGCTGTACCAATTTAACCAGTGGAACAATATATTTCTGTACCAGTCAATACCGGTGTACCATTTCGAGTTTACCGCTATTTTATATATATATATATATATATATATATATTATTGTAGGGATAGAGGCCCAAAATCATATATTGGGTCTTGGTCTTTGTTTGAGGACATTGATAAGTCCGAGGAGGAACAAATAACTATTAGGAGTTTCTAGTTAAAGTCTCATAAGTAGGGGATGAGTGGAGGTGATCCGAGGAGGAATTCTTCCTCGGATATGATGAATGCAGCTCAAGTATGTATTCTGGCAATTAGAGTGACCCTCCAAGAAGCTCCCACGATAGGAACATGCCTTATGAACATACTAGAAAGCAGGAAACCCAAAAATATCTAAAGGAAAGCTACTCCCACTGCATTAAATGCACTGCAGCTACTTTTCTGACCGCATTTATGTGGAGAAAACCTCTGAACAATGCTGTCTTGGCTACCATAACTCACAGAAAGCCAAAAAAAGGTGTCTAATGGGATAGATACTCAAGTAAGGGCTCAAATGATCAACAAGTTTAAGACCAAGATGACCCAAAGGGGGTTATATAATGTGAGAGACCCTCCATAAGAGAGGAAGGGAAAAGAAGGAGAGAGAATACTGTAGCAACCTAAAGTGTCTTTATATCCAACCGTGATCAATCTATACAAGGATGACCTCCTCGGACTGAAAGTCCACTTACATCAGAACCCCTTATTTGTATTTGATTGTTATTTAATTTAGTATTAGCCATTGTCCAACTCATTAGAGTCTAGTTCTTCGACCCACTCTCTACAAATTTATTATACTGGGTTCATTGGGCCAAGATCCCACACATCTTGGGCTTAGTTACCAAAAACGTATCTCTACAATTATAATAAAAATAAAAGTTTACCATAAAACATTACCTCAATTTAGAACAAATTATTCATGGTTTTAGACTTTAGCATACTAAGAAAACAAATAATACTAATAAATTAATGTAAATAAGTTACCATTCTGCCCTTATAAAAATTCAAAAATTACAAAATTAAAAAAAAAAAAAAAATATATATATATATATATCTATAAATATAAATATATATATTTCTGTATTGCCTGGTATGCCCAATACCGGCCAAAATGCCCAAAATCGGCTGATACTACTGGTCTTAATTAAATCGGTACGAAATGATGATATTTTGGTACCAGTACACGTATCGGTACAGTACATACCGGCAGTACCAGTCGGTACAGTACGGTATCGACCACCTTGAATTAGCTTCCATATAACCTTATACTTATGTGGCTTAGTACAATTACTCATTGTATTTCACTTGAGACCTTTTTAATTTTTTTTTTTAAATCCTTAAATTATGAACTTCTATTAATCTTTCATTTTATAACTTCAATTTTTTTTTTAATTAAATAGTTAGGGAAGAGTGATTTGAATCTTGAATATCATTGTTGGAAATATCAAAAAACTTCAATTGAACTACACAACTCTTAACTTACATTTATAATTTTGGGAATAGTAAAGTTGATGCAACATTAAATAGGCTAATATTTAAAATTGCTACCAGCCTAATAAATGCTTCTTTGTTTAATTTTAGTTAGGAATTAATAAGGGTGGACAATTTAATGTTGTAAGATAAAATCCAATTTCCTTGATTGTGGGTATATAAATATATAATCTGTAATTTATATATTATATATAAAACGGAAGAGGTTTGAATTTTGTTTTACCTCATAATATATATTGTGTCATATAAACTTTTGAGACTTTACAATCTTACATGTCATTATCCTAATATTTTTTATTAAATGTAAATTATTTATTAATTTAAGCCATTAATTAGTATCTTAACATATCATATATACTTTAAATGTTAGAATATACAGTTCTATATATAAACAAAATCACAATAAATGCTTATTAACAACTATCATAATTATTGAACTTCATATTTAGATAAAAAATAAAAGCAAGAAAATTGTTTTGGTGACTAGTTTTATTTTAATCTCTTTCATACATTGCACAGATTACCAACCAATTTATTAATGAATAGATGGAATAACACTCAGTTTTGGCGAAAATTGTTTTCTCAATTTTATAGTGTTTGGTATGGTAAAACATTCAAGTAAATATAAAACGTTTTCTATAATTAACAGGGGGGAGAAAAAAAAAAACCCCAATAGAGTATGGAAAACGTTTCTCATTTTTTAGAGCATAATTTTTTTTTTTTTGAAATGTCATATACTCAATAAACTACCACAAAAAAACTCTCCCAATTAATGGTAACCTCTCCCATAATATAGTTGATTGTTGTTGACCAATGTTGGGCAAATTTGACCTTTCAAATGACGTTTTTAAAGAAGAAGAGAAGCGTTATACTAAATGCTATAACTTAACATAATTGTTTTGCCATTGGAGCCAATTAAAAAAATATCATTATGGGGTTTCTAATGTTGGGCTCATGTTAAAACTTATAAGTGAGACAGAAGTGGCAGCGATCTAAATCAAATTGCATTAGAAAACATTACCAATTGCTAATTACCAAATCAATAATATTCAACAACATATAAACTGAAATTTGTGAAATTCAACTTTACAAACTGATAAATAAGAAAATAAAAGCAATCTAGAAACTAAAGGCCATATTCTAGGAAAGAAAATGGCACTAATAATCTATATAATAAAAATCAAGCTAATTGAAAATACTGAGAAATTAAAGCTTGAGTGTCAAGTCAACCTCCACTGGGGATTCACGTTCTGGATTCTGCAAAGAACTGTTACCATTGCCACCATTGCCACCATTGCCACTGGTAATCATATTAGGAAAAGGTCCCATACTTAGAGGAATACCTCTAGACATGCCATTTGATGAAGTTGAAGTCCCATTATTGTCGAAGGCAGTCATGTCCAACGATTGAGTCCCACGATTTCCAACCAATTGCTGTGATGATTGATGCATATTAGCTTGTGGGTATTGTAGCTGAGGCATATTGGCTTGTGTGTATTGTAGCTGATGCATATTGGCTTGTGGGTATTGTAATTGATGCATATTGGCATGTGGGTATTGAGAATGATGCATATTGGCCTGTGGGTATTGTGATTGATGCATATTGGCACGTGGGTTCATGATATTAGCCTGCCTAACCCACCCACGGTGGCCATGTCTAAGTCCACTATAGGGCCAAGTGTTACAATAATTAGGCTTATGAATCATTGAGTGTGGTTGAACCCCAAGGGTGTTTGTGTTTCTTATAGGTCTATGCAAAGGATTTGAAGCCATAACCGAATAAGGGTACAACATAGGATCCATAGGAGAAGGAAAATAAATTACCTTTTCTTTCTCTTTCTTTGAGGCTGCTCGCTCATGTTTGTGTGCGTTTTGATGGCCCCCAAGTGCTTGAGAAGTTGTGAAAGTGTGCGTGCAAAACTTGCAAGGAAAAAGCCTCTTTTGTGCCTCATCTTTGGGTGGCTCGATCGATGATTGTGGTGACTTTGCAGGACTAGCCTCATTGTTATTGCAATCATAAAGGTTGAGTAGTTCAGTTTTGGGATGAGTTTCTTTTGGAACTCCTAGCATGACCTTTGGAATTTCTTGGATTGGGATCACATTCTCTTGTTGATTGGCCGACATTGTGATTTGTGCAGCCAGAAAAGAAAGAAAGATAAGTTGTAGGGTTTGAGGGATTGAGAGACAGAGGGATTCATGGTGCAGTATTTATTAGGAGAGAAGTTTATTTCGCATCTTCCATGCATGGAATGGTATCTCTTGTGGAGATATTGCATGTTCTTAAAACAGGAAAGAACTTTAATGAAAGAAGCTAAGAATTACATGTCTTTGACTTTGAATGCTTTGCTCCATCATTCTCATGTATCAAACCCACTTTTTCGTTTTTCCACTAGCAAACTTTCCCACAACCAAACTCAACTACACAACATGCTTAGTTGTAACTTTTGATTGGATTTCAACAATTATACATAGGATCTGGACATTTTTTTTAAATAAAAAATTAAAATTAAAAAAAAAAGTTATATTCACAACATTTTCTTAACAAATTTTAAGTAGTAAGTTATTACTGGTTTTAATTTAAATCCATAACTATAATTACTTTTTTTTTTTAGAGAGATGAAAATTACTTTTTTACTTGCTCCTAAATCATAATAGTCACTTACAACCTACCACGTACTTAGAACTAGAAATTATCGTAAAAGTATTGTGAAAATATTGTAAACATAGTATTTCTCATAAAAATTAAATACACTAATCCTGAAATTAGCATGATGTGGATTTGGTCGTATGTCTAGGACTCTAGAGGTATTCTTCTTCTTTCTTTCTTTTTTTCTTTTTTTTTTTCTTTTTTTTTTTCTATTCTATTTTTTCCTTATGAGAGTTTGATTTTTCCTTTGACCAAATCATTAATTGCACCTTATTCAGGAAAAATAAACAATGTATTAATTGTACCCTCCTCTGTATTTAATTTTTCTTACAAGAAAGTATCAATCAATTAATATCCTAGTATGCATCTATGGAGATCAATGTGATAGGCATGAGGAATAACACCTCATACCGTTTAATGAAAAGTTATAATTACAAGGTAGCATTTATGTGGACAGGGTTAAATTAATCAATTGCTTCGATGATATGTCATATACATCTCTAATGTCTTTACTTTTTTTTCTTTTTTTCTTTCTTTCTTTTTTTAATATTTTTTTTCTTTAATTTCTTTCTTTTGTAATCTTAGAATCTTAATATCTGAACGCATGATATTATTCCATGGTGGTTGCAACTTGTAATTTCATAATTATATAACAATTGTAATGTTATTGATTTTTTTTTTCTTTCTGAAGGAGCACTGTTATTTATTATAACCATTAATATGCGCACATGAATAAATAAGGGTACATAATAACTACACACTAATTACATGCATATCTTTAGTATGCCTGTCAATTATTTTATTTCCTTTTTCATGTTGAATATAATAGTTTTCCTTCCAAAGTGAGATGTGTATTGACTACATAATATATGGTTGTACATAAATAAAATAAATTCTATATATATATACTAAGAGCATGGCCTTTGATAATTAAGATCTTTCTATATATAATTTGCATGGAAGATATATTTTGAACAACTAGAGAAAATTATGTGTGTGCATGCACGTGTCTATTTTTATCTTCTTTTAAATTTCTAAAAACTTTTGATAATATAATTTGAAGGAATTAGAATTTCTAAATTTCTAGAAACTTTAATAACAGAAATTAGAAAAAATTATGTTAATAATTTTAATGTACATTTAAATTATAACGCACCACGAAACAAGAAAAAATGAAGAGATTATAAAGAAAGAAAAAAAAAATCCACTTGGCACAACTTCATATATTAGAAAACATTAAACATCTCAATTATATGTAAATAAGAAAATAATTAGCATTTTACTTTAATATTGTGCTTGAAAACGCAATTGACGAATTTTTTATCTATTATATATTATTTAATTAATACTTTAAATATAATTAAGAGGCAATGACAGACAGCTACAAAGCATCTGGAAGCCATATCATGGGATGCACAGCCAAAACCTGGTTGCAAATCTATGTATCTTCAAATCAATGACCACATTGATAAAGAACTTGGTAGTACAAAACTACTACCAGTGATGCTCAGCATGTTGCTCTTCGATTGAATAGGCTATTTTTGGATCCAAGTACATAGCCTTCCTCTCAAAGGGGTGACCAATGAAGTTGGAAAACTGATGGATTCATTGGATACTTACGTACGTCTTCGGTTCACAATCAATGTTCGAAAATCGTTGTAAAGAGGAAAAAGAACACACTAATGCGGATCCCTAGAAACAAGGGCAATGATTGCTTGCTATATATAATGTGACGGTAGCAATTTCAATGAGGTAGAGGTTGAGTTAGCAGTCCTTACCACGGCTGAGTTCCTTTTGCTTTCAGCATGAGAACCGACAAGAACTATCATTGAAATTGCTACCGTTACATGTTCATTAGCCATCTAACTAGGGTAAGAACAAGTCTCCCATACTAGACATAAAAAGAAAGCTACAAAAAACTAAATACGTTTAGTTTAAGAAAATCCTTCTTGAATCCACATTTTCATAAACTCCACTGCAAAGAATGGAGAAAACTCTTTAAAATTTTATTAATCAAATTTTGAGTTACCTAAGAGGCTAGGCTACAATCACAATATAAATACTATAGAAATCCTAGGGCAGCTGGGAAACGCTAGGAAGCCCTAATTCTTGTTATACAAGAAATTAAATAAGCTAGAAAATAGGAAAAAACACCCCAAGAAAGGAAAATTTGAGAAAAATAAAAATCAAATTCTATGAAATTTATAAAATGTCCCAAAAAAATTAAGACCATATTTTGAATTTTAATTAGAAAATTATAACAAAAAGTGAAAGTACCATAAGTAGAAAAATGGACTAATTGAAGCTTAAACGAAGGAAGTTTCCTAAAAACGGTGTATGTCATGACCGTAAGGTGATGACTTTTAATCTTGTGATGCTTCCCTTCAATTCACCAAAATACATATGATTCTTTCCTTTTCTCTAATGATTTCCACTAGAACATTTCTTTTATTTCAAATTTATTGCGTGTTGACTTCTAACAGCTTCCGTGTTCAGTTGATGTGTTTTGGTGTTATATTTCTTAATTCCCTATCACATGTCCTTTCTCTCCTCCTTATTGCTTTAGTTTAATTTTAGTTCAGATTAACGTTAAGTTGTTTTTGAAGTAGGAATTTTAATTTTCATCAAAATACAATCTACTTGGCAATGTATTTAAATGTACCCACCAATTGTTTGAGTTATTTAGCATTAAAAGGTCCTTATGCCTTAGATTTAATTTTAATTGTGGTTAATGAGAAATCTTAAATTTACCAAAACAATATATTTGAAGATTTAGACAATTTAGTTGTATGACAGAAAATTTAGGAAAAAATAACCCACTATAACACAAGTTCAATTAAAATGATTCCTCTTTAAAATAGAACAATCTTAACTGAACATACCCAAAATAATCAAATTAAAGAGTGGTTTGAGATAGAAATAGAAAATAAAAAATATATACATTTGTAGGGACAAAGAAAAAGAGAAAATTTCTAAAGAAGTTATTGCATTTGTAAAGAGAGTGAGAGACTAAATGAATATAAATGAGTGAATTTTATATGCAATTAGGAAAGAGAAAAAAATGGGGACGTGAGTTTATTTCTTCTAAAGACAACTAATCCTAACATATTATTTTCAGCAAATTTCAAACAACAAAATATACATTAAACAACATTATTATATAATGACATATTCTTGAGAATCACGCAATGCAAAATTAAAAAATGAACTGTTCATTAAACTTTGAAAGAACTTATTCCAAATTTATTTTATTAAATAATAAGATGACAAGCATGCATTTAATTACAGGAAATCAATGGTTAATTATTCATAATTCATTCGCGTAAAACAATGCAAAATTAAAAACTAAAAACATAAATCAAAGCTTAAGAGATAAGTCAAGCCCCATAGGATCATGCTGCTCATTCTTCAATTCTATACCCTTTTGCTGGTCATCACAAACAGAAATACCCCCCAAAGTATGAAACATAGCCTTTCTGTTGAAGCTCTTCGTTCCATCACAATAATCCTCCATCATCGGTTGGGGCATGGTGGATTGCAGGCTCTTAGTACTTCGCATTAACTGCTTTTCAAATCTATAACTAGGTAGAGGATGGGGCCTAGGGTAAGTAGATTGATGATTCATTGAGTGCATATGCATCCCTAGATTTCCAGTGACTGAATGTTCAAGAGGAAGAGTTACCATGCCTAGATAGCTACTGTCTATGTGCCTTAAAGAAGGCATATCCACTATTCTTTTCAATTCTTTAGCCAAGGTTCTCTCATGTTTGTGACCATTTTGGTGGCCGCCTAATGCTTGGGCACTAGGGAACATTTGGTTGCAAAATTTGCATGAGAAATGCCTCCTTTTCGCCTTTGTTTTGTGAACCCCGTTTGAAGATGCCATTGACAGTCTAGAAGGAGAGTTCACCTTGCTGTTAGAAAGCTTCAGGTATGAAAGGTTATTTGCTTCTATATATGTTATTTCAGCTTCTTTTTCAACCTCTCTTTCTTTGCCCTTGGCTTCAGCATCGTTGTGGGGAATTTGCTTAAATGTCGAGGTGCTTGATATGGCAGGATGACAAACGCAGTCACTTTTTGTTTCCATGACTAAACTTGGAGATAGCTACTAAACCTTTTGAGTCTGAAAGTGCACGTCACAATTATGAAACATATATGGTGATAGATATAAATGGTTGGTTAAATTTAAATGGTAAATTATAGAAGAATTCTAAGCTTTTTTTTTTTTTTTTTTTTCTTGGCTCAAGATAGAAATTCTACTCTAACCTAATTTAAATATATGCATATGAATCTCTAATCAAGTAACTTGAATCTCACCCCACAAGAACTTATACTTGTAGAGTGACTATCATACCAATGTTGCATGGTAGATTGTGTTGCTTTGGATTGTGTTGTCGTCATCTCTCCAAGAAATACATATGGGTAGAAATTGGAGAAATGATGGCACCATGGTAGATAAGATAAAATACTGCACCATGACATTCGTTATTAAAACTGCATTTGTTTCAATATAAAATATTTTCTTTTTCGGGTGTTTTGGTCAATTTGAGCCTCGTCAACACTCTAGTTAGGTAGGCAGTGTAGTAATAAATCAATTCTTTTATGCCAAAGATGAAAAAAACTAAGTCCATGATAATCTAAGAGTAATACTTTTAAACCTCTCAGCACAACTCATTAGCATGAACGCGGGATTGTACTATACATGGTGACTTGTTTTAGTAACAAGGTGTTTGCCCTTGTAGTCTTGTAGAGTGCTAGAAGCCTAGAAGATAGGTATGTAACATTTCTTATTCTGACCTGGAATAACTTTAGAGGAAAATATATGAAATAATAAAATCGAAACATTTTAAATTTTTCAAGGATCAAAATATAGTTGAACCAAAATTCGGAAGATAAGTCTATATGAACCAAACCTTTTTTCTCTTGTGTGATGTTTACTCCAGTTACCAAACAAGTCGAATTGCTTCTGGTTCTTCCTTAGGGACCTTAAAGAGGTATGGTGTTTTTGTAGGTAGATCTTGTCTCTGTGAGTGTCTGTGAGAGTGATTTATGTGAAAGATATCAAGAACCAATATATATATATATATATATATCGGAAACTTTTACTATATAGCGTATTTGTTGATATTCTCTGCATTTAGACTTTTATCTCATCAAATGTTGCATTTATGTCAAAGTAATAGTTCATTTAGATATGTCAATGGAGTAAATGCATATATTATTATCAATAATTGTGCATTAATTATTTATGAGAATGAATTTATATGGTTTTTTTCACAAATTTTAGTATATGAAAATTACTTTTATTTCAAATAATAATAATAATAATAATTCAAAATATATATTTTTCCTTGTACTTTGTCACTTTGGAAACAATTGAAACAAAAATATCAAAAGGTCAAAGAAAATTTAATGACACGTGCGGTTAAAAAAATTATTAAAAAAAATATACGTTTGAAGTAGTCGAAATAATTAAATACTTATAAATTCACTAATATCAATCTTAAAATTATATATCTCCTAACTCCTTTAAGTGATGTGTGATATATATGTGACACCAATATTGTGACAACCTATATTTATGCTACGTAATTAAAAGAAAAGGTATTAATAGAATAAAAGCATTTATTTTCATGAATTAAATATTTATAAGTAGTGCATTAATTATTTATGTAAAATGTAATTTTAAAATGGACAAAGTTTAGCTACAAAATTGGTTGTAGCCTTATACTACAAACTCACTCAATAAAATAAATATTACTGCATATTTTGAAAATCTAACCGTTGAATTACATGTTCTTTACGCTCTTAATACACATGTCAATTTTTGTGTCAATCGGATGTTATTTACTAAATAATTTATAATCTTATATTTCATGCATAATTTTAAATTACAAAAACTTGCAATTTAAAAATTTATTGATGACATAGCTATTGATCTTTAATTTTCTTGAAATTTTGCAAACATGGAGGATATAAGAAAAAGATATAATCCAATGATGGATTTGTCAAAATTCACCTCCAATAAAAAGATATTGAGTGAGTTTGTAGCTTAAGGCTACAATCAATTTTGTAGCTAAACTTTGTCCTTTTAAAATTATTTTTCTAAAATTTATGTGAGAAACAATTGATTTGAAATATATCATTCCTTTTTGAAAAAAAAAAATATATGTTTGAATCAGTCAAAATAATTAAATATTTTAGATTTACTAATATTAATATTAACATTTTATATTTTCTAACTCCTTTAATGATGTGTGATATATATGTTAAACCAATAATGTACTAACCTTAATTTGTGCTACTTAATTTTTAAAAAGGTATTAATAGGATTAAAGCTTTTATTTTCATGTATTAATTATTTATAAGTAGTGCATTCATTATTTTTGTAAAATTAATCTTGAAATTATTTTGTAGATTTATATGAGAAAAAATTGATTTGAAATATAACATTCCTTCTCAAATTTAGTTGTTTTTGTAAAAATTATTACATAGTCCAACAAAGAAAATTTAGTAATACACAACCAAGAATGTAAAAAAAAAATTATAATAGTAATAATAAATAAATAAATAAAAATAAATAAAATCATTGATGTGCCTAAGTTTGTGGAAATAAATCAATATTTGTCAACTCACTCAAGCAATAAATTCATATTCTTAGTTTTATTATTTTAATTAATAATGTTCATTTCATATTTTTTTTAATGAAATGTAATTTTTATTTTTGAAGCGAATGTAATTCAATTAAGGCTAATTGTGTCTAATTATTACTATAACACGCAATAAATAAATTTTTTTCAGAATATTTTGAAGTACAATTCACATCGCACGGGACATGAGCTAGTTCTAATAAAGGCTCCGTCTAATATCTTAAGTTCATTGTTCTAGGACATTATTGTAATGCAAGTAAATAAATAGGAAGTTCACATAGAAAAAACTTGTTTATGTGGGTTTTTGCTTTAAGACTTGTTTCACATACAAAGTTTACAATAATTTTGATAAGCATATGAAGGTAATACAAAAACAAACAAAAATAATAATAATTGAGACAATTTAAAGACATGGGACGATGTGGCTAAAAGTTACGAATTAAACCGAAAAGTCACTAATTTCTCTTTTAAGTGTGAGCAATTATCTCCTATAAAAATAAAAATAAAAGTGTGTGCAATTATCACCTTAAATATAGTATTTAATACATCCATCAAAGTTGCATTATTTTTTCTGATAATTCTTTCGTACTCATTTTTCACATATTCCTCGCCACTATCTAGTAGAAAATGTAATAAAAAAAATTAAAATTAAAAATTAAAAGTACAGAAATAGAATTAATGTATAGTAGACTTTTTTTTCTTTAATTATTTTTATAATTCGATAGATATAACATGCATGGGAGCAGTGATTTGAACTGTAAATGTCCACTACTGCTACTACTACTACTAATAATAATAGATTCAAAATATATACTTTTCATCATGTTTAGTTCACTTTGGAAACAATTGAAACAAGAAAATCAAAAGGTTAAAGAAAATTTAATGACTTGCATAATTAACACTTAAAAGTTATAATATATATATATATATATATATATATATATATATATATATTTGAATTAGTCAAAATAATTATATATTTGTGAATTCACTAATATATTAATATTAACATTTTATATTTTCTTACTCCTTTTAAGTGATGTATGATATATATTTGAAACCAATAATGTAATAACCTAAATTTGTGCTACTTAATTTAAAAAGAAAGGTATTAATAGGATAAAAGCATTTATTTTCATGTATTAATTAATTATAAGTAGTGCATTCATTATTTATTTAAAATGAAATCTTAACATTACTTTTGTAAGATTTATATGAGAAAAAGTTGATTTGAAATGTAACATTCCTTCTCAAAATTTTTTTTTTTTTTTTGGGTTATAATTATTACAAAGTGCAACAAAAGAAAATATAATAACACACAACCAAGAATGTAAACAAATAATTGGTGCGCCTAAATTAGTGGAAATAAATCAATATTTGTCAATTCACTCAAGTAATAAATTCATATTCTTAATTTTATTATTTTTAATAATTTTTTTTTTAATGAAATGTAATTCAATTGAGGTTGATTTTCTCTAATTATTAGTATAACATGCAATAAATAATTTTTTTATAAAATATTTTAAAATACACTCTACATTCCATTGGGTATCGGCTAGTTCTAATAAAGGCTCAAGTCTAATATCTTAAGTCAATTGTACTAAGACATTCTTCTAATGCAAGTAAATAAATAGAAACTTTACATAGAAAGTTGTTAGGATTGAAATCAATGGTTTGATTGTATAGCTGGATTCGAGGTCAGCTAGGCTTCCAAGAATTGGGAAAAGAGAATAGAGAGAGAAAAAGAAAAGATTGAATTCAAAATTACACTTTGCTTGATTACCCATTATACAACTCATTGGTCTCTTAAACCACACCTCACAGCTGTTACCAACCCACTAGTCTCTAACTAACTCTAACTGCCTTTGCACATTTACTAACCACAATCACTAACCAACCCGTATACCCTACAACACTGATATGCAAGCCTTATATGGACACTTACGCACTTAAGCACTTATACTCCTAACACACTACACTATCCAGTTACTACCATACAACTATCATACAACCCATCATACAAACTGATACAACATACAAAACTATGCCTAATAATAAACCCCCCCCCCCCCCCCCCAATTAAAGCACCTTGCCCACAAGGTGAGGGAATTGTAGCTGTAGCTGGTACAAGTTCTCCCAAGTAGCATTTTCAGGACCTTCCCCTTGCCACTGAATTAAGACTTGAGTAACAGTCCTATTTCTCAATTGATGGGACCTCTCCTGCAACACAACAATAGGTTCAAGGCTAAGGATGCCCTCTGAATCCACAAGTGGAAGAGTAGGAATGGCTGATGCATGCTGACACAGTTTTGCCTTAAGACAGGAAACATGAAAGGTGGGATGCAACCTAGAATCTAAGGGTAAATCCAACTTGTAAGATACCTTACCAACCTTTTTCAAAATCTAGAAGGGTCCATAGTACCTAGGAGACAATTTTCCCATCTTGCTATGCCTCAGTGACTTCTGCTTGTAAGGGTGCAGCCTTAAATACACCCATTCTCCCTCAGCAAAGTCTCTTTCAATCCTGTGTCTGTCAGCATTGATCTTCATTCTTTCCTGAGCTGTCACTACGTTCTGCTTCAGCAATGTCAGTAGCTACTGTCTGGTCCTCAAATGCACATCTACACTGTCAACCTTAGTAGTGCCCGGTATGTAGTCCAATAACCTTGGAGGAGCATAACCAAATAAGGCTTCAAAAGGGGTTAATTTGGTGGAGGTATGGAAGTTGGTATTGAACCAAAATTCTGCCAAGGGTAACCAATCAACCCAAGAGTGGGGTCTGTCAACTGCAAATGCTCTCAAATAGTGCTCCAAGCTCTTATTAACTACCTCAGTCTGCCCATCTGATTAAGGGTGGTAAGCCGAGGACATGGCTAGCTGCACCCCTTGCAATCTCATCAACTCTTGCCAAAAATGTGAAGTAAACACAAGGTCCCTATCACTCACAATTGAGGCTGGCATTCCATGTAATTTGAACACATAATGCAGGTAGAGGGTAGCTACCTTAGCAGTAGTATAAGGATGGGACAAAGGAACAAAATGAACAAATTTAGTCAACCTTTCCACTACAACCAAAACCACATCCTTAGACTGAGACTTTGGAAGACCCTCAACAAAATTCATTCTCACATCAAGCCAAGGCTTATCAGGTACAGGTAGGGGCTGTAACAAACCAGCTATATTACAAGTCTTAGCCTTTAGTCTTTGGCAAGCATCACATTCCCTTACCTGCTTCCTCATATCCTCCCTCAAACCAAGCCAAGAAAAATCCCTTTTAACCCTATGCAAGGTCTTAAGGAATCCTGAATGCCCCCCTCCCCCCCAAAGGACTATTATGAACCTGTTGAAGAACAACACCTTTCAAGGCATCACATGAACCCAAATAAATTTTTCCTTTATGCAATAGAAGTCCATTCTGTATTAAGAACCCCTTAGGAACTTCCTTCCCCAACTGATAAGCTTGTAATATACTCTGGACTAGCTAGTCAATGGCATAACTAGCCTTAAGATCAGTCAACCAAGCAGGAGTTGGAAATGAAATCATGCATAAAACTCCACCATAATCCTCACCATCAGTATTAAAGTCTTCAATCTCAACCTTCCTGGACAAGGCATCAAATACCAGATTATCCTTACCCTTTTTATATTCAACCACAAAATTATAACCCAACAACTTAGCAAACCACTTTTGTTGAGCAGGATTCCCAATTTTCTATTCAAGCAAGTACTTTAAACTTTGTTGATCAATCTTGACAGTAAAAGGTCTGCCCACCAAATAAGCTCTCCATCGCTTAACAGCAGTTACCAAGGCTAAGAGCTCCTTCTCATATGTGGATAAAGCCAAGTTCTTACCCTTAAGGGCTTGGCTGTGAAAAGCAATAGGCTTGCCTTGCTGCATCAAAACAACACCTACTCCCTTCCCAGAAGCATCACACTCCACCACAAAAGGTCTGTCAAAATCTGGCAAGGCCAAGACAGGTGGGGTAATCATAGCTTCCTTAAGCTGTTGAAAAGCTAAATTAGCTTCCTTGGACCAACAAAATGAGTCTTCCTTCAATAAGGCAGTCAAAGGAGCTACAATATTTCCATACCCTCTAACAAACTTTCTGTAATAGCCTGTGAGACCTAAAAAAACCCTTAAGGACTTGATATCTTTAGGAAAAGGCCACTACTACATAGCAACAACCTTCTTTAGGTCAGTGTGCACTCCTTCAGCAGTAATCACATGTCCCAAATACTCCACTTTTGAGCAAGCAAACATACACTTAGACCTTTAAGCATATAAATGATGAGCAACCAAAATCTCTAAAACACTTCTAAGGTGGATAACATGTTTAGACACAGATTTGCTATATACCAAGATGTCATCAAAGAAAACTAGAACATATCTCTTAGGAAAGGCTTAAATACCTGATTCATTAAGGATTGGAAGGTGGAAGGAGCATTGGTCAAGCCAAAAGGCATTACCAAAAACTCATAATGACACTCAGGTGTCCTAAAAGCTGTCTTGGGTATATCTTCATCCTTCATTCTAATTTGGTGGTACCCAGACCTCAAGTCTAACTTGAAAAAGATAGCAACCCAATGCAATTCATCCAACAACTCATCAATAATTGGGATTGGGAACTTATCCTTAACAGTGATGGAGTTCAATGCCCTATAATCAATGCATATCCTCCATGATCCATCAGCTTTTCTAAATAACAAAACAGGTGAAGCAAATGGACTGCTACTGTCTCTAATTGATCCCACTTACAAAAGCTCCTTCATAATCTTTTTTATTTCATTTTTTTTTTTATAAAAAAAGGTATCTATAGGGTCTTTGGCATACAGGCTGGGCACCCTCCTTAAGAGTAATGGAATGCTCATGACCCCTCAGTGGAGGTAATTCAATAGAAGTCTCAAAAACCTAGCTGAACTCTTGCAACAATGTCTCCACCTCAACAGGAATTCTATCTACTAAGGCAACTGGTTCCACACCATCAATCTGTAACAATAACCCTCTCTTCACTAAAGCATTGAAGAATTTCTTGTAGTCCACAAAAGAGGAACCTGAATTGGAACTTAGACCTTGCAGCAAAACTTGTTTATTCCTATACTAGAAGCTCATAGTCAATAGCTTGAAATTCCACTGGATTTCACCCAAGATACTTAACCACTAAGTACCTAAAACTGTATCACAACCTCCTAATGCCAAAACATGAAAATTGATGCAAAATTTCATTCCTTGGATTATCACAAGTACCTCACTACAAAATCCTTGACTTTTAACAATTGAACCATTGGCTACCTTGACCTCCAACACCTTTGTAACATCCACCCTTAGTTGTACACTACTGATCAAGGATGCATCAACAAAATTGTGAGTGCTACCTATGTCTACCAAAATAACTAACCTATCTCCACTCACTCTTCCCTTAACCCTCATTGTACCAGGTGTAGGTGTTCTTGTGAGAGCATATAAGGTATTTCCACCTCTTCATTTTGACTAGACTGCATACTTCTATCAATTTTATTACCTACCTCACTATCCACCTCCTCATCTAATTCAATTATCTTCACCCCAGAATTTTCCCCATAAACAAGTTCAATTCCTTCCAAAAGAAACAATTTAGCATTCCTACATTTATGTCCTAGCCCCCACTTCTCATCACAATTGTAACAAAGACCCTTCTTCCTCCTTTCATCCATCTATGCAGGGATTATTCTCTTAATAGGTATACTAGGCTTAGTTTCTACCATACCATTACTATCATTACTCTTAGGCAAACCCAAGATAGAATTCTTACCTAAATCTTGTTGATACCTGACACTCCTTCTGCAACTCATCACATATTCTTTTTGAATCTTGGCCAATTCAAAAGCTGCATTCAAGGATTGAGGATTGAGCATCCTCACAGGTAAACGTATTTCATCCTTTAAGCCACTCGAGAAACAGCTGAGCTTGTGCAATGGAGAAAGCCTCTTGATTCTATTTGATACTACTTCAAACTCTGCTTTATACACAGCCACTGTGGTAGTTTGTCTCAGCCTGGTTAATACCTCCATGGGATCATCATAGGCAGTTGATCCAAACCTCACGTGTAAAGCTTGCACCAAAGATTCCCAATCAAAAAATACCCCAGCGTCCTCTGCTTCCTAGAACCATATCAGTGCCTCCAATTCCATGTGAAAGGAAGCTATCAATAGCTTTTCTGCAATTGGGGTTTGGTAATACCCAAAATACTAGTTAGCTTTGTAAACCCAGCTAGCAGGATCAACACCTGAGAATCGTGGAAAATCCAACTTCATAGACTTTGCAAGTGACAAAGTTGAAGAACTTGGAATTGAATTTGATTGCACATTTCTCTTAGGTGAATTTTGATTTCCATCTTCGGAATTAAGCTTCTGTAAGATCACATTGATGTTCTGATATAGCTCGTTCAAGGTTCTATCTTGAATCTTTTGTATTTCTTGGATGTCCTTGTTATGGTGATCAGGGGTAGTACAGAGAGAAGCAATGGCTTCATTCACCATATTCATGACAGCGGCTCGTGTCTCAGTCTAGCAGCATAGGAACAATACTCTGATACCAATTGTTAGGATTGAAATCAGTGGTTTGATTGTATAGCTGATATGCAAGCCTCATATGGACACTTAGGCACTTATACTCCTAACACACTACACTATCCAGTTACTACCATACAACCATCATACAAACTGATACAACATACAAAACTATGCCTAACAAAAGTTTACAACAATTTTGATAAGCATATAAAGTAAGTAATACAAACACAAACAAATAAAATAATTGAGACAATGTAAAGACATGGGACAATGTGGCTAAAAGTTATTAATTAATCTGAAAAGTCATCAATTTCTATTTTAAGTGTGTGCAATTATCACCTTAAATATAGTATTTAATACATCCCTCAAAGTTACATCCCTCAAAGACAATGAACGATGCATAATGCTTGATGCTTTTTTTTTTTTTTTTTGGTTTCGTTCTCATTTTTCTCAACTTCTTTAACATTGTCTAAAAAAAAAAAATTAGTAACGAACTAGAATTAATGTATATATAGTAGACTCTTATTTTCTTTATTTATTTATTTATTTTTAATTCAATAGGTACAATAGGGAAGCGGTGATTTGAATTGTAATTATCTATATACGAGTTCCAGACACCAAGAGTTGCCAACCCATATAAATGTATAGTAAACTCTTACACTTCATTTGGAAGTTCATAATAGATTAGAAAGGAATGGAATAGAATGAAGTAATCTTGTTTGGTTATTTTATAATAAAGAAATGAAAATTAATGAAATATAAGTAATCCTAAATGTTTATTGGTATTTTGGGAGTTTTAGTACAAATTTCATTAAATCTAATTCAATTCCCTCCAATTGCTCCTAATAAACACTCAAACCATGATGTGCCTCATTCAGGTGCCATTTCCTTGCAGCTGCCACTATCACCTTCGCTGCACTAGTTAATGGGCTTCCCAAGGGTCTCTGCGTCCAGTACCTCTTACTTCCTAACAAAAATATTGCAAATGTCATTGCCATTGCCATTGCTAACAATCCAAACCCTGTTGCCCACCTAACATTGTTCTGCAAAAGAAATCTGAGTTTTGTTTTGCAAATTTTTACTAGTCAGGTTCTGGGAGCTTCATCCCTCACCTAACGGTGCAATTGGCATAAGAGAGGAGTTTTTCTCATTCCAAGTGTCGTGGCAAAGTGAATAAGCCATAAGGTTATTGATTGGTTCAATGAGTGAGAAATATAGACTATAGAGTTTTCTACAGTGTTAGTACTATCGTCATAGAGAACTATATAGTCTATTTTGGTATTCCATCATAGGATTGACTACATTAAAGCAATGAGACTATTTGGTAGTCAGGTGTGGCTATTGTGAAGTAAGTCTGTAATGTCTCCTTTGTATTCGTATTTTCCTATTTGATTATAGACATTATACTTTATAGTGAATTGGTTGTTTCGAACATTTCGCTTTATTGCTTTGTTTTTGTTCAAAATATAAAATTTGGCCTAAGTTGAATTAAAAAAAGAGCACAAAAACAAACAAACCTTGGGTGTTTGGTAATTTTAATTTTATTTTATCCGAAGCAAACCTTATCACATACATTTCATTTTTATTTGGGTTATTAAAAAATTAAAAGATTTTGATTTTGGATTTTAGAATAATTCTTCGATGAGTATATGATATGATTTTTCTTGAATAAACATTTCATATTGGATAACGACACAACATGGGTTATGAAACTCTTATATTTTATATATAAACATTTTTAAAATGTCCAGGTGGCATGGTACTAGATGAATGTGGAGAAATTTGAAAAATGTCCAACAAGAAAAAAATCCAAAATTCCTTATGACAAATCAAACCCAACTTTTTAATTTTTTTCTTCTTAAACCCTGAATATTCTAAGTTTTGACAATCTAACTCCACAATATGTAGATTCCAATTAACTCAATTGATAAAGTTCTTATACTTAAATAAGAAATCTGAGATTCAAATGTTGGGGATATTATATAAGGTAATAATGGAAGAACAAGGTTAACACAAAAGACAAACAGAAAATAGATAACTTGGAGGCACAATATCGTTTTCCTTAGACAATATTTGCCCTCTACACTATTGTTACTAAAGGGTTATCGCAAATTTGTCCCTAGAATACAACTAAGATATTGGGTTCTACATATAACAATTCAAGAGAATAACCATAGGATTTCTTGCGTTTCTCTCTAACTTACTATTTTGTAGAGTTATTTTTCAAGTGAACATAAGCCTCTATTTATACCCATAGGGTTATATTTCATTAAAAGACACATATGGAGAGTTAAAATGTTTCATAAAACCGTTCACAAGGCTTGAAACCTCTTCAAACTTTCTGAAAAGTCACCTAAAAATTCTGCAGAAAATCCTATTTTACGACTTTCGATTGGTCGAAAGTTCCTCTTGATCGATCAAGTGATCTTTTCGATCGATCGAACATGAATCAAATAACAATCGATTCATCCAAAGGCTCCAAGATTATTTTCTTACCATTTCGATCGATCGGGCCAAAGATTCGATCGATCGAAAATGCTGAATTTCGAGTTTTCACTTAGAAAATTTTAGAACTTGAATTTTCACTTTAACAACTTTATGAAACAATATTCTCTAAACTCAAATAACATTATTACAACATATCCATGTATATACCTATATATAATACAACATCAAACAATCATCAGAAGACACCATAGGATGAAATTCTATAATGATAAAAAATAAAAAAATAAAAAACTCATTTATCAATATTTTTTAAAGGACAACTTATAAGATGTGGTTCGTTATATAAGGGCTTGGCCAGGGCATTAAGGGGAGTAATTGTCCCCCTTAGATTATACTAAGTATCATCTCTAACATTAAGCACGAAAAAAAAAATTATAACTTGCATCACATTATTTTTTATTTATTATAACCTATTTCATGCAAATGGATTTTATTATATTCTCTTTTCATCTGTAGTGGACGTCCTTATTACCATATATCTCTACTGTATTTAACCCTCTTTTAAAGTTTTCCTTTCTAACGTGGAGAAAAAGAAAACAACCTATAACAAATTTGTGCTATTTGAATGTACTAAGCACCGATGAAAATTTCATCACATGAAATAGGTTGTTTCATTAGTAGTTTTTATAAATATTATTGATGGAGAGAGGCTAGATTGTCATGTCTATAATTTATAAGCCCACAGAAAATTACAAAATTAAAACGCTCGGGTATGAATAGTCACGGTACAAAATTTAGGATTTTTTTTTTCTTTTTCCAAAGCATTTTCTCTTGTATTATATAGTAGCTTGTAATCCCATGCTTATGCATAGATATACTTAAAATATATACATTAAGATACATAGTATAATTGTTACATATATAATTTAAATATTGTTGATAGACATTCTTATATTTTTTTAACTTTTTAAAAAGTCTTGTAAGAATATTATTAGGTAGAAAACGTAAATTGTCCATTTAAAAAAAAATTATGTTTATTAATTCTAAACTCTTTGGTTTTTATACATAATAACTCACTTAGATAAATATTTATAATGTGGTCTCATATTTGACTCCAAAATTAAGAAATAAAACTCTCTCTAAAAATAAATAATTTAGGACACATGGTACAAAATTGAACTTTAATTGTAGAATCAAATTAGATTTTCTCTAAGTTTCACCTCTCTCTCTCTCTCTCTCTCTCTCTCTCTCTCTCTCTCTCTCTCTCTCTCTCTCTCTCTCTATATATATATATATATATATATATATATATATATCCACCTTCAAGACAGCAACACATAGTACTTTTTGTATCTAAGTTGATAATAGATAAAGAATTATAATGATAATTATTCGAAGAAAAGTTGGTTGAGCTGATTATTTAACTTTTAGCACTGGTTCAAGTAATAAGTCACTCAAAATAATACCCATCTACGATATAACTTGTTTACTTGTGGTTTTAAAAGTTATACTTTACCCACCTAAAGTCAACTCCATCACTCTTCATTAGAAAAACATAACAAATCAATGCAAATTACCGAATGTGTTTTAGTTTGTTTTCACCTAAACTATGAATGGTTTAAATTTTTCATAATTTTATGATTATTTATATTTTCATAAAAGGCAAAATCAAGGTAAGTTATGTAAGCATGATAACATAAACATCATGCGAGTAAAATACTAAAATACTACTTTTTTGGGTAGAAAAGTACAACTTTCTAAACTATATATAAGCAAAGATTAAGTTCTATAAGAATGTGGTATGAAACTCAGGTTTTACAACTTTCAATCTCAATATGTCACATCATCATATCAAATATTAAAAAATAAGCACAACCACACACAATCAATTCTAATATCTATCTGAAAATCCAACCAAATTGGAAATTTATTGAGATGTTGTTAGGTGTGGTAGGGCGTATTGAGTTCAAGTAAAAAAACTGATGTGACAATCTCTTATTGAATAGTATATAATATAGGTTTTATGCCTCATCCTTATTAAATTCGGACTCATATAGACAAAGTACAAACAAACTATATGCGATGATTTGGTTCTGACAAATGTGAAAAACAAGAGAAATCATCTACAGGGATTATCAAGTTGGATAAGTGATGGAAGTGGGTTACTTCCTTCGTGATAAGAATTATCATTAGATGCTGCTAGTATTTAGGAAGTGATATGTGATAGGATTGGATTTTTTTTTTTTTTGTGGGATGGGAATAGGTTTAGATTGTTGCTTAATCAGTTTGCTATTAGTTTAAAGTTCATTAATCGCTAGCACTATATAGTTATTTAATTAAGGGAAAGTAAGGAATAAAGGATAGGAAGCAAATTAAACCCAGATTTCTATATTTATTTAATATTCTAGGAAGCTAGTCACCTCTAATCCAACTAAATTCATTCATTCACATACACTGTACCACATGTGACTAATCTATAATTAGCTTTTATCACAAGTTCAAGTAATATTCCCATCACTTATAGATGAATCAAATTATTAGCTTTAATCTTATCCAAATATATATATATATATATATATATATATATATATATATATATATATATATATATATATATATATATGTATATATATTAGCTTTAATCAGTCTTGTTTAGCTTACGTTATTATTCATTTGGTTTACGTTCAGTATATTATAACTTTATTTCTTACATATATCTTACTTTTATCCAACTAATTTTTTAAGTCACATAAACCAAAATAAGTTTATCCGAACAATACTCACAAAAAAGTTTTTTTTTTTTTTTTTTTTTTTTTCAAATGATAAATTTATTGAGATCCGGTGTGCAAAACCAACTCTTTAGTGAGAGGGAAAGGTTAAAAAAGTTAAAATGCAAAATGGTAAAAGTAAAAGAAAAAGAAAAAAAAAAAAATATATATATATATATATATATATACATATATTATACAATAGCTGAGATTAAAAAAGTATCTTTATCACAATCCTTCAAAGTGAGTAGTATTACACGCTACTATTGCACCGGATCTCAACATTACAATAAATATTGGATATAACTAATTTGTAGGATCTCAACATTACAACATTACAATATATATATATATATAAGGACTAGGGACTATCTGGAGGAGTACAAGGAGGCACAAACTCAGCTAGCAGTAACAGGTCCAAATGAGGTTACACAGTCATGGCAGCCACCCTCAGGTCTGATGTACAAGCTCAATTTCAACGCTGCTGTTTTTGCAAATAGGGAGGCATCAGGTGTCGGAGCAGTGATTCGCAATGAGAAGAGGGAGGTGATGGCTGCATTATCAGCGAAAGGTGCTACTATAGTGGACAGTGAGGAGGCTGAGGTGTTGGCGAGTCAAAAAGCATTGGAGTTCGCCGTGGATGCTAGTTTCTCGAACCTGATCATTGAAGGTGACAATGTGACTGTGATGCAGACTATCTCCTCAACACAACCTAATCTCTCTCAGTTGGGACTGGTTAATGAGAACATTCGCTGCATTGCACCAAGTCTTCGATATGTGTCTTTTAGCTGTATTCGTTGTAGTGCCAACTCAGTTGCCCATTCTTTAACTCGTTATGCCAGTCAAATAGATAATGAAATTGTTTGGATGGAAGAATCGCTACCACCAGCCTTTGAGGCTTTGTATTTGAATTCTAGCTTTTTTAATGAATGAATGAAGTCTGTTTCAGTTCCAAAAAAAAGAAATGCAAATGTAATAATTTTTTTTTTTAAAATGCTAAATTTAATATCAATTTTACTACAAAACTTTACAAACTAAGGTAACAATAAATGTAATTAGCACATTATCAAAAATACAATAATTAAATTTCTTAATAATTTTTATATTACATTTAAAAGTTGACATCTATTTATAAAGTCTATGTCATAAAATCTGTAATATTCGTGACATCACTCTTTTCTTTTACTCCTCCTTCCCCGAACACAATTGTTTGACTTAGGTTTATATATTATTTGAGTCTTTGACAAGTGCTGCTCTGCATAGAAGCCAAGTTGTTCACAGGAATGCCTTGACTTACCCCCAAAAAAAAAAATTATATACATAATTATTCCTACTTTGTCTACCCTTAAAAAAAATTATTGAACACTCTAATTTGAGAATCCCAGAAATTTGGGTACAACAAATATAAGGTAATGTTAAGGACACAACAAATATAAGATAATGTTAAGGACACAACAAAATGTCACAACAACTTCACAACATTCCTAAATTAGCATTAATGCAAAAATAATCTTAACCCACCAAACATAATCTTTAACCCTTTAAATAAAAAATAAATAGCCCAAATAACAACAAACATAGGCCAAACAACAACAAAAGAACAAAATATTCAACAACAAGCTCATTCAAGAAAAAAAAATAAAAACCCCTAATCATTTGAATTCATAGCTTGTTCAACTCATTACATAAAAAATAATTAATAATTTAACTTTTTTTTTTTCTAAAAAATGATTCCAAAAGAAATAATGTGACAATGAGTTTTCTTCAACGGCACTGGTAGCTTTGCCCTCTTCAACTTTGCTGTCATAGTAGCTCTGCTCTCCTTGACTACTTCGCTCATGGTTGTAACATGTATTATCTCTCTCTCTCTCTCTCTTCTTTTACCTACCATCATTTTAGACTCTCTTTATTACTCTAATCTTAGCATTTTCAAATCTCACTTTCTCATCAGTGCCTTTTTGCCTTTAATTTTGATAGTAAAAGGAATTTTAAATTTATGTATTTGGGTGTTTTTTTGTTAATATTTTTATTAAATTTTGTATAATTTAAATTTCTTAATGACTATCCTAAAAAAAATTCCTAGAGCCACCACGGATCTTTTTAACTCATCAGGGGTTCAACTCCCACTGTAAAAGAATAAAATGGAGAAGATACTTAATGCATGCAACATATGCATCATATCTCACCTGTGCCCTCAACCGTAAAGGGCAAAGCAGCCCCATCTTACCAGTTGAGTGCTTACGAGGGATTAATATCTACTTAAATGTACCAGAAACCTTGCAACTAGCATTAGTTCCGATTATACAACATATAGCCATGGACAAGAAGAGGTCTAGGGTTTAGTAGTTGAACCAAAAAAGGAGGTTGCGCTCAGGTTTTCTCCTCAGAGAATTTGCATGGACACCTAGCTAAAAGCTTGACCTCTTAGGCACAAAAAAACCAATGCTTAAATCTACTTGATACAAAAGATCAGTATTTTACAATTATCAGTGAATCTGACACCAAAAAATATAAATGATGTACATAGATCATTATTTTTCCATTACCAGTGACGTCCCACCAAAATATCATGAAATTTATTTTTCTCACCACCATTGATTTGCAATCAGACATCTTGCCTTCAGTAGTAGGAAAATTATTCCTTATAGATCCTCTCTGCAGTAGACACTGGACGCAGGAAAACAACAATTACTGTGATGTTATCTTTGCTGCCTCGTTCTGCAGCTTCTGTCGCCAATCTTTTAGCACACATTCCAGGCTCTTTGACGGTGTCCCTAATTATGTTTACAACATCTATATTGCTCACAACATCCCAAAGTCCATCGCTAGCCATAACCTGGTAAGCAAACACATATTACTTCCATATTCAAGGGGACCTGAATGCTTTCGCAACCATCTCTATTGAATAATGCGTAGGTTACATGTGTTCCCACTGCCCATCATATGGTACTACTTACTATGTCTAAGAGGTGTCAACTCTTACTTTTTTCTTAACTTTTTTTCCCCAGTTAAAACTTTCTTCTGAGAAACTGAGCTGCAAAAATCTATGCATATGACGTAATAGTCTAAAAGTTTATTTGATGATTTAACCTTCCCATTTATATTCACTTGAACAATTAAAAAAAATGAGTTTTCCCAATACTTCAAACTTCATGCAACTTGTCATATCTAATATGGTTCTGTGAGTTTCTGAATTCAATCTTCCTAGGGAAGAATACCAGTCATTGGCAAAAGACTGTATGGTATAGGTATGAAGTAACAAATAAGGTCATTATCTAATACTTGTCCCACCTAAGTTCAATCCTAAGGGAGTTGGCTTGGATATGCTCCTATCAAGACTCTTAATGGCAGCCCAAGACTACCATTGCACCAAACAATGGCGCCTATAGTAAAAATATAAATAAAATAAATTTCTTTGTTTAAAGTGAAAAAAACTTTCTTCTCAAACCAAAAAATTAATGGCCTTAATATATTGCTTGAATGTGAAGCTAATAACAGAATTAAAACAGAATTATTGCTCTAAAATACTGAGATGTCCTCTCTTATCGTCATCCTCTTTTAAGAACCATACCAGATGCATAATACAGAATTTTATTTCCAGTCCAGATGCATGCCACATTTTAAAGGCCCCTAAAGCTTGGCAACAACAAAATTACCGACAATTCTGAACCTTTCTGTGACTAAAGTAAAATATTAACTTATTTTATCACCATGCCTATTTATAAATTCCAATTAATTTTACCAACAAACTTCTTATTGCAAGCACCACTTAAAGTGTGGAAAAATTAATGAAGGTCCTTGACAAGACAACTGACAAGGCTTTGTGAAAAGTTTAGGTAAGGGAATCCACAAAGAATTCCAATCCAAGCTCCTCTTAAAATCTCATGGAATTTTCAAGTCAAGCTGTGCATGCAAGAAGCATACTCAGTTAAAATTCCTTTTGCTTTTAAGCCCCCTCTCCCAACCACCGCCCACCACCCCCCAAAACGGTAGCCCTTCTCCAGTTTAAAGCTTATAGCATTCTTCATTTTGATTTATACATTAATGATTAAATAGCAAGGGATAACCACCATTGATCAAAATAAAGTGTCCATACCAGGAATTCATCCTCTCCAGACAGATCAATTTCAGTCATCTCAGGTTCTGCAGTTACAGCAGGCTTCAGATCATCATCACCAATGGAGCGAGTAACCTGTTGAAGGGAAAGATTTAGTGGGTGAACACTGTCTGACCCATTAACAGAAAAACATATATGGTATAAGACTGGAAAAGAAAAGAGTTTAATAAATAGACATGTTTTGCAGAGCCATACAAGATTCTTCAAATATGATCTATAATCATCTCTCTTCCAAATTCTCCTCCCCTCTCTCTTAAATGACAAATCATTACCAACTATGCTTTATGATAGTTATAGAAACCTAAAAGTCTTTTTTTTTTTTTTTTTTTTTCTAAGTAGTAAATATCCATTCAAAGAAAAAAGCCTAAAGAGGCGTAACCCTAGTACATGGGAGGAATAATGATGTGCTGTTAGGGCTTCCTGTTTAGGCTTAGAAATGAAATGAAAATGAGAGTTGTTTAGAGAAGCTTATAGGTGGATAACACCTCTGCACAGAGTACTCAATCTCTGAAATAGCATAAAAGCTAGGGCCAATTGCATTTAACAAAATCTACCATTACAATTATGCAGTAAACTACTTATACTAACACTACTTAAGCAGGCTGCCATTTGATTGGCTCGAGCCTTGCTTAATTTTGATTGGTCTAGTTGTTCCTAACTACAAAAGCTCTAAGTAGTTACAATGCCACCTAATTGGCTGCTGCATAAGAAGCAGTTGCAAAGCAAGGTGATTGGCTGTTTGATAATTAACTAGCAGCCTAACCACTTCTGTTACTACAGATACTATTAGTAACCATCCAAAGCCTTAACTAATTAAGCTGTTTATTAACACAACACCAGCTAGGGTCTTCACTGTGCTACTCCACCACTCAACAGCCAGCTGCTAGTATCACACTGCCTGCTGCTGCTGCACAGCCAGCTACCAGCACCAAGGCAGATGATGGCTTTCCAGGAAATATCTCAGTTAGTTTCTAAAGAAGGTATAATTTTTTTGAGGAATATGACATTGGATAAACCAATATCTTACCAAAAATTATAGCGCAAGAATACCCCATCTGAACTCTGTACACAGTTGCAATGCCCATATCGTTAACAATGTGCTAAAAATTATATGCGTAACACAAGCAGTGAAAAGCCAGTTTCACTTTAATTTTAATTCAAGTGTCAGGAAATTTTGTAATCTTTTGGTTTCATTGGGTCTTATTTTGATTTTATTTGAGTTTAGTTGTTTAGGTTGAGCTTAGTAGTAAAAGCCCAAGGAGTCTAACTCTTAATAAGATTTCAGTAAGTCCAAGTTCCACTAGGAATAGGTATTAGTATGAAATGCTTTCTATTAAAGAAGAAGTATTTTTGTAAGTTATGAAATTTTGTTTGACATTTGTGTGATACAACATTCTCCAATCTGTGATACAAAGGAAATCCTCAGCGTGATGCCTTGAAATTTATTCTCTTTATTTTCTGTCCTTAAGTTTCCTGTAACTTGGAACCTTGCAATAATAGATTGATTTGTCACCTGTAATTGTAAACCCCTAAAATTGAAATAAATAAATCTAAAATCTAAACAACCCATCCATCAAATAACCCAAAATACCCCCACAAACAGCCAAAGCACTGTTTACGGGTCACTGTTTGCAGCCCTGGAAAAGCAACCCAGGCCTTGGTTTTTCCTATTTGTTCTACCCTCAAATACTACTATTTCCGTTTCTCAAAAAAAAAAAAATACTACTATTTCTTTTCACCACTAGAAACCCTCTCTTCCTTACTATTTCCCAACCTTTTTCCCACCAAAACCCTAACTCCAATTCCTCAAAACCAAGTGGTCCAGGAACTGCCAGACAAGATTTGGTTTAGCACTTTAGCTCCCTTTGTCCTGCGTCAATAGGTATTGGGTTGGAAGTGAATAATCTTTCTCCTTGGTAGCAGTGATGTAGGTTTTGTAATAAGAAGAAATAAGACAATCAAAAAGACTAAAAGTGAGATGAGATAAGGAAAGAGGCTGTGTTTTCTTTCAGCCCCTAACCCTGTAATTATTTACATGAGAACCAAATTGGAAAAAGCACAAATATAACTAGCCCAAGAATACATATATACTTTCACTGATAGACTTTTTCCCAAGCACAACTTTTACATTAAGGGTTCCCCACCCCACCCCACCTATCTTCTTGTCAACCAAGTTAAGCAATGGTTAAAAACAAATCCATCATTCATCACACAAATACTGTAATTAGCCCTCCATTAACTGTACTATAGCAAAAGTATATAAAATCGTGTAAGTAGATAAACAAAGTTTCCAAAAAAATAGAAGTATATTATCTAGCTTTTCACGATAGAAAATTGTAGAAGATAAGAGCATACTCCATATATTTTGGGAAGTCAGAGTTGTACTATGATCATAGAGCTCAAAGAGACAAACCTGGAGAGCAGCAGTACCAACCCTCCATGTATCAACTTGCCATTTGACTTGTCCTCCTGCACTAACAACACGCTCTCTCTCCTCGAGACAGCTAGCAACATGATCCTATAATACCAAATTTAATGACTTTGAGAACAATTAGACCTTATATTGAACCAGAAAATCCAGTAAACAAATCCCAGCTCACCTTAGTTAGAACAAAGGGGTGACCAGCTCGACATAATATTGTCCTGCAATCACCAGCATTGGCAACAAAAAGCTTGTTTCTAACTATAAGAGCAGCAACTGCAGTGCAACCAGGATGCCAGTCTTTTTGAATAACTCTCTTAGATTTACGATAAGAATCCAGTTCATTTCTAAATGCAGCATCTGTCTTAACAAATGCTTCCAATAATGCATTTGAAGGACTGCATTCATATATAAAATTAATTTCTAAAGAATAGAAATACAAGGGGGTAAAAGATTGAGTTAAAATCTAGAACAGAAGAAACCTGCTAGTGGAACCTGAACTTTGCAAGAAGCCTGGCAATGCACGAGCAGAAAACTCAGCAGCTGCTGCACCTGCACATGTTACAGCCAAATTCATATAATGTGATGTAACTAAACCATTAGCATCAGGGTGTACTAGGAAACAAACCAAGGAAGAATGCTTCTAACCCCAGCAGTCTTCATGAGGTAATGATTGAAATAAGGAGGGAGGAGAAGGGGAGGGAGAGAATTCAACCATTCAGAAAATCTCTTTCAACTACCAAAATTGTAAGTTTCCTCTTAAATTCTTTGAAGATCCTAAACTGAAAATTGATCGTAAACATGTAAAAATTAGAAATAAGTATTAGGCTTCCAGAGTATATGAAGCCAACTCTCCTTTAACGGCTCTTACTTAGCACTAGTATGCTTTTCATGACCCAAAAGGAGATTTTTCTGTTCTTTCAAAATTTTCTTTTTCTTTGTTGCAATCATTGCAATAACAAAAAACTAAACATGCATTGCTCAGGGACTATGAGACACAAGCATAATCTCATTCATAAAACAATACATAGGATAGACACTCATAGAAAAACAGATAAAATGCGAACAGCAATTTCTGAAGGGAAGTTTCCCCTCAACCTTTTAATGATACTCTTAACTTTTCCCCAAATAAATGTGGTGCCTGATCTCTAAGGAATAACTTCAAAATAAAGATATTCAAGCAAATTAAGGTTTTTTTTTGTGGGGGGGGGGGGGGGGGGGGGGGGGGGGGGAGGGGGGGGGAGGGGGGATTCTCTCATGATCACCAAACTAATTGCAGTACTAATCTATAGTGGTCATTAAAATCCATTCTCCCTGGAACTTGATTCCAAATTCAAAATTAGGTAGAGAAATAAAATCAACATTAAGCACCTCTATGACCATCAAAGATACCAAAAACATGAATATCCTTTTCATTGCACATATTGGGCATAAGGAAATGTGTATCCTCCATGGTCTCTCTTCTGCCACAAGTAGCAAAGGATCCCCAAGAAAGTACAGGATGGTATGCCAAAGGATCATAAGGGAAATCAAGCCAGATTCTCATACTAGAATCAGCTGCAAAAGAAGCCCTCCCAGAGAAATGTTCTCCCTGAGTAGACCAGTTAATACTCTCTTGATAAGTTCGAAGCTTGTTGGTGACATCCATTAGCTGATCATCATTAGAACTTGGAGGTTCGCCAAGGGTCATCTCCTCTTCCTTTACTGTCTTTCTGTGTTCTAAGATTGAATCAAGTTCCCCAACTACATCATCAAAAGAAGGTCTATTCTGAGGATTTGCATCCCAACACCTCTGTATCAGAGACAACAAACTTGACGGAGCACCCAACTCAGGACCAGCAAGAACTGGCCTCAATCTATCAGAAACCACAGCTGCTGTAAGTTGCTGCTCAGTATAGTTCATCTCCAGCACTGTGTGGGCCTGCAATCAGTATTTACATATCATGCATCAGTTAGCCATCAAAGATAAAGTCTAAACAGGCGCATTGAATTGTTAGATGTGAGATTAGAAATATATGAGAGATATGTGCACAACAAAGTGATTTGCAGCAGAACATTATATTCGGATGCTAGAGAAACCCACACACGAGATAAAAGGCTTGAAAGAACAGAAGTATCAAATACAAAGCAATCATTGAGATGGATGATTTTATTTTTCTTTTTCTTTTTCTTTTATTTTATTTGGGTGCTTTGCAAGTAAATTTATTTTATGTCAAGATGGATTGGGAAGTAGAATATAAGAAATCAGTTGAGATAAAAGATGGTCGAGAAATACAGGCTGGGTATTTCCAGCAGAAGCCAAAGTATGTTACCTTATCCTAAGCCAAATAACCCAAAGAAACTCCTTAACAACTACTCAAAAGAACCAGTGGACTGAAAATAAAATTTTTCTTAAAGCCACATGGAAGTTTTTGGTGAACTTCTGCCTGCAAGCTGAGGCATACATGAGCTGTCAGTCATAAGTTAACAGAAGAATTTTCCTTTAAAAGTGGTAAAATTCAATACTTCAACTTTTTCCTTTGCCCCTTTTGCATGTCAACAATGCATTATGCATAGCAGGTATCAAATGGCCATATTTTATATATTTACCAGCATGTGCACAATGGATTCAAGTTACAACACACAATAGCTTTATATTAACTTAATATTTTGACAATCCTCTAGTCATAATTAGATTACATGTTCCCCCCATGTTTTATCATTCAAGCCAAATTTCATATCAATCAAATGTCATTTAGCATCCAAACCAGAAGGTCATGCATTTAGGACATGTTTGATACATTGGAACGATGATTATGTAAGGAACAGAAATTAATATTTTTAAGAATATAAAAAGTTGGAATTTGTATTTCACAGTTTCTCTCTCCTCTAACCTCCTCCACATATCCTTGTAGAAAACAATTCAACCAAAAATCTCACTGTCAACTAAGACGACACATCATCAGATCTCTAAGGTTCATTCTCTCATCATAGCTCTCCAACTCTAGCTCTACCTATCAGTACTTACACTAGTGTCGCCGCTACGAGCACCAGTCACACTGGCATTGCTCGCTCCAGAGTCACTAGTAGAGCCAATATTGTTGTCTCTAGCCAATATATTTGTTTGATAAGCAATGGAAATTTAATTGAATAAAACAAACTCAAGTACACCAGGGGTGTACTCAGGAAGCAATACAATCAAACTCTCAAATTACAATGCTCAAACATATCTAAAATAGTAAAAGAGAGCGCAGAATAAAAAGCGAGACTCCAATCCAACAAAGTGAGAAAAAAAAAAAAAAAAAGATTTAATCTCAAGAATAGACCGTTCCCACCAAATATTTAATCTCTACAAGTGATATTTCCCCAAAATAAGAGGTTTTAGAACCGACTACCAAAAATTTGAGATTGTTGGGCTCTTGTTTGAATGTCACTCGTAACAAAAGTCAGGCCAAAATTTGTGAACAGAAAAATAATATTGACACCTACGATACGGTTCTGTTGACCTTTGATCCTTGAAGTATGGGGAAATTAAGGAGAAAATTAAGGGGGGAGAGAGAGAGAGACAGAGAGAATCTAAGTAAATACAAGAATATCTATTATGTACCTTTTGGGAAGGAATAGATATTCCTCAGTTTAAAATGATTGAAACTATTATTTGAATAACTTTTTTTTTTATAAGTAATAAGTTTATTGATATCAAAAAAAGGGAGTGTACAAGGAGTCAAACAATCAAGAACAAAAATTACAAGAATCTAGGAAATCAAGAAAAGATAAAAATGATTGGTTCCGCAATGCAATCAACCAATCCATTAAAGTTCTAAAGAAAAATAGCTTCAAGTCTGATATTGATCTCTCCTTATCTTCAAAGCACCTACTATTTCTCTCTCTCCAAAGGCACCACAATAAGCAATGGGGAACCATCAACCATATATACCCATTTTGATGACAACCAAATCTGCCTTGCCGACAAGCTAAAAGCCCCACTACAGATTGCGGCATAACCCAGCTCACTCCAAACACCATAGCCCACATATCCATTGCAACCGGACAATGAAGAAAGAGATGGTCAACCGATTCACCATTACACTTGCACATGTAGCACCAATCCAATATCCAAACCTTCCTTTTTCGTAAATTGTCAATCGTTAAGCACTTCCCCAAAGCAACAGTCCAAACAAAGAAAGCTACTCGAGAAGGAATCTTCTGTTTCCAAATACTTTTCCAAGGAAAGCAAAAGTCATTAAGGCCCACTAAGATACCATAATAGTCTTTAACCAGGAAGCCCTTCTCTCTATCAAGTTTCCAACACATCTTATCCTCACGAAACCCTTTCACCGAAGCACCATAAATGGTATCCATGAAACCAGCCAGTGCCTCTAATTCCCGAGCATGCACACCCCTAAAGAAACTTACATCCCAAAAAAGGACTCCATTATCAATCTTCATATGCTCAGCCACACTAACCTCCTTGTCTCGGCAAAGCCTAAACAATTCAGGATAGCTTACTTCAAGAGAAGTCTCACCACACCAATGGTCTTGCCAAAATTTCACCCTAGACCCATTCCCAATATCATATCGAATGTGGCAAAAAAAAGAAGACTATCCCTGACTAATATATTTCCACAAGCCAACACCATATGGTTTTCAGCTCTGATCATCTTGATATTTGACGAGTAAGGTGGGTATGAGGAAAATGTATAATCCAACTGTGGGCTTATCAAAATACTTCGCCAATAAAATAATTTGGGAAGTATAACACTGCTTGGCATTGACTCCTACATTTTCTATCTCTTTTTACCATTTGATCTAAACTCTATGTTAAGTAACTAGGGCTACTAACTCCTTGGTTCATATCTCTTTTCACTGCTTGGTGTTGATTCCAAGCAATCTTTTCTTTATTATTATTAAAATGATAGAAATCTTAACTATTCAGTACTAGGTTCTATCCTTTTTTTCCCCCCAAACGTAAATTCCCTTGAGACTCTGTTCATTTTGCATCAGTTGGGATATCAAAGCCCTTTGTAGAAAATGATAACCACTGATATGCATGGATCAACGTAATAATAAAATGAACAATATTTGCACATGCTTAAAAGTTCAATTAAGAAAGCTAACCTGTGCCTCCGCACGAAGATCAGTATATGGGATGACACCAGTAAGAAGCTCACTGCAATAGGAAGAAAGGATAAATGAGAGATTTCCACTGCACACGCTTCAGACTATGAAAAACCAAATGATTCCAAATTATACGACATCATATAAAGTTCAAATCAATAAAGATTCTAGCAAACCATGCTGCCTGGAATGCAAAAATCTGGCTCTCCTAATTGCATCCGTAATTATAATCATTCAAGATAAATGCATTGCAAGTTGCTTTCTGACCCAGTAACAGTAGACAGTGAAAAAACAAATCAACTGCTAAATAGTTGTTTGGCATTGCATGTAATAAGGATGCTTTAATGGCTGATCTCATATCTCTCTCAGGGGCTAGCTATCATTAGAATATCAGTTTTATTTGATCGGTTCAAGATTGGGAGTTAGAGTTGATTGTTGCCTTCATGGATCTTATTTATTTTGGAGTGTGGAGAGGAGATGAAGGAGACAGAATGAACAGGTTTTGTTGGAAACTTTCTTCCCAGTATATTTTTGATGTCCGCTCCTATTATAAGGGTTTACACTCCAGTTCACGTATATCCTTTCCATGGAAGACTGTGTAGAAACTAAATGTACCAACAAAGGTTAGTTTCTTTCTGTTGACAGTGGTGTGGGAAAGAATTTTAACTACTGACAATCTACAAAGACAACAAATTGTAGTCATAGACTGGTGTTGCATGTACAAAAGGGCGGGGATTCTAGTAATCATTTACTCTTGCATTGCTTGGTTGCTACAGAGCTATGGAATATGGTGTTTTCACTATTTGGGATTTATTGGGCTATGCCAAAGTGTTGTGGAGCTTTTAGATAACTGGCCGGGCAAGTTTAGCAGACATAGAAATGTGGTGATTTGGAACATGACCCCTCACTGCGTTATGTGGGGTATTTGGCAGGAGAGAAATGCTCAGACTTATGAAGGGAATGAAAGATCTATCCAAGACCTCAAGCTCTACTTTTTCTAGACCTTATTTGAATGGACCAATGCAATGGGTGTTTTCACTTTAATTTCTTTGTCTGATTTGATTGATAGATGTGCTTTCTTGAGTCCTAGTTTTTATTTGGTGTTTTCTTGTTTCTTTAGCACACTGCCTGTGTGCTTGGATTTTTGTCTCCATATGGAAGTGCTGCGGGCACATTTCCCTTTTTTTTCTTTTTTCTTTTTTCTTTTTTCAATGAAGTCAACTACTTATAAATAATAAAAAAGGAAATTCCACTTATAAAGTTTGATGTTGGTAACTTAGATAAACTACAAGAAACAATTCTTGTCATATACTCTAGTTAAGCAAAAAAGTTTTCATACAGTATAAAATAAGTATATCACTACTTATGTACTTCCAAGTATCCACTGAATGTGTATCAGAGTTTCTTAAGATATCCATGCTCGCATTTCTGTATTCTGGCTTCTCCCCATCCATTCGTATATCTGCTATGAAGTCAGAGAAGATTTATGTACATTCTTCAATGCATAACCACATGAAGGGCTACCTTTTTCTTCTAGCTTTGCTATTACTCAACACTAAGTGTTTTCATAAATAATTAAAAAATAAATAAATCATTTGTGATTTGTCCAAGATTTTATTCATGAATATGTCAATGAGCAGTTCAATTTAGCATCCAGATTTCAACATTTTAGATCAAGGCCAAATGAGGCAAAAAAAAGAAGTCGTATCAATAATATTTAATATCTGGTTGTCTGGTAGCCATAATAATGGCTGACCTATGTCTTGGAAGGACAAAATTATACATGTGAGTCAAAATTTGCAAGAGCAAATTTTCATCTATTAGCGTTCATCATAGATATTGTCCACCATGACTTTTCAGGAGCCATGGTTTAAACCTGCAATCACAGCAAAAATAACATCGATGGCCAGCATAGTATAATAATTTATATGAACACTGACTGCACTATAGTTTTCTTTGTATTTCCTAAAGTGAGTATTGGAAACTTAAATGGATCCCTCAATAGCCCTAGCAGTAATTGTAACAGCATTGGATACAAGATTACAGCAGCATTCCTACCTTCTTTTTCATGTTTCACAAAAGAGAGAAGCCATGCAATTATGTATGGGGTAATTCAACTTATCATAGATTCTTACTTGATTGATATCCCAAAACTGTAGACATCTGATTTTTCTGTATGGATCTCCTTCTTTAAAATTTCAGGTGCCATATATATGAGTGTCCCAACCATATTTCTTTTGTGAAAACCACCAGTTGGCTTGCCAGTTGATTTCCAATTCTCAACAGAAACTCCTTTCAGATCTTTTTTGTATTCTGCCAAACCAAAATCTGCTAGGTGTGGGTAAAGGTTTTTGCCAAGCTGCATTTTTCAGAAACATATACATTAGTTAACCACCTTCAAGTAAAAATAAAAATTCTGATACTGAATTTAGAAAATAAAAATACAAATTGAAAACAAGATCAAGAACTTAAGGAAGATATTTACAAGAATATTTGCTGGTTTCACATCCCTATGTACAATCCCAAGGTTATGGAGATATTGCAAAGCCTTTGCTGGAGAAAGGAAATAAGGGGAAAGGAAAAACATTGAGAGATCGTCCAACTGAAACTTTTAGAAAACTTAATTTGACAATAAACTAAACATAAAGTTTTATGTAGAAAAATGAATTTATAAAAACATTTAATTGATGAGTGTGCACTACAATATCACATTCCTCCTGTTGTCAAACTAAGCAATGCACAGAATTTTCTTGAAACAATAATAAGTAAACTCTACTTCTGCACTTCTATTTAATTATTGTTGCAAATGTAACATGGTCACCAAACTTCATTTTTCAAATTCATTTTCATGTAGTCCTTGCTATAATTTCCGCTTTACTTTCTTCTGATATCCAATAAATACTTCTATTATTATTCACAAATTACAAGCCACTGACAAAAAAAGCTCTGATCAACCTATACCAAATTCACATAAATCATTGAACCACTATAAAGAACAACTCGAGTATGTATGATAAAGGGTTTTTTTTTTCATAAGGAAACAATTTAAGCAGAAACCAAAAAAGAGACAGCCCTATAAAACTCTCAAGAAATTATTTTTCATTATGGAGTATTGTCTAGTATAATGAATTATATTAGTATATGTATATTAATAATATTATTTTCTAAATCATGACCAAAAGTTAGACAAATTTCATATGCACCTTTCTGTAAAGGTTAGCTCTGAAGGTCATAAAATTATTGATTATTTACAAATTCCCCACCCCCCAAAAGGGGAAAAAATAAGTTACAAAAGTTATATACAGCCTCTGATAAAAGATTTTAAAGGCTATCATCTAGCATCTACAAAACATACTATCTCACATGATTGAATACATGAAAGATACTCGGATTCATCAAATACCTCAAAGTTGATATAAATGTGATGAAAGATGGTAATTGCAACTCTTCATTTCAAAGTAAAACATTTGCTAATTTTATGAATCCAAATGAAGAATATACTTCTTCCACACTTGGGTTTGTTTGGCTTAGGAAAAATGTGACTTGAGAAATAAATCCAAAATTAAAGTATCAACACTACTAAGCAGTAAGCACTGCTCCTATCATAACCACTACTGTATGTGCTCCACTATTGATATATTTGTGACGTATGGGATGAATGAGATGCACATACTGAACCTGTTTTTGGAAATACATTGCCAAGACTTTCATCATCAACAACCCAACAGATTCATAATGCTAAGTGTAAAATCAAATCTTAATCTCATCATACAAGCTATGACATAACAAATGAGTAAAAGATGAACAAACAAATTCACCAGTGCTTTACATTATGAAATAAACATGACATTTATGAAGAACTTGAAGAATGACAAGCCTAGTAAAAGATTAAATTCTTGAAAGAAAAAAAAAAATTAATAATGAAAAAACCGGAGACAATGAAAGTAGTACCTAACTGGACTGTAATCATTAGGGCTTGATCAACACCCGGACTCCATTCTTCTGAATGTAATTTGTCTGCGAGATTCGGAGATTCATAGAGTTTGAAGAAAAACATGTAATTGGGTGGCTTTGCATGTGCTGCAAGCAGTGCAGCTATTCCTGGATGATCTATCTTGCTTCATTGCAATAAAAAAACAATAAAAATTTTAAAAAGAAGAATCAGAAATATTTATATATATATATATATATACACATATATATATATATGAATAACACACCCATTATCACAAACACATTAACAAAGTTCACTAAATATAGTGTGTGTGTGTGGGTGGGTGTGTTACTTCAGATTAGATACGATAATTGTGTGTTATGTGGGGGTGTGTTGAGTCTCACGTCGGGTATTTACTAGGTCAAACTAGGCTATATAAGTAATTATGCCGAGCCCCAATTCTAATTTGACTAGTCCTTATAGGGTATAGTGCAAATGCGACTATGGCAACAGACATACATAAAAACATATTTAGTAAATACATAAATTCACAGAGAGAGAGAGAGAGAGACCATAACAATTGGAGCTCTTTATGGAACTTGTCAATGTCGTCAGAAGTAGACAAGATGGGTTTCTTCACAGCAACCTTTTTACCAAACAAAGTTGCCTCATACACAACACTTTCTGCCCCTATAATCACCATTTCTCGAAATAATCAAATTGGAGATGAGCTAAAAAGAATTGCATAAATTTTGAAGAAGAGAAAAGTTACCTCGGGCAATTGGAGAGAGGAGAGAGTAAGAGGAAGGTGGGAGATGGAGAGGGATCGAATTGCTTGTACAGCAACCTCTTATGCACCTGTTTGGCTCCACAATCTCCAGCCCCATTTTCTCTCTCTCTCTCTCTCTCTCTCTGTGGGTTTGAGTTTGAAAGAGATTAATTTGAAATTGGAGTTCTGCAAATATGAGGAACAAAGTGATACAGATACAGATACAGATACAGATACAGTTACGAGTTGGAAATTTCGTTTGTACAGTTTGGTCCTAAACAACTGTTCGTACGAGGGGGGAAGGCAACAATTCACCTGTTTGTTACTTTGTACAGTTAAAAAATTTTTTTTTTTTTTTTTCCTTTGTGGGCAGTGTCTGGCATTTTTTTCAAAAATAACCATAAAAAGGCAAACTATTTTGTTAGTTTGCAAACTTTTGAAACAATTTTGGTATCTCAGCAGTTGTGGTGGACAACGTGTCCACATAGGATTGGCATGAAAATTGAGTCTAATTTGCTCGAGTTATATATATCCACATGGCCAAAAGAGTGTGAAAAGTATTGGTGGGATGTGGTGGACAACATGTCGACATAGGATTGGCATGGAAATTGAGTCTATTGGACTCGAGTTCTTGGTCTCGTCCCACCAATACCTTTCACACTCTTTTGGCCATGTGGATATATAACTCGAGTAAATTAGACTCAATTTCTTTTAATGGAAATCAACTCTACTGGACTCGATTTTCATGAATGGTCACCGCCCCTCCACATGTCGCATGTGGGTCCTAGCTGGGACTTTTTTTCCCCCTTACCCGTCTCACTCAGTCTCTTCAGCTCTCACACCCTCTCTTTAGCTCACACCCTCACTTCACTCACTCACAACTTTCTTCAACTCTCACACAACACTCACCTTAACAACACTCTCTCACAAGTAATGTTTTTACAATATTGGGAATATTTTTTGTTAGTTAATATTGTGGTTATTTGCTAAGTTTTTTTTTTTCAAGGAAAAAATTAGAACATATTAGGAAATTTTTTTTTTTTTTTTGTTAGTGTAAATATTGTGATTAATTTATTTGTTAGTATATTGTGATTATTTGCTAGTTTTTTTAAAAAAAAATTAATATTATGAGTAATTATTGGGAATATTTAGTTCTAAATATTGTAATTAATGTTTTTACAACATATTGGGAATTTTTTTTTTTTTTTTGTTAGTGTATATTGTGATTAAATTATTTGCTAAGTTAAAAAAAAAAATTAATATTATGATTAATTATTGGGAATATTTAGTACCAAATATTGTGATTAATTATGTTATTACAACATATTGGGAATATTTGTTTATTTTTTGTTAGTGTAAATATTGTGATTAAATTATTTGCTAGGTTTTTAGAAAAAAAATTAATATTGTGATTAATTATTGGGAATATTTAGTATTGGGGGAATATTTAGTACCAAATATTGTGATTAATTATGTTATTACAACATATTGGGAATATTCGGTTTTTTTTTTTAAGTGTAAATATTGTGATTAATAATATGTTAGGTTTTAAAAAAAAATTAATATTGTGATTAATTATTGGGAATATTTAGTACTAAATATTGTGATCAATTGTTAGGAATATTTAGTACTGTTTGGCTCCACAATCTCTCTCTCTCTCTCTCTCTCTCTCTCTCTCTCTCTCTCTCTCTCTCTCTCTCTCTCTCTCTCTCTCTCTCTCTCTCTCTCTCTCTCTGGGTTTGAGTTTGAAAGTGATACAAATACAAATACAGTTACAAGTTGGAAATTTCGTTTGTACAGTTTGGTCCTGAACAACCGTTCATACAAGGAGGGAAGGCAACAATTCACCAGTTTGTTACTTTGTGCAGTTAAAGTTTTTTTTTCTTTTCTTTTCTTTGTAGCCAGTGTCTATAACACGAGAAATTATAAGATCTACATGGTAGACAAGTGATGTGGTCCACCATTCTACTTAAAAACTTCCACATGTTTAAAATTGTTAGTTAGAAAAAAATTTTAAACAAAAATTAATTACTGACTCAGTAATTTTAAACAAGTGGAAGTTTTTTAGTGGAATAATGGACAAATTACGTGGTCCACCAGAGGACTCTATAATACAACCTAACTATTATAAATAAACAAAGTACAAATGATTCCCTGAGCACCACCACCACAAAAGAAAAGAAAAAAGTACAAACCATTCAAATTTTGAAATAAAATGTAATAGACACTGTAATATAATAGTTATTCCTATTATTTAGCTATTTAGTAGTTTGGTTATATTTTTATTAAAGGAAATAATCATTCCTTATGATAAGATTTTCTTTAAAACTACACAATTACATGATTTGCTCTTGTATAACTTCAATTTGTGTGTAGGTTCTAGTTAGCTCAACTGGTAAAATCTCTGGTGGTTGTATAAGAGATCTAGGGTTCAATCCCTGCCTACACCAAAAACTGATTGGTGTCTTGGTATGATGATAAAGGAGCTATCATCAGGAGGGAATATCATAGATTGAAACTCGTTCAAAAAAAAAAAAAAAAACTTCAATTTGTGTTATAATTTGATAAAGAAGTCATTGCTTAAACATGCAATGATTTACAAAAAAATTGTCAGACAATTTCAGATACTGCAAAATAATAACTTAAAAATTCAAATATTAAAACTTCTAAAAGACCAAAAAAATATTAAAAAATCAGATGATTCACTACTTAGAAATTATTAAAAAAAAACAAAATATATATGACTAAACAATAGAGAAATATAAGAGAAAGATGGATTACAGTCAAAAGAATAATTTCAATTATTGCAAGCTTTTTATTTTGTAAAAAACGGTTAAAGAGAGTTTGGTGGTTCATGTACAAAAAATACTTTTTAAAAAATACATTAAAAACTATAAGATATATATATATATATATATTAACAAAGTAGAGGAGAATAAAATAACATAAGAAGAGCTCATGCCTTACTCGGCTTTAAAAAAAATATTGGGGTTTGCGTTACTTTTATAGTGTTCATGATTAACTTCGCAAATTTGAATATAAATTATCAACGTTTGAATTTGAATTTAAGTTAGACTTGTTAGAGAGATAGAGTTTCACTCCTTATTAAGTTTGGATTAAACAAAAATAATTTTATTTTAAAAAAATGATAATGATGAGTTTGAGTTTAAGTTTGACTTCTTAGAGAAATAGAGTTTCACTCCTTGTTAAGTTAAGCCTAAACAAAAATAATTTTATTTAAATAAAACGATAGTTTTATTTAAATATTATGCTGACCTAGAAAATTGTGAGAGTTTTAGAGATTTCAGTTTGTTAATGATGAGTTTGAGTTTAAGTTGGATTTGTTAGAGAAATAGAGTTTCACTCCTTGTTAAGTTTGGACTAAACAAAAATAATTTTATTTAAATAAAATGATAATTTTATTTAAGTATTGTTCTAACGTGGAAAATTGTGAAAGATTTCAGAGACTTCAATTATATATATATATATATATATATATATATATATATATATATATATATATGAGGACTAGTTATTCATCTCTAAATAGGTTGTAATAGTTATTCTTTAGTAGGTGTATTAATTTCTAAAATTAATATATTCCCAAATAAACAAACTTTCCATATATACATAACAATTATGAAAATAAAAAATTATTAAAAAAATAACTAATCTCTCTTTCAAATTTAAAAAAAAAAAAAGGATATATAATTATATGAGTAAAATATTTCTAAAATATATCTTAAGTTTGATTTAAAATATTTTCATTCTATTGTCTTCAAGGTTCTATTATTGTGTTGTCACCAAATAAATGAATAATAATAAGTATTACATTACAACATCTTGTATTTCTTGTAATACCTATTTCTATTCCTATGTAAATTACCGTTACAATCTACCAAATGCTCCCTAAACAATTAGCTTTCTAGTTCTCTTTTTTTTCTTTTTCTTTTTTCATTAAAAAAAAAAAAGCTTCTCTTTTAATATATACTTGTATTATTCTCATGCTATGGATGACTTAGTGAGGATTTATTAATAAAATACTATTTTGGTCCCTAAACTTTGCCAAAAGTTTTTTTTTTTTGTCCCTAAACTTTAAAAAAAAAAAAAAAATTCTTTTTTCATCCCTAAACTTTGTTAAAAAAAAAAAAAATCATTTGTTTAGAGACAAAAATAGGAATGAAAGTTTTGGGATGAAACAAACAATTAGTAAAAGTTAAGAACATAAATGAAATACTTTCAATAGTTTAGGGATGAAAGATAAAAATTTTAATAGTTTAGGAATGAAAAATGAAAATTTTAAAGTTTAAGGATGAAAAACAAATTTTTGGTAAAGTTTAGGGACCAAAATAGTATTATACCCAAAAACATTACATAAGAGAACCAAGAACTTAAATGGATGTCCATTGTTTGTTTCTTTATAGTAAACTTCTTTTGACATAATATCCTACATGCAAATTCAGAAATAAAGAACAATAAGTAAAATGAATTTATTAGATAATAACATAAGCATAAGTTGCATTTTGGGAAAAAAAAAATTATATATACAACAACGTTAGGTGTATCGTGTGAGATTTAATTATAAGGATGACTTATTGATTAAGGAGGATTGTATCGAAAAGTCATAGCTGATATATTAAGTTCTAAAAATTTTGATAATAGATTTTTAGTTGGAGTAGAATTTAAATTTCTAAAACTTAGATGATAAAGCTTTATCTAAATTAAATTATTGTTAAATCTTATCCTCTAGTCAAGAGCTTTGTAGCTTAATATCCTAATAAAATATTAATTAAATAAGATGCAATTTGAGGAAAAGACAAAAACAAAAACGTGGGTTGTGTGAGATTTAAGTTTAGAAAATTTTAATAATAGACTTTTAGTTTGAATAGAATTTAAATTTGTTTTAAATTATAGTTAAATCTTATCTCTTAGTCAAAACATGAGTTTTCTTCTTCTTCTTCTTCTTCTTCTTCTTCTTTTTTTTTTAGTTTAAACTTTGAATTGAATTTAAATTTGTTAAAATTTAAATGGTAAAGTTTTACCTAAATTAAACCGTTATTAAATATTATCCCTTAATTGAGGAAATATATCCTAACAAAAAATATATAATTAATTTACTAATTAATGAGAGTAACTACTTAGCACAATCACGACTTCTAAGCCCAGCCATATACATATATATATATATATATATATATATATATATATATATATATATAATTATTTGAGCTAAGTACAAAAACCATCATTGAGGTTTTGACTAATACAATATACTATCAAGATTTTTCAAAAATATTTAACTTGATTGAAAATGTCAACTCCTAATTATGGCCTCACCCAACCATAACACCATCGCCTCACCTAGTTGTTGAGTCGTCGAGTGAAATGGATGCCTAATCACATTTAGATTCATGATTCTAACTATCTTTCTTTCTCTCTCTCTCTTTTGGCCAAGACCCATTTGGTACATTACCAACCTCTCTTTTATCCATCTCACTCTTATCTCATTCATTCGACTTCTCAAACTATCGATCTCACATTCTAACACAACCTCTCTCTCTCTCTCTCTCTCTCTCTCTCTCCAAGTCACAAGTGCACCCACCTTGCCATGCAACCCAAATTTCTCTTTCTTAAATCAGATTTTTATGTGTAATTTACTGCTATGTGTGATAAATTTGGGTTTAGTGGTAGTATTTTGGGACTATGTCTTTAGAGTCACCACCAATTAACCACATTAAAATATTTTTCATCTGTAACCAAACACCATAAAATATATTTGTCTTCCCAAAAATCAAAAATTTTATGTCAAAGCAAATGCAATGTTAGTAACTAGGGATCAAGCTTAATAATTTATATTTTATATTCCATTTCAATGTAAATTCAAACATTTCAGGGAAATATAGATGTATTCCATTAGTTTTTATTATCTTGTTTTTGGGAAAAAATTGGCTTTTGCCCTTTTTAAAAAAACAATCTAGCATTTTGCCTCTTTCCCAAACTAATTAGGGAATGCCCCTCTTTTGAAACTCGATTTTCTCAAAATTGAGTTAAGCCCTATAGTAACATTTTTAAGGAGCCTATAGTGACGTTTTAAGGACTTATAGTGGTGTTTTTTAACTCGATCTCCATAAAATCAAGTTATAGGCAAAAAAAAGGAAAAAAAATTACATGTAACTCGACTTTAGGGAGATCGAGTTAAAAAACGTCACTATAGATCCTTAAAACGTCACTATAGACTCCTTAAAATGCCATTATAGGGCTCCATAATTTTTTTTTTTTTTTATAACTCGATTTTGAGAAAATAGAGTTTCAAAAGAAGGATATTTCTCTAATTAGTTTGGGAAATGGGGCAAAATGCTGGATTTTTTTTTGAAAGGGGCATTTGCCCATTTTCTCCCTTGTTTTTGTCTTAATATATAAGTGGCGACTCTAAACATAAAACCTTTAACTTGAGAGGTATCATATTGATAGTTAAATTATCAGCATTGAGAACTTAGGATCATCCCAATGTCATAGTTTTTCAAAATTTGAGACACGTTGATCACTTGAAAGTAAGCTGTGGCCAATTTTGTGCGGTCAATAAGTGGGTAGCGGGTGCAAGAACACTGCAATTGACTTGAACGGATTGAGTGATAGGCAAACCTTCAACTTGAATTCGACCGACTTGTGAGCAACCCTAATTTGCGAGAAATTATAGAGTCCTATGATGGACCACGTCATTTGTCCACCATTCCACTAAAAAACTTCAACTTGTTTAAAATTGCTGAGCTAGTAATTAATTTCTGTTTAAAAAAATTTTCTAACTAACAATTTTAAACATGTGGAAGTTTTTTAGTGGAATGGTGGATCACGTCACTTATCCACCATGTGAATCTAATAATTTCTCCTAATTTGCCTAATTTATATACTCAAAAATAAATATACAAACGAATCATGGGTCTTAGTCCATAAAACTACAACTTGAACTTTGAAATTGAAAATTCGAACCTAAACCAAATAAACGAGTAATCCCAATTTTTCCACTTGGCAAAAAAGTCAAGTTGAGTCAATTGGGTTTAAGTCAAATACGAATCATCCTAAATAGATGGGGAGCGGGTGGTAGTAATAATAATAATAATAATAATAATATTGAAAAAAATGGACAAGAAATACTAAGAAAAATACTTAATGTCAAAACTATAAATTAAAAAAAAAAATTCACAAATTCTTAAATTTACATAATTAAAATTCGTTAATGATACATGTAGGGATAAAGGCCCAACTTATATATTGGGCCTTGGGCTTGGTCGAGAGCATGCAGAGTCTGAGGACGAACGAATAGCAATGAGTAGTTCGGTCTTAGGATCTAATGAGCAAAATACAAAATGGGAGGGTAGTCCAAGGAGGAATGACACCTCGGACATGATGATTACAACTTAGACGTGTACTCCAGCTATCTTGGTGACCTTCCAAGAAGCTCCGGTGACCTTCCAAGAAGCTCCAGTGACAAAGACGTGTATCATTAATGTATAAGAATGATAGAAACATAGAAATATTTAAGGGAAAGCTGTTACCACCGCATTAAATGCACTGCAGCTACTTTTCTGGCCATATTTATGTTGAGGAGACCCCTGAACAGTGTTGTCTTGGTTATCACAACTCACAGAAAGTAGAGAGGGTCTGATAGGACATGTACTTAAGTAAGTGCTCAAATGATCAATAAGTGTAGGGTCAAGATGGCTCAGAAGGAGCTATATAATGCAAGAGACCCTTCATGAGGAAGAGGATCGGAAAAATAGAGAAAGAACACTGTAACAATCTAAATTGCACTTACAATATGTTTAATTGATTTATATGATAACTGACCTTCTCGGACAAGGATTTCCTTCATTTCTATATTCTTTGTACTTGCTTGATCATATTCTAAGTCCATTTTAGTTGTTGTCAATTTCGCTAGGGCCTAGTTCTTTGACTCACTCTCTACAAATTTATTGTATTGGGCTCATTGGGCCGACATCTTTCTACACTTTGGGCTTGGGTGCCAATAACGTGTTCCTACAATATCAACATCATAAAAATTTTATGATTTTCCATTAAGTGTCCAAAAACAATATAGTTTTTTTAATAAAAATGCATATTCTTATATTAAAAAAAGAGATATGCTATATCTACAACATTTTCATAATACTTTCACAACAAATTATTGGTGTTAAATTGTTATTGGTTCTAATTTGAATCCACCATTGAAATTACTTTTTTGCCTACTAGTAATAGCTAATAACAACTTGCCACTTAGACTATATTGTAAATTTGCTGTGAAAATATTGTAGATATAGCATTTCTCTTTTAAAAGATCTATAAAAAAGAATTTTTATAAAACACAATAAAATAAAATAAAAATGAACAATAAGTGTCCTTTGGTAGCATTCTTGGGCAACAACAAAACATTTCTTTGACTATCCTTCTCTTAGATATAGTGTCTGTTTAGGAATAGTTTATTTAATTGAAACTGAAATTTTTTTAGTAAAAGTACTATAAATAAAAGAAAAAGTTAGCTGAATAATATAGTGAGATATATGAATAGTATCAAAAAGTACAGTAAGAATAAAACCTATGAATAATAGTAAAAATAAGCTGAAATTTTCAGCTTATCCCAAATGGACACAGACTTTGTTCTACTTGAAAATAGTAAAAGTAATGTTGGTTCACTTGCAATAGATGAGACCGAAAATGACAATAATTTTATAAGTTTTATTGCACAAACTTGAGGTTTAGACTAATTCCTTTAGCCTTTTATCACACCATGGAATGTACATATGTGGTTTCAATCTATGCTACTTGATATATTCAAAAAAAAAAAAATCTATGCTACTTGATGCTTTCAAAATTTCTATTGTTTTTTTTTTTTTTTTTGCTTTCAAAATTTCTATTGTTACCTTGTTACCTCATGGTCAAACTATAAAGAAATTTTTTTGGTGGCTGCTATTTGAATCAACCTAGTTATTACATTTGGATTGTTGACGTCATGTTAACTTTAAATAGTTTAGCATTTATAGTAATTTGCTAGCTTGTATAATTTGATTCTTAAATAAGAAAGCAATTATTAAAAAAATGTGTCAGGTTATGGGTCAAACTGGTTGACCCGATATGGCCTGGAAAAGAAACGGGTTGGGTCATTAGTCAATCTATTTTTAGTTCACTCCAGGTAAAAAAATCTATGGTTCGGGTTGAGTATTTTCTTTTGGAGTCAGATCGGGTTACTGGGTCTGGGGCTGGGTCTAATATTATTGCTGGGTGTAGCTTTCATCCCAACAAAACCTGACCCGAATCCACTAAGCACAACCCGACCCACGTAAGAGACCCTTTTCTTAGCAACAAAGTCACCCAACTACCATTCTAAAGAAAACTCTTTACAACACGCAAGAAGGCTTCGATTTCGACCGGTGAGTGTGACATATATATACATATCTTCTTGTTGCGTTGTGTTGTGTTGTGTGGGCACAGAATCAAGAAAAAAAGAAAGAAAGAAAGAAAGAGGTTTGAGGATGAAGAAGGTGATCTCAGTGAGTGTGTTGCCTGTCCTTTTGGTGTTGGTGTTGCTTTGTTCGGTGTGTGAATTGGGTCACTGTCTCGAACGCTCTTCTGTTTTAAAGATGAGGCTTGGAGGGGTTCACGACTGCAAAGGCTCTCAAAACAGCGCCGAGATCGACAGCCTCGCTCGTTTTGCTGTCCAAGAACACAACAAGAAAGCGGTCATCTCTCTTTCTTTTTTTCTTTTTTTTTCATTTCTTTATGTTGTCTGTTTTAATGGGTGTTTCCCTTTCTGGGTTTCTTTATTTTTGATTTCTATTTTTGTCTTTCTTTTGTTTTGGTTTCAATTTTGTTCATGTGAAGATTATTTAATTTCTTATCACCGGTGATGTGATTAATTGATTTCTTATTCCAATCACGGCAGACCATGTTAGTGTTTGTGAAAAAAGTTGTGAAAAATATTGTGTATTATCGTGTAATGAATTGCCTAATCCAAGCACAACAAGAAAGAAAGGGGTCATCTTTCTTTTCCTTTTCATTTCAAACCCTATCTTGTTTTTCTTTCTCTCTTGCCATTGATTTTTTGTTTTTTGGTTTTTGTTTAATGTATGAATTGGACTTAAATTAATGTTACCTTTTCTGGGTTTGCTACTTTGTTTGCGATTTCTTGGTACCACTTTATCTTTATTTATTTGGTTTCTGTTTTGGTCTTATTTTAGTTTGGTTTTGATTTGTTTATGTAAAGATGATGTGATTTCTACTGAATAGATTAAATTTCTAAAATTACGTTTGTTATCTATTACTTTGATGAATTGCCCAATCCTTAATCTATTCAAATCGAATAACCTTGATATTAGATTAGGTTAAATTACTAATTTGGTCCAATTATTGGGCCAAGTTATATTAAATCCCTCGTCTATTAATTTAGTCCTTGAACTTTCAAAATCAAGTAAATTTCATCCATATGTCTTCTCTTAATTAAAATTTTAACAGAATTAATAGTTAAAATTGACTTGATTTTTCAAATTTTTTGTGCTTTCTATAAAAACCTTTTAATTTACATATTATTTTCCATGACATTTAATTTTACTAAAATTTAAATAGAGGGGAGATCCAAGGATGATATCAACATGATTTTGAAAGTTGAAAGACGAAATTGACACAATTAATAGTTGAGGGACCAAACTGAAATTCACCTAACAGTTGAAGAACAATATTAGTAATTTAACCTTAGATGTCTGATACAGATTACAAATTTACAAAAAAGACTACAGATAAGTGTGCACAAAAAAAATAAAAACCTTTCTTTAGTGAAAAAAGAAGAAGAAGAAATAACTAGACAATTAAAACATTGGAGAATTCATTAACAAAGTCCTTTGTTAATTTCTTTCTATATATGAGTATTTGTCTTTTGATCATTTGTTCTGATTTAATTTTGCAGAATTCCCTTCTTGAGTTTGCAAGGGTATTGAAGGCCAAAGAACAGGTGGTTGCTGGTAAGATGTACCATTTGACTCTGGAAGTGATTGATGCTGGTAAGAAGAAGATATACGAAGCTAAAGTCTGGGTGAAGCCATGGATGAACTTCAAGGAGTTGCAGGAATTTAAGCATGCCCATGATGACCCTTCCTTTTCCCAGTCAGACCTAGGTGCTGAACGTGGTAATCTACTACTTCAATCTGTTCCTAATTTCCTATATTTCATTTAATCGGTCTTGTTTTTCTTTTCTTCTTGTAATTATATGTGAAGCATCTATAATGGACATAGCAAGAGTGTGACAGATATTAGTATGTCTAATGTTTCCAATGTGCTTATTTTCGTAGTATAGGGGTGTATCAGATATCTGTTTTTACTGTATAATATAGCAGGTGTATATTGTAACAGCCTTCTCCAATTTCTTGAGTTCTCTAGGACATATGAACTTTGCAAAGTCTGTGAGTGATACAAGAATAGAAAAAAATGACTGTTATACATCTACACTATGACTGTGTTCAAAGTAATATGAGGGTTGTTACAGGAGACAATAGGAGGTATATCTCTCCATTCACTTAAACCCTCCTTGGTGTAGATAAATTCAATCTCAAATCTCTTGCTTGACTACAAAAAACTTTATAGTTTGAGCCAATTGACACCTTTGCTGTAAAAGTTTTTACCATCATCTTTTTCACTGAACAAAAAATAAAAATAAATAAATAAATGAATAAAAGAAAGAAGAAAACATAAAAGCATTCTTCTACAAGCACAACAAAATCTCACAATATTTTTACAACAACTTGAAGTGTTAGCTCACCAAAGGTCAAAATAAAATGAAATAAAAAAAATCATATATACTGGGATCCACCACAACTCAAAACAAGGGTGTTGTGAAAATATTGTGAAATGTTGTTGTGTCCCTAGACTTCTCAAACATAAATTGCAGCCATGGAGGACCCTTTCATCACCAAACCTTAATAATGGCTACACAACTTTTCCACCCTTTCTGGTGCCACATCAACAATGACGTAATCTCAACTTTGCCATTATAAACCAAACAACACCGTTAAACTTCACCATCGATCTTGAAGCCACTACGGTTCCATCAGCATCATCACTTTTTTCTCTCTTTCTTGTTAATGTCATCCCCATTAACGTAGCTCCATCACCTTGCCATTGAACCCTTATTGTGCATCAGGAACACACCAATATTCCCTCAAACTCAGCCATTCACCTTTTGTTCCATTCAGAATGAAATACTCTCGTTTTTTCCGTACCATATCATTGTATGGAATGAGGTGCATGTGTGTGGGGAGAGAGAGCTCAGCTTGATCCCATTGCTAGGTGGTGCTCTGGTGTGAGAAATGTAATTAATGTGCATAGATTATCCTTATATTTCTATAACTTAGGCAATTTTGTGGAAATGGGTGTGAATGGTTTTTTTGATAAGTTCATCTAAATGGTCTTTTATCTCTTTTGAACTTTCTTATTGGGGTATTTTGATGAATTTATGGGGCACAGTGAATTTTTTTTTCCTTATCATTTACTTTTTTTCGGAATTTTAAAAGAAGTTTGGGATGGCTTTTGAGAGAGAGAGAGAGCATTGATGGTGTTACTGGTCTAACTGTGTAAGCCAAACCAACAAAGGATCAAAGTTTTCAATATTGTAGTGGAGGCTGTTTCGGGCTGACCAAGGGAAAGAAATATTCCAATATTTGTTAATGCTGGTGTACCTTTTCAGGTTATATATATATATATAAACATATACTTTAGATCCACATATCCTAAAGCCCATATATTAGACTAAGTGCATTAATCCAATGTATTAGCACAAATAACATATTTTATAACCCCTTTTTATTTTGTTTTATTAATTATTTTTCTTGTACCGGTCGAAGTACTTGAAAAATCCCTGATACAATCAATACAGATGAATATTTTGTCTGCTATGTTGCAGGGGAGTATTTGTACTTGTTTAGTGGTCGGTCTGGTATATATTGGTCGGTACGGTATTGACAATTTTGTTTTGGATTATAGGGTGTTTCTGTGTTACAGACTAATATTCAGGGGTTTTCTTAATGTCAAACTGGATGGTGTAAAATTATGTTATCTTTTTTCCTAGTATTTTACGTGTGCTATTTAACGTGTCAAAAAGATATCAAAGAAAGTGTTTTGGCTTGATACTGAAGCTTCTTAACTTCATATCCCATGCTTATTTTTCTTCCCCTGGGGGCCTAAGGAATCCCCACTCTCATCTGTTGAAAACATAACCTAATGTGGTGCTTTACCTCTAAACCTTTTTGTATCCAAGATCTTGTAGGTGGCATTGGTTTTGCCTTGAACTGGAGTCCCATCTTTCTTTTTAATGTTTCTAAGCTAGTATTCTGAGTAGTGTTTAACTGAGACCTTTCCACAAATCAATCAGATGGCCATGAACCAGGATGGAAAGCAGTGCCAACTGATGATCCTGAGGTTCAAGATGCAGCAAATCATGCTGTTAAGTCCATCCAGAAGAGATCAAACTCCTTGTCACCCTATGAACTTCTAGAGGTCCTTCTAGCTAAGGCCAAGGTTGGCATTTTGTACTACTATCTCTCTTATCTTGATTTCTTGCTATATATACAGATGGAGCCAAGTTCTTCCAAACCCCTGATTTTCAATATTCCTCACTCCATTTGGGGTCCTATTTTCAAATTATGGAAGTCTAGTTTTTAACGGAAGGATTTTGCCCTTTTTTTTTTTTTTTTTTTGTTAAAGGAATTTGCTTTTTTTAAATGCATGCCTTGTAAAATCAATTGTTGTTATTATTATTGCTAAAATAATTTCTTTTTGGTTAATTTCAGGTCATTGAAGATTATGCCAGATTTGAATTGCTTGTGAAGCTGAGGAGGGGAATAAAGGAAGAGAAGTTCAGGGTTGAAGTAAATAAGAATATTGAAGGAAAGTTCTTTTTGAATCAGTTTGAACAAGATCACACCTGAATTTAGTAATTATTGTGTGTTAAAATAATTTGTGGAGTTATGCTGCTATCTTAGACAGTGCGATGACTAATGACAGTAAAATGCTTTGGCGTATAGCCCGTTATGTGTAAATAGATACTGCTTACCAACCTTTTAATCTGGATAGACATGGTTTTATAGGTGGGTTTGTTTTGTATGTGTAAATATGCGTGTTGAATAAACGTACTGGATATTTTATATATGTAACTTCTAATGGTCTTTTCTTTCATTTTGGGTTTTCCCTCTTCAGATCTATTTGATTTCTGTGGATAAATTTGCTTCCCTTACTGAGATTGCGCTTTGTACTTGCAAATACAGGAAATTGGTTGATTGGTGTAGAATACACTACAATCAAGTTGTTGAATTTTTCTTTAGCCAATAAAAAAGGGGTTGTAGAATTTCTATTATACCACCTGATAACGTTGTGGAGGAATTTGGGAACAGATCTTATACCTAAAATATCCATCCATTGTAGTTGTTTAGCTTTAAATAATAGGATGCCTCTCCATTGCAAAGCTGCTGGTGAGGGAAATCAAAAGCCTGCCTTAAGATGATCTAGCCATTTAGGGTTGCAAAGTCTCCTGTTGGCTACCTACCTGCAAAAGCAGAATCTCTAGGAGACTGATGCTTAAAACATTTTTTTTTAATTTTAAGAAACCAGACAAGGAGCCTGGGATAATATTAATGAAACATGTTCAATGGACATCAAACAACAATAGAGAGGAAATATCCTCAGGTGGGTTAACTAGCCACACCTGGGACCCTTGCTCGCTTTTGGCTTTTCTTGCTAAAGCGTCAGCAACACAATTACAAGACCGATTAACATGGCTGAACATACAAGACTGAAAAAGCGTGGCCTGACAACGAATATCTTCAACAACGTTTCAGTAGGTAGAGAATCCAGAAGTACGTACCTTGAATTATAGCATTGATGACTATAGTTGAATCTCCTTCAAAAATGACTCTTTGCAGCCTGAGTTCAGTAGCAAACTCCACAGCTCTCCGGCATGCCAAAGCCTCCATGTTAGCAATAGAATGAGCTAGCGGTATGGGGGCAGACAGAACACCTACCAATTCACCCCCTCCAATTTCGGACAACAACTACTCCAGCCGAGTTAGTGGATCTGAACACAGCAGCATCGAAATTAATTTTGTACATATTCACCTCTGGAGGATGCCACTAACGCGAGATGGGAGGTTGAGATTTCACTTGGTCGTGTTCTTGTGCTATTAGAAACTCCTGCAGCAAATTCCCAGCCATTGAAGCGATATTAGCAATAGGGTGCATTGAGCGGCCAAAGTATGACGCATTTCTCCTATTCCAAAGCATCCAAGCCGAGATAGCAAAAACTTATTTTCGATAATCATCCTACACCTGCAAAAAACAAGCTAGTAAGTTGCAAAAATTCTGGGGTTGGGGTTGGGGTTGGTGTTGGGGATGGCTCAGCTGCTGCAAGCAATTGAGGGAATTCCATGCATTCTCCACTTCTTTGCAAGACCATAAAGCATGCAATGGATCCTCCGGGTAGAGTTGGCAAAGCTCACACCTATCTGATGATGAAAACTGTCTGCGAAACAGATTACTCATTCTTGGCAGGGCATCATTACAAGCTCGCCAAATAAAGTGTTTGATCTTGTGAGGCACACGTAAGCTCCAAACTCCCTTCCAAATTTTTTTCTGATGATCTGTATTAGAGCTACCAGCCTGGCCGACCCCTTCGCAGGCAATAAGGAGTTCATATGCATGGCAGGTGGTGAATGAACCAGGTGAAGAATGAGCCCAGATAATTTTGTCAGGTGGGCAGTGGCGACTAAGGGGGATGCCGAGGATTGCAGAGGCTTCATGGGGCAGGAACAGCTAGTGGATCAAGTCCGGCTTCCAAACTCCCAACTCTACATTCATTAGAACTTGCACCTTTAGTCTCCACTGGTATCGAAGCTAGAGTAGAAATGATGGTGTGATTGTTATTCACAAGCAGCCACTTGTCTTCCTTAATCCGAACATTCTTGCCATTACCAATCCCCAAACCATACCCTTTCAGATCACATCTCTTGCACTAACAATACTTTTCCAGGCATATAAACCCGTAGGTGAGTCCTTAGCATCCAAAATGGAACCATTCGGAAAGAAATAAGCTTTGAAAACTCTATGGCATAAAGAGTCCAGATTGTTTATTAATCTCCACACCTGCTTGGCCAACAATGCCTTACTAAAATTTTCAATTTCCTAAAATTCCACACCACCCATTTCTTTAGCTTCACATAATTTCTTCCAACTGACTCAGTGCACCTTCCCTACTATCTCCATTGTTGCCCCACCAAAATTTACAGATTGAAACCTCCAACTCTTTAATCAATCCCTTCAGAAGTTCAAAACAACTCATAGTATAGGTAGGAATAGCTTGAATAACTGACTTTATGAGCACTTCCTTCCTGCCAGTGAGAGCAGCTTTTCCTTCCAACCTTGTAGTTTCTTCCACACTCGCTCTTTAAGGTAAATAAAGCTTTGCTTCTTAGCTTGGCCCACTAATGCTGGCAAACCCAAATATTTCTCATATTGGCGAATGGAAGGAACACCCAGTAATAACTGGATGCGAACCTGGAGGTAATCTTGTGTGTTGGAGCTAAAAAAGATATTTGTCTAATCCCTATTAATTTTTTGACCTAAGCCTTTCTCATACACAGTCAAAATATTCAAAATTCTTTGGCACTCTGCTTTTGTAGCTCCACAAAAGAGTACACTATCATCTACAAAAAATAAATGGGATACTCGAGGCCCATTCCTACATATAGAAACACCTTTAATTTCCTCGTTCACCTCAACCTTTTGAATTAAGCTTTGCAACCCTAGAGCACATAGTAGGAAGAAATACGAGGATAAAGGATCACCTTGGTGTAAACCTCTTGAAGGTTTAATATTTCCTACTAGTTGTCCATTTAGGAGCACAAAATAGGAGACAGAACTCAAGCAAGACATAATAATTTTGACCAATCTCTCATCAACACCCAGATGGTTCATAATTTTCTTCAAGAATTCCCACTCCACTAGATCATAGGCCTTACTCATATCCAGCTTGAGTGCCATGCACCCAAACTTCCCTATTGTCTTTCTTTTGAGGTAGTGTAGAGTTTCAAAAGCCATAAGGATGTTATCAATGATAAGCCGCCCTGACAAAAAAGCACTTTAAGAATCAAGCACTGATTTCACCAAAAACTATTTCAAGTAGTTAGCCACAACTTTAGCAACAAGTTTATAAATGACATTACAAAGGCTTATAGGCCGAAAATCAGAAGCTTTCTTCGGGTTTTTAATTTTAGGGATGAGAGAAATAAAGGTGGTATTAATAGCTTCTGGGATGATACATGTATTTAATGCTTTGAGGACAACAACAATAACTTCTTCACCTACAATGTGACAAAAGGATTTATAGAAGATAGGAGACATATCATCAGGACCCGGGGCCGTGAGAGGGATCATCTTTTTAAGAGCTTGGTACACCTCCAGAGCTTGGAATTCACCTCCCACATCCATCTCACCCACCTCCACTTCAGATCGATGAACCCCTTCAAGAATCTCCTCAAAACCTGATGGGTTTGATGATGTGAAAATTGTAGCAAAATACTTCTCTAGCACCTCCTCCCCTATAGAAGTTTCATCCTCAACCCATGCACCTGCTTCATCCTCTAAACCTAAAATGAGATTTCGGCGATTCCTTTGGCTGTGAAAATATTTAGTATTACTATCCCCTTCTTTCAACCATGCATTACGGGACCTTTGCTTCCACATATATTCTTCCCTTGACTTCAGTTTTTGAATCTCATCTCTTAGGGTTTGAATCCAGATAGGGTTGTGTCGGTAATTGCCTGTCTCCTTAACTACTTTCAATTTTGCCAACTTCTTTTGGAGAGAAATTCGGACATATCCAAAGGTGTTCCCGTTCCACTTTCTCAAGTTATCCTGGCAAGTGTAGAGTTTCTTATTAAAGCTCTAAGCCGAACCATCAAACTGATTTACTCCCCAAGCCTCCCTAATTACCTTATCAGAAGAATTATCCTTCAACCACATTGCTTCAAATCGGAAGGGTCGCCCTTTTCTAAAGAACCGTTTAAGCTCAAAATTCGAACACAAAAGATTGGGTTAATGGTCAAAGTGGAAAGCATCCAAATGATGGATATGAGAGCCAGTGAAGCGCAAAATCCACTCTATAGTAGCCATACCTCTATCAAGACAAATCCACACATTCTGCTCTCCAGGTTGTTTATTGCTCCATGTAAACTGAAATCCATTAAAACTAAGATCTTTCAACCTGTAAAAATCTAGGGCATCACAGAAGCTTTGCATTTGACGCTCCGGTCTGTCTGACCAACCTTGTTTCTCCTTTGCCAAAAGAATTTCATTAAAATCACCTAAACACACCCAAGGGAGTTGAAACTGACTGCTAAGCATCTTAAGGAGGGACCAGGAGTTTTCCCGGCTAACGGTGTCAGGATCTCCATAAAAACCAATAAAGCCCTAGGCGTGATCAATTCCATGGTCAATAATGGCATCAATGTGCCGATTTGAAAAGGACTGTATATCAACATTCATGTCCGTTGGCCAGAATAAAGCCAATCCACCTCTAGTATTATGCCGTGGAACCACAAAAACATTTGACATTTGAATTTTCCTCCCTACTCTCTCAAGGCAATGGTATATGAGGCCATCAGTGTTATGTGCTATAGTTTTTAGGTAGCTTATATGTGAAGTTTTAGATGCAGGTAAGGTTGTTAATGTATATTATGTTTTGTTATGGGCTTTAGGCCCAAACTGCTTTACTTGTATAGCACACTTGTACTTGTACTACACTTTACTTATACCGCACACTTATGCCTCCTATATAAGACACTGATGTATATTCTTTCATTAAGAAATACAATACAATCTTCCAGTATTTCTAACATGGTATCAAAGCCACTGCTCTGACTTTTTCTTAGCAGTCTTGTCTTTATTGGTGTTACTCCACTCTCAACATCGCTTCCGCCATCACAACAGTCGTTGTAGCCTCTCGCCGTTGAACCTCCGACGTCTTCCATTGTTGTCTTTGGGTTTCGGACCTGCAGCCGCTATCGTTGAGGAGTCCAACACCGCACAGATCACTGCACATGTCATTCTGCTCTGATTATTACTCCAATCAAATTTCTGGTGGTATCACTGAGATCGTCTTGAAACGATCTACTCGTCAGCGAAAGCCTTGCCCTCATCGGAGCTGCCACGCGCCCTCACACGCCGCCTGAATTTTCTGCGCCAACGCACCACGTGCTCCACGCGCCACACGCGCCGTCCAAAGTTCAAGCTGACGTCACCTGTGACGTCATCTGCTCCACGTCAGCCCTAGCTGCGTTAGCATCCATCATCTGCTGACGTCAGCACCACGTCATCTTGGTGACGTCATCTGCTGACCGTTGCCCGCTGACTTTGACTGGCCGTTGACTTTGACCGTTGACTTTTTACCAGAGTTGACTTTTGCAGTCCAGGTGCTCTTTACCCAGTTTTTCGCGTAGATTTCATTTTTGCAGTCTATTTTTGCATATTTTGCTTCTAAATGAAGAATAAGGACAGGTCTTCTTCTTGTTGCAATAATTGTCGTCGACAATCAAGCAAATGTTTTTGTAATTTTTGCAAACGTTTTGGCCATAGTATTGAGACTTGCTATCGTCGCAATAAATCAGCTGTTTCGATTTCTGCTGCTACTGTTGCTAACATTGAGAGTGTCCAACCAATGGCTCCTATCTCTGCACAGTCTAAGTCTTCAGAACGCACTTTCACCATGTCCACAGATGACCTTAAAAATATCATCGCCAATGTCATTTGTATGGTTGGTAATGCATCTTACTCCTCTTCTCTCTCAGCTTTATCTGGTATGTCTCCCTCCTCTTGGCTTATGGATTCCGCTTGTTGCAATCACATGACACCTCACTCGTCCTTATTTTCTGAACTCAAACCTACACCACACCCTCTTAATATTTGCATAGCAAATGGTTCCACAATGTCTGGTCATAATATCGGTTCTGTTTCGACTTCCAACCTTTCGGTTCCTGGGGTCTTTAATGTTCCTGACCTTTCTGACAATTTATTTTTTGTGGGACAATTAGTTGAGTCGGGTTATCGCATTATATTTGATTATTCTGGGTGTATTGTGCAGGATCCGAGGACGGGATAGGAACTTGGGACCGGTCCCAGAGTTGGGCGTATGTTTCCCGTGGACAACCTTCGTCTTCCACTTATTGCTCCTATTTCTGTTGCTGCAGCTGCTGCAGTTTCTTCAATTCCTTCCCTTGCACTTTGGCATGCTCGTCTTGGTCAAGCATCTTCCTCTCGGGTACAACAATTGGCTTCTAGAGGTTTGTTAGGTTCAGTGTCTACAGAAAATTTTGATTGTGTCTCATGTTAGTTAGGAAAACAACCAGCTTTGCCTTTTAATTCTAGTGAATCAATATCCACTGATATCTTTGACCTTATTCATTTTGATGTTTGAGGGCCTTCCCCGATCTCTAGTATTGGTGGATCTCGATATTTTGTTATCTTTGTTGATGATTATTCCCGCTATAGCTGGATTTTTCATATGAAACATCGTTATGAATTATTGCAAGTATATTCTAATTTTGCAAAAATGGTTGAAACTCAATTTTCCAAACGTATCAAAATTTTTCGATCTGATAATGCTCTTGAGTACATTCAATATGCTTTCCAAGTTGTTTTGCATTCCTATGGCACTGTTCATCATCTAACTTGTCCAGGTACCTCTCAGCAAAATGGTAGAGCCGAACGAAAACTTCGTCATATTCTTGACACTGTTCGTGCTCTCCTTCTCTCTGCCAAAGTTCCTGCTCCTTTTTGGGACGAAGTTGCTCTTCATGCTGTTCATGCTATTAATCGCATTCCAAGTCCTGTTATCCATAATCAAACTCCATATGAGCGCCTTTATGGGTCACCTCTAGATTATCGCCACCTTCGCTCCTTTGGTTCTGCTTGTTTCATTCTTCTTCAGCCACATGAGCATAACAAACTTGAGCCTCGGTCAAGGCTTTGTTGTTTTCTTGGCTATGGCGAAACTCAAAAGGGGTATCGGTGTTATGATCCTATCTTTCATCGTCTTTGTGTCTCCCGTAGTGTTGTATTTTGGGAACATCGCTCCTTTGTCGAGCTCTCTCACTTCCGTGCCTCCTTATCTTCCTCCTCTGTCTTAGATCTTTTTCCAGATGAGGCACATATTCATTCTGTAATTGCTCCTGATCCTCCTGTAGTTGCTCCTGATTCCCCTGTAGACTTCTCTGTCCAACCACCAGATATCCTTGATCCCTTTCCTAGTTCACCATTTAATGAACAGGTGGAAGATGAACAGGTTGAAGACGAGCTACCCAACCCTGAGCTTGGGTCCCCTGCTCCTGCTCCACCTGACGATCATGCACAAGACATTCCACCTCGTCACTCAACTCGGGTAAGATCCGTTCCTACACATTTACTTGACTATCATTGTTACACTGCCCTTGCTATACTGCACGAGCTTCACACCTATTGTGAGGCTTCCACTGACCCTTTATGGCAGATTGCAATGAAAGAGGAGCTTGATGCATTATCTAAAAACCATACTTGGGGCTTGGTGACTCTCCCCCCTGGGAAATCTGTGGTTGGTTGTAAGTGGATCTATAAGATTAAAACTCGCTCTGATGGGTCCATTGAGCGTTACAAAGCTCGTCTTGTTGCAAAAGGGTTCACACAGGAGTATGAGATTGATTATGAAAAGACTTTTGCTCCGGTTGCTCGTATCTCATCTGTTCGTGCCCTCTTAGCTGTTGCTGCTGCCAGAAAATGGGACCTTTTTCAGATGGATGTCAAAAATGCATTCCTTAATGGAAATTTAAGTGAAGAAGTTTACATGCAACCTCCTCCTGGTCTCTCTGTTGAATCAAATAAGGTTTGTCACCTTCGACATGCACTTTATGGCCTTAAACAAGCTCCACGAGCTTGGTTTGCCAAATTCAGCTCTACCATCTCTTGCTTGGGTTACATGGCCAGTCATTATGATTCTACCTTATTTCTTCGTCGCACTGACAAAGGCACTATTTTACTTCTTCTGTATGTGGATGATATGATCATAACTGGTGATGACCTTAATGGTATTCAAGAACTCAAGGTTTTTCTTAATCAGCAGTTTGAGATGAAAGATCTTGGACATCTCAGCTACTTCTTGGGTCTTGAAATCACTCATTCTACAGATGGACTTTATATTACTCAAGCCAAGTATGCTTCTGAACTATTGTCTCGAGCTGGACTTACTGATAGCAAGACTGTTGACACTCCAGTTGAACTTAATGCGCATCTGACTCCCACAGGAGGGAAACCATTGTCTAATCCTTCTCTTCACAGACGATTGGTTAGCAGCCTAGTTTATCTCACAGTCACTCGTCCAGACATCTCCTATGCTGTTCATTAGGTAAGCCAGTATCTGTCTGCTCCACGATCTACTCACTATGCTACTGTTTTGCGCATTCTTTGATACCTGAAGGGCACTCTCTTCCATGGCCTTTTCTACTCAGCTCAGTCTCCTCTTGTATTCCGTGCATTCTCTGATACTGATTGGACAGGGGATCCCACTGACCGCAGGTCCACTACAGGTTATTGCTTTCTCCTTAGTTCTTTTTTAATTTCTTGGCGAAGTAAGAAACAAACATTTGTGACTCGCTCTAGTACTGAAGCAGAATAACGTGCCCTTGCTGATACCACATCTGAGCTCCTTTAGTTACGATGGCTTCTTACGGATTTAGGTGTGTCCACATCCTCTGCCACTCCCCTTTATTGTGATAATCAGAGTGCCATTCATATTGCTCACAATGATGTCTTCCATGAACGGACTAAACACATCGAGATTGATTGTCATTTTATCCGGTATCATCTTGTCCATGGTGCTCTCAAGCTTTTCTCCATCTCCTCCAAAGATCAACTTGCAGATATCTTCACCAAGTCACTTCCTAAGGGTCGCACTCATGATTTGGTTGACAACCTTAAGCTGGTCTCATATCTACCTTGAGTTTGAGGGGGGCTGTTAATGTATATTATGCTTTGTTATGGGCTTTAGGCCCAAACTGCTTTACTTGTATAGCACACTTGTATTTGTACTACACTTTACTTGTACCGCACACTTATGCCTCCTATATAAAGCACTGATGTATATTCTTTCATTAAGAAATACAATACAATCTTCCAGTATTTCTAACAAAGGTGTTGTTTACTATAAGCATTTGGATGAAGTTTGTAATGTCTTCTTATCTGTCCATGAAAGTGCTAACAAGATCTTTGCCCTATTTTTGGAAGGAGGGTGATGATGGGAGAGTTTTCTAAACATTAGTCTTGTCTGCTCTTCTCGGATTTTCAAGTTTCATCCTTGATGCAAGACCTTGAACCTCTCTTGTCTCTAGTGAGCTAAAAATTCTGAACATGACGCATGTGCTAGATCAGTGAAGACTGAAGACTCCTTCAGTTTGGTCGGCCAACAGTTGCGGATGTTTTCTTCCCTAGAAAGTATAATCTCTCGTGTTAGATCTCACTCCCATTAAATTACTCTAATAGTACTCACAAGTACATTGTCACACCTTACCTATAGTTTTGGTTTTCTAAATAATTCCAAACAGTCTTTGTGATACCCTAGATTGATTGGATATTAGATTGAATGAGATGTGCATGTTGTGTATGTTGAGTTCCATTTAGATAAATCTTAGGTTGATGATTTAGGTTTTATAAATTACTATATGAGTCCCATTTAGACAAATATTATTTTGATGATTTAGGTTTTATAAATTACTATAAGAGTCTCAAATGCGATTATGGCGGTCTTTTTGGGGTATAGTATAAATGTGATTAGATGTCAATGTACTAGGTTGTAGCCTTTGGCATATTGGATACTTTTGAACAAAAATTCGGTGAACATACTTGAGTCCTAGGTTGGCCACACCCTTGTGGTGGGGGGATAAATCTATCTATATATATATTTAAAAGTTAAAGCGTAACATTTATTATTACTATACTCCAGTTGAGCCACATCAGCATCTATGTCATTATCCTTTTTCTTTCCAATTTTCTTATAATTGTTTTTAACATTAGCCTTTTTTATTATTTTTTATATTCATACTTTCTCCAACCTTCTCTCTCCCTTATCTTTTTATCTCCCCACTACCCTCTACATTGATATTACTCTTCCTCTTTCCCTTCATCTTCCTTTATTTTGTCTCTTCTTATTCATACCCTCTTACTATAAATTTGTCACTATCTCTTCCATTCTATGCATAATTTTCCCTCACAAAAAAAAAAGAAAAAAAAAGAGAGAGAGAGAGTTATCTCTCTCTCTCTCTCTCAAAATTTTTTTTCTTGCATCTCTACTTTAGGTTGATAAATTTGTGTTCCTTAGAACTCAACTTTGGGTTAATGCGATTTAGTTTTGTGTTGAATGTTATCCTTAATTCTTTAGTGTTTTTGATTGTTAAATGTTATCCAACTGTGTTATAAATAATTAAATATAGTATATAAAATATAATATTATTATATTACATAGCATGATTTAGAGAACTTGGTATTTGTTATATCTTTTATTTTTACTTTTTTTCTTCTCATCTTATGTTATTCAGGATCAAGATCCTCTAGAGTTCTTAGAATACCATACCACATAGAGTTTTTTAAATCCTTATCTTCCTTTTAAAATATAAAGTCAAGATTTTGCCATATCATCCATCCACCAAAATAATGATTTCCCAAAAAAAAAAAAAAAAAAAAAAAAAACTCAACCTTATTCACAGTTTGCCGTTTAACCAAAAACAAACGACGAAACTATAACTTAATTTCTCCCCCATCTGCCCCACGACCAATCTACATAGTCATATTCTACTTTGGGTTGAAGGTACAATTTTGAGTATTTGAAAGCAATTCCCACTGCGAAAAGAAAAGCCTAACCGTTAGATTTATGCATTAAATTAGTACCTACTTGAAAATTTAGAACATAAAAAGCCCTGAACGTTGCTCCTCTTAGAACCAAAACCCACCTCAAAATTTCCAGTATTAGCTTTTCTTTTGGTTTTGCTTGCTTTCTTATTGATTTGATATGAAATTTGTTCAATGAAAAAAAATAGTATGGGTTTAGTTGAAATTTTTTTATTACTTGGAGAATGGCTGTGTTTGCTTTCTTTTGCAAAACCATCTGGTCAAGTGTAGTGATTTCCTTCCATTAATATTTTCCTCATAATTTTGGTATGGTGAATAAATTTGAATTTTTATGTTTTTATAGCATTAAATAATGGTTATGGTAGTAGATTGATGATATGGCACAATCTTAGTCTTTTATTTTAAAAGATATGTGAGAATGTAAAGAACTCTAAATGGTAGACTATCCTAGGAATTCTAGAAGATATTGATCCTATTATTTAACATTTAAATTTAGTCATATCTTCCATATCACTAAATTATTTATATTTTTTCTCCTTTTTTATTTTCAAAAATTAAACATAGAATATTTTATTTAGAGTAAATAAAAATGTCCTAAAATAATTGTACTCAAATTTTTTTTTTTTTTAATTTTTACATTTACACTTTGTCCAACCTTTCATCTTCTCTTTATTTTTTCATCTCCCCACTACCTTCCACTTTAATATCACTCTTCCTCTTCCCCTTTATCTTCCTTTATTTTGTTTTTTATTTTTTATTTTTTTATTCTCATCATCATAGTATAAATTTGTCATTCTCTCTTCCATTCTATATATAATTTTCCCTCTCAAAAAAATGTTATTTCACTCTCTTTCTTTCTCAAATTTTTGGCAGATTTTTTTTTTCTTGGATCTTTGTTTTAAGTTGATAAATTTTTGTGTTGTTTAGAACTCTACTTTGGGTTGATGTGATTTAGTTTTGTGTTTTGATTTTCTTTTGTTCTCTTTGATTGTTAAAAGTTATCCCATAGCATTATAAAGAATTAAAGATAGTATATAAGAATATAATAATATTATATTACATAGCATGATTTGGACAATTTCGTGTTTATTGTTATATCTTCTATTTTTACTTTTTTTCTTCTCATCTTATTTTATTCAACATTTAAATTTAGCCACATCTTCCATATCATTAAATTATTTATATTTTCACTCCTTTTTATTTTTAAAAAAATTAAACATTTAAGATTTAACTTAAATTCAGTAAATAAAATTGTCCTCATAAAGAGGAGTAATGCTATGGACACTCTCATTCTCAAAGCCAATACATCAAAGGAAAAATATAATACAAAAAAAATACTGATTAAAAAACACTAAATAATAATAATAATAATGACGATATCAATCAAATATAACATAAAGAAACTAATAATTATGAATGTACTAACTTAAGGGTAGAAAAATTAAATGAAAAAAAAAGTGCTACAATGCATATTTAATGCAATAAAATCATCATCAAATTTTGGAAAACAATAGGCTACCAATGGAGAGAGAGAGAGAGAGAGAGAGAGAGAGATTTATGGTAAAGAAAAAAAATACAAAGTAATAAAGAGTAGATAAAAAAAAAAAATCAAACTTCAATTAGTAACTATTAATTGGAAACATCAATTAGTAACTGTTAATTGGAAAACAAAGAGGTTGTAAGGAGAAGTAGAAGGAAAAAAAAAGATAAAACAATATGGAGAACATTAAAATTTTTACAGTGCAATAAAATCAATTGTTACATTCACTTAAAAAATTAAATTAGTAATCAACAATGAAATACAATCATATTACTACATTTAAACTTAAATCTAATTAAACTCTAATAATGGAAACCATATTTCCATTCATAACTAAAAGGGAGATTTTTTCCTGTGATAAAAGAAATTACATAAGAAATAAAATTAGAAAATTTTAAAATAATACTAGGAAATGTCTTCATATATCATTACTTTTAAAAATCTAATGAACGATATTACATCTCATTTAATTCCCTTGTTATGCAAATAATCAGCCAGTAAATGTAAGATAATACTAAGAAATGTTACTGTATGGACTGAATTTAGGTTTGACCCAAAATAGGATTGGATTTTAGCCCAATAAGCCCAAACAATGAATTTGTAGAGAGTGGGTGAAAGAACTAATTCTATTTCAGAGGAAAGATCATAATAGTTGCAGTATTAAGAGCATTGAACATAAATAAGATAAGAAAAAACCGGTTCTTGGCACGACCTGAGGAGTTATGTTATAATATCTTGCTGATGAACACGATTACCAGTATTTAGTGGATTATTCCTCGAGGTTTTTCTTTTTTAGTGTTTTTCTCCTCCCTCCCCTTTAGCCACCTTTCCATGTTATATACTATAATTCTGGTATCTTCTCCACCATACACGTGTTGGTTAGATTCTAGGAACTCCTTTTTGTCCCATCCAACCCCTCATAGAGCCTTCAACTAGTAGCTGTAAGGCTGCTTAACCACTGTTCAAGTATCACATTCACATTAATGCGGCCAGAGAGTTAGTTGAGAGGCATTTAATGTGGAGGTAGTAGCTTTTGAAGATATTTGTTGCCTCCCTTTGCTCATCCCTTATCCAATGTCCGACTCCCCATTATGATGCAACTTTGAAGAATGTCCAGGATGATAAGATGGTTTTAATTACCTCGGATTTACGTCTCCGAGATGACTTTTCACCTCGGACGTATTTTGGACTATCATATACAATCTTTATCTCTTCCTCTTATACACTTCCCATTATGACCTTTATTTGGCCATCCTCGGATTGGGCCATTGGATCATAGGCCTAATTCATACAGTTTTAATAGTACTTTCTAGATAATAGGCCCCCACAATGACCCCTCAAAATCTTGCTTTTCGACTCTTCGGGAGGAAAGGAGGATTTTGATGTCTTCATCCCATTCCATTTACGGTTAAACCCTGTTTACCCAAATTCCCAAATGTCTTTTTACCTGCTCAAGGCACGCTCCTGACGCTTCGGCATCCAGAGCGTGCCATCATTAAATTTTGGCGGCTCCCGTGTTCCCCACATTCAGCGGCAAGATGTTGAACAGTGCAAAACTGCAAGTGCATAGTATCATAGTTTTATAGTAAAGTGATGAGAAAAGTATCGTCCTCAGGGATTGGTAACTTACTTTTGACAAATACTAAAATTATGCTAATCTTAATTTTATCTAGAGAAGTCACTAGGGTTTTTGTAACTGGAATTTAAAATAAAATCAAATTAAAGAAAATACACAAAGGAAAAAAAGGAGATGTTGCTCGAAAATCAATTTAATGGGAAGAAAACTTCTAGGAAATCGATTTCACCTAATTCCTCACTATGCTTTACTCATCTAGCTAATTTAATTTAACTCTCTCTGTTTGTTAGCAATCTCCAAACTCATCCAAAAGCTTCTTTCAACAGTCCATTGGAAACATTCTTGTTCATCATTTTACACAAGAGTATGCAATTTAATAAAACAAGAAAGTATTAAGACCAACGATTTTAATACTACGTAGGTTCATACAAGTCTTTCAATCTCTATATTTACCTATGCTAAAATATTCAAGATTTATCCTATACTTCCCTCTTTCGACAGCAAATCACAAGATTAAAATCATCTAATTAATGGCCAGTTAATTAGCAGCAATAAGCTTAGAATAAATCAGACAAACATGAAGAGAATTTGTTCAAATTAACGTAGAGAAGCAAGCATAGTTCAGAACTAGATTACATCGTTTTCCTAGAATAAAGAAAGTTTAGTTCATGCTAAAATTAAATTCAACATAAATGAACTCACCATAATTTTTTTGAGAAGATTTGAAGGAAAATAAATGCTGAAAAATTCTCTGTTCCAGCCCTCTCTTTCTTTCAGCTTCAGCGCCGCACCTTTCTTCTTTTTTTCTGTTTCAGCATTTTTCTTTCTTTCAGATTCAGCGCCGCACCTCTCTTCCTTTTTCTGTTTCTGTTTCAGCCCCTTTCTTTTCTTTTTAGTTCACGTGTGCCCTTTTTTTTTCAGCCCAAAACACTTTTTGCAGCCCAAAACAATTCTCTTTTCAGTCCAAAAACATTTTTTTCAGCCCAAAACGTTTTTGCTTCAGCCCAAAACCTTTTTTTTTTTCATTTTAGAACGTTTTTGCTTCAGCCCAAAATATTTATTTTCAGCCCAAAACATTTTTCAGCCCAAAACGTTTTGCTCTTTTAAGTTTAGCCTCCTTCTTTTCTTCTTTTTTTTTCTCCCTACGTTTTTAAAGGCCAGCCCAAAACTTGTGCAGCCCAAAAATCTCTCTTCAGCCCAAATGTGTTGCTCTTTTAAGTTGAAGTCAAACGGCCCGCCTCGAAACCAAGAGGGACCCGCTTTTCATGCCAATTCACAAGCCAAAAAAATCTTCCTTCAGCCTCCATTCATCCAAAACCCAATATTCTCTCTAATTGCTTTGTCTCTTTTATTTGAATAAATCTTCATTTTCTTCAAATCTGCAATAAAATTTAAATAACAATAATGAAGTCTAAAACCAACAAAAATAAATAAAATTAGACTAAAGTTTAGTTGAGAAGTGATAAATTATGCCAAATTATGCAAGTCATCAAATGTAAATCTTACGGTGGAGGATTCTCCAAGGTATACGAGTGGGAGTTTTCCCGCTTGTATCTTCTGCGCCAATATAAATAGCTTTTCAAATCAATTTCTTTTCCTACTTTCAACAATTACACAGCCCTAGAGTTCATACATTGAATCTGTCACTCTCTTTTATCTCTCTGTGCGTCCACAAATACTAAAAATTTGTCTGAGGACCTTCTTTTCAAACCTGTAAGTTTCCTTGAACCCTCCTAGTTTTCATTTCGAACTTGTTAATTTTTCTTCAAAACTTCTTATAAAAATGGGTAAGTTTAAGCGTCTAGTTGATTTTGAGGAGGGTATAGAAAAGTTTAGGGCTAAGTACAAGATCCCACCAAGAGTGGGCATAAGATATGCTGCCTAGGGGGAATGGGTAGATGATAGGAAAACATGAGAGGTGGTCATCCCTATGATCGCCTTCATAGAGGGAGGGATGATCATTCCAATGGGTACCCTCACTAGGAACTTTCTTAGGTTCTTTAGGCTATCTCCCACATAGTGTGCCCCTAACATGTTTAGGGTATTGGGGAGTATAGAAGTTCTAAATGAGAGAATGAATTTAAATCTGACCCATCATGGTGTGAACTGGATAGACAACCTATGTCATTTGAAGGGGCATGGATATTACCTTAAGTCGAGTTATCCCGAAGTAAGGTTAATCCAGTGCTTCCCTACATCAAACAAAGGCTTAAAGGAAGACTTTTTAATTCTTTCTGGGGGATGGCATGATGGTCTACCCTGTCCAACTAAGGAGGGAAAACCAAGTGGGGGTCTAACTGTAAATTTATATGCCTTGGTTTGTGTTTTTCTTTTATTTCCCCCTATCTCTGCTCTTAACAAAGTTTTTCTTCCATTTCAATGATTTCGTAGATAACCGTTCTACCAAACCCCAGCTCAACTTAGTTAACAGAGGGAGCCTAGATAGAATTTTACGATCCGAGGTGTACGTAAATGAAGCTGACGGTCAATTGCGAGCGGCGCATCTGATTCTTGGGTACACACCCATTTCTAGCCCCCAAGTGCGTGATAAAATCCAACGATCCTCGGTTTCACCGTATTAGTGTTGCCTACAAAGGATTTGTAGTTTCAGAAGGTATTCCAATCCCTGAAGGTACACCACTTACTCAGCCACTCTTTGTGACCACCCCTTCAATAGAAGCATCCTCATCCCAACCCATTCTTCAGGAAAAGGAGGAAGAAGAAGAAGAAGAAGAAGAAAATCCACAAGGGATTGTGACTTTGTCAGAATCTTCGAATGAATTTGAAGTGTTCAATCAACCTTCCTCTCTTGAGGATATATCGGCTGACATTAACTATCAACAACAAGTGGACATCATCACTTCTGACGAGATGGGCATCTAAAGGAAATCCCAAAGGAGCTTAATGGATTTGATAGAATCTCAGCCTGGAAGAGACGTACTGGGGAAATCCACGCAGCCAAAACTTCCTCCACCTTCTCCCAAATCTCCTCTTCCTCCTCCTCAGCCCCCTCAGCCACCTAGGCCTGATCATGCTGATCCGAAAAGGAAGAGAGAGCAGAAGGGAAAAGAAGTAGTGGATGTTGGGAGATTTTGTCCTGCTTATGAAGACGAGACCCAGAGAGCTGCAAAGCAACAAAAGATTAGCCAATCATCACAGAGAAGGGTGGAGAGGGAAGGTAATCAGCCTTCTGAATCTCAGGCTTGGCTTCCAGCCCCCATGCTCAATGGTGAACCTGAGAGAGGATGCATCCATCAGGAGTTTCAACGCGGGTACTGGATAACTGATGGTACATTACTCCTTCAACTTCACAGCTTATAAGGCAGCAAATGGGAGGAGTTGTTTTCGATGTGGGACTGCAAAATGTTTCCCAGGGAGCACGCAAATAGTTCTTTGGGACAACAAAAAAGTAGCCCACAATAAAATGAGCTCCTTTTATTGTGGGGGCCATTTTTATTTGGAGTGGGAAACTCTTGTACTCCCATCTCCTTTCTTACGTGCGTCCCACATTGAAGAAGACTCCTTCCCCCCCTCTGCCTTATAAGTGTGAGCTGAAGAGAAAGGAGTACCATCATAATTTTGACTACACATTGTAAGTAAGGTAGGTTAGATTTTTTTTTTTGGGTCACATTACCTTGCTTTTAGCTCATTTGAGGTGAATACACACCCAAAATGAGGTAATATTACACTTTTTGTTCACCTACTCACCTGGGAATTATCAATTGAGGTCAATCAATGTGGGCTTGGATCCAATTAGCTAGACTCATCCTAAAGCACTTTAATGTCAAAAGACAATCCAATTTCGGTATTGGAAAATCTCCAATGTGCTGAAAAAAAGTTATTTCATGCCAAAGAAGAAAAACACAAAAATCTAGCAAAAAGGTCTGATTTTATTTTATTTTTCAAATTCAATGAGAAAAGACAAGAAAAGTGCACGCATTTTGAATTAATTTGATTAAAAATTGACTTATGAAATAGGTAAATGAAATAGTAGGTTTAGCCTTTAGAGATTTATAATTATAGATATTACCTGCTTGCATTTGAAGTGGTGATCGAAGATGTTGATTTTCGAACTCAGGAACCCATCAGTTGTATGGTAAAGAAGAAGCTGATTCTCCATCCTCCAAGTAGGTAAAGTCCTCTCTGCTCTTTCAGCAAACAAAGTGCAGATCAGTGAGAGAAACTCAGAGTTCTTTGCTATCACTAATACTTGTCTCTCGCTCTCTCACCCACTCCCCATCTCCGTTTCTACTTTCTCCCACCCCTTCCATACCCGAAAAAAAATCAACAAAACGAATAGTTTTGCTTCCCCAAGATGGAATTGAGGTTTTTATTAAAAAATAACTATAAAACCCAATCTATATTATTGGTTAGGCAACATTTCTCTTGGGCTTTTTGTTGCACCCTTCGGTTCTTTATTAGCTCAACCATTCCCCATTCTACCGAGATTGTAGTGGTGTCTGTGCCTGCAGTGATCATGTCTTGCACATATCACATGATATAATGTTCATTAGCCCATAAGTTACTGATGTGTTGACACCCTATTTTGCAACCCGCATTTAACCTCACATGGAGGGTAAAAGGGTAATTTCACATTGGAAATATGCATCTTGATTCTGGTCATTAGATCCTTAATCTCATTTCACCAAAATGATCTTGATGTTGTAACGATTAAACTGACTGGTCATGAGCCCTAATCGGACTACCAGATTGAAAGTTATCATCAAATCAAGTTTTAATGGCTGAAATGCACCATCACAAATTGAGTCCGACTATATGTGATTATGAGCAATTGATTTCAATTGGTTATAAGTATAATCAATTTGAGATCGATGATGTGTCATAATTTGATTGATTATGACTACATTTTATGGTGAAGTTGCATACACCTAATTAATTAGATAGTTAAACATTAATTATTCAATGAGTAATTTGTGCAATTATCTTTTAATTAGAGTAAATTTAGAACCAATTAAGTCTGAAATGGGAGTGATTGGAGCCATTTAATGTTAATTGGGAGCTAATTTGGGACCTATTAATGTTAATTGTGTTGAAACCATTTTCTAACAAATGACATTTGCTCACCATTTCATCAATATCTCTCAGAATATTTTGAATCTGTGAATGAGATTAATTTTCCCAGAAACTAGACACCCGGGGCTTCAATTTGAGCACAAGAATGAGGCAATTCCGATCAGAATTAAGTCAGATATGATTTTTCGAAATTGGCTCTATATGCTGTTACAGCAGCTACGGGAAAACCGAACTTTGCTTGCTCCTCACTCTCACCAATCTTTCCATTTAATGCACCAGATTTTCCCAAAGGCTAAAATGAGGTCTAGGTTCATGATTTTTTGTCAACCCTCATTAAATAGCCTTCCATTCATATTTCCTTTACCACTACTATATATACCCCCCCTCTCATTCATTCCAAGACACACAAAAACCCCCCCATCTTCTCCTCTTTTGAGTTCTAGGAAGTTGAGTAGTCTTGTCATATCTTGGTCTTCCTGAGACTCAAGGTATTGAGTGAGACTCACTCTTCCCCTCCTAACTCTTCTTTTCCTCCACCTTTAGGACCTCTACCAAGAGTCTCCTCCTCCACCATATGGATCTTGTATGAAGGTATAATCTTTTCCCCTAACTTGTTTGGTGTTGCCATGATGAGAGTTTAAGATTAAAGCATGATAACAATCATTTAAATTCCTTTGAATATGTTTGAATGTTCTTAGTTGTTCTTCACATGTTCTTGGTTGTTCATCACATGTTCATGCATAAACACTAGTTTTGATCTTAAATCCACATCAAAAATATGAAAAACATATTTTTTTAATAATTCTTTCAAATTCTTGAATCTAGGTTATCACCATCCACACACATTCACTAGAATTTATTTTTCAATCCAAATGCAATGCTTAATAAATTGAATTAGGGTTTATCACATGCACACACATTAAATTCAACATGCAGATTGATTGACATATTGGATGATATGATATGAATGTTGGCCACCATAGTCTAGAAGACTGGTTTCACCAGGCAAGGTGGGTGCCTAACACCTTCCCATCTTGTAACATAGCCTCCGAACTTAGATTAAGGGTTAGTAGATCAAATGCTTATCCATGTAATTTTCAATTTTTAGATTATAATTAGGAAATAAAGCTATGTACTTTATCTTAGATTGTATCTAAGACCAAAGCCATGTAATTTTCCTATGATCAAATGTAAATTAAATTTCAAATTAATAAAATGAGGAATCTTTCAATTATGGTTTTCTTATTTTTCCAATAATTAAATAAGTGGCAACTCCATTGTAAAACCCCTAATCTAAGGGGGAAAATATAACTAGTTGAACCTCCATTTTGAGAGCCAATAACACGACTCCACCCATTCACGTGGGTTTGGCCCAACATTATAAAAGGGGGCTGGGGGCGCGGTCTCTCACATGATGCAGTTTATTTTAAATCTATCTGTTGCTAGCTTCAGTTGTATAATAAGTAATTTCTGGTTTTACTTTTAATAGCCTTTATCACTTGTAATAGAAAGTTAGTTAGCTGATAGGTTGTTAGTGATAAGTGCAATAGCCTATTTGTTAGTTAGAGAAGTTAGTTAGGCTTTGGCCAAATCACATGGCAGCCACATGGTGGATTCTTGTAACTAACTCAGCAGCTTGCTTACGTAACTATAAATAAGCAAGGCTGCCTTCATTGTAAGCAATTGAATTTGAATCCAAGAAATCTACATATGAGGTATTATTCCAAGAGTGTGTCTCTTGAAGAGCTAGTTCATTCTTTCTTATCTTTAAGCAACTTAGCTTTCTAAACATCTTTCCTTTTCACCATTTTTCCTCCATCAGTTACCTCACTACTCCTATTTCTATCAATTAAAAAAGCAAACATAATTGTTTTAAGCATTTTGTCCTTTTCACTAAACAACTACTTATCCATTCCAAATCTTTAAGTTGCCACAAATGTAATATGTTCTTCAAGTGAATATATTAGGTTTTGGTTATCTTTTCAAGTAATTTAAGGAATTTTTATTCTATTTTATCAACCCGAAACACAAGTGAAAGGGAACATTTTCACTTACCCAAATAAGTCCAATAATGGTGTCTTCACTAAGGTCATATTTCTCTTGCAATGTAAGCAATGCATCAACAAAATGTTGCTTGACGCCACCACTATTGTTGCGAGCTTAAGTGTGCTCTTTCATGATAGCTCTAGTGAGTCTGTCCCTTCTTGCTCCATGCTTAGCGAATGCCTCTTCCTCTAGCGGAAACATCCAACGAAGCCATTGAATGTTCTCTGACATTGCAGGTGATCCACCAATCTTCACTCCATTGGCCACGATTGCTTTGAATTCCAATCCTTGCTCATCCATTACACCCTCTTCATTTACAAACCGCTTTCCAAATGCCAGTCTTGTGATGTTGTTGAATGCCACAGAACCCAAATACTTCTTTACCAACAAACCTTTACCATTATTCTCTGCATGTAAAATAAAAACAATTTTTAGGATCGAATTATGAGCTAGAAATTAAGAAAAAAATAAATAAAAAAGCATACCAGGATTGTTGCAGTCCTTATAGATGGATTCAACCATGGTAGTAACCTCATCTTCTCTAATGGGTCTAAGACCCTCGAGCCTTTTTGGTGTGAAAAGCTCAAGGGTGCAATCTTTCCTAACCTTGACATAGTGAGGACCATAATCAGCCCATATAAGGTCCTTGCCATCTCTTCTAAACTTAGCAATTGACCTGTTTAGCAAGTTGTTGGTCATTTTCTTTAAGAACCTGCTTAGCCAACTCTGTGTTGGACATGACCACGTTCAAAGTTGAGCCGAACCAGACTGATATGATGGGACCATAGGCTTGTGCCCACTCTGCAAAGCATCAGAACCTCACTAGTTTTATGTCATAGAGGTTTCCAACTATTGGCCATGGACGAGGGCCTGGTGGGAACTTGAATCTTAGGTGTTGGTAGAGCTTGTATGCAAGGAGGATGATGATGAGAAGGGAGATGGATATTAGAGGGAGAGCCATTTGGAGTAGAAGAGAGAAGAATAGGCCTTTTTTTGTGTGGGCGAAATGGTTGGAATGAGGTTGATATATATAGGAGGGAGGGAGTCACTTTTTCTGCTCTACTTTATACTCTACCAATACAAACTTACTACATGTCCGCTTATTTGATTAAATTCTATAATTATTAAAATAAAATAAACATAACACCTCGCACCACCACCTCACCCCACCACCAACCTTTGTCGGTGCCGGCCAACGACGTCATTAATAGCCTTGGTCACGGACAATAATAGTTGTCTGAATTATGTTTATGCTCTTTTATTTTCAATTTTATACTATGATCGAAACCCATTTTGGGTGACTTTATCTTTCTTTCTTTCTTTATCTTTTATTATTATTATTATTATTATTATTATTATGGTTTTAGAAGAAATATAACTAATACTCTTGTAGTATGTTTAATAATTTTCTTAAACTTATTGATACCACAAGTCCACAGTACTTCACTGCTTCGAAAAAGACATGGGAAGATGTTGTGCGACCAATGAAATTGCAATACATTATTTATTTTTAATGATATGTTTTGAAACTGTCATTAGGAGTGGATACCATAATTTGAAATTTTCTATTAAAAAATGATATATATTGGAAAAAATGTTAGGACTATAACTTTTTGTATAATTTTTGCTATAATTCGCCATGTATGAGTTATGAGTGATGAAGAAAAAGTTGTGAGTTAATGTGCTGTCATATAATTAGGTGGGTCAATTTCTTGCATAATTTTTTGTTAAAACTGGTTATATTACAAAGTGTTAGCAGTAAAGAAAAAATATGGGTGAATATGCTGCTATTTGATTGGTTTGATTGTTTGGTTTGACCGCTTTTGCATTCAATAGATAATAAAGGAGTGTGGCCCCAGCGTCTCCTCGCCTTTTTGGTTCAGGGGTGGGTTGGAAGGAGACTGAATGAATGAGAGACTTTTAATGAGTAAAGCCAAGTATTGTCAGTTGTGTATTGGTTTGATTGTTCGTCAACCTCTTCATTCGTCGTTTCAACATCTAAAAGTGTATCCTCTTCTACTGTAATATGAAACGAGGATGATACCTCTTCAATTTGCTCATTGTGGACAAGTGACTGACTTGTGTGTGCAATCGTTCGCCTTTTGACTTTGAATGATCCTTCAGTGCTGATATCTAGGGTAAAGTTATGTTTCATGCGTGAAGGAATGCTACTGTGGATCTCATCATTAGCTTTCTTCCCCCTTTGAACCTCAAAGTTTATTGAATTTTGAGAATGACTATCAACAAGCCTTTTTGTTAACCCCCAATCAATCAAAGACTAATTTATAAGCAAGAGTGTCCCGATTTTGTGTTAAGCAAGTTGTATTTAACCTGTCGAACACTGTGATTCGTGACGATGAGGCCTTGATGCGATCAAACATGGAGATGTGTGATGAAGAGTGATATTTTCTTTGATTCAAACTTTCACCGTCCTCCATTGTTATGTATTGGGAATTTGAAGCATTGCTTCTTTTCTTGATCCATATCTGAGCTAGTTGTTCATGAGCATAACCTAATCTGGTCTTTGGGATAGGAATTTTATGCCCTTCAAGCCACATTTTCCTTTGTGTTTTGCTAAGGCCATGCATCTTTTCTCTGGTGGCTTCTAGAGTTTGTTTCCCTAAGTCCCCTTGTTTTGAGAAATCGTAGCCTGCTTTGGCTAACAGCCTATATGCCTTTGGGTCGAACCATTCTTTCGTTCGCTCACTTGGTAGAATACCATGATCTATTAGACTTTGTGAAGACCTCACAAATCCATTTAGCAGCTTCTAGGGCAAATGATTTGTGGATGAAGTCAAAGGCATGACATGATTTTCTTTCAATATGGCTACATCCTCCATTGTGAGCTTTGTAGGAGGCCTTCCCATGTCTTCTGTAGATTGAAGACATTCCACAAATGGTATAAGAATGGTACATACTTACGGCGTGACAATGGTACATACTAGAGGAATGGAGGGCTATTGGAAGGCGTTGAAATTTCTGCTCTCACTGAATTATTGGTAGATTCACTAGAATGATCATTCCCATATTCTGGACCTTCCTTTGGGGAAGAAATATCCTTTCTAGTGATGAATTTAAAGTGCTTCTTTTCAACCTGCTTGCTTTCCATGGAAGGGATCTCAATTGGGAGAACTTCACTGGGAATGTCATCTTCTACGTAAAAATTTGCATCAGCAAAGTGAGCTTTAGTCTCAGCAAAAGGCTTCAAGTCGGCATTGACTTTCTTTATTCCACTTTGAAGGAATTTGAAACATTGATGCAAAGTTGACGGCACTATTCCATTTCCATGGATTCACGGACGTCCTAACAACATGCTGTAAGTTGTCTTGGCATCAATGACATAGAACAAAACGTTGCTTGTCAATTCTCCAATGATTAATTCCAAGTGTATCATGCCGATTTCGTGTTGTCCTCCTTGGTTAAAACCTTGAATGACCAAACGACTGTGTGATAATTCCTCCATAGTAAGACCAAGTCGTCTGATTGTCATTTTTAGCTGAACCTCCATCAATGAGAATACAATCAATCTTCTGTTCACGAGCATAACCAAAGACATAAAGCAGACGCTTGTGGGGCTTAGATCCTAACAATAGATCCTCATCAGTGAAAGTTAAGTCCGGAGAGCATGCATAACATCCCTGTGTTTGTTGAAACGTGTTGGTATGAGGGGTGTACATCTTTGGCTTTTCAAGAGCTTGGGTGAGCACTTCTTTTGGTGAAGTGGAGGATTGCGAGGGTTCAACTTCATCAACTTGAGATTGGGGTTCCTTTAAAGATGTCAAAGTCTCACTTGGACCACCATGATCAATGTCCTTTTTTTGTCATGAATTTCGTAACGAGAGATTGTGTGAACGGCTTCTACCAAGTCATTTTGAAAGAATTTTCTGGGGAAGAATTCTTCTAATGTGATGAAATTTCGAGCTTTTTGGGTTTGTGCTGAATCGCCATACATTTTTGTTCCTAGTCTCCCTTGCCTCTTATCCCTCCTTTCTCTTGACCGAGGCTAAATCTGGTTTTGTGCTTTTTTAGACTCTTGGGCGATTAAATTAAGAGGGAATGTTCGTCTTTTTTTCCATCTCCTTTGAGGAACCATCGTCCAGCCCTCTTCCTCATCCATTGTTTACCTTTTATCATCATTTGAATTATAATTAGATGTTTTTTGCAAGAGCTAAACTTGAACAGGTTCCAGAGAACCAAACTGGATGAGCGTGGTATTTGCCCCTTGCCTAGTAGTTGGAGACATGCAACTAGGTAACTCACAAGCAAATGTTGCAAGGTTTGATTGAGCAACATCATTAAAATCCAAGTTGATTTTCCTTTCCTTGGCTAGCTTCATGATGAGTTCTTTAAGAACAAAGCATTTTTGGATTGGATGGCTTATGATGTGATGATACTTACAATAGTTTAGGTCATCAACTTTTCTCATCTCTTCCGGTCATTTGCATTCTGGCAATTCAATTAATTTCCACTTGAGCAGTTGTTCTAGCATTTTAGGCATATCGGCATCTAGGAAAGGATACACCTTTTGTTCCCATTCCTTAAGTGATGAGTAACGTGTCTCACGCTGTTGGCCTCCTTCGGGCCTCTTCTTATTAGCCTTCACATTTCTTGTTGAAATTTTGACGGGGCAGGGCTGACATTCGTTGAGTCTTTGATATTACTTTTCGCATTCCTATCATTTTTCCTTATTTCTCGTCTTTCTTTTATTTCCTCAGGTATGAGAGGTTTCATATTTCCATGGCTAGAGATACTCAATTCCATGTCATGTGCACGAGTTGTTAACTCTTTAAATGTTCAGGGCTTTATCTCTTGAAGGATGTAAAGAAGTCCTTAATGCATGCCTTGGATGCTCATCTTTACAGCAGATATTTCAGAAAGTCTATCCTTGCAATCTAGACTCAAAGAACGCCACCGATTGATATAATCAACGACAGGCTCATCCTTCCATTGTTTGGTATTGGTAAGCTCCATCATGCCTACCGTGCAACGTGTGCTATAGAATTGGTTGAGAAACTCCCTTTTAAGTTGTTCCTAACTATCGATTGACTCAGGTTCTAAGTCTATATACCAATCAAAGGCATTCCCTTTTAGTGAACGGATAAACTGCTTTACAAAGAGGCCTTTTTGGGTCCCCGCATTCTCACAATTTTCTACAAAGTGAGCAACGTGCTGCTTAGGGTTTCCTTTGCCATAAAATTGCAAGAACTTAGGGGGTTGATACCCATTTGGCATTCTTATGTTATCGATGCGCTTTGTATAGGGTTTTGAATATATGAGAGAACTTGTAGAAGAATCTCCATATTGTGCTCGAATGGTATTTGTTATCATGCCTTGCAGTTGTTGGACAGATATCGAGGCCATTGAGGTGGAATGTCCTTGTTGAGAAGTGCCTTCACCTCCTTTTCTTTTATCAATCCTAGTGTTTTCTCCTTTCAAGGTAAAGCCAGGTGGGTGCTCGGGGCCAAGACTTGATTCACCCAAATCTTGTACCTCCAGCTTGTTCATTAGGGTTGCAATTTTGACGTCCTTTTCTTTAAGTGCTTTTGTGAGAAGGATGACCCTTTGTTCCATTTCAGCCATCTTTTCTTCCATAGTAGAGGTGTTAATCATCATCACTAGCATGACCTCTAGATATGATGGAGAGAATGATGAAACAGAATGAGTCAAAGGTACTTCATTCCTTAAGTTTCTCATCACGGGTGAAGAGTTGATAGAAAAGGTCTTTGTTAGGGAAGATTCATTTCTGATCTACAAATCTTTCGAGATAGATGAATCCTTAGTGGTAGCTTTCCTATTTGCAAGAAAGTCCAGATAGATGGTAGTATGAAGCTTGCCTTTTTTGGTTGGTTGGGGTTGAAGTCAATCAAGAGCTTTGGATCGACTGTGAGTGATTGGGCCGACATAATCATCATCACTAGAAGCATCAACCACTGATTTTCAAACATTCTTGCTAGAGGCCATTGAAGCTGGTAGCAAAATGATGTCGAATTTCTTTTCTTTTGAAGGAGAAAGAGATGAGAGGCAGAGATGTCCCACTGGGCATGCCAGAATTTGTAGAACAACTAAATTTCTAGTTTGAAATAAATCAAACAAGTAAAATAGTTCCACAAATGCGAATTTGTATTGATGAATATGTGGTACAATTCTCTGAAATTATAAAAGAGTGATTCTCTGATTCGATCTCCTTGCAAGACTTATTGATTGGAATTGTGGTAATGTGATTTTGACTTGAACACAAAATATCCTTCAATTTGGTTGAGGGATGGATCGAAGATTGCTGAAACAGAATTACAATGAATCTCTAGCTATGAGCTTATTAGAAATCCTTTGTTCTTCACGTTCTTCGTGTGTTCTTCGTCTTCGAAGGTTTGTGGTGGAAATTCTTTGAGTCTTTAGAAGCTTGGATTCATAGAGCTTCACTGATTTGTGATTTGTTGATGTTTCTGGAGGCTTTTGAACTTGATTCCCACAAACTTTAGGATCTAGGCAGATAGTTTGGATGATTCTGCTTCGAATGTTCTTTGATTTTGGGGTTGAAGTTCTTGAAGGCTTTAAGACTTGATTCCTGCAGAGATTTTGTATTTCTGAATCTTGGTCTCCTCAAATGCCTTAGGAAGGCTTCCATTTATAGGAGTTTGGGGGTGGGTGAGTGACATGTGGCGGAGCCTGATTGGTGACACATGTCATAGCCTAATTGGTCCACTTATGTCATCGCATACAAGTGCTGGACTACATATGTTATCGCTTACACGTGCTGGACTGCTTATGTCATTGCTTATACGCGCTGATGTGTGATTGGTTTTTGCATGACACTTGGCAAATTTCTATTCGTTTCCGAGTAGTGATAGCAAAATCTAGTAGCAATACATGACACTTTGTAATTGGCAGTATTTTGTGGACTTGGCAATATGACGTGTCAGCTTGTGATTGGTCAAGAATCTTCCTTCTCTACAAATGCAATTTAGTTTTGTGTTGAATGTTATCCTTAATTCTTTATTTATTTATTTATTTTGATTGTTAAATGTTATCCTACTGTGTTATAAAGAATTAAATATAGTATATAAAAATATAATATTATTATATTACATAGCATAATTTAGAGAACTTGGTATTTGTTGTTATGTCTTTTATTTTTACTTTTTTTCTTCTCATCTTATGTTATTTAGGATCAAGATCCTCTAGAGTTCTTAGAATACTATACCACATAGTGTTTTTTAAATCCTTATCTTCCTTTTAAAATAAAAAGTCAAGATTTTTCCATATCATCCATCCACCAAAATAATGATTTCCAAAAAAAAAAAAAAAAAACTCAACCTTATTCACCGTTTGCCGTTTAACCAAAAACAAATGACGAAGCTGTAACTTAATTTCTCCCCCATCTGTCCCACGGCCAATCTACATAGTCATATTCTACTTTAGGTTGAAGGTACAATTTTGAGTATTTGAAAGCAATTCCCACTGGGAAAAGAAAAGCCTAACCGTTAGATTTATGCATTAAATTAGTACCTACTTGAAAATTTAGAACATAAAAAGCCCTGAACGTTGCTCCTCTTAGAACCAAAACCCACCTCAAAATTTCCAGTATTAGATAAGCACTTGAGATTATTTGGATCAAAACTCTATCCGGCCTTTTGAGTTTTTTTGGTTTCTTCTAGCTTTGATCATTAATCAAACTCTTTTCTTTTGGTTTTGCTTGCTTTCTTATTGATTTGATATGAAATTTGTTCAATAAAAAAAAATAGTATGGGTTTAGTTGAAATTTTTTTATTACTTGGAAAAAGGTTGTGTTGCTTTCTTTTGCAAAACCATCTGGTCCACGATAGTGATTTCCTTCCATTAATATTTTCCTCATAATTTTGGTAAGGTGAATAAATTTGAAATTTTATTTTTTTATAGCATTAAATAATGGTTATGGTAGTAGATTGATGATATGGCAGAATCTTAGCCTTTTATTTTAAAAGAAATGTGAGGATGTAAAGAACTCTATATGGTAGACTACCCTAGGAATTCTAGAAGATTTTGATCCTATTATTTAACATTTAAATTCATTCATATCTTCCATATCATTAAATTATTTATATTTTTCTCCTTTTTTATTTTTAAAAATTAAACATAGAATATTTTATTTAGAGTAAATAAAAATGTCCTAAAAAAATTTTACTCATTTTTTTTTCCTTAACATTTACACTTTGTCCAACCTTTATTCTTCCCTTTATTTTTTCATCTCCCCACTACCTTTCACTTTAATATCACTCTTCCTCTTCCCCTTTATCTTCCTTTATTTTGTTTCTTTTTATTCTCATCATCATTGTATAAATTTGTCATTCTCTCTTCCATTCTATATATAATTTTCCCTCACAAAAAAAAAAAAGAAGTTATTTCACTCTCTTTCTCTCTCAAAATTTTTGTGGATTTTTTATTTTATTTTTCTTGCATCTTTGTTTTAGGCTGATAAATTTTTGTATTGTTTAGAACTCTACTTTAGGATGATGTGATTTAGTTTTATGTTATAATTTTCTTTTTGTTCTCTTTGATTGTTAAATGTTATCCTATAGCATTATAAAGAACTAAAGATGGTACATAAGAATATAATAATATTATATTACATCGCATGATTTGGACAATTTGGTGTTTATTGTTATATCTTCTATTTTTACTTTTTTTTTCTTCTCATCTTATTTTATTCAACATTTAAATTTAGCCACATCTTCCATATCATTAAATTATTTATATTTTCACTCCTTTTTTTAAAAAAAATTAAACATTTAAGATTTAACATAAATTCAGTAAATAAAATTTCCTCATCTAGTGGAGTAATGCTATGGACATACTCATTCTCAAAGCCAATACATCAAAGGAAAAATATAATACAAAAAAAAATAAAAAAATACAAAGTAATAAAGAGTAGATTAAAAAAAAAAAATCAAACGTCAATTAATAATTGTTAATTGGAAACGTCAATTAGTAACTGTTAATTGGAAAACAAAGAGGTTGTAAGGAGAAGTACTAAAAAAAAAAAAAAAAAAAAAGATACAACCATATGGAGAACATTAAAAGTTTTACAGTGCAATAAAATCAACTGTTACATTCACTTAAAAAATTAAATTAGTAATCAACAATGAAACCATATTTCCATTCAAACTTGTAAGGTTGAATTTAATTAACCATTTTGTTGGCTTTATTCCATACCAATTTGCTTGTAATTTAGCACTTAGAAACCCTGCATTTAGGTGAGAATCATGTTAGGGTAGTGTGTGAAAGAGTGTGAAGAAATGCTCAAGACTGTAAATTGAAGCAGGGACTCGCGACTGGATCTCACGGGTGGCTTGTGACTGGCAAGCCGCCAAAGGATGCACACGAGTGAAGCATGTAGAGAAGCTGAATCGTCATGCCAACTGTAGCATTACAGGACAAAAAGTCCAAACTGGCCATTCAGTTAGCTCACGGCTTGAACTTGCGACTTAGTCAAGTTGCGAGGCCAAGTTGCCAGTCAGTTCTGTTTTGAAAAACTGACTCTTCGCATTTTATTCTCACACAAGTATAAATATCCCTTATACCCACAAAATGTAGAGAGCTTCCAGAGAAAATTTTGAGAGAGAAACCCTAGAGAAAAATAAGATTGACTCATCCACAATCTTTATATAGTAACTCTTCAAATTCCTCAACTTTCACCCTCTCCATTGTTACATCCTTGAGAGGTACGTTGGCCAAATCATTTTCTCACCATACCCATATCCGTGAGAAGGTTATTTGGTGCTTGGGAAGCAGTTAGGAAGGGACCAATTGATATTGGTTGATGTTATGGGTTATAGCAAAATCCGATAAGCTAAAGAAGACAAATGTTTGGCGTAACCTCGTTGGGGCAAGAAGCTTGGAGGGCTTAGGTACATTGGGTAGATTAGGCTTGGAGGGTCTTCTGCTGTTCATGTATCCCAACTTCATTCTTTAGTGGATTATTGACTGCTTGGAGGGTGGCGGAGAGGTTTTACACCGAGGACTTCGGTTTCCTCTTCGATATCACATCACTGTGTTGTCTTTGTGTTTGCATCTCTCTTTCCTTTATCTTTGCCATTTAATTACTGCTGTGGTTGTGATTATTTATGATTTAGATTGTTCTATCAATTCTGTATTAGCTTATGTTCATGTTCCGCATATATATTGTTTGATAATAAGCTTGAATTGGTAATTTGCAAATTAGGGGTCTAAACGCTCAAGGTGTTTTATACACTATTTGAACTTTCAAAACTTAAATCTAATCAAACTCTAATAATGGAAACCATATTTCCGTTCATAACTAAAAGGGAGATGTTCTCCTGTGATAAAAGCAATTACATAAGAAATAAAGTTAGAAAATTTTAAAATCCATTTTTTGACATTTCATTTAACCTTTTATATATATATATATAAATATATATATATATATATATATATATATATATATATATATATATATATATATATATATATATATATATATATAATCTTCATACATCATTACTTTTAAAAATCTAATGAACGATTCTACATCTCATTTAATGCCTCTGTTATGCAAATAATCAGCCAGTAAATATAAGATAATACTAAGAAATGTTACAAATAAGATCATGAAAAAAAAAATGATCAAACTAATTAGCTACTATCATTATGGAGTAGTAGTCTATGATTTTACACATCTAAAAAAATAGAATAAGTAGAGTGTACTTAAAGTATACGTAAAGATTCACATTTAGAAAAAGTATATGTAAATGTTTAAAAAAAAAAACAAATCTTAGGTACAGTACTTAGATGTTGTTCCTTAGGTTCTTCTCTTAAAATCTAGTTGGCTTTTTTCTCATGGAACGAAAGTATATTTTTTAGTTAAGTAGTCACATGGCTGAATTTTAAGAGGAGAACCTAAAAAATAGCAACTAAGGTGCTATACATAATAAGTTTTGTCCTAAAAAAGGGTATATGTAAGGTTTTTATTAACTTAAAACATAATGAAAAATCAATTGTTAATAACTAAAACAACAACAACAACAACAATAACAACAACAATAATAATAATATATTTAATGAGATCACCCTAAAAAAATAATCCTGCGCAACGCGTGGATCTGCAACTAGTGAAAAGTAAAGATTGAACATTTAATATCTTTTTCTTAGTTGTAAATAACCTGGACCCCAACTCTCGCAAACTTAACAATTATCAGATGATTTGCTAAAATCTACCAGGTTTGAGATTTCCTCAAAGACAACTTCCTTCCATATCCCAACAACAAATATAGGACTTCCAAGAAGAATCCATGAGTAAATGAGATACAGAGGGGGAGAGGATAGGCCAAGTGATGCATGTTGTGGGTTTTATTATGGAATTTTCATATGTTACTTGCTATAGGCTTATTAAGCTTTTTGGGATTTTGAAAGATGAGATGTTGATAAATTGAGTGTTGCCAAATCATATGAAGTCCCTTATAGGTTTTCAATCCATTCCTTGCTGAGTTAAATGACTCTCTTTTAATGCCAAAATTAGAGTTTATTTTTCCGTTGCACCCTACTTATTTGATCTAAGACCAAAAGCCTCTCTAATAATAAGTTATTGATTGGTATTTGTAGGTGTAGACTTCACTATTAGAGTTGGTATTTAGAAAAAAGGTCATGTTAGCAAATACCTTAAGACATTGTTAATAAACTATATCAAGAAAGTTTTGATATATGAACTATTTCAAAAAAAAAGTTCTAATATTATTTTTATAAAAAATTATAAAAAGTAATAAAAAAATCAATTACTTCTTTTTTTCTTAAAAAGTTTCTAAAATTGGTTTATTAATATATGCTCTTAAGTTATCCATTAAAATACCCATTAGAAAAAAACGGCTTCATTATTTTATTCATAAATAGAAGTTTCCTAATTTGTAGAATGAAAGATAAGTTAGGTAGAATGACAAGTGGGATGACTGGATCCGGATCCTCTCCATTTCTATTTGAAATGGAGAGTGTCTAGTTAAGGGTTAGGATTTGCTTAAAAAGAATTTAAGGTCTACAAAGTGCCACATCAATTAAAAGTTTTTAACTTAACTAAATAACAAATAACTATGGTAACCAAAGTTAACTATGGTCCGAAAAAAAAAAAGCACCAGATCCTTGTATCTGCATTTTGGATCCCCTTCAAGACTCTGTTCTTCAATCCCAACTGCCCATCAGCCACCGGCCACCATCTTCGCTATTATCAAGTGCCAAGGTAGAGTCTTGGGATCTTCTTCTTCTTCAGGACCCACAAATCCAATTCTCTCTCGCCCTTCTTCCCAAACACAAAACCCATCTCTATAGCCTCGAAAAGAACCCAATTCTGTGACTTCAAATTCCAAACCCAAGCCTTTGCCTCAGAAAGAACCCATTTCTGATCACAATGATAGGTCGGATTTGACAAATGATTCGACCCCAAATTGCAAACCGGCAAATGGGTTCGATCCATTTGACTCGATGATCACTTTTGGGAAGAGATCACAAAATGGGTATTCACTAAATGTGTATGAAAGTTTGATTTGTGGGCAGTCTTATAGGTCTGAAGAAGAGGTGTTTGTACATGTGGATACTTGTGTCAATAACTTGGTTGAAGCTAGTGGTGGTGGTGGTGGTTCGGATTTGCCCGATAATGAGGTGGAGTCTAGGAGTGAATTGGAGTGTTGCATTGGTGCTTTTGTGTCTGGGAAGCCCTCGGAGGGATCGGTCGAAGTTGTTCTTAAGCTTAAGAACACCATTCCAACTTATCAGTAGCGTGATAATAGCTAAGATGGTGGCCGGTGGCTTATGGGCAGTTGGGATTGAAGAATAGAGTCTTGAAGGGGATCCAAAATGCATATACAAGGATCTGGTGCTTTTTTTGTTTTTGGACCATAGTTACCTTTGGTTACCATAGTTATTTGTTATTTGGTTAAGTTAAAAACTTTTAGATGACACTTTATAGACTTAAAATTCTTTTTAAGCAAATCCTAACCCTTAACAAGACACTCTCCATTTCAAATAGAAATAGAGAGGATCCGGATCCGGATCACTTTGATAGAGACAAATGTTGTTGTTGAAAATAATAAATGGTGATGGAGGTTCACTTTAGTGGGTGATTGGTTTAATAATATCAAAATGGATTTGACATGCACCTCGTGGCAGACTTGCCTTCATCCTTTCGCTATGTGTGTGTTTCCATGCAATCACAATGCCCATTAATTGTAGTAGCAGTTACTCCCCTTCGTACCAAACCTAACCTCCTTGGGTTCAACAATGATGGATGGTCCCCTTTTGCAAGCCTGGACTGTCAATTGTGTCCCCAAACTTGGCCGCAAATGGTTGAATCCATTGCCTCTCATCGTGGCATACTTTGTTGCCTTGGATTATTTTCTATGGTAGCCTCTGTATTTTTGCCTCATGTATGGAAATTGGGATTCCTTTTGGCAATACTTTGACTAGGATTTGTTGCCAATCTAATGTGGTCGGATAATAAAAAAGGTAAATCAATTAAATGACATCTTATGAATGTTTCCACTAAATTTTTTATTTTAAAAAAAAAAAAAACTATGTCATTTGCTAACAAATTTGGAGAAAAGGACTATATGGATTCATTTTTACAAAATGTTGGATTAAATTGACAAAAAAATTAACAATCTACGTATAATATAAAATGAAATGTTTAACTTTTTGTTGACTTTACCTTATTGCAGCACATGGCTACGGTGCTACACAAATTAGTGCCACATCTTCATTGAGAAACACCAAAACATTGTGCCTTTTTCATTTAGTGGAATATAAGTAACATTTCAGTGATATTATCACTTTTTAGTATTGACTTTTAAGTCACCAGTGTAATATAAATTGAAAATAAGCGATGTTCTAAATAACTTTTTTTTTGTTTTTTGGTTTGCATTAGAAATTGTTACAGATAAAACGAATATATCATATCAAAATCCTTCATATCATATTTCTCAAAAAAAAAAAAAAAAAAAAAAACTTCATATCCTAAACATGCACAAAGACACTCTCTATGTATTATAACTTTTCATGTTCCTTAGAGCATCTCTAACAGCTTCTCCAAATTTTTGTACTGTTTGGAGAATGAACAGTGACATTTAACTTTTACGTACCCATTTTTTCAAATACACTTCCAACATATTCTCTATCCTATTTTTTATCTCATTTAAATATTATATCTTCATTTATTATTTATTATTTTTTTAATCATCATTTATTCTTTTTTTAACAAATATATTTTTAATAAAAAGTATTATATTCACAACATTTTTCACAATACTTTCACAAGAATCACATCAAAATCTTATGTGGAAAGTTGTTACTAGTTCTAATTTGAACCCACAATTGAAATTATATTTTTACTCATCAATATTAGCTAATAACAATATGCTACTTAAAATTTATTATGAAAATATTGTGAAAATATTGTAATAGCATTTCTAAATTGTATTTTTCCTTTGTTTCTTTCAACCCGGCCATACGTTTCCATTTTTTCTTTTTCTTTTTCTTTTCTTTTGATTTTTCTCCACCACACACGTATACTCTTATCTCCACCCTCTCCTTTTTTTTTTTCCTCTACTTTCCAGTTTCCACTTCATTCCAGAACCTCCCTCTCTCTTTCTTTCTCCAACTCCCTTTCTCTACCTTTTTTTTTTTTTCCTACTTGATTCCAAACGGAGAAAGAGGTAGAAAGAGAAAGAACAGATGGGTTAGATGGCTCTGCTCCGTCATCGCTGCTCATCTTCCTTCCAACGCAGCCCAGATGGTAGATAGCTTGTGTCTTTTCTTTCTTTTTTTATTTTTTATTTAGCTTTTATTGTTATTTTTATTAATTTTAAGATTATGTTTTTGAGTTGTATTTTTATTATGCTTGAGTTTTTAGAGATGTTTGAGAAAAAGAATTGTTATGAATTTTTTTTTTTCCATATTTGCTTGTTGTGATTTAACTTTATTTTAAGAATTGGATTTTGTTTTGTGCTTTGTGTTTGGATTATGTGAGAAATGGAGAGAATGAGAGAAAAAAAAAATCTGGAGGAGAGAGAAAGAATTGATATAATAGTAGTTGGGATAATTTTTAAGTATAAAAATTGATTTGGAGTTGCTACAGTGTTCTCTAAATTAAGAGAATCACTATAGCAACTTCAAAAATAAATTTGGAGAATTTGGACGTTTGGAGAATCGGCTGGAGCATGAATAGTAGCCTTTGGTGCTCCAAAAGTAGCTATACGAAGACTGTTGGAGATGCTCTTACTCAATTCCTTTCCTCCCTCTGTGTCTCAATATCTCCACCATGTACTTTTTTCTTTTTCTTTTTTTCATTCCCAATAAATCACCAATAGTGCATTTACAAGTCCTCGGGTAAACTAAAAAACCTTCGACTGTCATATATCCAAAGACTGCAATCAAGGAAAAAAAAAAAAAAAAACCATTTCTCAATTCCTTAAAAAAATTGTTCGTTTCAGCTACGGTAAAATAAAGATTAGACTTCACTGATCTTTTTGATTTTTTGAGAATATGGAGGAGTAATAAAATGAAATAACAAAATGATCAAGTAGGTAAACAGAAAATTTGCCCCACACAAGAGTTGCTAAAGGGTTACTACAAATTTGTCCTTAAAATACAACCAAATTTATTAGGTTTTACAAATAGCAATTTTAGAGAAAACCCATAGGTTTCACGTATTTCTAAAAAAAATGAAAAGGAAAAGTTGAGAAGAAGTTATCAAATGAATATAAACCACTATTTATACTCAAAAGATTATAACCCTTCAATAGGCATATTTTCATTCAATATGTAATTTTTCAGTCAATAAGCACATTTTTATTTAATAGACACATTTTTTTGTCAATAGACACATTTTCATTCAATAGACACATTTTCGGTCAATAGACATCTTTTCATTCAATAGGCACCTTTAATATATATCAAACATAAAGGGTTATGACTTTTCAATAAACACCTTTTGGTATATCAAATTTGAAGGATTATGACATTTCAATAGGCACATTTTAGTATATATATTACAATATATTTTTAATATACATATATATACAACAGTAACTAAACTAGAGACGCAAAATTTTGTCTCTTATACCTTTCCACAAAAAAACTAATAAATAAAACAACGTTACTATCTTCTGCCTAAGTAATAAAACTTTATGCTTTTCTTTCAATATCATTTTTTTTCATGCATTTTTGCTTACTACTTCAACTCAAAAATAACGATTTTTTTTTTCTTCCTAAAACTCATTCAGTAGCTATTCTTGTGCATCACACGGATTAGTGACTAGTATCAAGTAATATCCCACACCTAATGGATCCCATCTTATGGATTTAGTCGAATAAAATGAAATAGGCATTCCTCCGAGTCTTTTTCCTTTTTGGTGAGACATTGCTGTCCAATTAAGCATATAGGACCCCTCTTGCTCACCCAAAATCAATATCATACAAGCAGGGGCGGAGGCAGAAGGGGGCGAAGGGGGGCACTTGCCCCCCCTGACTCCTAAAATTTGCCTGTATATGTAACCTTAATTCTTAAGGAGTTCCACGCATAGAGAAAAGAAAACAAAAAAAAGGGACTCCCACTTGGTTGAAACAAAGTGTCTTTGACACAAGAAAAAGGAAAACAAAAAAAGGGACTCCCACTTGGTTGAAACTTGAAACAAAGTGTCTCTGACACAAGAAAAAAAAGAAAGCAAAAAAAAGTTTTCTCAGACATCAAATCTACCACCTTGTCACCTATTTTGTTGTTTTTATAAGTAGCTTTTGTCTTGTCCCAAGTTTGACACTTGTTTCACCATTTTTTTTTCCTTCCTATTATTTTTTTCACCATTTTCACTGATACTCTTTATATTATTTTATTGTCAATGTTAGAGAAACTACAAATTTGACTATTTATATTTTACGAATTGATAGGTCATCAATTACAAAAAATAATTTCAAACATTTATTCATTATATATTGTTTAAGTAATACTAATAACATTTTTACCAAATCAGTTTGTAAACATTTTGTTGTAAATCTTGTAGTATGAATTGATTATTTTTTAAAATTTATTTTAATATTATGAAATATATTTATTTTCTTACAATTGTTTATTTATTTTGTTATTGTGGGGGAGCAAAACTTGGGCCCTTGCAGTGGGCTTAAGTACCACGTTTCATCAACAATACGTCCGAGGGGAGGAAATCATAGAGAAACCTCGTAACTAACAGTAGAGCGCGTAAGTGTCCAGAAATATTGATCCGAGAGGAATACCCTCCTCGGGTCTGGCATATGTCGGTGAGGGGGGCCTCGGCTCCCCCTTAGTCCACCTTCCAGGAAGTTCCAGAGGTGAAGATAGATTACCAATGCACACGGAAGGGATAAGGATGTAGAAATATCTTGGGAAAAAGCTGCTACCACCGCATTAAATGCATTACAGCAGCTTTCCTGGCCGCATTTATGTGGAGAAGACCCCTGAACAGTGTTTTAAATCACCTTTACCCCCAGAAAATCAAAAAGCTGTAAGAGAAGAAACGGAAACTCAAGTACCAGGCTAGATGGCAGACAAGTGGACGATAAGATCGAACAATGAAGGACTATATAATGGAGTAAAACCTCCAAAAGAAAGGGATCACGGGAGAAAAAGAAAGAACATCAAAGAAGAGTTACTGTAGCATCTAGAAGAACACAACCTAAAGAAAAATATTTTACCTAAGAACCTACTCCTCGGACCTTACTTGAAGTCACCAATTAATCCCAAAACTTGCTCCTCGGACCTGAGATCTTAACTTGTTTGTGTTTTTTAGTCTCCTCGGCCAAATTTCTAACCTTCATTAACTGTTGTAAGACCCATTATTAGCCCAATTCTTTCGCCCACTCTCTCACAAATTTATTTTATTGGGCTTATTGGGCCCATCTCCTGTTTCCATCTGGGTGTGGGCTACAATTTGTGACCCTATAATTGGCGCCGTCTGTGGGGAGAGTTAGCGCTAGTAGAGGTTTACGACAGTTATGGCAGGTTCAGGACCACAACAGGCCAGTCCACCTCATGCAGAATCAGTGAACGTCAGTCAACAAGATGAACTCCATAATCTTGAACGGGAAAACCACGTAGATAACAAACGTGAGGGCAGCTCGTGGACGATCCATGCTGGGAAAAGCGGCTATCGACGAAAGAGCCATCTGGTGCAAGAGCACGCTGATGAAAAGGACTTGCAACGTGAAATAGAAGATTTGAAAAAGAAGCTTCGTCGAGCACAACGAAATCACACCCCTTCAAGTTCTGATGTCTCCTCCAACGATGAAGGAGAGGACAGTTACAGGGATTCTTCAGAAACTCCCTCCAGTGAATCCTATTCCTATGAAGAGGAACATTCTCACAAAAGAAGGAGAAAAATTTCGTTTAGAAGGGGAGTGGGAACTAAAGACATGAAGAAGGCTCTGACCCAAATTTCTAAGTCCCCCTTTACTCGGGGAATAGAAAAGGCAAAGCTTCCCAGACGTTTTCATCAGCCTACGTTCTCCATGTACAACGGACGTACTGATCCTGTAGAACACGTAAGCCAATTCAAATAAAAGATGGCGGTCTACTCTCAGGACGAAGCTTTGTTGTGTAGAGTGTTTCCCTCCAGTTTAGGACCGATGCCAATGAGATGGTTCGATGGGTTGAAGACTAATTCCATCGGTTCCTTTAAGAAGCTCACTCAATCATTTTGCTCCCGGTTTATCACATGTAGCAGAGTTCCTCAACCCCTAGATTCTCTATTGTCAATGACAATGAGGGAAGGGGAGTCTGTGAGGTCATATGCCGAGAGGTATTGGGAGATGTTTAACGAGATTGACGGGGATTTTGATGAGGTCGTTATCAGAACCTTCAAGGTCGGGCTTCCCTCTGAACATGGCCTGAGGAAGTCCCTGATCGGGAAATCGGTCACCAGCTTACAACAATTAATGGATAGAGTGGATAAATATAAAAGGATAGAAGATGATCAACGACAGTAGCAACAAGGAAAAGGGAAAGCTAAGCTTGCCTCTTAAGAAAGGAGAGAGTTTAGGCCGGACAGGTACAATAATAACCGGCCGAGAAGGGATTATGCTGAGCAGCAGATATCCGGTAACAGCCAAGTAATCGGAGCTGTATTCCGAGAGCCTGTGCACCAAGTCCTAGAAAAGGTTAAAAATGAGCCCTTCTTCAAGTGGCCCAACAAGATGATGGGAAACCCTGAAAAGAGAACCCAAAACCTCTATTGTCAATATCATAGAGACCACGGTCACACTACCGAGGATTGTAGAAGTTTATGGGATCACCTTGACCAACTTGTCCGAGAAGGTAAATTGAAACAGTTGTTGCATCATTCCAGCAATTTGGGCAGTCAGACTGATACTCGACCAGAAAGGGAGAATCCTTCAAGACCCCCTATTGGAACTATTAACGTTATCTTTGCGGCGCCTGGCAGAACAGGGTCATGCCCCTCCAGAGTAATGTCGGTGGCTCGTCTGTACCCTGAGGATGATTCCCACGAGCCGAAGAGAGCTAAGTTAAACCGGTCCCTAGTTATGGGATTCTCGGACGAAGACAAGATCAGAACTGTTCAACCTCACGATGATGCTTTAGTGATTACCCTCCGAATTAGAGGCTATGATGTAAAGAGAGTGATGGTGGATCAAGGCAGTGCAGCCGAAATCATGTATCCTGACCTCTTCAAGGGGCTGAATTTAAGAACTGAAGACCTGACGCCTTATAATTCCCCTTTAGGAAGTTTTGAAGGGAAGATTATTATCCCGAAGGGACAAGTCAGACTGCCAGTGCAAGCCGGAGCGGGGATAGTGGAGGTCGATTTTATAGTGGTGGATGCCTATTCCCCTTATACGGCAATTATTGCTAGGCCTTGGCTTCATACTTTAGGAGCAGTCTCTTCCACCCTGCATCAGAAGATCAAATACCCATCCGGAGGCCAGATAGAAGAAATACTGGGTGATCAAGCCATGGCGCGACAGTGCATGATAGCAGCCATCCGACACAAGCCTGAAGCAGAATCTGAGACTCATAAAGAGGAGTTATAGCAATTAAAACTCCCAATGTCGTCCAATGATGGATTATCCGAGGAAGTGAAGTGTGAAGATCTTATAAAAGTCACAATAGGAGATGACCCTGAGAAATTCTTTCAAGTCGGATCTCAACTACCCCAATCAGAGAAGGAGGAATTGGTAGAGTTCCTTAAACGAAACATCGATGTCTTTGCATGGAGTGCTTATGAGGCTCCAGGGGTGGACCCAAACTTCATTTGTCACCATTTGAATGTTAATCCGGTGATGACCCCCAAGAAGCAGCTCCCTCGTCGGCCATCTAAAGAGCATGCAGAAGCAGTTCGTCAGGAAGTGACGAAGCTCAAAAAGGCAGGGGCTATCAAGGAGGTCTTCTATCCTGAGTGGTTGGCGAACACTGTAGTGGTCAAGAAAAAGACTGGGAAGTGGCGAGTATGTGTTGATTTCACAGATCTAAATAAAGCCTGCCCTAAAGATCCATTCCCCATGCCCAAAATCGATCAACTGGTAGACGCCACAGTCGGCCATCCTCGGATGAGTTTCTTGGATGCGTTTCAGGGTTATCATCAGATACCTTTAGCATTGGATGATCAAGAAAAAACTGCTTTTGTTACGCCAGTAGGGAACTACCACTACAAGGTGATGCCTTTTGGTTTGAAGAATGCGGGTTCCACTTATCAAAGAATGATGACGAGGATGTTCGAATCGCTATTAGGAAAAAATATGGAGATTTACATAGATGACATGGTGGTGAAAAGCAAGAAGGCATCCGAACACCTAAAAGATCTTCAAGCTGTCTTCGAAATTCTCAGAAGCCATAAATTACGTTTGAACGCCTCCAAATGTTCATTTGGTGTAGGGTCGGGTAAATTCTTGGGTTACATGGTTACTCATAGGGGAATTGAAGTCAATCCCGACCAGATTAAGGCCATCACCAATATGCGAACTCCTCGGAACCCAAAAGAGGTGCAAAAACTAACCGGAATGGCCGCTGCTCTGAATAGATTCATATCTCGATTGGCAGACAGGTGCCGACCTTTTTTCCTGTTGATCAATAAGTGGAAAGGCTTTGAATGGTCGACGGAATGTGACGCAGCCTTTCAGTAACTCAAAGACTATCTTGCTCGGCCGCCGGTCATGTCAAGTCCTGAACCAGACAAGGTTCTTTTTGCTTATATTGCAGTGGCCTCCTACGCAGTAAGTTTAGTGTTGATAAGAGTTGATAACGGCGTACAGCGGCCAGTGTATTATGTGAGTAAATCGTTGCACGAGGCAGAGGTGCGCTACCTTCCACTGGAAAAGGCCATCCTTGCCGTGGTGCTTGGCACACGCAAGTTGCCTCACTATTTCCAAGCACACACGGTGATTGTTCTTACACAACTTTCTCTAAAGGCCGTACTTAAAAGTGCAGATTACACGGGAAGAGTAGCCAAGTGGGGTACAATTCTGGGAGCTTTCGATATCAAGTACATGCCTCGCACCTCAGTAAAGGGGCAGGTACTCGCCGATTTGGTGGCAGAATTCACCGAACCTGAAGCGGATGGATTACTAGCACAAGGGGAAAAGGATAAAAAACTGGTCGGTAATATCTCCCAACGTTTCCCTCCGACGTGGGAAGTGCATGTAGATGGAGCATCAAATCAAAAAGGCGCAGGGGTTGGATTAGTGTTGACCTCTTCCGAGATGGTTACCATTGAAAAGTCTCTGAGGTTAGGCTTTCCTGCCACGAATAACGAAGCAGAGTATGAAGCTTTATTAGAAGGAATGGCTATGGTCCTAAGGATGGGAGGAAAGTCCATCAAACTCTTCTCGGATTCAAGGCTAGTTGTTGGTCAAGTCAAAGGTGAATTCGAAGCCAAGGATGGGAGAATGCGAGGTTATCTTAGCCGAGTAAAAATTATGCAGATGGAATTCGAATTCTTTAGCTTGCTACATGTCCCAAGAAGCGGCAACGCGCATGCGGACTCTTTGGCCACGCTTGCAACTTCCTCGGCACAGGACTTGCCTCGCATAATCGTCGTTGAGGACCTGCATCGACCCTCGACAATAGCAAACGTAGTTCGGATCAATCAAGTTAGAATGGGGCCAAGTTGGATGTATCCGGTCATGCAATTCTTAAAGGAAGATATTCTACCCGAAGAGAAAATTGAAGCTGACAAAATAAGAAAGAAAGCTACTAGTTATTGGCTGTCAGAGGATAGCAAGCTATATAGGCGTTCCTTTTCTGGGCCTTATTTGCTATGTATTCATCCCGATCAAACTGAATTGCTCTTAGAAGAGATGCATGAAGGAATCTGTGGAAGCCATACAGAAGGCAGGTCCTTAGCGCATAGGACCATTACACAGGGTTATCGGTGGCCGAACATGCAAAGAGAAGCCTTGGAATATGTCAAAAAGTGTGATCAATGCCAACGGTACTCACCGAGTATACACCAGCTAGGGGGAGTCCTCAATCCATTATCTAGTCCATGGCCCTTCGCTCAATGGGGCTTAGATATCGTCGGACCATTTCCTAAGGCTGTGGGAAACAAGAAATATCTCATAGTTGGCACTGATTATTTTACAAAGTGGGTCGAAGCAGAGCCTCTAGCCAATATCCGAGATGTGGATGCGAAAAGATTTGTCTGGAAAAGCATTGTTACTCGGTTCGACGTCCCTCATGTACTCATCTCAGATAATGGACTCCAGTTTGATAGTAAGATGTTCAGAAATTATTGTAGCGAGCTGGGGATTGCTAACAGATATTCTACTCTGGCTTACCCTCAAGGGAATGGACAAGCTGAAGCTGTGAATAAAGTTATACTGAGCGGATTGAAGAAGAGATTGGATGATGCAAAAGGCAGATGGGTAGAAGAGCTTCCGCACGTACTCTGGACGTACAGGACCACGCCTCGTAGGTCCACCGGAGAGACCCCTTTTTCAATGACTTATGGAGCTGAGGCAGTCATCCCCCTAGAATCTAGGTTCCCGACGACAAGAACAAGCTCATTCAATCTAAAAGACAACGATAAAAACTTGGCAAGAGGTCTAGACTTGATTGATGAAAAAAGGAAAAACGCAATGGTTCAATTAGCTCATTACCAACAGAAGCTGAAGCGAGGTTATGACGCCCATGTAAAGACAAGACCTTTGGCCCTGGGTGACCTGGTGCTGCGTAAAGTTGTGGGCTCGGCAAAGAACTCAGCGTGGGGAAAACTAGGGCCAAATTGGGAAAGACCATATCGCATCACCTCCAACGCTGGTATTGGAGCATATTTCTTGGAAGACCTGGACGGACTTGTAGTACCCCGCCCTTGGAATGTCAATAACTTAAAAAGGTATTACTATTAATAAACGTGTATTTGATCAATATTCGTTCTTATGTTAAGTATGTATGCCTCTTTCTATATTTCTCTCTGTTCTATGATGTGTTTAAACTTAAATCCAATCATGCATGAGTCCTCGGACCAGATGACTTGGATTAGTTAACACTATCTCTCACTGTTCTATGATGTGTTTGAACTTAAATCCAATCATGCATGAGTCCTCGGACCAGATGACTTGGATTAGTTAACACTATCTCTCACTGTTCTATGATGTGTTTGAACTTAAATCCAATCATGCATGAGTCCTCGGACCAGATGACTTGGATTAGTTAACACTATCTCTCACTGTTCTATGATGTGTTTGAATTTAAATCCAATCATGCATGAGTCCTTGGACCAGATGACTTGGATTAGTTAACACTATCTCTCACTGTTCTATGATGTGTTTAAACTTAAATCCAATCATGCATGAGTCCTCGGACCAGATGACTTGGATTAGTTAACACTATCTCTCACTGTTCTATGATGTGTTTAAACTTAAATCTAATCATGCATCAGTCCTCGGACCAGATGACTTGGATTAGTTAACACTATCTCTCACTGTTCTATGATGTGTTTAAACTTAAATCCAATCATGCATCAGTCCTCGGACCAGATGACTTGGATTAGTTAACACTATCTCTCACTGTTCTATGATGTGTTTAAACTTAAATCCAATCATGCATGAGTCCTCGGACCAGATGACTTGGATTAGTTAACACTATCTCTCACTGTTCTATGATGTGTTTAAACTTAAATCCAATCATGCATGAGTCCTCGGACTAGATGACTTGGATTAGTTAACACTATCTCTCACTGTTCTATGATGTGTTTAAACTTAAATCCAATCATGCATGAGTCCTCGGACCAGATGACTTGGATTAGTTAACCCTATCTCTCACTGTTCTATGATGTGTTTAAACTCAAATCCAATCATGCATGAGGCCTCGGACCAAATGACTTGGATTAGTTAGCACTCTCACTCTCACTGTTCTACGAGGTGTCTAAACTTAGATCCAACCGTGACTGGAGACCTCTGATCAGATGATTCGAGTTAGTTAACACTTGTTACAATTCCCTTTTAAGTATTCAAACTTAGATATAAGGGTATTATTCGAATTTCCTGTTATGTAAGACTAGAAAACGAGTTCAATGAACTCGGTTTGCAAGAATAGAAACCGAGTTCATTGAACTCGTTTTCTAGTCTTACAAAACGAGTCCAATGAACTCGATTTCTGGCATATTGGGACCCACCTCAGATATTGGTAAAATAGGAAAATCAAGTAAAACATACTCGATTTTATAACCCAAAAATCGTCCCCTCTGAACTCGAGTTGTTAAAAACCAAAATAGTTTGAAACGTTTCTTAACTAATGATATTGTTTGAATTTTATTGTTATTTTCTAAAAAAATCCTAATAAAGATATTACAAAACCTCAACAGAATGTTGTCGACAACTTAGCTCCGGCGCACGGTGGTCGGCAATATCATTTCCGATGAGGAGCTGAGGGCACGGTGGTCGGAAATATCATCTCCTCCACTTCTTCGTTCGATTACAGGTCTCTCTCTATCTAACTCTCTGTTTGTTTCCCGAGAAATTTTTTTTTTTGAAGTTGTCCCAATCTATCTCGTTTTCTCTCTGTCATTCTCTTCACCGATAGAGAGAATACAAAGTGTTAGTCCAATTTTGGGTAGTCCTAGTGTTTTAGGGGCTTAGAGAGAAAAGCAATAGTATAAATTAGGGGCTAGGGTTTGGATACTTTGGAATTGGAATAACGCCAAACTGGCTTTGATTCAAAATTGATCCCTGGCTTAAAAAAGCCGAATGTGTGGATTACATTATTTCTCATTTTCTTCATTTTGCTATGCATTTCCTGGTTCATTTTTGTTTTAGGTCTAATCTGAAGCTTTAGCCTGATTCAATTTTGTATATAAAATCTTTTTTTAATTGTAAGTTTGAATTTTTTTTAAGTAAAATTGATGCATTGGAATTGAATGAGAATGAAATAGTTTTCATTTGGTAATGGTGGCAATTAAAAATCTATTATATTAATTTTTACTTGGGGCATAGAATGTGGGAAGGACTTAAATGGAATCTATTAAGCTCAATTATCTTAAAGGTTTTAGAGTTTGCTTCACTGCACAATTTCTTGAACAGAGACAACTATAGGAATGTTATACAGATGTTATAGAGAGGACCTTATTTATTCAATATGGTTAAATTTACACGGAAAGAAGTGTGCCACTTTAGAAAGGGTGTGACCTAAATCATGAATTGCTATGATTTCAGTTTGATTTGGTGAAATATATTATTGCTGGGCAATTTTATTTTATTTTATTTTATTTTTTTCAATTGGTGTCACGAATTTGTTAAGACCTTTGTTGGTATCAATTTTAGATGGTTTGAGTGATGAAATGGCAAAACCATAGCTCAGTGCTTTGTTGGTAATGTGTTATGGTAATAAGGTTTCAAATTTCACTAGAAATTTAAAAAAAAAAAAAAATGCAAGATCTATTTTCTATCTATTGTATTATATAATGCCCAAGTCAGGTTTTTCACTCTATCAGATTTCACTAGTGATAGCAACTAGTTTATATGTGGCTAATTTTCAGGATTTATGCTGACTGGATCAATACTCATGGTTGGTGGCAATAATGCTCAACTTAAGTTGCTGCATAACTGATGCTGGTGCTGCTTAAGTTGCTGCATAATTGCTGGGCTGTTGTTGGAGGTGTGATGGATGCTTTGATTGATTTGGTGTGTCATTACCAAACACAAATATACATTACACAAGTTTACTTTATCCTAGTTTTATTTATTTTTCCACAACATTGCCTGATGAGACTATTTTGGCAAGAGTTAGTCTATAGCTCTGCCTTTTGTTAGTACTATCAAATTTTGTATGTTTGATTGCTTGAATATTAACTAATACCATGTAATAGGTAACAATCTAGTGGAAGTTGTCCTTGCCATATACTTAACCTTTGTTACTCAAAGCACTAAATAATGGTATCCGGTAATGTAATTGGTTCATTGACACTTTTTTTTGTTAACCATGTTTTGGATAGAGATTTACTACTAACCAGCTATTCATGGCAGTCTCCTTGGGTTTACCATACAATATATACGTTTTTTGTCTTCTTATTTAATATATTAGACATTGTAAGTTTCTTTTTAACTTTGTGTTCTACTATCCATTTATGTGCTGCTAGACAGTATTTCTATAATATATTGTTTTCATGATTTTCCTCTCATCCAGGGTATTATTCTTCTTTGGCAATCACTACTTAGTTACATGACACAAAATTATAAAGCAAGATGATCCATTTTTATTAATCTTCTTATACTGTTTAAACTTCTGTCATTTTTTCTTTGATTGGATTGATAGAGACATTAACATCCCCAATTCTAGATAATCGTGTCTAAATTTATAAGCTTCTTGTTTGGTAATTGTAAGCATGCTTATGGTTGGTCTGGGTTTTGTGTCAGCAAAGGCTTATAGGATCACATCCTGTGTAATATCATAAGCCTAATTAAATCACATTACATGCTAGTGCAGCCAATTGCCTAGAATGGAACTCCATAGAGAATTTCCCTGACTTTGCATCAAATTGGTTGTACTGTATCTCATATCCCCAACTTGAAGTTCGTAACCTTCTATTATATGAAACAGATTATAAACTTTTAGATTGAAAGTTGGGGGATTTCATTCATTTTATTTGACATTTTGGTTAACATGTAGATATGTATGTTGTATGCCTAATTTTTTGAAACAAGAAAGAAAAAGGAAAGGAATGTGACATCTGTGCCATGATGCTTGCTCTCTCAGTTTCAAATGATTCATTGTTTATTGCTTTCTCTTATGTTTATTTTTGTGCTGGATCATTGTGAGTGATCATTGATCTTTCTGAAGTTCATGTAGTTGTTTAGCTTTAAATAATAGGTTGCCTCTCCATAGCAAAGCTGCTGGAGAGGGAAGTCAAAAGCCTGCCTTAGGATGATCTAGCCATTTAGGGTTGCAACGTCTCCTGTTGGCTACCTACCTTGCAAAAGCAGAATCTCCAGGAGACTGATTCTTAAACATTTCTTGTTCAAAGAAAGAACAATGATTGTAAATCTATTTTTCATAAGCAATTCTTCAAAATCTGGGAGTCTTGAATTGTTAAAGGAATCACCATCAAATTTCCACTTGAATATAGTCAATGGAGGCTTAGCTGAATCATTTATTTTTTCAGCATGACAATGGACAATTAATTTGTTTGATGTGCCAAAATAGGGAAGCTTAGTTTGTTGGAATTTTGGATTATTGGGACGATTAGCTTGTATTATAACTGCAAGGCTCTGTTGAATGATATCTTAAAGGTGTGTTGGAACTTCTTGCTTTCCAAATGCACTGGAGAATGAAGGGGAAAAAAAAATCTAGAAGAAGGCAGTGGTATATGAGGCCATGGGTGCTGTGTGCTATGGTTTTTAGGTAGCTTATATGAGAAGTTTTAGATGCAGGTATGGTGTTGTCTACCATAAGTGTCTGGATGAAGTTTGTAATGTCTTCTTATCTGTCCATGAAAGTGCTAACAGGATCTTTGCCCTATTTTTGGAAGGAAGGTGATGGTGGGAGACCTTTCTAAACATTAGTCTTGTCTGCTCTTCTCTGATTTTCAAGTTTCATCCTTGATGCAAGACTTTGAACCTTTCTTGTCTCTGGTGAGCTAAAAATTCTGAACATGAAGTATGTGCTAGATCAGTGAAGACTCCTTCAGTTTGGTCAGCCAACAGTTGCAGATGTTTTCTTCCCTGGAATCTTGAATCTCACTCCCATTAAATTACTCTAAAAGTACTCACAAATACACTGTCACACTTTACCTATAGTTTTGGTTTTCTAAATAATTCCAAACAGCCTTTCCGATGCCCTAGATTGATTAGATATTAGATTGAACGAGATGTGTGTTGTGTAGGCGTATGCTGTGTCGCTTTTAGACAAATCTTAGGTTGATGATTTAGGTTTTATAAATTACCATGAGTCTCAATGGCAAATTTTTTTTTTTTCTATTTTTTTGAGAAACTCTCAATTGCAATTATGGCAGTCTTTTTGGGTATAATGTAGATGTGTTTAGTAGATGTCAAAATATACTAGGCTGTAGCCTTTGGCACATTGGATACTACTAAAGAAAAATTTGGTGTACATACTGATTGAGTCCTAGGCTGGCCACACCCTCGTGGTGGGGCCATAAATATCAAGTAATATCCCACATCTAATGGATCCCACCTTATCGTTTTAATCAAATAAAATGAAATAGGCATTCCCCTGAGTCTTTTTCCTTCTTGGTGAGACTGAGACATCGCTGTCCAATTAATCTTTCACACAGGATCCCTCTTGCTCACTCAATATCAGTATCATACAAGGCATGTGTCAATTGTGACCAATACCATCCTAATCTTTCATACAAATATCTATTTTCACACTTGTAATTTTGTAAACCACAATGTTTCTTTATTTGATTTGCTTTTGTTACTTTTCCCTATTAAATCATTTAAGCATTTCACAATCTCATCAGAATTACAATTTCATCACAAGCTCATAATCAAAAACCTATGGAGGATAATAACAAACAAACTAAAAATTACATGTCCGCTGCCACACGTTTGTACAAGTGTGATGGCAACCTTGGAGAGGCTATGGCTTGTAATGGGGTTCGCATGTAAGTGACCAATCCAGGATTTTCGGACAAGTCAATCTCCTCTGCCTTAAGCCCTTCGGGTGGTGTCCAAACAAAATGGTGCAATAAGTGACCAAGCATAGACGTGACCAAATTGATACCAAGTTGTGCACCGGGGCAAACTCGTCGCCCAGCACCAAATGGAAGTAGCCTGAAGTCATGACCCTTCATGTCAACATCCTCTTCGAGGAACCTCTCTGGACGAAACTCAGTTGGGTTCTTCCACATTTCTGGATCACGTGCTACGGCCCAAACATTAACATGAACATTTGATCCCTTAGGGATGTCATAGCCACCAACTTTAACATTAGCATTGGCTCGGTGAGGAAGCATCAGTGGGGTAGGAGGGTGCAACCTTAGTGCCTCTTTGGCTACACATTGTAAGTAAGGTAGGTTAGAAAAATCGGCTTCGGTCATGACACGCTCGAAACCAATTACACGGTCTAGCTCCTCTTGGGCCTTTTGTTGCACCCTTGGGTTCTTTATTAGCTCAGCCATTCCCCATTCTACCGAGATTGCAGTGGTGTCCATGCCTGCAGTGATCATGTCCTGCACATATCACATGATACAATGTTCGTTAGTCCATAAGTTACCTCACTGCTCCTAGTTCTAGCAATTAAAAAAGCAAACATAATTGTTTTAAGCATTTTGTCCTTTTCACTAAACTACTACTTATCCATTCCAAATCTTTGAGTTGCCACAAATGTAATATGTTCTTGAAGAGAATATATTAGGTTTTGGTTATCTTTTAAGGAATGTTTGTTCTGTTTTCTCAATCTGAAACACAAGTGAAAGGGGAACATTTTCACTTACCCAAAGAAGTCCAATAATGGTGTCTTCACTAAGGTCATATTTCTCTTGCAATGTAAGCAATGCATCAACAAAATGCTGCTTGACACCACCACTCTTGTTGCGAGCTTGAGTGTGCTCTTCCATGATAGCTCTAGTGAGTTTGTCCCTTCTTGCCCCATGCTTAGCGAATGCCTCTTCCTCTAGTGGAAACATCCAACGAAGCCATGGAATGTGCTCTGCCATTGCAAGTGATGCACCAAGCTTCAATCCATTGGCCACAATTGCCTTGAATTCCAATCCTTGCTCATCCACTACACCCTCTGCATTTACAAATCGCTTTCCAAATGCCAGTCTTGTAATGTTGTTGAATGCCACAGTACCCAAATACTTCTTTACCAACAAACCTTTACTATTATTCTCTGCATGTAAAATAAAAACAATTTTCAGTTAAATATTTTTATTCAAACCATTGTGAGAACAAAAATTAATGAAAGAAAACAACTAATACTAAAATCTCATTTAATTAAATTGGATTAGATAAGCATAAGACCATGCCAAACCAGAGCTTGCTTGTGCCATTATTAGTTCGCATTTTCACTAAGTCAAGTTTGTGTTGCCTAGTTCATAAATTTTATTTTGTTTACAATTTATTTGTTGGGTATAGATTGGCATAGTAATAATATTATTAGATTAACATCCTCTAGAGTTATTTAGTAGTAGAGATCTTAAAATCAAATCATTTATGATTAAATGTGAGTTATTTAAATTATTAATTAGGTGATTAAATCTAAACTATAAACATTGCCAAACACAAACCTAATCATGTAACATGTCATTGTCAAAAAAATATAATTCATGTACCATGTCTTCCTGTATTGCTAGAAACTTGTGCAAATAGAAAGGAAACAAACAACCACTACATATCCTTGATGCAATGGTCACTCCACAAATATAAGTGCTTGTGGAGTGTGAAGGGTAAGGACCGAGGTTCAAGTCTCCAGTAGGGAGACTCATACATATATATATATATATATATATATATACTTAAATTAAGATAGAGTAGAATTCTTTTATTTTGTATTAAAAAAAAAAAAAAGATGTGGGAACTCAAAAAGAAAAAAAACATTACTGCTATCACTTAAGACTTGAGAACCGAAAAAGTTGGTACATATTTAAGATCACCGTTGTAATGCTCATGACTCATGAGAGTCCCTTGTCTAGGACGATGGGGCATTAAATTTAAAGCAATGTTTTGTTTAAACTTTAAAAGAGTGGCATAGCTATGCTACAACTACAGCCTTTTTTTTTTTTATGAACTGCTACTACTATACCAAGTTCTACCAAAATAATGTGACCCCAATATTCATGTATTGTCCTTTCGGCTATTAAGTCAAATCAACACCTACCCTGCTGTCTCAATCACATTTTGGTGAAACAATAATATGAAAATACTAATAAATTAGTCAATACTTCAACAAAAAGGTTAAATTTATGCACTAATTATAATAATGCCAAATTAATGTGAAACAATAATATGAAAATATACTAATAAATTAGTGAATACTTCAACCAAAAGCTTGAATTTATGCACTAATACTATAATAATGCCAAATTGTGTAGGACGAAATCTACACACTCTAAACTCTATTGAATTGAATTAAATTGAGAAACTGTATTTTTGCTCAAGGGTGTGGTTGATTGAAAATGATCCACAAATAACTCTCAATCAAAACACCTGAACATGCTGAAGCCTGAAGAGAGGTCCATCCTCCATTGGGCTTGTTCTGATTCTTTTCTTTTTTTTGTAGAATTTTTATTAACTTGCAAAGTAATAAATACATTGTAGGCTTTGTACTATTCTTGGAAAAGTTTCGTTAATATCCTTTTCACTTTCAACCAATGCTAATAATTTTCAGGAAAAAAAAAAAAAAAAAAAACCCAATGCTAATAATGAAAAAGTTTAGAGCTATCTAAGAAATTCAAATGAGGAACATGATCAAGTCATAAATTATCTCAAAGAAATTTGGTTTTAAGAAATTACGATGAACACCTACTTTAACTAAGTAAAAAACTAAAATTACATAAATATTTAGAGATTATTTGGTACTAAAGTTTAAACAATAGTTTTCAGTGTTTAAATACTGAAATACGTATTTTTACACACTTAAATAACGATATTAAAAATCTTTAATTAAACGGACCCTTAAATTATTAAATGTTTTAGTGGCATTGTTTCATCTTCTTTGTAACAATTAAATTATTTTTAAAAAAAAAAAAATCGCGGGGCCACCCCAACCAATTGAAGTAGTCAAAAAGAATCTGTACGGTGAAAAACTCTGAACAGTCTTATAAATACAAAGTACGAAGCTTCCTTGCAGATTAAAAAACAGAACACCAAAACCAGAAATTTGGAAAGCATTTCCCACCTACCGACCTACCATTTTCTTCTATTTTAATCACAAGAAAAATTTACCGTTTTTCTTAAATAAGTCGCCCTGTCTATTTTTTGTTGACCATACTGTGTCAACAATTAAGTTTTCCTAACCCATATTATACAAAAAAGTGATAAAACCTCAACCAAAAAAAAAAAAAAAAAAGTGATAAAACAACATAATTATATACAAAATTTCATTTAAATTATACAATAAAATCATTTGAGATGGAGATAATACTAATACAATCTTAAACCCATTTGAAAATATAAATAATTAGAGTAGTGTGTAAGTTGTGTCATCAATATCATCTATGATGGCCCGGGCCGCCCGCCTAACAATGCTCAAGAAAGTAGAAACAAATCAAGTTGTAAGGGTGTCACACTTCTTTGACCAAAAATAATAATACAAAAGAAAAGAGGCACTCACCACCATTGCTTGGAATCCATTGGTTGACTTCTTCTATTATACATATAAAATTGGAAAAAAGAAAAAGGGTAACCTTAAATTACCCAATAAACAGAAGAACTAGATTTGTTGAAGTTAAAAAAATAAGAAAAAGATAATAATAGTTTTAAAAATACACATGTGGATTAACTATAGATGATGGATTAAAAGTGACGGGTCGATGTATATATATGATAGTTGATATAAATTGTTTACCACTCAAAGTCGACTACTTTAACTTACTGTGAAATTGTGAAATTGAGTGTTTTTCTAGATTTATTGTTTAAGCAACGAATCAGTAAAAGTTCAAATAGGATCAAATTATAAGTTAGAAATCAAGAACAAGATAAATAAAAGAGCATACCAGGATTGTTGCAGTCCTTATAGATGGATTCAACCATGGCAGTAACCTCATCTTCTCTAATGGGTCTAAGACTCTCGAGCCTTTTTGGTGTGAAAAGCTCAAGGGTGCAAACTTTCCTAACCTTGACATAGTGAGGACCATAATCAGCCCATATAAGGTCCTGGCCATCTCTGCTAAACTTAGCAGCTGACCTGCTTCTATGTCTATCAGCAAGTTGTTGGTCATTTTCTTTAAGAACTTCCTTAGCCAACTCTGTGTTGGACACGATCACGTTCAAAGTTGAGCCGAACCAGACTGATATGATGGGACCATAGGCTTGAGCCCACTCTGCAAAGCATCGGAACCTCACTGGTTTTATGTCATAGAGGTTTCCAACGATTGGCCATGGACGAGGGCCTGGTGGGAGCTTGAATCTTAGGTGTTGGTAGAGCTTGTATGCAAGGAAGATGACGATGAAAAGGGAGATGGGTATTAGAGGGAGAGCCATTTGGAGGAGAGGAGAGAAATATTGGCCTCTTTTTGATAGGCTTAAGCAAAGGTAATGGTTGGAATGAGGTTGATATATACGAGGGAGGGAGTTGGTGAATGGACATTCATATTTCTATTTGCACCCAAAAAAAAAAAAAAAATACATCATTTTCTTGTTTTGTTTTGTTTTGTGGGCCATGCCACTTAAAAAAAAAAAAAATCTTAATAATCATTAAAAAAATAGTAGAATTATTGTAGGTTAAAAATATGGATTAAACGGTGTCAATGATATTATAACTTTTATTATATACTAAGTACTTGATGGATACATCCCACTTGTGAGTTCATGCTTATAAGCTGCGAGTGGGAGGTATCTCTCCTCGATGTGGGATTGAGCAAATCCGTGCGGTCATCAGCTTCCTCGGCCCATTCTCAAAGTGGACAATACCTTTTAAGGGAGAGGTTCATCCATCCACAATCCTAGGGTGCGTTTGTTTTGGGTGAAAATGATTTCAGGAAATCATTTTCCCCCAAACCCAGGCGTTTGGCAGCGACGGTAAATTTCATTTTCCGGAAAATAGCTTCCTGTTGACCGAAATTTTCACCTTTGACCCGGAAATGATTTTTCACCCTCATTTTCACTTCAATTCATTTCCGGAAAAAGAGAGAGAGAGAGAGAGAGAGAAGAGAGAGCCCAGATCGGAGAGCACCGATCGTCAATCGCGCCGTTCGTCGGACGATCGCACTGCGCCGACGAGCGGTGCGATCGACGAGATCGCGCGGTGCAATCGTCCAGACGATCGCATCGCTTGTCGATCGACGAGCGGCGCGATCGATGAGCGGTGCGCGTCCGACAAGCAGGCTCGTCGATCGACGATCGCACTGCTCGTCGCTCGTCGCTCGTCGTTGATTCATTTTCTTTTGCTGGGTTTTGGTTTCTTTTGCCTGATTTGATGCATTTTCTGTAAAAATATTTGAATGAACCAAACATCGGAATGGATCGCGATCAACGGCGCGGTTGTCGGACTGGATTTGTCGTCGTTGATGATTTTTTTCTAGGTTGTGGCTTGTGTTTTTCTGGATTTGTGTTTTCCTTCTTCTTTTCCAAACACCAGAAAATATTTTCTGGAAAATTTTTTGAAATGCAACCAAACACCATGGAAACATTTTCCTTTTCCGGAAATTAGCATTTCCGGAAAATATGTATTTTCCAGAAAATGTTTTACAGCAACCAAACACAGCCCTAATATCATACAATTACCTTTATTATAATGTCAATTTATAAATATTTTTAATAATAACAATAATAATATTATGTTATTAGAAGAAATATAACTAGTACTCGCATAATATGTTTAATAATTTTCTTAAACTTATTGATACCACATGTCCACAATACTTCACTGCTTAGAAAAAGATATGAGAATATGTTGTTTGACCAATGAAATTGCAACACAATATTTATTCTTAATGATATATATAGGAAAAATGTTAAGACCACAATTTTCTATAAAATTTTTACTACAACTCTCCACATAACGAGTTGTAAGTGATGAAAAAAAAGTGGTAAATTTATGTACTATCATACGATGTGGTGGGTCAATTTCTTGCACAAATTTTACCCCATCTAGTCAATCAATTGATTTGATTGTTTTTGCATTAAGTAGATAATAAAGGATGGCGCGTGTTCTGTAACGCGTGTGAGGAGACGCGTGGGGAGTTGAGGATTAGTTCAGGGGTGGGTGGCAAGGAGACTGAATGAATGAGAGACTTTCAACGAGCAAAGCCAAGTGTTGTGCAGAGGAATCAAAGGTTGGTGAGAGACAATAGTTTCTCATTTTTTTGTAGCCCACAGATTGGGGTTTTTCAATAAAGACCGACCCCAAAAACTAAAGTAATCATAAGTGGAGGCAGGCTTTCCTCCCACACATTTATTTTTCTTTCCAAAAAGAAAAAATAATAAAATAAAAACACATTTATATATCTTTCGTAAATTACTATTATGCAAAGGAAAAAGTATATAGTGTTACGGAGGTGCCATCATATTTACAATATACAATATGTGGACACATATGTTGAGTGTGATGTTGAATATATTCGGAATATTATATTTTTCTCATAGTTTTGGTCTTTGGTATATATGATGAGAAATTGATTTTATGCATGGTTAGTAAAATATGGTACATGAAAATTTGTTATTGAATTGCAGGAGTGTACTGAGTCTTCTTTCGCGGGTCAGATCAAAACACCGTCTCAGAAAACCCAACAAATGTGCTGATTTATTAACAAGGAAAGGAACTGAAATGCTGGAGGATTTTGTTGTCTATGCCAATCCGTCTGTGGACATTGGCTTAGCTTTATTCTATGATGCTTTGGGCATGTATTATGATTGGCCTTGGCCTGTATCTGTTATTCCAAGTTACCCAAAAAAAAGGAGTAAAATATGGTACATGTACAATACAGTAAGATGGATACAATTGTGGGCCAAAATTGGTAAATGGCCCCTTTCACATAAACTTTCTAGCATTTTGTCTAATTTCTCAAATTAATTAGAAAAATACCTCTGTTTTAAAACTCAATTTTCTAAAAATTGAATTCCAAATATAAAACTCGATTTTTGGAACATCGAGTTATAGCGAACGTGGACTTAGAGATTTTTTTTTTTTTTTTTAGAAACTCAAGTTCCATGTGAAGTACTTGAGTTCATAAAACTAGAGTTCTATTTAAATTTTTTCAAGGAACTCGAGTTCCATGAACTCAAGTACTTCACATGGAACTCGAGTTCTAGAATTTTTTTTTTTTTTTTAATTTTTCGGTTCGCTATAACTCGATTGTTCAAAAATTAAGTTTCAAAACAGAGACATTTCTCTAATTAGTTTGAAAAATTAGGCAAAATGCTAGAAAGTTTGTGTGAAAAAGGCATTTGCCAATTTTCTCCTGCAATTGTGTTATTATCTTTGGGTAAAAAATGCAAGTCAACAGAATAACTAGGAAACATTTGTCGCTGTTACAGAGTGAAAATGTTTTTCAAAAGGTTACATACTCAATAAACCATCACAAGGTAAACTATGGATCCAAAAAAGAAAAAACAAAAAATATCTCACATTGTCAACTTCTCTTGCTTCTCGCCCCCTTTCTCTCCAAAGACCAACCATTGATTGTCGCTGATTGACTATTGAATTTTTTTTTCCCCCGAAATTACCTTTTATGCTCAAATTCAATTGCCTTTTCACTTAAATGTTTGTGCAAAGTCTAAATTTGGAGGTTTTTTTTTTTTTTTTTTTTCCTTAATTTTATTTTAAGCTCCCAAATGACACCGGAAAAATATAAACTGTTTTCTTATTTGTGGTTTGTTTTTGGGAATGAAAGTTTTTGTTCGTATAATTATTTTGAATTATTAGAAATATTAACTTTTTGTTAACTAATTATAAGAAATATTAATGAATTTTCATACGAGTCAAATAATAGAAAAGGTGTTATTGACTCATATCAAGGTTAAAAGTTGAAACTAAATGCAGGAAAATGAGTTTGTTAAATGGAAAATATTTTCTGCTTTATTGGGCTAGTGCTATAAAACATTTTCACGGAAAGCATCAACAAACACTTTTGATAAAAGCAAATGAAGTGTTAAATTAGATTTAGATCATCTATTGAACTTCCACTTGAACCAGGGATGACAATGAGCGAGGTATACCTGAATTCGACCAACTCTTTTCCCATTATACTAGGACCCCTAAACCCAATTACCACTTGCACCTAATTCCTACTAGAATTTCTTACTCGACTCGAACCAAATTTTTTAAAAACTTTTTTTAAATTTTATTTTCTAGTTGAAAAACGTAATTTTGCTAGCAAAAAAAATTTTATCTTGCTCTTTTTATGGTTGGACATATATCAGCATATAGACTATGGAATCCTTTAAAAGTCATGTTTAATGGGACTAAATATTAAATAACTTTGTTTCTCAAAAAAAAAAAAAAAAATTTTCTTTATTATTACTTTGACTAATCTAATCAAATCTGTGTAATATATAATCAAAGTAAAATTTTTAGGTATTCTCAGAAAATAGTGAAATAGTGCTTCTTTAATGTGCTTCAGTAATATCTAAGAATTAATCATAATCAATATAAAGAACAATTCCCATATCAAAATTCATATCAGTTTGAAAACAAAACTTTAATAAGAAAATATATTACAATAAAGAGATGAAAACTATTTATAACTTATATTTGAATTCCAATTTGAAAGTGTGCCATTAACAAAAATAAAATTAATTTCAAAAATTTCGATTAAATGACCATTTAATTAATAATTAAAATAAATAAATTTTTAATTATTTAGAATAGTGAAAAGCAACGGTTATGGTAATGTTTAAACGTAATCTTACTAGTCAAGAAGAAATCAATACAAGTTCTTCATTACTAGTCGAGTATCTGACTATTCTTTTAGGCATATCCAATCCCCTTGTTCCACACACATAGGGTTATTACAAGTAGGAATCCCATTGGAGTGGCCCTAAAATATTGGCAAAAGATTTCGAATCCAAGATCTCATGAATATCATGAGACCTTAAAAACCATTAACTATTTGGAGTTACCGACACCCAAATTTAATCTGCCAGATTCAGGTATTGGGGAAAACCTGCCTCGATGCCCAAATTCCCTATTAAGTTGGGCAAAACCCATACTTATTGGGTCGGGTAGGGCTAAGTACCCATAGCCCAACGGTTGTTATATACAGGGAACATTGTCTATTTTAGTGGATTATACATGCATACATATACAAAGAGTTAGGGGTGATTATGACAACCAATAGTAATGCTAAGTCTGCTTGATAAAATATAGCAATAAATATGAAGCAATCTCAATGCATATGCTACATAAATGGATAAATGACTTCGTAAAACGATCCTAAACTTAAAATGTGACAAATTCTTATAAAAAAGTGATTTTTTTAAATATTAATTTTGACGTGTTGACAGTGTTGTAGTTCAATTTTCCCTACTCTTTATATATATATATATATATATATATATATATATATATATATATATATATATATATATATATATTAAAAAAAAATACTAGGTCTTTAACTTTCTTGTCAATTTTTTTTTTTAATATTTTCATATGAATATTGAAACAAAATGCACAATTTTCAGTCTCCATATTATAATATTTATTTTTTTTTAATATTTCTATGTTCATATTATAATACTATTTGCATGTTCAGGACCTTTAGGTAAAGTCTTTTCCTTTATTATATTAATAAGTAAGAGTCCAGTTAATGGGTGTCCTTAGTCCATTTATTAATGGACCCTTTAAAAAAGTTTTAATACTACTTTTATAGGAAATATAAAAAATTGTAAAAAAAAATTAGTTATTTTTTATTTCATAGGAAATTAATAGAATTTTTTATGACAATTATTATTAGATCTCATTTTAAAGTAACATAGAGAGAAATGAATAAATTTTTTTTATAATAATATTACTATTAGATCCCTATTTTAAAATAAAAATCTGGGTATATATGGGTATTTTGAAAATTTTAGTAAAAAGTTAATTTAATATATTTCTATTCCCTTCAATTCCTCACAATTTTTGAGTGAATGAAAATTTGAGGGAAGAGTGAATCTTAGGTATTCGCAGAGCATGGAGAATAATACTCTCTCATCTCATACTCATGGTGGATCCACTCATTAAATTTATAGTGGGCTCCATTATGAACGTAAGAGGGGGGAGTACTATTTTTTCATGTTCCAAGAGTATCTAAGAATTTTTTTAGAGAGAATAAAGAAGATAAATGTTCTTTATTACCCATTCCATTCTCTTCCACTTAAACTTCTAAATGAAGGCATTAGAATTTCCAAATAAAGGAATTGAAAAATATTCGAAAATTATTTTTTCAATTAATTGCAACTTAAGATTTATTGTAAAATTGTTAAAAAAAATATTGTAGATATAATGTTACTCGTTTGAAAATTGCGGCCAAATGAGAGGACCAGGGTTGATTTAAATGAACGTTTTGAGTAACATATATGCACAGGCACATGTGCATTCTTTGCCCTTGCCTCATGAATATTTTGATGGCTTAAATTTTAAGCAATATATAAAATCCCCTTTCTTCTAACGGTGGCTTTAGAAATTTCAACGAAAAGGGTCAAGTTAGATTTTTCTCTAAGCTGTTGAAAAAGTAAAAAAACCCCCCACGCCCACCAAATTCTCATCCAGGAATTAATTATTATCTAGGTTGGTGAAATTGGATTTGAGTGGAGGAGTTGGCGTTGATGAGTGGTGATCATGGTGAGTCAAAAGTTTGAGCTACAGGGGGGTGTGGGGCCCAGTGGGAGTTGGTGGGCTGGTTGGTGTGATGGAGAAAGTTATGGTTCTGGGACGTGGGCAAATTATCAATTTCGGCTTCACAAAGCAAAAGGTTCACAAAAAGATAAGAAGGAAGAACCACTTTGCTTCACCTAACGTTACAATGACGAAAGCCTAACCAAACAATGTTTAAACAATGAAACTCTACTCGTACTCTGTCAAATCTAGCTCCACCCATTATTAATGGTAATACACTCGCCAAAACGATGGGCATGGACAAGTGAAGGAAACTTGGACGATTTTGACTTGGAAAAAGCTTTACTGTAAACATGTTTACATTTTTTATTTTTATTTATAAATCACCATTTGACTCCTTAAAATTGCTTTATTCCAAATGTCATAAAAAATTTAAGTGTGTTTGTTTGGCAAAAATTATTTTTACTAACTTATTTTATTATTTAATTTATTTTTGCTATTATTCATGAGTCTTACTACATTTTTTGGTACTATTCATGAGTCTTTCTATACTATTTCAACTAACTTTTACCTTTATTTACAATATTTTTAGCAAAAAATTTTCAGTTTTAGCAAAATAAGCGAATCCCAAATAAACCCTAATTGGTTTCAGGGTTAAGTGACATGCTCGCAATCTGCCGAATGATATTAGAGCCAATTGCAAGTTGAAAATAATAGGAATCACATTGGTTATTACCAAAATGTAGGGATTAAATTGTCTATGACTCTAAAATTTAAAGACTAAAATAATATATATATATATATATATTTCCTTTATATATTATTTATTTTCTCAAGAGTTTCAAAATAGTGAAAATACTAGAAAGTGTTAATTTAATTGAGAGATGGAGCAATATGAGTTAGTTGATAATCTTTTTCTTTTTTTTATTTTATTTTAATTTTTTATCGATATATTAGGGACTAATTTGTGTTGGGCCCAAGAATAAAACTTAACACACTCTCCAAAATCTTGATTCCCCTCCACTGAACAACCCAAATAACCTTACAAATCAGCCCAAGCACCACATATTGGCTCATATTTTATCCCAAAATTGACAAAAGGTTAAAGAAAAAGAACAAATACTGCATACCAGCCCACATTTGTTTATATTAAATAAATGCTTATTTGAATTTTCATAATTTTTTAGTTTATACTTCCGCCCCTTAACTCAATTCGTTTTGTCATGTGGGTTGGGTTCTAAGACTTTTGACATCTGAGAGTGAGCTTTTTTTTTTTTTTTTTTTTTTTTGAGAAATCTGAGAGTGAGCTTTGAACATATATGATACATTATATTGACGTGACTTTTGAATTAAAGCAGCAGTTCTTTTGTAGACTGCTTCTAACTAAATGAATCAAAGCAGCAGGGAGTGTTAATGAATTAAAATGCAGTGAAAGTTGAAACGAATTGAGTTCCTTTACTTTTCAAGGAACTTGAAGCTGTTGGGCCTGGCCTTCAGGATTGAAGCTTTAATGGGCTAGTAGACTTGATCATGTCCTGGGATGGGGTCCACATGGACCAGCTTTGTGCTTGCAAGACGACAAAATATTTGTGCTTTGAATTCCAATCCATGCCTTAAAAGATTACTCTTAAGCCCAACCCATGTATGGCCGGCCCCTTAAAATCTTTAAGCACCCACTCCGACTCTTGTCCTAAAGAATAAATGAGGCTGATAGGAGGACCACCCAGAACAAAGTTTTAGTCTTAGCCTGGTTTTCTTTTGTCCACTGGACTAAAATTAGAGGTTGGATCTTGGTACATGGCAATCTATTCCATCAAGAGTGATAGGTTGTAGGTTGTTTAGGCCAACTGAGTTAACAATTTTGTTAACTCATAACCCAAAATCCATGGGGACCACCTATATAAACATTGTTTGGATGGTTTTCACGAGTGTTCACTCAGTTAACAAAACTAAGCTTTTTGAGGCTTGAGTTAACGAATTCAAAAACAACCTTAAGCTATTTTCAAGTGATGAGTTATGTTAACTCAATGGCAATAGGCATAATTTTGGAACACAATTGGGTCCCACAACAGTGCGTAGTTACATCACTGGAGACCCAGTGAAGTAGAGCTCCAGTTCCGCCAATCAGCACCTTCAGCCGGAGATATACACACAGCTCCGTTCACCGATTTTTGTTTCCGGTGAGATCCAAATTTAGCCCCTCCATCTATTGGGTTTTATTTTGACATTTTTTGTTTTTTCCCTGTTCCTCCATTTTTTGTGTTGTGTTTACTGAGACCTTGGCTCACTTGGCTGTGAATTTTTGTTTATTTATGCCTCTTTTTTTACTCTCCACTCCAATATAGCTTTTATGCTTCTTTTTTTTGTTTTTATTTTTTTATTTTAGAAGTTTCTCTGTCTTGTTCCTTTGTTACAGCCATGGTATTATGAACCGTGTCTGTTTTGCTCTGCTATTGGCTTGGGAAAATATATATATATATATATATATACCAAAACTCTACCAAAACATTGTCACAGATTCCTTGAGGCTTAGAATTAGTTTTTTTAATCATCATTTTTTAAGAAAACTAATCACCCTCTCATGTTGTGGGTTCTCCTACTTTGCTCATTTTTTAACTATGTAAACAATGTCTGCTTTGCTCATTTTTTAAGAAAACTAATCATCATTTTTTTTTCTTTGGTTAATCCGTGTTGTGGGTTCCCCTGCATCAATACATCAATAGAGTATGTAACATAGCTACTAAGAGAATATACATCAATACATCAATAGAGTATGTAACATAGCTAACTATATCTATATCCATAAACAATATGGTGAGTTTTTAAGGGAGGATAAAGTGAAAACTATTGCACCTTAAGATAAGACCCCTATGAGGATCTTGGAAACAAGGCATATTTGAAGATCACAAAAGCTCTCCATGTGAAGGAGAATAGGGTGGTGTTCATGGGCATGCTGGAGCATAGGAAGCAGGCATGGATGGACGATATTGTTAACCAGGAGAATTGAGACATGGAGCATATTTTATTATATTATGGTTATTGTAGTATTGTAGTATTATGTTATGGTCATTGTAGTACTTGTACATTCTGTCACAAAAACTGTTGTGATTTTGGTTATTATTTTCTCTACTATGGATGTTTGTGAGGTTGCCTTTTTTATTTATAGACTTGATGCATTCCTATATGTTGAACTATTTTAAGTTATTATTCGGAATATTTATGATAATTTCCCGTATTTGCCTTGGTTTATTGTTGAGTGCTTGTTATTAGCATTGGTTTACTATATACATCACATAAGTTAATAGTATGTTGTTGTGGTGTGTAGGTAACAATGGCATCAAGGAGTGAATGGTTAGATGCATTCCTGGCTTATGATTTTGACGAATCATACTTCAACAACGTTGATGATGATGACGTTGGTCATGATACTGACGATGATGACTGGTGGGGTTCAGAGTGCGATAGCGAAGATGAAGCGAAGTTTGACTTTGTGAATCCTTTGGTAGGTGAAATGTTCACCTATATGCAACAACATTATGATAAACAACCCATGCGTGATAGTACCCTCACGGGGCAAGGATATATGGATGAACTTGATAGTAATTCTAATAAGTGCTTTGAGATGTTTTGCATGACATGCCTGTATCTATTACATTTAGTGGATGAGTTGGTTGGTCATGGATATCTGATGGAAGGGCAAGGAGATGTGGATGCCATGAATGTTGACTAGAATTGGTGTTATAACTACTTGCCTCTGACATTGTTTGAAACCTCCACCCCTACATGTATAGACAACCCAATTCAGAAGGTACAAAGAATGGATTGCTCTTGAATAAACTAAATGTAGGAGAGCCTAATAATTGAGCAACCTAATAGAACAACCTCCACACATAGCACTTGCACACAAATACAAACACAAAGAAAATTTTTGATTTTTTGTTGTTTCCGTCACAAAATATATATTAGGACTCAAACTTGGCATGAGACTTGAACCAATGGCATCAAACACACATCCATACAAAGCCGAGGAAATGCTAGAGAATAAGTTTAAGCAGCAGCACTGAAATAAGCACCATCATGAACTTATTACATATAACCGTGGGTTATAGAAGCCAACAAATATATATATATATATATATATATATATAAAAGAACAAGATCAGTAACATCATTCAAATTTTTCATTAATCATTTTGAGGAAAAAAAAAAGATTTCCATAAAAAGCCATTGAAAAACTAGAAAATAAGTTTAAGAAACAATTCCAAACAAACTTTGGTCATAGAGCTATTAAAGGAGAAGGGTAGCAATACCAGATCTATTGCTACTTCTTTTCTCCTTCAATAGCTCTTTTTGTCTTTGTCTACCTATATAGAGAGGAAAAGTGATTTCCTAAAATGAGGGAAGCACTAGTGTTGTGCTAAGTGGTGTGTGTTTGTGACTGTTTTAAGTGTATTTGAAATTTTTGGTGACTGTTGTAAGCATGGATGCTTTGTGTTTGTGTCTCTATATGCAAGTGGTGTGTGTGTTTTTTATTAAGCAGTGAGTTTTAGAAGCTAATTGAACAACCCCCCCCCCCCCTCTCTCCCCCACCCCCTTTCCCCTTCAATTCTCATCACCTGACATAAGCAAAATTCAAATCCAACTACAAATTCACACCATTTGATTGTTCAAGATAGATGTGCGATATCTGAAATAACAAAATTAGGAAATATAGGCCCAACATCATGAAAACGTTAAGTAATAAGTAAAAGATAGAGGTCTCACAACTCTCTGATCTTAGCAAACTCACAGAATTGAAAGCAGAACAAAAAGGATGTCCATTAACACTCCATAAACAAGATATAGAAATTGAACCCCCCCTATTTCTCCTTCAATTCTCATCACCGTGATTGAGTCAATTGAACAACACCTTACAATCTTCATATTAAAAAAAACCTAACATAAAAAATTTCAAATCCAACCTCATATTCACAGCATTTGACTGTTCAAGATAAATTTACGAGATCTGAAGTAAAAAATTTATGAAATATATAGACAAAATCATGAAAACGGCAAGAAATAAGATCGTACCAACAGAGGGCTCACAAATTTCTCTTTAGCAGAGCCATAATGTTGCGATGAGTTTACAAGTTGAAGGTGAGAAAGATGAGCAATGTAGGATACTTGGGTTGACAGGTTGTGTTTAGAGTTGGGAGTCTGGGATTCCTTCATGTGGGTTTTTGGAGTTCAAGATGAGGGAGGAGAGGGGAATCTTTGAAAGCACCTTCAGTCCTCTTGATAACAGAGGGATCTAGCGCAGTAGAGGCGGAGAAGTGAGGGGCAGAAAATGAGAGGGGGTGGATACGTTGCTGTGGTTAGAGAGTGTTTTGTTGTGGAAAGGGCTTGAAGAGGAGAGAGAGAGAGAGAGAGACAACGTGGGTAGGCTTGATGACCATTCTGTACACCTGCTTTGCAATTTAGTTTTGTGGGATCCAGTGAGTGACATAAAGGTGACTGTTTGAATTGAAAAACCCATTGAGAGATATTACATCCAAACAACCCACCAAGTAGAGTTATGAGTTTATTTGAGTTAGAGTCATGAGAATTGAGTTAGGAGTTTGAGTGAGGAGATTTGGGTGATGAGTTATGAACTACTTTCAAACCAAATAGGGCCTTAAGTTCGAAAATCAACCTTTCTAAAAAACAATTAGGTGTAAGGATGTCTACCATAACTTATTCGGGTGGTGTCCAAACAAAATGGTGAAGTTAGATATCATTTGGCTGCCAATAACTGTCTTCGGTTTTGGTAATTAGCTCACGTTTTTATTTTGACTGACTTACCTATTTGCATTTTGTATTTACTTTTTGCACGAAAGGAAATTTCACTCTTATCAATGAAATAAATTTGCATTCTTTATTCACTCTTATAATCTTATATATAGATAGTATTGTAAATAGCTTTGTAACTGGTTTTACATATGGGAGAGAAGGTGACTCATAAAAACCTAAAGGATAGGTTACTTTGTAGAATAGCTTGGTAGTTGAAAATTACAGTTGAAAGTTTGTCTATTGTTTAAGTGAGAGAGCTCAGTTAGTATATAGAGTTTATTTTGGGTATGATTCATAATATTAATAGTGGATTTTGGTTGGTATTACCTATGGATGGAGTTTGTCAAACTACTTTAAAGTTTGTTTATCAAAATATTGATGCTAACTTCAACCAACTCTTAAGTTTATGTCCTCTTTCTTGGTGCTGACTCCTAGATCACTTTTTATTCTTTTTTAATTCTACAATTTTGTTATTGCATCAGTTTTGGTTGTCTTGCTTCAAAATCAGATTGTTCACTGATATTGTCCTCTACAACTGCCCAATTATCTAACTATAATACATAAGCAATAGATGTGTATTGAACTATTAATATCATTCAGCCAAAAAAAAAAAAAAACTTTTAATATTGTGAATTAAACAATACAAGGCTGGTTTCCATACAATGGGCCACCACTTGAGAACAAATTGGTGCCAAATCAAAGAAATTAATCCCATATGATTCCAGTATTAATGAAGCTTTGCTAGAAGAGAAGAACTGGAATACTTTTCAACTATCCCATTCTTGAAAGCATTGTGCTGAAAATCTCAGTTTGATATCTAGCATATTCCCTTTGCTTATCTTTAAGCTCCTTGTACACGAGTTTCACATCTCTATTATTTCAAAATAAATGAAGGAATCATGTATTAATGAATTGAAGAAAAATATAAGCAAAAAATTCATAGAGGAAGTATTTACTCAAATTGGTCTTCATACTATCAATAGAATGAATTTAGCAGTGGGAGGGGAATGGAGAGAAAGAGGAAGAGATGGGATTCACAACACTCATACCTATTATTTGGATCACTAGTTAGAGCTCTCTTAATATCATCCTCGGCTTTGTCTAGCTCAGATATTTTTAGATATGCTTGGGATCGTCTATATAGAGCTTTGACATTGCATGGATCATGTTTAAGAACCTGATGCAAAGCAAAAAAAGCAGTATTCATTCTTGTTATCTTACAATGAAGAAATTTCTATGATTGATTATTGAGATATTGAAGCTTTAAAATGTCCTTTTTGTGTATAAAAATGTAAACAGGTAATGTTAATGTCTGAGAAAAAGTCAAGACTGCCAGCACCATACTGCCATTAAGAGGCATGTAGTTTTCATTTGTGAGGCATCCATAGGAAAGAAGACCCTTCCATGAATCAAGTTTCCACCAGGCTTCAATCCATTCCAAGCATCACCAGCATCAATACTGGTGTTTCTATGTCTAGATTGATTCATCACTACTATATCAAGCACTCTAGAATCTTATAAATACAATCAAGAGACAATAATCCAACTAAAATTACTCGAGTTGGAAATCAGAAAAGACCTGTATCAGTACTATATCAAACACTCTATACCCTCGAATACAGTGCTTGCTGCATCACAACCATATCAAGCACTCTATACCCTTTTGGCTCTGTATATTATTTTGCCAATGAAGAGAAAGAAAAAGGGTGTGGGGAGGAACATACCTTTGTGCAGAGTGTTGAAGCTTCAAGATAGTCCCCCAATTTAAGTTTACAAGCTGCACTGTTCAAATTACTCGAAAACCATAGGGCCTTTGCTATGGACTTCTCATCATCAGTGAAAGAGTGGTCAAACTCTACATATGTTGCAGCCTGAAAATAGCAGTTAAGCAAATACTTCAGTTAATGCTCAACATCCCCCCCTTCCCCCCCCCCCCCCCCCCTCCTAAAGATATATGCCAGTCCATGCAGAAAATAGTATTACTCCATTCACATTATAGACCATCTCCTAGTATAATAAAAGAATTTTCATATCAGAGGAGCTTTCCTTCTCATATTTTCTGGAAGCACGCCAAAACTTCCCGGCCTTAAACAACACATTTCCATCATTTTTCTTCCTCTCACATGCTTCTATTTTCTCTTTAGTATCCATCTTCCAAAATGGTTTCTCCTGCACATAGGATAAATTCATCAGAACAAGAAAATAATAATAATAATAATAATTAGCATACACATCAGAGTTGGTCTTGCCCACCACTTCTTATTGTTCCTAGTTTATAAAAGAAATAATGATTTTGAAATCCACATGGAAATTGCAGAAAAAAATTAGCTCCTGAGACATGGACAATAAGTTGAAAATGGGTACAGGCTACATAATAATGCTCGTAAGAAAAGGATGCTGTTTTCTTAAGCTTGACACAATATTCTTAAGCTCTAATGTGCAACTCACATTAGCATTGATTTAAGGTTTTATTATTGTATGATTATCCTTACCATTATAATTTATAAACAAAAATATATAACAGAGGATAGGAAATAAGAGGTACAACATAGTCCAAATTGATGCACAACATGAAACATGTGCTTGATTTTAGTGGAATAACTCATCTACAAAAAGAGCTCTAATATTCAAATTCATATGACTGAAGATGATAGAAAGAAAGTTTTAATGGAGTGAATTATGCAAATTTAAATTTTCAGTTCCTGTTAGAATTTGACTATGAACTTGACCAATGATAAAGGCAACTAGATCTAAGACCTTCTTCATACTATATTTTTAGATTCAAGATACAAATAAAAATTGTACTAGCAGGAAATACATAGAAAAAAAAAAAGGTGCCAAGGACAGAAACTAAGTGCATTGTTGAGCATATCTAGAAAGAGGAGACATTGGTTAGTTTAATGTAGGAGTCAATCACACTAACTATATGGGAAGACTTAAAACATCCCAAGATAATAATTTCCCATTAAGAATCTTTAACTGTATTTGCAATATCTCAATCTTTTGTTTTATGCTTTTCATTACAAATCACATCATACTTGGTTAGCATCACAAGGCGTAACAGAAGTCTTGTGAAAAAAATGTCAGTAAACAGCCACCAACAGATTCAACACAACTTGTTAGAATATTGACCATAAAAAGTTTGTGCTTGAAGGAATTAAAGGAACGAATGATCAATGCTTCACAAATGATTGCCACTTCCTTTTCCAAATGGAAGTGGAATGGGAGATATAAGAATGGAGAACCTTAATGAAGTCAATCAATTTGACTTCATAAAAAAGGTCTTCATTTGCCATCCCTGAAATGTCATTGCCATGCAAATATCCTTTGGTGACAGTGACTAGGGTTTGTTCTCCTTTTTTCATAGTCATGATTGCTCTGTCTAAACCCTCATTTATCTGTTCTGCAAAGTTATGCGACAATTATCAAGATTACAAAAGATGCACAGATTATTGATCATCCCAAAAAGTAGTGCACACAAGAAAACAAAGTACCTTCTAGGGTTGTAAACTCAAAAGGTTCTTCATCTGACCCCTTCCTCTCAAAAACTGTTCCTTCTTTCAGTTTACCATAGTATATCACTGAGAAAAATGAATTATGAAAACTGTCAGGATTATTTTTTATCTACATTTGAAAATTCAATAGACAAATGGGACTGACAAACTAGAATATGTTTTATCATAAGATTACCTTTCACCATGGATCCTTCATTTGGACGGTCGAAGCCTTCACCAACTTTTGTGATCCTTTTAAGGACCTTCTTATCTCCGGTGACATCAACAACACTTTTCCAGGACACAAGTTCAAGTTTGATGGTTAAATTAGAATCAGGAGGAACATCATCAGTGTCTGTAGCTCCATTTTCATTTTGCCTAATACCATCTGAAAAGGAATGACTTGAGCTTAATATATGTTCTCTAGTAAAAGGTGAAGAAAAAAGAAAAGTGAAGTACATTTACTTAAGACATACTGCCTCAAAGGGAACAAGTAACAGCACCAACTTACATGAAAACTTCACAGCTAGCTCTGCTTTCTCACCCCTTCTCATTGTCTTCACTGCTTTGCTTATGGCAGGGCAAAGATAACCTGTTCCCATAAAGGGGGAAAAAACCAAAAACTTCTGAGAATAGGCAGGCTAACATTTTTCTAAGTCATAGCTAATTATTATAGATGTTTCTTCACAGTAATTAAGATGAAGAAATCTGATTCTAATTGAATGGAAATGTAATTCCATAATTAATTAACAAGCAAGTTCAACTTACCATCACTTACATTAAACTCCACACCTTCATCAGACTTGGAGACAAGTGCTGCATTCTCAAGTCGTGCCTCATACTTCACTGAAAAGATAGAAGAACGCAAACGTAATCATGCACTCCCAGAAGTCTAAAAATAATTAAATAGAAAAAAATAACACAGCTGATGATCTGGCTAATTAACTTCAGACATTCTTAATTTTTTCCGAAAGCAGTCCAAGTCCCACCCAATCCCATTCACTAGCCAGGTCTAATGGCTGCTTCAAAGGAACGTTCCATGAATGTTTAGATCAGACTCTGAAGGAGTTATTAGAATCTCACACTTTGAATGATGGGGATTAGATTATACAAAGCAGTGCTCTATTATTGTGTTTATGATTACTTCATCAGCTAAACAATATTCATATCAAAACATAAAGACATGCTCACATATGTAAATATCACAGTTTCATGCGAAACTTGTCTTTCTGTAGAAGATTAACTATTCAATTTATTGTGATAGTTATTTTTTTTAATTCCATCAGACTTTTTCCATCTTGTGTCAGTGAATTTCCGTTCAAGGACTCAAAATTTTAAGCCTCTTCTTTGAGCATATAGTTTTCTTTCTACAATAATTGCCAATATGGACCAAAAAGGATAATATACATTCTTTTCATTTTCTATATTGCCAGTATGGACCAAGAATATCTCATGTGAATCGAATATATGACTGAATTTCTATGGAATTGTTAAGACACTCTTTTGTATTTTCCCTTTTTTCGTATCATAGAAGTACCATTTTTAAATTACAACCTTCATAATCATTGGAATAGAATGAAGATAGGAAGTATGGTCTAGCAACCTCCCAAGCTAATGCAGCAACTTGATATTTGTTATCAAAGTTAATAACCACTCCATGGGGTAGTAGAATTGGCTGGGGACCATGCCTTGTGAAGATGAGGTCACTAGTTTGAATTTTCCTTTCCCCATCCCCCTAGGGAGAAAAATTCACTTGCATAAAAAGAAATCACAAATTTAATGACCAAACTTTTCAATTGTTTAGTTTGTCTATTCAATATTACCTAACACTTCATCAGCTTCTCTTGGAGTCGCCCATCCCTCACCCTCCTTGGTTATCTTCTTTAGTATTCCTCCATCACCAGTTACGTCCCTGATGGAGGTCCAAGAGAGCATTTCAACATAAAAAATGAGAGTTGAATTGGGAGGAATCAGGGGTGGAAAGCCGAGTTCCCCATAGGCCAAGTTTGGTGGTATTATGAATATTGCTCTCTCACCCCTCTTCATAGTGGCAACCCCTTCATCCAATCCTTTTATGACTTCACCTGAAATCCAAATTGTCATGGAACGACCAAAAAAAGAAAAGAAAAGGGAAACTAGAAACACCAAGTTAAATGAAGAAGCAATCTAATGAACTCAATTGTTTCTCCACAATAAAATAAATTATAAATTATTATTTTCACTTTCAATACATATGAAAAGTGGAGAATAAGAACAATTATGAAGAATTAATATGACAATTTTTGTGAAGCGATAGAGCCATCTCTTACAACTTCTTCCCCATTGTAATTTGGCAATGCAAACATAGCAGACAACTTTTTGATACTTTCAGAAGCGATTGTTATAATAATATTCTTCCTAAGGTATTAAAGTTTAGGAATTGTTATAATAGAATTGAAATTCTATAAAAATGCTCTTCAAAAAGCATCTCAATGTTATCATTATTTTCTTTTTATTGTGATTTTTATTATTATTTCTTGAAAAACAAATCCAAAAACCCTGTTCTCTTAATGGGTTTATGGCTTGTATTCTCATTTAGTTGTTACAAAGGCATCTCATTTTTTTGGATTTCAGTTGGCACCACTGGTAAGCACTATCATCATCTAGTGAAGGACCTAAAATTGAATCTTGCCTATACCAAAAAGAAACCGGAGGTGGAAATCATGAAGGAGTATTTTGCTACAAGGATTTTCATGAGCATGAAAGTTGGAAGCCCTCAAGATTATTGGTGGCTACTGGCTAGTCTGTAAAATGAGAATGACCCAGTAACTAAGGTATATACCAACCAGTGAGATTGGTTGGAGACATTTTGAAGGTTAAGTTAGTAAAGAAAAATCATAGAGTGGGCTTGAGAAAAAAATGACAGAGCATTGAAATAATGGAGTGGATACATTTTTCACTGGTTGAGAGGGGTTTGTAGAGTATCTCTAGTGGTATTTGGTGGGATCTTCCCCATGCAGTCAGGAAGAGAACCTGCCATAATGCTATCCCCCTATGTTCTTTGGTGACTTCCTTATATGTTCTTGCCAATCTATTTTACTACATAACTAAATAATTATTATTCTTCTGTGCCAAACTTTATTGGAAATGCAAAGGAAATCTTTCCTATTTTTATCAATGTCTTTTAAACATATAAGAGGAAAGCAAGCATTGTGAACAAAGAAAGGAAAAAGAAAGAAGAGAAAAATACAAAATAAAAGAATAATAACACTTTCCTTGAAAATTTGTGTATAAAAAAATTACGCTGCATATCATGTTATATGTATGTATGTGCATTATAAACTTTAGTCCCTCTAGAGTTAAATCCAAACATCACCACCAAACTAAAGTACAGAGAGAAAAAAAAATTTATTTCAGTAAGATTCCACTATCAAATTCAAGTTTATTACATTCTCAAAACAACAACAACAAAAAAAAAACAAAAAAACAAAAAAAACAAAAAACCAAAAAAAAAAAAAAACAAAAAAAAAAAAGAATCAAGTTTATTCAAACTTCTTTACTAAATAAATAAGCATAATTAAAATTAGTTAAATGAAAAGGCATGCATACAACATCGTAAGCTAGCTAAAGCATTTGAGTCCTCTACCATGAGTATTTGATTAGCACAATACTTACTTTGGCCTAGTTTGAACCGAAATGGAGTTCCTTTATCTACATTCGAATCCAGACAAGCCCCGCCCTCGACGCGTCCGCTAAAATGAACTGGAAAATATGAAACATCCTCAGACTTCATGTGACATTAACAAAAAAAAAGAAAAGAAGAAGAAGTATGCTGTTCTGGAATTTGCACGTATGAAATTTAATTAGTCATGCAGTGACTGAAAATTAAATGTTTTGGCTTTCTTTTGTTTTGGTTAGCTTTGTGTGAAGAACTACAGACAGGGAAATGGAATGGAGTACGTACCTTCCACTTCGTCCCCTGGAAATGGAGTCTGCCATGAATTGCCTTTCTTGAGAATCTGCTTTCTCAGGCCTTGACTTCCGATTTCACTTTCTGGGCATCCTGAATTTTTGGTTTTAATGTCACTTTCCAAACTGGAAATGGGAAGAGAGAGTGCCATTGAAAATTGAGAGAGAGAGAGAGAGAGAGAGAGAGAGAGAGAGAGTGTGTGTGTGTAGTGTGTGTTTCAAGTAAAAGATAAGCCTTGGTTCGTTTCCCTCCTTCTGAAGCATTCAGTTTAGATTTAGATTTTTTTTTTTTTTTTTTTTTTTGGGGTGGGTTAGGTGTTTAACTCGGAGAGTTCACTCACCTGAACTCGGGAATGGTTGGATGCGAAATTGACCGAGTTGTTACACTGCTTGCAAATTGCAATTTGGTGAACTCTGAAATCAACTATCTTAATGTTACATCATTCAATAATTTGTTATTAAATTCATATTTAATTTAATTTTAGATTTGTTAAAATTCACATTTAGTTAAAAAATATTGAGTTGTATAATATTTGTTAAGAGTTACACGAATCTAATCATTTTTTTTAGAGTTTTAACCTATGACATTTGTTTATGTTGATTGTGCTATTTATTAAAAAATCAAAACAATAATTGATTTTTGGTGTAGACAGGAATTAAACTCTAGATTTTTTATTTAAATTATCAGAGACTTTACTATTTGAACTAATTAGAACCTACAATACAACCTATATACACCAAAGTAAGGAAAAAAAAATGATATTGAGTTTTGTTAACTGTGAATTTTTTTATTAGTTTTTTGCCTAATTTTTAGTTTTTTAGATTCAATTTATTTATTTTAATTTTTGAACATTTTTTTATTATTATTATTAGAATCAGGATTTCTTATAAACTTCTTTTTTGTTTTATGTATTTGTATAACGTATCCTTTCTGACTTGGGCGGCCCAAGTTTGTTCTAAAATCTAAAGCTTACGTAGTCCTAAGAGGCCAAGGTTGGGCTGAATGTATGACGACTTAGCCTGGGCCAAGGTGCTTGTTTGGATTTATAAAGTACTGTGTTATATATTGCTACATTATTTGGGCCAACAATTAGTTGGTAATGAATTTTTTTGGATAAAATACTATTTTGGTCTTTAAATTTAAAATTTTTTTTTTTCTAAACTTTAAAAGGTTATTTTTTCATCTTTAAACTTTGTAAAGAGTTTTTTCAAAAGTTTAGAAACAACCATAGGGATGAAAAAAGAATTTTTTTCAATAGTTTAGGGATGAAAAAAAAACTTTTAGTAAAGTTTAAAAACATAAATTAAATATTGTTAATATTTTAGGGATGAAATATGAACTTTTTAATAGTTTAAGAACGAAAAATGAATTTCTTAAAGTTTATGAATGAAAAACAAATTTTTAATAAAGTTTATAGGCCAAAATAGTATTTTATCCTTTTTTTTTTTTCCTTTTCTTTTAGAGAAATTGACGAGGATGATCTCCAACAAATTAGGCATATTTTTACCAAATTTGGAAATTAAAATCTATGTGTGTGTATATATATATATATATATATATATATATATATATATATGTGGGGCCAAAGAATTTGGCAACCCCGACCCATTTCATATCAAACCCAAGGCCCACACTAAGAAGGAAGAAATGTCCGAGGACGAACGAAGAAGGTCCAAACTGCCAAGAGACGTTGCCGAGGACAATCCTGTTCTTGGCAAATCAAGATCACGGAAGAAAGAAGTGGCACACCACCAAAGACAGTCTCCCAGAGCATCTCAAGGGAAAAGTACAAGTGCAATGAGTTAGCTATGAGAGTATAGTGGAGGAGCAATTCCAGGATAAGCTGTCATCTCCGCATTAAATACCTACAACTAACATCCTGGCCCCATTTATGTGGACATGATTCCTGAACAGTGCTATCTGGATCACTACAACTCACAGAACGTCAGAAGGAGTGGCTGATGGGACATACACTTAAGTATAGACATGGATGACTAACAAGTGTAGGACCAGGATGGTCAAAAGAGAACTATATAATGTAAGAGACCTTCCATAAGAAATATGGAGGGTTATAGGAGAACACGAGAGCGATCCCAATCTCCCTTTGTGCTATGTTTAATCAACTTAAATAGAAGCTCACATCCTCGGATGGTGAGTTCGTCTCCTCGGATCATGAGTCCATCCAGCTCTGTGTTCCTAGTTCCCACTTAATCATATTTTACATCTATATTAGCCGTTGTCAAATTCATTAAAACCTAGCTCTTTGACCCACTCTCTACAAATTCATTGTACCGGGTCCACGGGGCCTAGATCCCATTTACTTTTGGGCCTAGTTTGAAAATCGAGACCCTACAATTGGTGCTGTCTGTGGGGATTGGAAAAAAGAGATTAAGGAAAGACGGTTGCTATTCTTATCACCCTGAAAAGCTTTTGTAACTAAGCACTAAAGAACCAATCATCGGATCTAGCTCGAGGATAAGGTTTCACACTTCCTCCCACGTGTTTGATTATTCAATCTACTTACGACCTTGTCCGGTTGTTGCAATCCTTACTAAGGCCTAGTTCTTGAACCCATTCTCTACAAATTTATTGTATTGGGCCTGTTGGGTTTGAGCTTATTCACATAACAATAGAAGTGTCCAAACCCTGATCCTACAATTGGCGCCGTCTGTGGGAAGTTGCTTATGTGATAATGAGTGCAACGGTTGGTTAAGGTAAGATCAAGCCCTAATCAGCAAGAGTCCTCGATGAGAGGTTATGGTGGCCAGTTTACTGTATTATACGGGGAGAATTGCTAAGTGGTGCATAGTTCTAGGGGCTTTCGACATCATGTGCATGCCCCGTACCCCCGTCAGGGGTCAAATCCTCGCGAATCTAGTGGCCGGCTTCGCTGGACCCCCATTAGAGGAAGGGGCAGCCACACGAAGCGATTCAAGGGGGCTTTGCGGTGAGGCTAGTTCTGGAAGGTATATATTGATATCTTATGATTTACTGAAGCGGTTAAACGAAACCTTAACTATGACGGATCCTCGGACCTCCTACTTTGGAGGAATTATCACACACTGGCAAGTATCTAAGTGTTAGACAAAACCAAGGTCTTGCATGGTCCTCGGACTCAAACCTATGGGGAAACTAATAACTCTTGATAAGTATCTAAGTGTTAGACAGAACCAAGGTCTTGCATGGTTCTTGGACTCAAACCGATGGGGAAACTAATAACTCTTGACAAGAATCTGAGTGTTAGACAGAACCAAGGTCTTGCATGGTCCTCGGACTCAAACCTATGAAGAAACTAATAACTCTTGACAAGTATCTGAGTGTTAGACAGAACCGAGGTCTTGCATGGTCCTCGGACTCAAACTTATAGGGAAACTAATAACTTTTGACAAATATTTTCAGTGTTAGACAGAACCAAGGTCTTGCATGGTCCTCGGACTCAAACCTATAGGGAATCTAATAATTTTTGACAACTACCTGAGTGTTAGACAGAACCAAGGTCTTGCATGGTCCTCAGACTCAAACCTATGGGGAATCTAATAATTTTTGACAAGTATCTCAGTGTTGGACAGAATAAAGGTCATGTATGGATTCTCAGACCACAATCCTTGAAGAGATTGATCACTTCAAGTATCTATCTGAGTGACGAGCAGAATCTAAAAGGGGTCCGCCTCCTCGGATCGCCTACCCTTTCTCCATTCAGCAAAGATGTAAACTCCTCGGACCACAAACCTATGAGGAAATTTGCATTAGGGGCTTAACATTTTTTGTTACCCATTCAATAAAAGAAGAGCCTTAGGTATGTTGGGTCCCTCGGACCTTCTTCTAAGTGTTAAGCAAAGCCTTAGCCATGCCTGGGTCCTCGGACCAGACGCTTGGGAAAAACAGATACTCCGACATCATTATAAATGTCGGACAGAGTCTTAACGCACGATGATCCCCTTGGATCACCTACATTAAATCAAACATCCTCTAACGGTCGCACAGTTTGCGATATAAAGCACATGGTTATGTTCTTGGTTGTCCCTACATAATTAAACTATTTAAAATTAGCAGCTAGGTGCTACTGCAAGCTTTGTTAAAGTCAGGATGACAACGTTTTGTTACCGTCAATAGCATCAGTTCTAAGTCCCAATAAAAAATAAAAAAAACAAAAACAACAACACAACCATTAACATAGTACTCACTGCAGAAAAAGAAAAAACTCACAAAGTAAAAATTGCAGTCCTTTTTATTAAATAAAAGAAAAGTATAGCATATACAGAACAGCTTGGATAGGCTTGTTTTAAAGCTAACTATAGAAAGAGAGGCTGAGGCAGGCTTGTTTTAAAGCTAACTATAAAAATAGAAAGCCGATGGGAATGGTAGATTCGCAGTCTCGTTCTAGTAGCAATCGAGCCAGCATGGATGGTACCGACGATGAGAAAGAAGAAAAGGCGGAAGCGCCTGAATTGATTCCCACCTGTTGAGGCTACTCTGAAGCGTACTCTTATCCAGAAACTAATATTTGTACTCCTAAAAAATCGTCCTCTAGAAGTCTCGTCAGCTGCTTGCAGTGGTAAAGATGGCTCTTTTTTTCTCCTAACTGCAGAATGTCCTGCCATCAAGGTGAGATCCAAACTCTATCGCACTGAAAGCCTGACGCAATCTGCGCCTGCTATGGTTCTCGGCTGAAGGAGGAGGGTTTTCTTCCTTGCCCGGTTGAAAGGCAGGAAAATCTTTGGCCTCTACTTCCTTTGCCTCAGTCATGATGTCCAGGATCTAGGCGGCATTCTTGGTTCTTGAAGGGTGGAGAACTTAGAGTTCTTGCAGAACTCAGGGGTTTGCAGATGTGAAAGAACGGTTCTCCCAAGGTACCTTATATAGAAGGCGAAATCTAGGTGGAAACTTAATTCGCATGAAATTCAAAGAGAGAATTACAAGCGAAATAAGTCCCGCCCAATTTCCAAGAAAATCCTCAACCGCTAGATCCACGTTGCTTCATAAAAGCACCAATGAATGCGCGCCTCGTATACCAAAGCGATCCGCGTTGCTCCATAAAGGCATTAATGACGGCGCGCCTCGTATGTCGAAACGCCAGAAGCGTGCCTTGGGCAGGTGAAGAGGCTCTGGCACTTACGGAGGACAAGACTTGACCGGCCATGACATAGGCCCGAGGACATCAAAATCCTCCTTTTTACTCAAGGAGTCGGACAACAGGATGTTAAGGTGCTTTTGTGGGGCCAAAGAATTTGGCAATCCCGACCCATTTCATATCAAGCCCAAGGCTCACGCCGAGAAGGAAGAAATGTCCGAGGACGAACGAAGAATGTCCAAATTGCCAGGAGATGTTGCTAAGGTGATGCGAACCTCAATAGACATGCATTGAGACCCAACAAACAATATTGGAATGATGCGAACCTCAATCGACACGCTTTGAGACCCAACAAACAATATTGGAATACTTGCCCAAGAAATCTAAAATTCAGATTTTTGATAGAACCTTGACCCAACGTTTATAAGTGAAATGTGAACCAAAGGTATAAACAAACCTTGACCCAATGATTATAATTGAATCACGAACCAAAGGTATAACACAGACCTTGACTGTTGCGCATCATAAACACAATCCTGTCGAGATCACTGAAGGAAGAAACGACACACCACCAAAGGCAGTCTCCCAGAGCATCCCAAGGGAAAGCACAATTGCAACGAGTTAGCTATGGGAGTATAGTAGAGGAGCAATTCCAGGATAAGCTGTCACCTCCGCATTAAATATCCACAACTAACATCCTGACTCTATTTATGTGAACATGACCCCTGAACAGTGCTATTTGGATCACCGCAACTCACAGAATGTCAGAAGGAGTGGCTGATGGGACATGCACTCAAGTATAGGCATGGATGACTAACAAGTGTAGGACCAGGATGGTCCAAAGAGAACTATATAATGTAAGAGAACTTCCATAAGAAAGAGGGAGGGTCATAGGAGAACACGAGAGCGATCCCAATCCCCCTTTGTGCTCTATTTAATCAACTTAGATAGAAGCTCACATCCTCGGATAGTGAGTTCGTCTCTTCGGATTATGAGTCCATCTAGCTCTGTGTTCCTAGTTCTCACTTAATTATCTTTTACATCCACATTAGCTATTGTCAAATTTATTAAAGTCTAACTCTTTGACCCACTCTTTATAAATTTATTGTACCAGATCCACAGGGCCTAGATCTCATTTACTTTTGGGCCTAGTCCGAAAATCGAGACCCTACAATATATTTTCATTTTGCCCACCCAATTTTTTAATTACACTTTGCAAGACTATATATATTAGTCCAAGAGGCCAAGGTTGGGCCGAATGTCCAACGGCTTTGCCTGGGCCGAAGTGCTTATTTGGATTTATATTGTACGATTGAGGTTTGAGTGAAACATTGCCGAAGTACTGTGTTATACATTGCTACCTTGTTTTTTGTTTAGGCCAAAAACTAGTTGATGAGGGTGTTTTAGTTGCTATATATATATATATATATAAAGAGGTTTTAACGAATCTCTCTCTCTCATCGTAGCAATGTCAAACTATGTCAAATGAGAAGATTTGTTTATATTAAATAAACAAAAGGTTAAAGAAAAAGAACAAATACTGCATTATCAGCCCACATTTGTTTATATTAAATAAATGCTTATTTGAATTTTCATAATTTTTTAGTTTATACTTCTGCCCCTTAACTCAATTCATTTCGTCATGTGGGTTGGGTTCTAAGACTTTTGACATCTGAGAGTGAGTTTTGAACATGTATAATACATTATATTGACGTGACTTTTGAATTAAAGCAGCAGTTCTTTTGTAGACTGCTTCTAACTAAATGAATCAAAGCAGCAGGGAGTGTTCATGAATTAAAATGCAATGAAAGTTGAAACGAATTGAGTTCCTTTACTTTTCAATAAACTTGAAGCTGTTGGGCCTGGCCTTCAGGATTGAAGCTTTAATGGGCTAGTAGACTTGATCATGTCCTGGGATGGGTCCACATGGACCAGCTTTATGCTTGCATGACGACAAAATATTTGTGCTTTGAAGTCCAATCCATGCCTTAAAAGATTACTCTCAAGCCCGGCCCATGTATGGCCGGCCCCTTAAAATCTTTAAGCACTTACTCCGACTCTTGTCCTAAAGAATAAATGAGGCTGATAGGAGGACCACCCAGAATAAAGTTTTAGTCTCAACCTGGTTTTATTTTGTCCATTGGGCTGAAATTAGAGGTTGGATCTTGGTACATGGCAAATCTTTTCCATCAAGAGTGTTCGGTTGTAGGTTGTTTGGGCCTTGTTTGGATTTTGCAAAACTGAGTTAACAAAACTCAGTTTTGTTAACTCATAACCCAAAATCCATGGGGCCCACCTATATAAACATTGTTTGGATGGTTTTCACGAGTGTTCACTCAGTTAACAAAACTAAGTTTTTTGAGGCTTGAATTAATGAATTCAGAAACAGCTTTAGGCTGTTTTCAAGTGATGAGTTATGTTAACTCAGTGACAATAGGCATAATTTTAGAGCACAATTGGGTTCCACATCAGTGTAGTTACATCACTGGAGACCCACAGAAGCTCCAACGGATATTTTGTAATAACTTTCCCAACTACCCATGCTAGCTCACTTCATCTCACTTTCCCTTTTCCTTCTCCCAAACCCACAACTGTAACACCCCAACCTAGTCGTATAATTAATTTTATGGGTTTATATGCTTGTTAGTTTTTTAGATTCAATTTCTTTATTTTAATTCTTGAAGGTTTTTTTTTTTATTATTTTTTTAGAATCAGGATTTCTTAAAAACTTCTTTTTTTGTTTTTTGTATTTGTAGAACATATCCTTTCTGACTTGGGCGGCCCAAGTTTGTTCTAAAGCTTAAGTAGTCCTAAGAGGCCAAGGTTGGGCTGAATGTATGACGACTTAGCCTCGGCCTAGGTACTTGTTTGGATTTATAAAGTACTGTGTTATATATTGCTACATTATTTGGGCCAACAATTAGTTTTTTTTTTTTTTTTTTGGGAGAAACAAACCCACATAAGGGAGAGAGAAAAGAATTCTAATACAAAAGTACGTCATAACTCTACTCAAAAGTCATGGTAACTTTTAAGAGATGGTGGACCAACAATTAGTTGATGATGATTTTTTTGGGTAAAATATTATTTTATTCCCTAAATAGTTTGTTTTTCGTTCCTAAAGTTTAAAAAGTTATTTTTTCATCCTTAAACTTTGTAAAGTGTTTTTTCAAAAGTTTAGAGACAGCAATAGGGATGAAAAAATAACTTTTTTCAATAGTTTAGGGATGAAAAACAAACCTTTAGTAAAGTTTAAAGACATAAATAAAATATTGTTAATAGTTTAGGGATGAAATATGAACATTTCAATAGTTTAAGGACGAAAAATGAACTTTTTAAAATTTAGGGATGAAAAACAAACTTTTAATAAAGTTTAGAGACTAAAATAGTATTTTATCCTTTTTTTTTGCTTTTCTTTTAGAGAAATTGATGAGGATGATCTCCAACAAATTAGGCATATTTTTACCCAATTTGGAAATTAAAATCTATATATATATATATATATATATATATTTTTTTTTTTTTTTCATTTTGTCCACCTAATTTTTTAATTACACTTTGCAAGACTATATATTAGTCCAAGAGGCCAAGGTTGGGCCGAATGTCCAACAGCTTGGCCTGGGCCGAAGTGCTTATTTGGATTTATATAGTACGATTGAGGTTTGAGTGAAACATTGCCGAAGTACCGTGTTATACATTGCTACATTGTTTTTTGTTTAGGCCAAGAACTAGTTGATGAGAGTGTTTTAGTTGCCATATAAAGAGATTTTAACGAATCTCTCTCTCTCATCGTACCAATGTCAAACTATGTCAAATGAGAAGATTTTACTGAATAATGGTCACTCACCTCTTCTTGTGTCCAAAAACTAATAGACCTGATGAGATTACCCCTTCTTCTTTTTTATTTATTTTTATTGTTTTAATTTTGAAAATTTTTTAGTGTTTTTAAAATTTCCTACTTACGGCTACTTGAACCTCTTCTCTCCCCTTCAACCTGAGGTGCCATTAGACCATTTGAGTGGTCCGCAAATTTAATAGACGTTATTACTCATGATTTTGCAACATTCTTTGAAACTAACATGAATTCAGGGGCGGGCGGATCTACTAAGAAAGAGGGAGGGGGGGCATGGCCCCCCCAAACTTTTCAAATATTTGATTTTTGCCCCTTAAATTTACCTAAAACTTTGAAATGAAATATAGTAAGCCCCCTGAACTCTTCATATTTCTTAACTATTAAATTGGTTCAATTTTATATTTGTTATTATTTTGCCCCCCCTTCATAAAATTCTAGTTCCGCCCTTGCATGACTTTAGTCACGAATGCTTTAAACAACATCAATCTCACCTCAGCTTGCACCTTTTCCTTCCCTATATATATGCTTCTCAAAGTTGACCTCGTCTAAGCAGAATGGACATGGTTATGAGAACAAGTATGGGTACATGTATGACACAGTGGCACATAAATTTTTGAAAAAAATAGAATACTGGTATGGCCGAACACGTTTATTAAATATATTTATATTTATATTTTCTATATATTATTAAAATCTTTACCTTTCATATTATGTTAAATATATATCAAATTGAGATAATGATGGATAATAAAACAAATCCATGACTATTAAAGGATATTTAGAAATTAAAATACAAATCAAGAATAATAATATTTATGAATGATGGCAATTTTGCCCAACCCCACTTGACCCACCCCTCCTTATTTCGCCAACACGGGTTTTCCCTGCCCTGCAAAAGTGGTGGGACGGGGATGGGGCAAAATTTTTGTCCCGCACCACAGGGCGAAGCAAGGATGTGTTTAGACTTTTTAGACCCACTCCATCCTGTCCCGTCCCGCATTAGCAAATGTTATAATTGTAAATTTCATACTCTAAAACCCTACTATTTAAATAAATATATCAATATTAGCATATTTTACCTCTCTACCTTTATTTTGGTATTTGTTATACTATGAGATTTTTTTTTTTTTTTTTTTTTTTTTTGTTGTGATATTGTCTTGTTAAACACTTTGATAATATTATTTAGTTTTTGCAAAAATTAGTTTGATTTGATGGGATAAATTTAGTTGTAATTTCAAGTATATAAATATTAGCGAAAAATGTTTTATTAAAAAAAAAAGTAATAGTTGTTAGAAAAATTAACAAAAAATAGAGTTTTACGAGGTGGGGCATTGTTAGGTCCCAAGGGGGGGGTATGCGGCAAGTAAATTTTCCTCATCATACGGGGTGGGGTAGGGATGGGTAAGATAAACCATGCGAGGCGGGGGCGAAAACCCCATCCTTTAGCCCTGCCCCACCTCGTCCCATTGCCATCCCTATGCTCTCTTTGTTTTGTGGAAGTTTATTTGGTTGTTCTTGTTCTTGTATTCAGGTAGCGTCCTATATATATATATAAATTTTTTTTTTTAAATTTTTAAAAAGGACTTACGATTGGGACACGCATACAAAAGTGTCATAGGCATGTCAACCTATCAAGTGTCCAATACGGCTATGGCATCCCAAATAAAGTATCTGTTCTTCGAAGGACATCATCCCCTCATGTTCAGAAGAACTCAACACTATTGAATTTTTGCTAATTCTAATTGATATGTTGACAAATCTTGTGCATTGAAAGTGTACTGGAACTAGATGACTGGGTTTTATTAAATAAAAGATTCAGCGAAAATTAATTTGAGCAAGCAAGCCCGAGTAAGGGAGCCATCGAAGCAAAATGCCTATATCCTGATTCGTTGGGTTTGGTTTGGTTATGGTGAATATGAATTCTAGCCGAAACTGCCCTTGTTCTATATCCCTTCTAATTTAGCACTTAGGTTGAGTTAAACTGTTGCTTTTCAAATTATTTGTGAATGCTAAGTATGCGACCAATTATCGTGGAAAAGCACAACGCAAGCCTCAAGAAATTAATGTACTGAAATTTTTTACCATAATAGGCTTCTAGTTCGATCTTCCGCAGACTGCAGTCTTACATATTGTACTTCAATCCAAAATATGTTTCGACATGTATATTTTTTGATTCCCGTACTCAGTCTTAGGAAACAAGAAAAATGAACAAAATATGTCAATCTGTACTTTTCCTCAGCCTATATGGTACTAGGGTTCATCATATTAGAGCAAAGCTGCAAGTACCTCGGTTGATTTTACGAGAGACAGTGTCTAGCTCAGCAATGCTGTAAAAATATGTCAATCTGTCTGTTTCTAGCTTAGCAATCATGTAAAAAAATTGTCTCACCGTTCATTTCCCACCTACACTTGTTAGCATGCATGCCCTCCTGAACAAAAGCCACATGAGTGGCACACAAGGGACCTTCTAACTGACCTAAATGCAGTAGTGAGAAACACGTGAAATGCACTAGAACATGTTTGTGGAATTTTCAGTGTCCTGCTTCAATCTGTTGGTAGAGAGTGCAGTGAGTGGGAACATGTACTATGAGACATTAGCCCAAATAATTCACGCGGAAAACAAGCATTTCAATCCACCGATCACTTCATGAACATGTCTATTGATTTGTCGGATGCTATGTACTCTCATTCTACCTTTGATCTAGCTGAAAGATGTTGTCTTCCACTCCTTGTGGTTATGTATCTAGTCCTGCAAAGTCTCTTACTGTGTGTACTCCACTTGCCTCCCCATTTTCCTTTTATGTACCTTGGCGGCTTGGCCCTCACTTTTCATTCAAAGATGCTTGTTTTCAGCGTTATATGTATTCATATAAAGTTAAATCTTGTTACACACTCTTTGTGACACTCACTTTATACACAATTTATTGTTTTCAGCGTTCTGTGTATTCATATAAAGTTAAATCTTGTTACACACTCTTTGTGACACTCACTTTGCACACAATTTACTGAAATTGTGTTTTTAAAACATAATTTTAGTTAAAATTACACATTCTTTGTGACACTCACTTTGTACACAATTTACTAAAATTGTATTTTTAAAAAATAATTTTAGTTAAAATTGTGAAATCTTGTTTACATGATTTCAAAAGTATATATACCAAATGTGTGCAAAAGCAATTTATGATAATTATTATTATTATTTTCTGTAATATCACTTAGGAATCTGCAAATTTTGAGTGGTTCAGCATTGAATATGCTATAGTGCCCTTAACATCATTTGCATTTCATTTATGACCTTATTTGATTTGTTTATTTTTTTTTCCAGAGTTTGTAATGAATGAAATGACAACCTCAGATTTATGTGGCTTAAACTCCTAACGAGAATGTTTTGGCCAAAAAAAAAAAAAAAAATCCTTAACAGAATGGTGAAAAAGAATTGAATAGTTAAGTGAAATCGGTTGGTGCATAGCATGCGTTTGGCAGAGTGAGAAAATTATTCTAGGGAGCTCAAATAAATATATCGATAATTTTTAAATTTACAAAAGAATACACACACACATATATATATATATATATATATATATATATATATATATAATCTCTATTTCTCTCTCTCTCTCTCTCTCTCTTTTTTTTGAGAAAATTTATAATCTTTACTTAAAACATGTCTTTAACATGATTTATTATATAATATATAATATATAAAAAACGTTTTATACGTGTCAATATGTACAATACAATATAAGATAAATATAATAATAAAAATATTAAATGAAAAATTTTCTTTTGTTTATCGATGACAAAGTAGAATACCCAAAATTTTAACTCTAAAAATAATAGAATATTTTATTTCAATGGAAAAATAATGAAACTGCATTTCTTTATCCCAAACTCTCAAAATATAACCCGAAGATAAGTGAAATTTTCAATGGAAAAAAAAATTTGAAGGCAGGCCGTTAATTAAGTGAAATTTTTGCTTAACTTAATTAAAAAAAATAATAATAATAAAGCAGGAGGCCCCCTCCATCCACCTTTGAGTATTAATTTTTGGGAGAATTTTTTGAAATAATTTCGACTTCATTAATATATAATACATTAAATTCGAAACACAATTAGAATCAAAATCAAATTCAAATTAACTTCTAATTATAGTTTAATTTTGTTAAGAATTACTAAACTCAATGATATATAAGAACAACTGAATTGACAAGTGATTATGTAATTTTGTTAATGTGATTTGCAAAACTTCAGACATGACTTCTTCCCACGTTTTGTCTTGTCCTCACACAAAATTCCGAATTCCGTGTCATTTGCCTCATTTCCATCGTCTGTCACATTTAACAAGTAGACACTCATAATTCCTTATGTGCATTTGGATTGGTTTCATTAACTTATCTTTTTGAAAGGGAGATTTCCTTAAACTTAAATGATTACGTGAGGTATAACTAGTTTAATTGGTAAATTATATTGTTGTTGAGTAAGAAATTTGAGATTTAAACTCTCGCCTACATAGAAAATTAATTAATATTTTGATTTGATAATAAATAAGAATTATCATAAAGAGAATGTCATAGATTGAAATGCTATTATATATGTATAAAAATAAATTTAAATCATTATAGAATCCAAATTTCTTTGTCTTTATGGAATTCATCTTTAGCATTAAATTTATGGTTAATTATTGTTTCAAGTTTTTGGATGTGAAATATTTCAAAAAATGTTTACAATTTTATATCATATATTCACATTTACACATCATATAAAAGGGTGTGTAAATAATTTTAAACCGTGTGGATATTGTTGAATGTAAAACAATCAAAGTTGCAATTGTAAAAGCTTAAGTCTAAAACTGTGCAACTCATAAGACTTTTACTACTAAAAAAAAGGGTAAAAGGGTCTGAAAGAGAAAATGACATTGAATATAGGAGGATTTAACTTTTAACCACTCACTGTAACAAACGTTTGAATCTCAAAGTTCAAAATCAAATAATGGAAGCCTAAAGAACTCAATAATGAAACAATCAGGAATCCCATTGTCATTAGGGAACAAATTTTGACCAGGCAACTTAAGCTGAGTGGGATTTGGATCCGGTGCAATACCCAGGGTATTGCATTGGGTGCAATTACTATCAATGGTTGAGATTGATAGTTGTAAAAAACAACTTTCAATCTCAATCATTGATTAAAAAAAGTTAAGAAAAAAGTTAACAAAAGAAAAAAGTAAAAGTTTAAAAAGTAAAATGTAAAAAAAACTGTGAGAGAGGGGAAGTATTGCACCGGTATTGCACCGGATCCAAATCCAGCTGAGTGGATGAGCATAAAAGTGAAATTCATATAAAGCTGTAACATGTACCACAGATACGAGCACCATTTCTTTGGCTTCAGTCCCTTTTTGGAGAAAACACTAACATGATTAAGTCACTTAAAAAGGAAATCTCATCCTCTGAATCTGATAAAGCTATAGCTAGTGACATTCATGATAGCATTTATCTTAGCCCCTTCTTGATGGAGATGGCTGTGATGTTTAATGCCAAATATTGGCATGGTGCGAGGGCATATTATCTAGGATTTAGAAGGAAATATTTTCTACACCATGGAAAAAAGATAAAGAGGCTAATTAAAACTGTTCACTTTTTGACATTTCTGGAAAAATATTCCACCTGTAACAAGGACACATATTCATTCATGAAGATTTCTACCTAGCTAGATACTTCACAACTACCTGTCCAAAGAAAAAGAAAAGAAATTAGATAAAAAGAGCACGTTAGGTTTATCACATTTCTAATCATGATGTAGGTCCATCCATAACCTTATCCATCGACGTCCATCCAATTCAAAATTTCAAATCCTAGGCATGAATTTTCGTGATATATAATCTGATCTTTTTCGATTCTTTTTCCAATATGATTTATAGCCATGCATGTTTAAACTGGCTAAAACGTGTAGAGGATATATACCTACATACATAGACAGAGTTAGGGGTTGCCAAGGGGGGCCATGGCTCCCCTTAACTTTTGAAAACTTCCATTAATTTTCATTTACATTTAGTAATAAATCTAAAAATTACACAAAAATGTATTCACCGGCCCTCTATGAGAAAACTTTCTTGTATGTTTTTAGACCCCCAAACACAAGTTGTTTAACATAATTATTTAGCCAAGTGATTACTTAGATAAATTATTCAGATCTAGGTTAACATCATAAAATCATATCATGTAAATAATGTGGAAATATAAAGAATACAACGATATGATAATTCAGGAAAACCTAACTGGTAAAAAACCTAAGGAGGATTTAACCTAGCTATCCTCAAGGTAAAATAGATCTACTATGAGAGAATTGAAGTTTGTACAATAAAACATAGACCATTAACATCCTATCGCTACCTTGAGTAGAAAATTTACTACCACGACCACGTAATAGTTTCGAGTTCACAGACTACTTCTTTTTTTGGTCCACTGTAATGACAAGTTCTTCTACTTGTGACTTTGAGACTTCACTCAAAGGTTTCAGATCTTTTTTAAAGTTCTTTGTGTAGCAACTGAAGAGATCACCAAGTTCTTGACATGAATCTTGATCCTGATAACCTTAAGTGTGTATAAAGGTAAACACCTCTAGATCTCACAAAAGATTCAACACACAACTATCAAAAAGACGTTTAAAACGTAGCTAGAGTTTTTCCTTTTATACTTAGAGTAAAACACAAAACCATACATGTCAAACGGGCTCAGGCTGAATTGGAAATTCTATAGAAAAATAAATTTGTACGTGGTTCGATCGATTGAGTTTAATTTTCGATTGATTGAGCCTTGTAGATTAAGTCCAATAATTTCTGTAATCACTTGATTCCAATTTTACAAATAGACACACTTTGAGCAAGTCTAAATTTAGGCTTTATGTTTTGATCATGGTTTGTCAACATAATATAAATTAAAGTTTTAATACATTAGTTCCTAAAATCTTAGAACCTAATATTCCTAACTCTGCCACTGCCTACATATATAAGCATAGCATAGGGGTAGTATGACAACAAGTATATATAATATAAATTAAATTAAATATAAAATAATACATTGGGTCAAACTGGACTAGGGGCCAAGGAAAACATAACCCAACAATCTAACAATTATTATAAAGCTACACTATATATGCCTATTAGTCCAGCAGGATTAACACTGAAATTGACCAGTTATGCATGGCAAATGCCAATGCCATGAGCCGGGCCTGAGTATGCATTTGGGAAATGTTAATTTTTCTTTTTTCTTTTTGCATTTTGTCTGATTTTTTATTTTTATTTTATTTTATTTTTATGAACCATTCAACTTTTATTGTTTTTAAAAAAAAAAAAAAAATTAGATTTTAGCTCTCTGTAATACATTTAAACATAAAAGGTACAAAAAGTTATATAGTTTGATAAATACTATACAAATAAGTTACATAAGATAAACATTAATTCTCAAACAAAAAATCATAAAAGCTAGGGGAAGTCCCCTGAAAATTGACTAAAATATAATCCCACTTTTTATCAGGACAAGATATATTACAGGCCTAAACAACGCCATCCAATTTTTACAGGCCATGCCATGGACAAGATACCATTGCATCAGAATTTTAGGTTTGGACTGCAAGCTGACACCATGTTTTTAGGGTATTGTATAGACATTTTGGCATCCTAGCTAGAAAAATATCTCCGACACTTTATTCCCACAATGTTCAAGCACATGATGCAATTTCTTTACGTTCTTTCTAATTTTTCTAATTCAAAAAGTGGGAAAAGAAAACTTGGAGATGCAACATCCAAAATAATTATAATGTGACATTGCATGATTTGATAGGTGCCATATTATAGGTGACATTATACTACAGTATATGGATAGTATTGCATCTAGCTTTATTTAGTCAAGCATATTGAAAATGGAGTTTACTTTTTAATATGTTAAATAGTATACATGCTTAAAATAATTTTATTGGAATTCATATATATATGGAATGATATATATATATATATCTTAATTAAAATAGTAATTAGGAGATGATATCTTTCTCAAAAATAATAATTAGGAGATGGTATTTATTATGGATGAGTTAAATTGCGCATAGAAAGTAAAAGCTCTCTCTCTCTCTCTCTCTCTCTCTCTCTCTCTCTCTCTCTCACATTATCAATATTGCTAATCAGCTACCATGCATAGCAAACCAAGGAGTACTGTCATTTTTCCTTTGGATAAGAATTAGTGCTTAATTAGGTTTGTACTTGACCAATCCTTTCATTTTCCCTCGCTCTCAGAACTTCATATTTAAATTATGAATGTTGATTTGAAATTTGGTGTTAATTAATATAATATTATAAAGCATGAAATGAATGGCCAAGTACATAGGTGATGACAGAACCCATTACATGATTATCATTTCACAAAGGAATGAATTATTAATTTAGTGGGTGCTGATTCGAACATTGATTCGTGTCTTGTTAGGTGCCTCCTATTGATAGGACAAAAGATTAAACAGTGCTTTGAAAGAAAACCAAGGTGCGGATATTTGGTATATTGAACTAAAATTATGTGGAGAATCGATGTTGCATAATCATTTTCAAAGGTTAGTGATTTCCATTCAGGTTAACCATGTCTCAAGTGGGATCTATGCTGTAGACAAATCATTCAAAAAAATGGCACTATTGTCATTACCAAAAAAAAGAAAAAAAAGAAAATGCTTAATACATATTAATCTTACATATTACCAATGGAAACATGGAGTTTTAACACTCTTAATCTTGCATTTTAAAGTAGGGTTTTAACACATTCAAAATTTTCAAAAAGGCACAGGTTGCTTTGATTGGATCCTATCCAAGTAGTTGTATTTTCAGGTGTTCAAATGTGTAATAATTCATCCAACTTATGAATATGACTTGCATTATGTACAAGTGTAATTTTGCACCACTTGCACCTTTACTCTAATTGGGGCTGCTTCTGCTCAGAATTCCAACGATTGGAAACAAAGAAATTGGAACAATGATGTGCATAATGACTTCATTGCTTTGCTATCTTTTATGGATTCAGTGATAGTGAATTGACAAGTTTTAGTGGGAATTCTTTTATTAGCTCCATTTCCAAGTTGACAATTTTGATTTAGGACAGAGTTAACCATATAAGCCAATAATGAAATAAGAGGAAAGTAAGTTTCCTAGGAGGAATGAGAAATACAATCATGTTACAATGAGTAGTGGGTGTTATACAGCCAACAAGGCCAAAAAAAGAAAAGAAAAAAAAGTAGTGGGTGTAGAGTAAGGTTGGTGACTAATTTGAATTTGCTATGAACTGTCCCAGCTACCCACTTTCTTTAGAAAGTTAATGCAGCTTTCGGCCTCGGAGCCGGAAACTTCGCTCATAAAGGGTAAGGTTAAATAGTTCTAAATATTTTGATTTCTAAAAATATATATCAGCATAAAGTACTCTTAAATTATTAAAATTGTACTACTATTAAAATTATTTGAAAAACTTATACTTTTCAACCTTACTTAAACTACGTATTATGATCCTTGTTAAGTTTTCTATATGATAAATTACATCAACTCCATGGCTCGAATCTTTTTCCTCTTCTCTAGATTCCCAAACACTTTGTGTATGGGAATGTTCCAATTAATCTACAAAGCTCTTGATAATTAAACTACGTTGACACTTCTAATATAAGGGTTATGACAAAATTAAACTTTTTATACCGTATTTTTAAAAAGGGTCATGCTAATGAGTTCCCTTAGGTATTGGTTAACAATCCAATTAAAGAAAGTTTTCATGAAAAAAAAAAAAAAGTAATCAATATTTTGACAGTTTTTTTCATTTTTCATAAAAATGATGTCAAATTTTTTTTAAAATAGATTGTTAACCAATGCCCTAAGGACACATTCTGTTTTATACATTTTTTGCCGGCTGAACTTAGTTAACAATATAACATACAAAAATATTCATTTCCAAAGAAAATTTTATTAAAAATAATTTTCACATTACTTATATATTTCCAATAATCAGACACCCTACCACTTTTTAAGTCATATAGAAAATTTTTTTATTTGGAAATATATTAAATTTATAAATTATTACACCTACTAAGAAATATCTATTACAACCCTTTCAAAGAGGAATAATTATTTTTTATTTTAAAAAATAACTATTCATAAGAAATGATTATTCATTGTAATAAAAATATAACTAAACTAGTGAATAGCTAAATCATAGGAATAACTAATATATAACAGTATTTATTACAGTCTATCAAACATGTCCTTAATGTTTAATGTTTATGCGAAGCTTAGCACAAATTTGGGATTCTAGATTTTTTATTTTCTATTTTTTATTAAGAAACATGCCGGTCTAGATTAAACCTAGAAATGATCTATATCTAATCCGTGATTGCTTTTTGTAATCATCCATTAAGTTTTCCATATAACGATGAGCAAATTGATTTATACTTTAGTGTCATTCGTGCCGAGAAAATGGGGAACAAGAACAGAACTTTGAAATCTCACACCATTTGCTTACATCTCACCCACTCGAATGTAGATTTTAAGGTTTTATTATAAATTGTAGGGTAAAATACTATTTTAGTTCTTAAATTTTAATAAAATTTTGTTCTTTGTCCCTAAACTTTTTAATTTTTTTTTTCCTAAACTTTGTAAAGAGTTTTTTCAATAGTTTAGAGACAAAAATTGGGATAAAAAAATAATTTTTTAATAGTTTAGGGATAAAAAATAAACTTTTAGTAAAATTTAAGGACATAAATAAAATATTTTCAATAGTTTAGAGATGAAAGATGAACTTTTTAATAATTTAGGGGCGAAAAAAAAAACTTCTTAAAATTTAGGGATAAAAAATAAATTTTTAATAAAGTTTATGGACCAAATAGAATTTTAAAATTTACATTTTATAATAACTTCTATTACATTTTAAAATTAAAATTTAAAATAAAACCTTGATAAGCCTAACTCCAACTATTTGGAAAGAGATGTGCAAAAAATGGAATAATCACAAGTGGAAGGTGATTATAAAATGAACTTTATTAATAGTTTTTTTAATATATTTTTTCTAAAATCTTTCTTAGAAGCAAATGTTTAATAATTAACTCATTTAGTGTATTTTTTTCATGTAACTAGGAAACAAGTGATAGAAACAAAAGAAATCGCAAAGAAAATCAAGCTATCATTGCGACTACAAGCTTTGTACCAATGGCTAAGCGCTAAAAAGAATTGGTATGATAAAATTGCCATGTTAAATTTCTATAACATTAGTTCGTATATTGAATTGATTTATCTTATGATTTTCCTTTTAAAATGGTCATAGGAGGAGAAGAATGGATGTGAACCAAGTCCAATCGAATGTTTCAGGTCAATGCATATGAAAAAGGATGGTGTTACTTTTGCCAGTGAAAAAGCACAAAAATTATATGTATGTTATTATTATTACTGTTATTATTTTTAAATGTCTTATTGAATTTAAAGTTTGTATATATCTAATAACAGAATAAATGTTGTTTTAGGAAAAAATGGATGCAAGGAAATCAGAGGTTGCATCTCAGGGTGAGATTGTTAATGATAGTCAAATATTCTTTGAAGTGACTGGACCTCCTACTCGTGGTCGTGTGCTTGGCGTGGGTGCCGGTGTCAAGCCTACAGATGTGTATGGCCCAAGTTCATCTACCCAGTATAGTAAGTGATGTCAAACGGATCACTTAAAAGAAAAGGAGGATTTTGAGCTTTGTTTTAAAGAAGCAGAGGATAAAAGTTTTGCTGAGAAAATGGAATTTCAGGGGAAAATCAATAATTGAAAGAGGAAATGCCTCATATGATAGCAAATGCTTTGAAAAAGATGGGTTTTAATTCAATGCAAGAACCTACTACACAGGTATATTTATATATTTTTTAGTATAATCAACATTAATATTTTTTGCTATTTTCTTGAGGTTGTTGAAATAAGTTGTAAAGTTGCTCATTATAGATTTCAATTATTTGGATCGCTAAATTTAGATTAAAAAAATGTTATTTAAATTAGTATATCTTTACCTATCCATGCAAAGTACATGATTTGTAGTGTTTGTTATGAAAATGTTATTAATTTGATTATTGGTGGCAAATTTATTCTTTGAAGTTCTCATGCACAAGAGAACTACAAGGTTCTTGTTATTAAGGATCCTATATTCTTTGATGTTGATAATACCATTGTTATTCATTGTGGGGATTGTTGTTGATGTTGTTAAATTAATACGTTTCAATATCTTTATTATGTATTGTAAATATAATTTGCATAGTAATAATCTTTCTGTATACTTATTTAGTTTAATCAAAATATTACAACCAATGCTGCTGAAGGAAATCAAAATGTGGATGAAAACACAGAAGATGACTCTGAGGAGGAAGATGACTCTGATGGCTCTCAGAAGGAGAATACTGACTCAGATGATGATTGATCTTCCAATATTTATGTTTTCAAGTTTGGTGAAGGATATTATAGCTTTCATGTAGACGTTTTAATTAATATTTTTTATTCTATTTTATAGATGTTTTAATATATTTTTTTATTGCATTATGCACTTTCTAGATTTGGACAATTATGGATTTTGTGCTTGTTATTTGAATTGAAAAACTTTTGGAAGATTTATATTTCCTCGCAGTTAAAATATTAGAAATGATCTCTCTTTTATTATTGACAGAGTTATTTTGTTGCAAATAATGTATTATTGACGTGGTGAATAGGTTTCAATAACGATCAAAGTTCATTTAAAAAGGTAAATGGTCACACTAATAATGTATTGTTGACGAAAAACCAATTATTTTACGATGGGTTTTAGTTGTTGAAAAACTACATTAACAACGACTATAGTTCATCAGAAAAGTTATTTTCGACGACAAACCAAGTACTTATGACAGCTTTTATTCGTCAAAACAAGGGCATTAACAATGGCCTTAGTTTGTTGTATAAAGTATTTGGTCGTTTGACGTATGAAGTTACATTGTCAACGACAAACCAAGTAATTACGACGAATTTTATTCATAAAAAAAGGTATTAACAACGGCTTTAGTTCATCGTAGAAAGTATTTGGTCATACGACTTCCTCATATAAAGTTGTATTGTCGATGACAAATGAAATTACTACGACAGCATTTTGTCGTCGAAACTATGCATTAATGATGGCCGAAGGTTGTCACAAAAGTTATTTGGTCTTCCAACTTCCTCGTATGAAGTTGAATCGACGACAGCAATTATCAAGTACTTACAATGGAGTTGTGCTGTCGAAAATGAGTATTAGCAATGGTCTCGTCGGTAATATAGTATTACTGACAAGGCTTTTTCCAACGACCGTCGACAGCCTTTTATCGTCGGCAATACTAATCTGCGACGGCTTTTTGTGTTTTTGTGACGAACTCTAGCCATCGCTAATAGCAATCTTTTTTGTAGTGTCTTCTAGGAGTACTACTCTAGCAAAACAATTTTCTATAACATTTTTACAAACTGTTGTAGTAGTAAACTTTTATTGGTTTGCAGTTGGCCCATTACTTACATCGCATTTTTACCTACTAATAACCACTCACCACATTAATAATTTGTAAAAAAAAGTTTGTAATTCTAGCATTTTCCACCTTTTAAAGGCTAGATCTAAAATCTAAAGCAAGATAAGCAAGCCCCAAAAAATTATTTAACAACAAAAATTACCAATAGTAAAGATAAAAACAATTAAACTCAATTATCCAATTTTACCTAAAACAAACAACCTGACCCTTTAAAATTTTTTAAACAAAATAATTTTGTCCATACATGGATGCACACATAAAAAACACCCAAAAAAAAAAAAAAAAACCTCATTAGCTGTTAAGTAACTGAGCCGGAAGCTAGAGCCACCACACGCAACTAATAGCAAAACTGCACCCCCTAACTTCAAGTTTTGACTCCGTCCCTGCATATCAATGCCAGATAAAGAAGTGGGCGTGTGTGAAATGACCAGCTTGTGTTTATCTATCATACATTAATAGAGATAGCACCAGATAAAGATGATGTTGTTTGGACAAGTTTGGTGGGATGGTGGAATTATCCCTGACAACACAACAAAACAATTTAGCCACTTAATATAGGTGCTAACTAGAAATGGAAGGGGAAAAAACTTAGGTACAGTACCTTAGGTGCTGTTCCTTAGGTTCTCCTTTTAGGATTTAGCATGTTGCTATTTAACTAAAAAATACACTTTCATTCTATGAGAAAAAACTCACATGGCAGAATATTAAGAGGAGAATCAAAGAAAAAACACCTAAGTTTACCCAATGGAAGGTATAGGAATTAGAACTATTATATATGTGTGTTTTTTGTGATGCTTAAATATACTCTGGTTGGATTTCCAATCACATTTTGTGTCATTTGGTATCTTTCGAAATTTAATCGATATGATTCGAAATTTCAAAATTCCTCTTGAAATATTCGAAGGAAAGAGAAGGCTATGGGATGAGGGAATCATAGTGTAATTAATTACAATTGAAAAGAATCAATTTAAAGAACTAATTAGTTCATATTAAAATCATGTGGAATACCACCACTAGAGTAGAATTTATATCTTGTAAAAAAAAAAAAAAAAAAAATCATGCGGAATTAATGATTTTAACATCTATGATATTAAATTTTTTTTTTGAGAAGAATATTAATATTAATTAAAGCCTTGCACAAAGGTACATATGTTTTTCTTTCACTAGTGGTAGGTTTATGTCCGGCTGCAAGAGATTCGCATCCTTTTTATTCTCCTCTACGCCCTCATTTTTTTTTTTTTCATCTTTTATTTATTATAACATTAGGCAATGGCCAACTAGATTATGTGCCAAACAATGACCTACAAGTAATGCAAAATGAAAATGCTAGTGAAGTAAAGTGTTCGTTTGGGAATATTTTATATTTCATTTTAAACTCTGGATATTTTTTTTTATTATAAGAAAAATAAAAAGAATATGTGGCAAGTTGTGATTAATAGATTATAAAGTGAGACAAATAGATTAATTATATTGCAATTGCTCTCTTTGCTAGATAGTGAGAGTTTGTGAAGCAAGATTCTTCAACTCCTCACTAGAAACTTCCATCTTCAAGAGATAGAAAACACAACCAAACATAGCAACAACTAGACAGACTAGGGAGTGAGGGTGTAGGTTGTGATGGGAAGGTGAAGAAGAACAAATAAAGAAACCAAACCCAACTCAAGAGCGGGGCTAGTTCTTATATATATATACACTCCATTTATGTGAATGGTCAATTTAAATCTAATTTTTTTTTGGAGAGTTTCAATCTATGGCGTTTGTTCCTGATGATAGTTTTTTATCATCAGATTAAGACGTACACTAATTAGTTTTTGGTGTAAACAGGGATTGAACTCCAAATATCTTATTCAATCATTAGAGACTTTACTAGTTGAATTAACTGGAATTCACAATTAGTTAAAAGTTAAAACCCCATTTGAGGCCAAAAGGAATTTATCCTTATAGACTTAAAGTGAAAGGGAAAGGTCTATTTGGTGCGCTTGCAAGCTGCGGCAATTGGCGCATCTGGATGTAACAATTATAGTGTATACTTCAATAAACAAAAGTTCTAAGTTCGTTTGGGAAAAATTCATTTCTCAGTGTATATAAGCTAAATATTTATCAAAATGAAGCAGGTTCTAGCTTGTAGTATAAAATGCCCTTATTATATGACTAAAACACTAATGCATTTCCTTTTAGTGTAGACACTAGAACAAATTTGATTTCAAATAAAGCAAAATTGCACTTTACTATGAGAATAATGAATCCAATAAATTGTTGTTGTTGTTTATTTATTTATTTTATTTTTCGTATTAGTAGAATTTAATGTAGAATTCGATTTCTATTAAAGAAAGTGGCACCCAACTATCCTCAAAGAATACTTTTTTTGATGAAAGGTTAGAATAAAAAACAATACTTAGATCAGTTGAGATTCGACGCCTACACCCTCACTCATTAAAACTCAACTAGCCCCTCAAAAAATTGAACATTTATAAATGATAACTACGGAAATCAAATTAAAGTCAAGCACCACCAATTTAGTGGGATCTGCATCATGCATCAACATTTCTTCTACGTTAAAAAAAAAAGAAAAGAAAAAAGAGAGAGACTAATTGAATTATTCGTGGGGACAAATATGTACCACATCAACAACAATTTTAAAAAGTGATTCTCATTTTCTTTTCATTAAAGCTTTGCTAAATATAAGCTTACATGAAAGATAGCATAATAGTTATAGTAACTCACATTGAAAGGAAAAAAAAAAAAAAAAAAAAGTCAAAAGAAATTAAAAATATTGAGATCAAAAGTACAAAAAGCCCCCTCTTTCCCTCACTTCTATTAGTCCACGTCCACCATACAACAATGCAAAGATATTATTTCTGTATTTCTCATTCTAAGCTGCTTTAAGCTTTTGGTATTTCCACAGCAATCATGGGAGGTTGTGGAATGGGAGCACTGATGGCTAATACGGGCACAGATTCTCTGTTAGTTTCATTCTTTATTTCATTTGCTTCAATGTCTTCCATCACTGTTGCCATCCTACCCTTATTATGATCTCCACCTTCCTTTACTGCTTCAGGTTCTTCAATGGCTTCCTTCTCTTTGTACTCCTTGTACTTGCCCCACAGAACCGAGTAAAGTCCCATTACAATCAATACAGCGCCAAGAATACTGGAATCACACGTAGATATATTTATCAGTTTGTGCCTTAGTGGTAAAACTAATATAAACATTTTTTGTTTTGGTGGGGGAGGGTGGTATAGTCCACTGCAATTATTCTCTCTACTAAGTTTTGTCTTTGTGTGTGGTGACTGTGATATATCCATGAAAACAAATGAAAGTGGAACTTTGTTTCTTTGGACAAAAACGAATTTTGTTTTACAAAAAAAAAGAAGAAGAGATTTTTGAAATGTTATTTTAATTAATTGTGGGAAATTGTACATAAATATATAGTTTTATTGAGATAAATATGAGTAAAGAAAACCTACCCTCCGACATAAATCTTTTCAGCAAGGATAAAAGAGCCCATGATAGCAACAATGATCATCATCAGAGGGCTAAAGGCAGTAACAAAGACAGGTCCTCTTTTCTGCATGACCAATCCTTGGACATAGTATGCAATGCTTGATGACACTATCCCCTGTTCATGAAAATTACATATGTAATTAATCACTAAAGCCTAATAAGGTAGAGATAAAGTGAGAGAACTAGAGAGAGAGACTTACAGCGTAGGCAGCAGCTAGAAGATTCATGTCCCAGCCAATGGTCCAAACTGAGGGCCTGTGCTCCATAACAAAAGTGACAACTATAGACTGTAGTGTGCCTATGAAGCACACAAGTGTTGTGAGTGAGAGATGAGCAGCGTATTTCCTCATTGTCACTGCCTGTAAAGCAAATCAAAGAAATTTCAATTTATTTATCATACAAATGACAAATTTAGATATGCAACTTTTTTGTTGCAGTTTTTGCCACAACTGTATGTAATATGATCGACTATGATTGGTGGATAAAAAATTGTGAGTATATTTAAAAATGATTGTCTAGACTTCAGTCTACACTTCAACAAGTTGTGGCAAATTGCATATTTGTATAAAAATTGTATTCAAAATTCACAAAATTTCTATGATGATTCTTTGACTTTTGTTTTAAAACTGTCTACAAAATCAACCCTCTTGAAACCCTTTTTTTTTTGGGTTGAGAATCAACACCTCTTGAGAGACAAACATCATGTCTTTTACCTGAAGGATGAAGAAAGAAGCCCAGGCAAGGGTAGCAATGATGAGAAGAATGGAACCCGTAACCCAATCCTTGTCACTGATTCCAGCGGCCTGTGCAGGGGAATTGGATTGAGAGTGATGCATATGCTCAGACCACACAAGATTAATGACACTTCCTTTGTAAAGTGTCATCAACATGGCTCCAGCCACTGTCACTACTGTTCCCACCACCTTTGCTTGGCATCTAATTTTCTTCATGTCCAACTTCTCCATCCTATTCATCCCAATAAGCACAAGTTCATGTTAATCCAACCAATATAGCAAGAGGTGATAAAAAGAGAGAGATAATGATAGTAGTATATACCTGCAAAGGACTGCCATTACGAATGTCATTGCTGGGAGCATATTGCTCATAGCACAAGAGAAGGTAGGTGACGTGAATTTCAGCCCGGCGTAGTAGAAGTTCTGATCAATCACTGGCCTGTGAAAGCAGAGTAGATAAAACAGAGGAAGAAACTATGTCAGAATAACTTTCTTTAAGACTTTTTTGTTTAAAACGTGAATGATATATTGATGAGCAACCACTAACCCAAGAAGCCCGAGCACAAAAAGTTGCATGAAAATAGGAAATGTAATCTTTGGCCTCACTTTCCTGTAATCAAGCAAATAAACATGTATTAATACCATGCCACGATGATCAACTATGAATGACAATCTTTTCTCTCAGAAGTGAATTATATATTTACCTTTCGAGAACAAGAGCAAAGGGAGCGATGGCAGCAGTGGCAAAGGCATGCCTGTAGACAACAAGCACGTAATGGCTCATTCCTCGGTTGAGTGAAACCTTAGTGATGATGTTCATGCCAGCATAGCCAAATTGCAGAGAAATCATGGCTATGTAAGGCTTACACCTCTGAAAGAAACTTCCAAAGCATCCTTGTCCCTCCATTTCTTTTCTAATTTATTATTATTTTTTTTTTTTCAGAGGAAGAGACCTTAAGGATTCTAAATGGTAAATAGAGGAAAAAACTCGGAAGAGTAGGAAGTGAAAGAGGAAAATAGAGGAAGAACACTTCAACTTGTGTCTCCTAAGTAACAATTGGTGACAAACCCACTATTTATAGGCCAGCATGAGAGAGAAAGAGAGACAATAGGTGGGGTCCTCCGCCTCCATCCAAAACATTGTTTTAGTCTTGGAGGGTTTGAAAGCTTGAAGCCCCAAACAATGACACAAATTGTTAGGACATATGTGAATCATATTAGAACCTATGTCAATAGAGAATTAGTTAATCCTTTGATAAAACGCATTTTGCTTGTAATTGGGTAGATCTAGGATGTGTTTAATAATTCAAGAAATAAGGTTTCAAGTTTAAATATTAAAGCCATGCAAGTTTGTCCAAGAATCAAGTAAAGAAGTGTTAGATTTTAAAGTTCGACAGCTAGCTCGACAGCTAGTATCTATCGAGATTTAAAAAGCTGTTGCTCGACAGCTGCTCGACAGATAGGGTATCTATCGAGGTTTATGAAAATCAGTTTTTCAGATCTGATTTCACTCAAATCCATGAATAGATGTTTAAGTTTTCTTTTCTCACAACCCTAAACATATATAAGGATTGTTTTAAGGGCTATCACAGATAATGCAACTCAATGCAAAAGTTTTTCACAAGCATATTGTAAATTGAAGACATATGCCCTAGTTCATTTTTCTATTCAAGAAGCTGCTGTGTTTGTACATTGTAGGGTTTTGTAACTAAGGATTTTCATGATCTTCATCATGTGATGAATTAAAGAACTTTGTAGCTAACATCTTTTTCAAGTTGGTGAGTAAGCAGCGTATTGGGATCCGCGCATTGAATTGGTTAGTCATGTACTGGGAGTTGTGCATTAAAAGGAGAGATTGTCACTATAGAACAAGTCCAATTAGGTACTGGGGTAAGGGTTCAATTGTAGGTTGGTATAAGGTACTAGGATTCCTTTACTTGTAATCGCTTTTTGTGATAATAGTGAATTCTCAGGAGTAGTGACCTTAAAATCATCTAATGGGGTTTCGCCTCGGTGGTTTTCCCCATTCATAAACAAATCACTTGTCAAATTTATTTTTGACTACATTTAACTTAGTTGGTGATTTGTTTGTGCTACCACGTGTATTGCATACTAATTGAATTAATTAATTAACTTGGCTAATTAATTTGATTAAGTTACCAAAGGGGTCAATACATTCTTGGTCTATCAAGTGGTATTAGAGTGTATCAGCGTGGACACATTCTGATTAGGTTTTAATTTTTGCTGTGTGATCCATTGACCCATGTTTGTCATGGATAGAGGACAGTCTCTCATTATACCTCGTTTATTTAATGGTACTAACTATGCATACTGGAAAGTGTGCATGAGAGCTTTCTTGCAGTCATTAGATGAAAAAGTATGGTAAGCTGTGGAGATAGGATGGACCAAGTCGAAGGAAGTGTCGGCCGATTGAGATGATGCTAAGATCAAGCGGCAAACTTCAACAGTAGGGCATTGAATGCGTTATTCAGTGTGGTCACTAATGAGGAGTTCAAGAAGATATCTTCTACTGAAACTACAAAGGAAGCATGGACCATCCTCCAGAAAACTTATGAAGGAACCAAGGTTGTCAGGGATTCAAAGATTTAGAGGCTTACCTCAAGTTTTGAAGAGATTAAGATGGAGGAGGATGAGTTATTTGATGAGTTCTATGCCAAGCTCAAAGACATAGTAAACTCAACATTTAATCTTGGGGAAACCATTCCCGAACCCAAGATTGTTAGAAAGGTGCTCAGATCTCTACTCGAGAGATTTCATACCTTGATCACCGCGATTGAGGAATCAAAGGATACTAACAGAATTCCTTTGATAGAGCTGGTTGGCAATCTGCAGACCTATGAGTTAGGTTTAACAAGGATAAGGAAATCTAGCAAAGGAAAGAGCATGGCACTGAAGGCCAAGAGCAGTGACACAGATGAGTCTTTAGACGATGAAGATTCTAAGATGAAATCCTATATCATGTGGCAGTTTAAAAAGTTTATGAAGAATGCCATTGTTAAAGGATTTGATAAAGACTGCAAGCAGTCTAGTTCGTCTCAGTTCAAGAACTAAGAAAAAGGAAAGAAGGATGCTAGGGATGGTGGTCAGTACACTGTTCCTTCAGGACCAAAGTGCTTTGGGTGTCAAGGTTTCGATCACATGAAACAAGAGTGCCCTACGTATCTTAAGATCATTGGGAAAAGCAAGGCATTTGCTGCTACCTTGAGCAACACCAAGCCTTAGGATGACTCCGATAATGAGGATGATGGAATCCTAAATGCCTTTACTGCCACTGTAAATCCTATTGAAGGGATTGTTGAAGATGTGGATGAAGAAGAGGATTTGGTGGAGTCTAAATTTGAGAAGATAGATGAACAAGATGACATCCACACAGACTATGCAAAATTATACAAGGTCTCAAAAAAACATTAGAAGTTGTATAGGTTGGCCACTAAGAAGCTCAGTGAACTGGAGCTTGAACGAGAAGAAATCTCCACGAAGTTTGATGAAACTAATTAGATCATTATAGCACTGAGATTTGAGAATAATTTCTTGGCTAAGAAGAACAAGAAGCTTGAGGTAGAATTGTTCCAAGTCAAAACTCAGTTGGAAAGGACTTCAAGTGCAAAGCTTAATGAGATGCTTAGTCTTTAGAAATCAGCTTTTGATCGAACCAGTTTAGGGTATGATTTCTCTTCTCCTAATATTGCTTCTGCTAGTACTATTGTTTTTGTTTCTCCTACTGATAATGTTGAATCTGAGAACAATGATGTGAAAAATGTGTTAGCTAGTGAGAATATAGACAAGGGTAAATCTATCTTAGGAGCACTCCCTAAGCTTGATAAGAAAAAGATTAAGAACTCTAGGGCTAAGAAGAGAAACACTCAAAAGCCTAAATAGAGGAAGCAGCATCCCTGTCATCACTGTGGAGCAGCTGGACATACTCAACCTAATTGCCAGAAATAATTAGCCACTCAACAGAGTAACAATATGATCTCATCGGGAAACTAAAATTAGTTTCCATCTTCCTTTGCTCCTCTTGGAGATCTTCTCAAAGCCCTCATGTTTCTTTCGAATTTGAACAGTTTCAATTTTTCCCTCTTACCGCCAGATCAAGGGTTTGCTAAACGGAAAGGTTCTTCCAAGGTGTGGAAAGAAAAAGGTTCCAAGTGATTTAGTAACTTTTTCTCTCTCTACCCTTCTTGTTTTTGTTTTTGCATTACTTGTGTGTTTTGATTTCATGTTTTGAGTCAGTCTAGTTTTATGCTTTGCTTTATTTAACATGTTTTTGTTTGTTTATTTTTCAGTTTTGCTTTATTTTGTTTTTCATAAAAAAAAAAAAAAAAATTGAAAAATCAGAAAAATACAAAAACAATGTATGTTTGTGTACATTGATACTTGTGTACCTTGGATGGCCATTAAAACAAAGTTTTCTAAACTTTGTATCTTTTGTAGCTTAATTGAGCTTAATTGAGCATCTCTATGCACAACTAAGCAAATGAGCTTTGTGGCTCGTGTTTGTGATGAGTAAGATTAAGTAATTTCTTGTACTTAACACTCGTATCACTTTTTTTGATCGGAAGGACTAGAAAATCCTAAGAGAAAGGCATAAATAACCATCTCACCACTGTTGTCCACCAATCATGAAATGACATCTGTATGCTTCGGCATAGCAAAAGTTCAATGTCAAAAGCTTAACACCATTGGGTATTTTTTCTCTCTCTTATATGCCTATGCATGGCTTGCTTAAAAGAAAAATATGCAAAGAAAAATAAAACCAAAAAGAATAAAATGCTTTATAAATGATTGCAAAAATGTCTTCAAGGAGATGTGAGAGTTATAAGATGTACCTCGAAGGTAATAATCCCCATCAAACAGTTATGATTATGTGTGAGTTAAAAGTGATTTTCTCATATCTCAAATCGTCATAACATGTAGACACTTATGCAATCTTACAATGTTTTTCACACACAATACGCAATATTCTTTGCTACTCTTTATACATGTGCAGGTACAATGTGATTTGACCATCACAAGGAATACATGTGTTAATGTATGTTTACTAAACTGTCTTAACTTGTTTTTGAAATATAAAATTGGTTAGACTTGTTTAGTGTGTGTGTGTGTGCGTGTGTTTTGGATCTAAATGCTTGACATTTTTCTTGTTGAGAGATGTTTTTTGTGAGCTTAAAATGTTGATTGGATCTTTGGTTGAGTAGCATGTTTGATTGCATTCATGTTTGTGTTTTTCTCTTCTTTGAAAAATTGTTTTTAAGCAATCTCGACAGCTAGGCTATCTATCGAGCCTTTTGAGCTTCCTTTCTTGATAATTGTTATTGCAATCACAATTTATCGAGATTCTTGAGATTCAATCTCGATAACTACTCGATCCATCGTGGAAGTTTCTAGATGCTTGATAGATACTTGATAGCTTCTCGATCCATCGATCCCTTTTTGCTGTGAACACCTCTCGACAGATCCTCGATAGCTATTTCTTACGGTTTAAATCTCGCTACCTCTTGATCCATCGAGCTTTACGAGTTTTTATAAAAAGGGTCAGCACGAATTTTTCTCATTTCTCCCCGATCACTCTTGACAGAATAGTGTTGCTCCCTCTCCTAAACACCTCAATCTTAACTTCTTCATCTTCCCCACTTTTTCTTCGGTCTTTTTCTTGCAATAATGTGTGCTGGCAGGTTTAGATTGGGCTGAGCCCATGATGTTTTTAAGTTTGCATGTCATATGTTCATGCATTTTTCATGCATATGTACCTTCATTTATCTTTATTTTGATATTGATCTGTGTTGGTGCTTTTTTGGGTGTTTCTTTCTCTCTCTCTTTCTTTCGGTTAGTTGCTTTATGGCACCTAAACGAAAATCCACTCCATCCCATAACCCTTTTCGTTATAGGGCATCTTCTTCTTCTGACACCACTCCTTCTCACGTATAGTTTTGTGATGATAAAACACGAAAGGACTTTTCGAAGAACTTCTAACGACGAGGCATTCATTCGGAACGCCAAGTCGTTCTATCGGATTTTTCCAATACTGACCTTCCCATTGTCATCTACAGTTAGGGTTGGGAGTTACTGTGTGGCATCCTGGTCACTTGTCCCTACAGAAGTTTTACTCTAACATGCACAGATTCGATACTTTAGTACCTCATTTTGTCACTCGCGTTCGAGCTACGCGCATTGTAGTTACTTCGGATTTTATATCCGAGGTACTACACATACTGAGGGTAGCGCATCTTGACTACCCTAGTTGTGATCGTCTGAACTATGTCTAAAGACGAACTCTCATCTCTATTTTATGAGACACCTTCATCTTAGGGTGACCATCAAAACACCCCTTGCTCGGGCTTTGCAAAAGGTCCAAGATTCCTTAACATGGTGATGACATTCATTCTCCATCCATTGTCTCACTATAACTCTATCACAAAGCCTCGTGCTTGATTTTTGTTATCCCTCTTAGAGGACATTCCTTTTAACTTCCCTTCTCACTTCATTCTATCCTTTATAGATGTCTATGGTGATACAATGATCAGTGATAAGCTCATTTTTCCTTCGACTATCACGCGGATCCTTCGCCATTTTTCTATCTCCTATCTAGAGTCTACACACTTTTCTATTATGTGTGCCATAGATGCAACTACCGTTTGACGGAGCAAGGCCCAGCTTCGATTGAGGTGGCCACGGACCGAGATGACGACTCCTCTTGCTTCTTCCACTCCTTCCACCTCCACTCCTTTGTCTTTTGCGGGTGGAGTGACTCTCAAGGCCATCATGGCACAGCTTGTGTGCATGGATGCTTGCCTTGACACACTCAGTGATGAGTTGTGTTAGGTGAATACCTGTGTTGGTCGTATTGCACAACGACAGGCTTCCATGGGTGGTTTCATTGCTTATACTTCTCCATCTCCACTAGCTTTAGAGGATGAGAATAATGAAGAGGATGAGAATGATGATGCTGATGAGGACGATGTTGCTAGCTTGCCCAGTGATGATGAGATGTCTACTTGATTTACTTACACTTTGTCATTCGTGACCAAAAAAAGGGAGTAGTTTTGATATGAGAGTAGTCATATACATAGGGAGAGAGTTAGTATAAGAGATTTTTGTGATAGGGGGAGTGTTTATACTTTGAGGGATGTGGTGAGGTTTTTATATATTTTCTTTTCTTTCTTTTACATTTACCTCATGTATATCGGTCTTGTGACCATTTGACATACATTGTATTTATCTTTGGATTTATATATGTTGATGTATGTTATTCACCTATCTTTACATGTGCTGTTTCTTTTCTTTCTTTATGCACATGCTTCTTATAATTATATGCAATTTTTTATTTCTGTTTCACACTAAGATGCCGTAATGAGTTTTGTTTGAAATGTTTCAGAAATACAGGTTGTCAAAGTCTTCTTGCCATAAACTTTCTTCTTGCAAAGTTTTTCAAGAGTTTATATTAGGATAGATTTTATTGTATTCAACAAGTGAGTATAAGTTGAGTGATTTATGACTTCTCTCATATGTTCATTTGTTTGTTGTGGTTTTGTCATAAATTGCTTAAAGGGGAGATTGTTAGGACATATGTGAATCATATTAGAATATATGTCAATATAGAATTGACTAATCCTTTAACAAAACGTACTTTGCTTGTAATTGGGTATCCGCACACTTGATGCGAATGACCTGTCGAAAAGGTGCTGCATTATTTCGAACATGGTCTGCAACGGCCAACGATCAGTTGCAGATTTAAGATCAAAAGAAAAGCAGTGCCTTTCGTCCACTAGATTATCCAAAGGTCGTTCTTGGTTAAAAGTCCCGTCGGTCGATATTCGTGAGAGCACGTTTTGGTGGCCTTCTCGCCTGGTGGAATCATACCACTACCGTTTCCTACAGTTCAAGAATCAAGTGAAGAAGTGTTGGATTTTAAATCTCGACAGCTAGTATCTAATTGAGGTTTAAAAAGCTATTTCAACCCGATGCTTGATAGTTGCTCAACAGATAGGGTATCTGTCAAGATTTATGAAAATTAGTTTTTCAGATCTGATTTCACTCCAATCTGTGAATAGATATTTGGGCTTTCTTTTCTTACAACCCTAAACATATATAAGGATTGTTTTAAGGGCTGTCATAGATGATGCAACTTAATGCAAAAGTTTTTCACAAGCATATTGTGAACCGGAGACATATGTCTTAGTTCATCTTTCTATTCAAGAAGCTGCTGTGTTTGTACACTGTAGGGTTTTGTAACCAAGGAGTTTTGTGATCTTCATCGTGTGATGAATTGAAGAACTTTGCAGCTAACATCTTTTCCAAGTTGGTGAGTAAGCCGCATACTGGGATTCGCACATCGAATTAGTTAGTCATGTACTGGGAGCCATGCATTAAAAGGAGAGATTGTCACTACAAAATAAGTCCAATTGAGTATTGGGGTAAGAGTTCAATTGTAGGTTCGTATAAGGTACTGGAATTCCATTACTTGTAACCGCTTGTTGTGATAATAGTGAATTCTCGGAAGTGGTGACCTAAAATCACCCGGTGGGGTTTTGCCTCGGTGGTTTTCCCCATTCGTAAACAAATCACTTATGTCAAATTTATTTTCCATTGCATTTAACTTGGTGATTTGTTTGTGCTACCATGTGTATTGCATGCTAATTGAATTAATTAATTAACTTGGCTAATTAATTTGATTAAGTTACCAAAGGAGTCAATACATTCTTGGCCTATCACAAATGCAATAAATTTGATAACATTTTCAATTTAAGCATTAATTTCTCACACTAGTTAGTACAGATTGTCCATACATATTACCCATTCCACCTTTTGAATGTAAACATCAATAAAAAAAAAAGCGTACATTGCACGTGAATTACGGACATTGTTTGCAAGAAATGTACAAAAACGATTGTGAAATATTATTTTCGATTTTCATAACTTCTTAAGATAGCAAATTATGATTAATATTACATTGTTTTTAGGATTAGAACTTACTTCACTTTTATTGTACACTAATTACAAATTGTCATCTCATCACAGATCCAAAAATATTGTCTTTAAAATTATTGTTCAAGCGTGTGAGTCAGAGACTTTCACACACTACTATTGCACTATAAGTAGGATCAAATTGAATATTCTAATGAGCTACGTATTCATTCATGTAGTTGTGAATTCAATTGTTATGGATTCCGCGTGGGTTGGCTTTATTGTAGGGTGGGTTCCATTGGTTTCAACTTAGTGGTAAGCGATTTGAGAGCTGTGCCTGTGGTGCTTGCTGATGCCAATGAGGGGCTAATGTGGTGCTGGTGGTAGCCCAGAACACGTAGTGGGACCCCCACTCGGCCTCGCATTGATGCAAATCTCATCCATCAGAACAGTATTGAATATATAACCTTATTTGAATGACACAATATAAGCGGGATCCAGTTAATTTAATTGGCGAAATTTTTTATCATCGAATAAGAGATTTAGAGTTTCGATTCTATTTGCAAAAAAAACTAATTAATGTCATGACTTAATGAGCAAGAAAAATCATCACGAAACAGATGTTATAGATTAAAACTATGTAGTATTTATATTTTACAAAAAAATAATCAATGAAAACAAGAATGGCACCATATATGGATGGTATAGACTTACTCTAACGTCCACATGATTTTTGTTGTTGTTGTTCTATTAAAATTAATTGGAATTTGTGACAGTTCACTTTTGGTATGTTCAATTTATTATAAATGTTTATGGTGTTTGGAGGACATTGGCCACTTTATGAAATTTGGCATTTTGCATGTCTGATTTCGAGCAATATAATGATGGAAGCAAGCTTTCCACTTCGGTGGATTTATATTTATATTTATATGTACAGTTTACATTTACGTCAGCCACTTAGTGAAGAAGAATTTGCATTTCGAATAATATTGATTTCACGAATATCCGTGATATTAAATCCTAAATAAAATCATATCTTTCCAGTTTTCAAATAAAAACAAGTAAAGCTTTTGTTGGGGACCAACTTCAGCTCCCTATGATAGTTTTATAAAAATGTTGGCTGAATGTGATGTCAAATATCATAAAAATTTTGAGCATGTCAGCCTTAATTATCATCATTCTTTCAGTGATTGTTTAGTAAATTTTTTAGATTTTTTTGTAGAACCATTTTCCCGAGAGAGATATAAAGAGCTGGAGTAGGTTAGGAAATTTCTCAATTAAGAGGAATTTGATAAATGCAAATTAATGGAATTCAAATAAAATGATCAAAACTCATGATGGAGTAGATAAATTAAATGGAAGTGAGTTTCAGTTAGCTTAACTGATAAAGTTTCTAATGGTTGTATAAAAGATTTGGAGTTCAATCCCCGCCTACATCATTAAAAGCGGATGTCATAGATTGAAACTCTCTCAAAAAAAGATAAACTAAATGGAAGGACTAAATTAAAAGCATAGTAAAGTTTGAGAATTGCAATATAAAAAATAATAATAATAAAAGAAACATATCAAAGTAAACACAGTATAATTTATAATTTAGCCAAATCTTTATTATGTCAACATGCCGACAGCTCCTTGTATATATGTTGAGAGTTGAGACATTTAGTTAATGAAGTGACATTCTCTCTCGAGCATTTACTTGAGACCCTTTAATAGTTGTTATTTAAAAATGTAGGTGCCATCTCCATAGACATTTTGTTGTTAAGCCTTTTTTTGGGAAAAATTATTTAGTACACTGAGATATCATATTAGAAGTATCTAGAAGGGGTGTCAATTCGGGTTAGTGTGTCGGGTTCGTGTCGTGTCAAGGTAGGGGTATTCGACTAAATGGCTCAACCTTAACCCGACCCATTTAATAATCGTGTCATGATCCTCCAACCCTAACCCGACCTGTTAATAGAGCGGGTTGACCCGACCCAACCCATTTGACATGTTTAATAAATGAGTCGTGTTGGGTTGACATGAATTTAACACAACCCATTTCAACCTGCATAATATTAAATATAACTTCCATCTTGAAATAATTTTTTTTACATCCCAAAAAGCAGTGCATACACTTCAAGTCTTCAACCTACATTCAAAATAATATAGTTCAATAAAAATATAACATACATCTAGAAAATAAGAGTTTTTTACACTCCAAAAGAAGTGCATACACTTCAACCCAAATTCAAAATAACAGAGTTTAACAAAAATAAAATAACATAGTTCAAAAAAAATATAATATCCTTGGAACTCGCCAAATGCCAAGTATCAATATTGAAAAAATTTGAGCAAACAGTAGACTAATCATGACTATGACCATGATTACATCCATAGATTCTTTGTTGATGTCCAAATTCATAACATCTTCCACAAGCTCATCCAATTTCATTTGTGCAAGTTCTATGCCAAAAAAAAAAAAAAAGTATTAATAGTTCTAGGGTATGTAAAGTTTCAATTTTCAATTATATCCCTTGTAAATTTTTATAATTACTCAATTTTCTTTTTAAATTTAAAATATATGTTGGATATAAAAGGCATTTGACAAATCTAAAATAAAATAAATATTTATTTTTTATACGAGTTAAACGGGTTGTGTTAAATGAATCATTTCGGATTGACACAAATAAATTGGCGTGTCAAATGTGTCTATTGCGGGTTACGCGGGTTGACCCACTTATGACACGTTTCTTATCGTGTCGCTTTCGGGTCGACCCGTTTATGACCCAAACCCATTAAGGCCCAACCCTAACCCGAAAAACCCGTGTCGGGTTCGTGTCGTGTTCGCAGGTTGGGTTGAACATTGACACCCCTCACTATCTAGTGGTCCTTTCACTTAATAATATAATGTCATGCACATGTACAAATTAAATGAGTCACATCCTAATCAGACATAACAAAATAAATAAATATAAAAAAAACATTAACGTCAACACAATCGCATCTCAACTGTGGCTTCTTACTAGTAGAGAAGTTCGTGGTGGCTCCTTCATATAGCACCAAGGTCATCTTTCAGAACAACTATGATGGTTGAGCGGTTGTGAGGGTTTTGTTGCAGTGGATTATTTTTATTATTTTTTAATTTAGATTGTGTGATTAAGATCCGATTCAATTAAATTTGTACATGTGGTGTTATATTATTGAGTGGGAAGATCACTAAACTTTACTAATGTGGGCTTTCTCGTGCACTAAATAATTTCTTTTATAGACACTCGCCTTCTCTTTTTTTATTAAATCATTATATATTGTCGATAACCTAGCTATAAGGTGCTTTTTTGGCTAACAGCTAGTTAAATGGACATTTTTTGGCTGACAGTCTTGTGACTTAATTGATACTTTCTAATATCTCTAGTTAAGACTTCTAGAGTTCAAACCCCTTTTCTCCAACTATCAAATTATGCAAAAATGAACATTTGTTGTGCCCTAGTTAAACTAATTTTAAATTTATAATATACACTGATTAAAATTTTTGTGAGAAACATATTTTCCTCATGTCGATTAAAATTAAACTTCATAGTAGAAGCTATAGATATTTGTTAAGTAATACCTTATGGTATAAGCTATATGTTCTAGTTGAAGATTTTATATTAGAAATGCCATATCAATATATTGATTACATAATAATGAAGATGCTGAACGTGGAACAAAACCTATAACTCTATGATAAGATGACTTTCTCATGTTTACATATACATTTGATAGACCCCTGGATGCTGTTTACATCATTTGTTGTTGCAATGGGAATTTGCATATTTGTGCGATTGAGATAGGGAAGAATTTCAACATGGGGGAATCCATGCATGAATGGTATTCTTGAAAATATATAAATAAATTAGCATCGCTTTTAAAATTACACTCTAATTGTATGATCTTATATATATACTGCATGTCTTTGTATCAGCATTTTGTTAGGCACTTTATTATCCAAAAGGCATCGATATAATACAATTTTGTTTCCTTTTGTTTTATATATATATATATATATATATATCTTTATGTGTGAGTGTTTTAGATATTCTATGTATTGAATCTATGAATCATCTTCAATATGCATCACTTGCCGACCTTTTCTTTAGCAAATTCATCTCTGAATCATACAAGTTTATCTGTTGTATGATTTTCAAATTAAAGAAGACGCACTAATTCATACAGTATCTTTACCAATCACAGCCCATGATAGGGAAGGGGCATCAGGATCAGGGTCCTTTACCAAAAGCAAAAGAAGGGTTTATATTTAATTTGATATTTTTGTTGAATAAAGAAGGGTGTATACTATATAGTACTATAGTATTATAATAATGTACATAGCAGACTTAATTAGAGTATTTAGAAAAGTTTTTCTTCCCTTTCCTCTCCTCGTCAGCCCCCCCTTCTTTTTCTTTTCTTTTTTTTTTTCCTTTTTTTTTACGACAATACTGCCCCCTCATGTCATGATGTGGCACAGAATGACAGGGTGCCAAAAGCAAACTTACGGGGAAATTAGAGTCTCAAAAGAACGAAATTGATTGTGCCAAAAGAACCAAATGGTTCATACGTACACAACTAACTTGATGTGCTAGAAGAATTTGTATATGTTCGTTTGTTAATAGATAGCAACTAACGATACCATCATTTCTACACTTAATTTCACAACTTGACAATTTTTATGATTGTGAATGGACAAAATGATGGGTTGCACAAGACAGAAAATATTTACCGCTTATAATCTCGTAGAGGTTTTATTTATTCGAGTTAGGGCATTTACATCCCTTTTTTTAATATTTTATTTTACTTATCTAAATGGCCTCTTCAAAAAGCCACTTTATTTAAAAGTTGGAAAATTCTATGTTTATATCTTACTCGCAATGTAAACTTATATTGTAGAAAAATAAAAAGTTGAAATGTTGTACACATTTACAAAAAATGTATAATAATTACAATATTTTGTAAATTTGTATAAGATTTGCTACTTTTTATGCGTCTACAATATAAATTTATATTGCAAGTACAATGCAAATATATAAAAGGTCCAAAAAAGTTTATGTTGTATTTTTAGTACTTTGTTTTCTTGCTGTGCACCGCAGTCATGCAGCACTACTAAACTGGGTTGTCTACTCAGAAAAAAGAAAAAAAGAAAAAAGAAAAAAAAAATCTAGGTATTTTTGATTTTAGGTGAAGTTGATACAAGGTGCTTGCTAGCTATATGCTTTTTTTATTTAAAAATTATTATATTTTTTCAGTGAGTTATATTGAATTATATTAGGTAGTTAGATTTTGAGACTTAATTTTATTTAGTAACTAGTAGTACACTTGTGCGATGCAAGGTTAATTAAAATTTTATGTAAAGGAAATAAAATATTTAACAAATATTATTGAAATTATCATATATAATAATTATTAGTCAAATACTTGTAAATTTAAATTAACAATAGTAATCCATACATATATTGAGCCAATACAAAATTATGATAAAAAATTAAAATATTAAATTTTATTTAAGTTCTTTAAAATTTTTGGTAATTGAAATCTAGTTAAAGTAGAATTTTAATTTTCTTGATACTTAGATAACAGAGTTTTACCTAACTTTAACGATCTTCAAAATTAATATGATAAATAGAATTTTACTTAGAGTAAAAATTTTAATTCCTTGAAACTCAGATACTTCTTGCTAAATTAACTTAATTATCTTAACAATTAATAAAATAAAATAACTTAATAAACATGAGTGTTTGTCATTTTGCACAATCACTTTTTTTTAGGACCCAATTTTTACTATGTTATTATATAATATAGTCATTATTTTCATTTATATATCAATTGATGGTAGGTGTTATGATTCCCGATCATGAGTATCTAGTTAGGCATGCATTTCCATAGCATGAGGAGATGCATTGATTTGAGAGATCACTAGCATTTGTCTCGCAGATTCTCTAAATAAAATCGCAATACCAATATTGTGGTCTTACAAAAGCAGGTATCTAAAGGAACGTCTGTTTTCTACAATCTCCTTGATCACAGTGGCGGAGCTAGGAATTTATTTTTGGGAGGGTCATATATAAATTTGTGTGTGTGTGAAATGTAAAATAGTAATATACAATACTTCATAACTCAATTTTTTCCCTTTTATTTGTTGAGATAATTGTTAAAATACTTATGTGTTCGTTTTAAAGATGATGAATGTTTAATTATTGTAATTTGTTGACATATGTATTTATGGATTGTATTTTATTTAAATGAAAATTAAGTTTATTTTTAGATTTTCTTAAATATATATGTATATTATCAGGTATAAGGGGCCAAAATGATAAAGTAATTTAAAAATTTACAAAATTTTTAGGATATTTTTAAAAAAATTATTTTTTTCAAAAATTTGGGGGCGGGGGCCAGGCTCCCCTTTTCATCAAGTGGCTCCGCCACTGCTTGATCATATGGAGAATCTACGGTCTGAGTTTGTACCTAAAGAGAATGGTCTTATCTTAGTGCTTATTCCATTTGAGTGAAATTGTATGTCAACAACTCAGAATGCCATTTTTTCCTGGTGTCACTTATCATGAAATTTCAGATGTAAAACCAACATTTTTTGATGGTTTTCTTTTTGGTAAGTGATTATTTGAATGCACATGTTTAGTCTAAGAATCCTTCTAGAGACTTAACAAAAATTTACAATAATTTCACAAATTACCTTAAGACACATGTAAAAGTTAATTTTTATGTTAAACATCTATGCAAAGGTTTCAATACTTCTTATGTACTGAAAATATTACTATTCTAAATTTAACCGCAACTATTGCAATCTTTTTACAATCAAATTTTTTTTTTCTTTTCAATAGTTATAAATATATACATTAATATACTATTAATCATATAGCTCGAACTTCTTCCCTCTGAACCCTCAAAAATTTCGTACATAAGGAGGTAACTTCTTGCCTTCAATGTAAATTCAAAATAACCAATCATAATGAACTAGTGAAAGTATAAATTAAACTCGGTTTTGATTTCCAAATTATCCTCTTAAGGTCTAATTATAAGCTATTCCGGAGGTCTCATTCTATAGATTTATTGTCTTGGCTTTTAGGGCACAATTCACAGCACGCGTTCACTAGCAAACATGCTTAGCTAATACCACTTACTGCCTTTATTGGGTCCTAGCTAGCTAGGAACAAGGAGAAGCAGACCACAATTTGCACAAAGTGATGACGCTGTATTCTTCTTGGCCATGAACTAGAAGAAGGGGCTCCACGTACGCTACTTAGCAACATACTCTTTGTGCATAAAATCCACCAAAATTGCCTTTCTAATCTTAGAGACAAGGTGCTCGCACAGTTCACAGAGATGGCTACAGACCGTGGCAAAGTGGAGCACCAGAAACCAAATGGGCATCTAATCAGCCCCCAATCATCACAACATTTGTCACGTCATGCAACATACCGACAAAATTCTCAAATGAATTTCAGAGCAGGCTTGAGAGTGGTGATCATCAAATTTTTGTAATGGAAAAATGGTTGAGATTTTTTGAACCCTGTAGATATGCATGGGCAATCATATGGGGGGGGAAGTGGAGTTGGATAGTACGGAGACTTATTTATTTATTTTTGGATAGAAATTAAGATATATATAATATTATATGTAAAACATTATTTTCACACTCGTTTACCTTCACTATTTCACTCACATATCTATAATTAATGCAAAAATGTCTAAATTTTTACACAAAAGCAGATTTTTTATTAAAACAATGTAAAATAGTGAACGTGTGAAAATATGAACTCAAGAATATGCCCTGGGTGATGGGGTAACAACCCAACCCCACTCTGTCTCAAAGATAGAGCTACAGACCAAGAAATTTTTTCAGCACACAAGTTAAAGAACAGTAAGTACAGAGTACAGACAACTATGAGAATAGTCTAAGAAAAACAAGGACAATAATAAATAATGTTATGGTGTAAATCCATCCATGTTGCAAAAAAATAAAATTCTCCTTGTCGAGATGATTTTGCTGCAATAAATAATCTTTAAGCTCTAGACCTTGTTGTATGATCATAATAAGGCCTAGGAAAATTTTATTCATTAATTCTTGGAGCATTCCTATTAGTCTATATGAGCCAAGAGTGCAGGGATGGAGCCCGAATTAATTTGTTACTTGGGGGAAAAAAATGCATATTTATAACGATTTATACTAAGTGTTTGCTTAAGTGTTCTTAAAAAATATCATGCTTTTTGATAAAAGAATAAACTAACACCATATGACGATTATTAATTCAATTTCTCTTTAGAATGTGTTAATTTGATGTTCTTTTTTTGACAAATAATTTTTTAGCATTTTTATTTTTGATTAGATAATTCTTTCATAAAGGATGGTATAGAGCTTAATAGGAAATGATAAATTATGTGGACACAATTTTTGTCACAACTTTGATTTGCTCAATCTATTATGATGAATAATGAAGAAAAAAAATGGTGAATTCATGTGTAAAAGTGATCGTTCACTAATTATATTTACTTAAAGACTTACCTAGATTTGATTGAACATTGTTTACAAGCATATGATATTTGTTAGGGGGACCAAAATTCGACTCCCTACAACAACTCTAAAATTAGGCCCACAGGGCGTGATGACGAATGTCATAAAAGATTTAAGTGTGTTTTCCTAATCACTAATTGGTTTTTTTGAGGTGGAATGACACTATTCATGGTCCAACAATATGCACTATTTATAGTGTACCTCTCATTTGATGAACCTTCCCACACTATAGTGTCATTGGTTTAACCAGAGTTTAGAGGGAGGCTTTTTCTAAGCTTGTCCTCATGAGGCAAAAATAAACTATCAATCAAATTCCTTCTTCTTTCCATCAACTCCATCAATCAATTCAAAGACAAAAGCGTTTCTTTTGTGTAGGAATTACCTTGAATGTGCTAGGATTAGGTGGCCATTTGGCCCCCAAAATACGGATGTCTTTCATTTCCCATCTTCCAAATAGAGGGACTCTTTATGTGTCCTTTTGGGTTGTAAATGTAGAATTTTATTGAGACAACTCGAGGAGATATATAATGAAACAATGATAATTAACAAAAATTTTGTAGCTCAATAAAATTATCAAGTTCTCCATAGAGAGAGAGCTTGAGAAAATTGTTCTTGTTAGATTCTAAGACTTTAGGAACTAAATGTATTAGAACTACAATTTGTAATGTGTTGGCAAACTATGATCAAAACATTAGAGTCTAGGTTTAGGCTGGTTAAAGTGTGTTTATTTGTAAAATTAGAATTTATTGGACTAAATCTGCAAGGCTCGATCAATCGAATCTCATGTAGATTTATTTTTCTATAGAACTTCCAATTCAGCCCAAGCCCATATGACGTGTAGGGTTTTACGTTTTACTCCAAGTATAAAAGGAAAAACCTTAGCTATGTTTTAGAGGTCTTTTGATGCGTTGTATGTTGAATCTCTTGTGAGATCTAAATGTGTTTACCTTTATACACACTTAGGGTTATCAAGATCAAGATTCATGTTAAGAACTTGGTGATCGCTTCAGTTGTTGTATAAATAACTTAAAGAAGATTTGAAACCTTTGAGTGAAGTCTTAAAGTCACAAGTGGGAGTACTTGTGATTGTAGTGGATCAAGGAAAGAAATAGTCCGTGGACTCGGAGCTGTCACGTGGTTGTGGTAGTAATTTTTCTATTAGAGGTAGCAATAGGATGTTAGTGGTTTAAGTTCTATTGTACAAACTTCAATTCTTTCATAGAAGATTTATTTTACCTCGAAGATAGTTAGGTTAAATCCTCCCCAGGTTTTTTACCAGTTTGATTTTCCTGGGTTATCATATCATGTGTTCTTTACATTTCTGCATTATTTACATGATATAATTTTCTTGTGTTAACCTAGATCTAAATAATTTATCTAAGTAATCACTTGGCTAAATAATTAGGTTAAACAACTTGTGTTTTAAGGGGTTTAAAAACATACAAGTGGTATCAAAGCAGGTTAGCTCTTATTTTTAGATCTTTTGATTTAAGAGTTGATCCTTGACCCCTGTTATCATGGAACACGGTCACTCTCTTGTGATCCCACCTCACTTTGATGAGAACAACTATGCCTATTGGAAAGTAAGGATGAAAGCATTCCTTAAATCTATTGATGAGAGAGTTTGGAATTCTGTTGAATACGGATGGGAGAAACTGACTACTCCTGTAAGCAAATGGTCAACTTCTCATAAGAAACAACCGCTTTTAATAGCAAAGCCATGAATGCTAATTTTAATGTTGTTTCTGTGAAGGAATTCCAGAGAATTTCAAATGTAGAGGTTGCTTATACTACATGGTATATTATCAAAACTGTGCATGAAGGCACAATGGTAGTTAAGGTTAACAAATAGCAGCAATTAACTACTAGATTTGAAAGTATTAGAATGTTTGATGATGAATATTTTAATGAATTCTATGCTAAATTGAATGATATTTTTAACTCTGCTTATAATTTAGGTGAAATTTATGATCAATCTAAGATTGTTGGGAAGATACTTAGATCCTTGACTGGGGACTTTAGACCCAAAGTGACTGCCATTACTGAAAGCAAGGATATGGAATCCATCCCTGTTAATGAGCTTGAAGAACCTCTCTAGCCCTATGAGCTAGACCTACCTAAGACAAACAAATCTAAATTAATGGCTCTTAAGTCGGTTGATGATGTTGATAGGAATGTATTTTATGATGATCTCTCTTCCACAGAGATTGCATATCTTGCCAACAACTTTAGAAACTTTCTTAGGAACAACCACAAAAGGGCAAGAGATATAAACAATGCCGAACCTAGTAATTTTAAGAGGAATGAACCCACTAAAGTGAACAATACTGATAAATCTAAAGAGAAAGTAAGTCAAACCTCTAATAATTCTTTAGGTCAACAATGTTTTGGTTGTCAAGGGTATGGTTATGTAAAATCAGAATGTCCTACATTCTTGAGATCAAAGGGTAAAACTATGGCTGTAACCCTTAGTGATGATGAAATTTTCGATCATGAGTCTAGTAGTGATGAGGATGAAAATTTCATTGATTTCACAGCTACTGCTGTAGTTGATGAAAGTGTTTTGGTTGAAGAGAACCTTTCTGATGGGAAATTCTTTGAGAGTGCTGATTTGCAAGAAGTTTATAATAAGCTTTGCAAGGTTGCTGCATATGATGCAATGTTGACTTAGGTTTGAAGAAAATTGCTTCCCTTGAACTTGATAAGAAAAATTTATTGTTGAAATTGTTTGATGCTAATGAATTGATTGATAAGGTGAAGACTGAAAACATGTTGTTGCTTGATAAGATAAAAAACTTAGAACTAGAACTATCTGTTGCTAGAGAACAAACTAATAGGTCTGCTAGTTTTAAATATGATCACATGTTGAGTGTTCAAAAGTTTCCCTTAAACAAAATTGGTCTAAGTTTTGCAAATAGCATTTCTGTATTTGAAATTCATTCCACAAACTTTGTTTCTTTTTCTGAGCCCCCCAACAGTGAGATTGTCAAACCAATAGAAGTTACACCACATCCTAGGAAGATTATGGTTGATCTTAAAGAGTCTAAGCCTAAGAATCCTACCCTCTCTAAGGATAAGTTGCATGATAGACCTTTATGGATTTGTCATTTTTGTGGAAAGATTAGGCATACTCGCCTAAACTGTTTCAAGTTGCAAGCTACTAAGCGAGCAAATAAGCTAAAAGTACATTTGCCTCAAGCACAAGATCCTATAGTACTTATTGGTGAATTGGTAAAAGTTTTAAACCTTTATACCAATCCTGTAGTTGCTCATCATTCTAATATGAATAATAACTCCAATGCAAGAGTTGCATCTAAAAATTTTTGGATGCAAAAGGCTCAATCTAATTGAGTCTTTCTGACATGATCCTTGTGTTTTATCTCAATACTCTTTGTGATTATTTCTCTTTTGGTGTTTTGTGTTCTTTTTGCTTTTAGGATTTGCATTGCATAACATTCATGCATTTCATGATAGATTGTTTTTGTTATTCCTTTTAAAAATAAAAAAAATAAAAAAAGGAAGAAAGGAAAAATGTGTTTTGTATTATTTATCTTGGACTTGTAATCAAGGTTGGCCATATTATCTTTACATAACATGCCTGTGTACCTTGTTTAGCTTAGATGAGCTTATTTTACTGCACTTTGCTAGTTTTAGCTATGTAGTGCATGTTGTGTGGAAGTTGTTTATAGTTTTTGATCACTTGATCTTGATTTTAAAGTCACATGCTTTTGATTGTTAGAACTTGAACTTAATGAGATAGGCATAAATAACCATCTCACCACTGCTTACTAGCCACCTTAGTGCATATTATAAGATTTTGTACTTGAGAAAGTGTAGCACATGCACAAAAAGACTATAAGGTGTAGCCTCGGATTAATACTAAAATTGTTGTGTACATTATTTGGCTATAATAAAAATGACACAATGAAATACAATTGGTGAGTACATTATCTAGCTAATCTAATAATTTCATAATCAAATAAAATTTGTGTGTACATTATGAGGCAAAACAATAAACTTACATGATTGCAAGCTTGTTTCTAGGAGATGTGAGAGTTATATGATGTAACTCTTTAAGTGATAGTCTCTTTCAAACTTATGTGATAAATTTTGTAGAAATTGTGATTGATTACTATCTACATATCACCTCACATGTATCTCAAGCTATTACTAGTTGCACACACTACACAAGTTATTCTTTGCTAAACTTAGTACATGATATAGTGTGTGAATTTGTTTTGACCATCTAAGATTATATGTTTCTTGATTTTAATGCAAAATGTGTTTAATGTTTGAGTTTTGGGGACAAATTGGTCGAAAAACTTGTTTTTGGAAGATCTGGATTGAATTCAAGTGTTTTTGAAAAAAATTTAATCTCATACTCATGCATTTCATTCATGAAATATTGTGTTTTGAGGAGTTTCTGCATAAAACTACTCTGTTTTTCAAAAAGCTCATTTTTCCAGATTTTCGATCAATCGAATATGTTTCTTGACCGATCGAAACTACAATAAAAATTTTGGTTTGAATTTGCCTAGCTCGATTGATGCCCGATTGGTTGAATTTAATTTTCGATCGATCGAAGATAAATTTCAACCAATCGAAAATCGGTTAGTGAGTGTTTTAAAAAGAAGTTTCTCATGTGTTCTTCATTATTTTCAAAACTTTTCAAACACTCTTCTCACTATTCTTTCTCGACCGATCCAATCTAAAGCCATTTTTTGTCGTTTTCTTCCACAAATTTCTCAAGGGTTTTTGTCTTCAAGCTTATGTAAGTCACTTTTACCCTTTCTTTTTCATTAAAATCACATTTTCATTGAATATTTCAAATGAACCATTTCTTGGATTTGAGATCATTTTAGTTGTTTTAATCAAAATAAATCAATGGGTTTTTGTTCTTAGATGATATTAACATGATTTCCATGCATTAATTTGATTAATTTTATGATTTGAGGAAAATTGAAATTTCTAGTGCTTGAAACTTTGTGAAATTGGGGATTTTGTTCAATTGGACTAAAATTGATGAAATTGACTTGCGTTATTGAATGATTATATCATTATATGATGTTTTCTAACTAGTGTAATGATGAATTGATCAATTTGGTTTAATTTTTGGAATTGGGTTTTTCAAAATTTGGGGTTTTTGAACTAAAACTCTATGTTCAAGTCAATTGATGGTTTATAAAGTAAAATTGAACAAATTTCAATGCAATAGAGCATGCATTATATGTGCACTCATTACATGCATCATATAGATTGTTATTTATTAAGATTTTTGTGCTCTAACCCTCTCTAATGCAGTATGCCCTTGGTTCTTTTTCTTTGTTTTCTGTTTCTGTATTTCCTTTCCAACCCTTAGCATCATGGTTAGGAAGACTAGAGCAAAGAAAACCACCACCCCCTCTACCCTTGCTTTTGAGAGTGATAGGTTTCAAACCGAGAAAAACTAGGAAACCTATGAGAAGCTTAACATTTTTAGGTCAGTTTGGGCTGAGCGTAAGGTCATAAAAGATGAGTTAAATCCGAAGATATGTAGGAACTTTGAGTGTAGGGGTTGGTTACCACTCTTATAGGTCAAGCATCCTCCTCCAACTACCTTGATTAGAAAGTTCTATTCAAACCTCTTTGTCCACTCCGATGATTCCAACACTTAATATGTGAGGAGTTGGATAAGGGGTGAAGATTATGTCATTACTCCTGTTGTAGTGGCATCAGCTCTTGGTGTACCTTTGGTACAGAAGCCCGTGTACCCATACACTGAGACCCCTCCTCTTGATGACATCATGTTTTTCATCACCAATACTACCATTGGTTTGGATACTGATCCTTGTGTCACATCCCATGAGCTTACTGAGCTCAATTATTTGTTTTTCCAGATTTCTTTTCATTCCATTTGGCCTATCTCTCATCTTCATACTATTCCCATTGAGAGATGTGCATTTTTGTATGCCCTTGTTATTGACGTTCTTATGAGTTTTCCTACTCTTTTCATTCGATCTCTTGTTGAGGTACATAGGAGTAGTGCAAAATCTTATGGTCTTTTCTTTCCGATTTTTATTCATAGGATTCTTTTAGATTTAGGTTTAGAGGAATTTCTTGCATCTGAGCCCGTACATATTATAATTCTCATAGGTGCCACCTTTCTTAGGCAAAGAGTAGCTCAATTGAAAGCTAGCTCTAAGCGCCCAAAAGTTGAGTCTTCTACAGGTGCTGCACCTAGGCCTCTATCTGGTGACCCAATTGCTGAGGAGTTCGTAGACCCTACAACTACTGTTGATCCTCCTGCTTCTTCTTTGAGCGACTCATCCTTGCGGAGCATGCTGGATACTGTCATGACCATTCAGGCGGTGCATGGTTAGCTTCTCTTGGATGTGCTCACTGAGCTTCAGGCTTTACAAGCAAATTTGGCGTGTGCTAGAGGTTCTACTCCGCAGCCTCCACCTTTTGATGATGAGTCATGTTTGCCCTTTGACAATTCGTCACAAAAAGGGGGAATACATATATGCATGGAGATAGGGGGTGTTGGAGTTCTGTTTTGGAGTACATAGATTTTACCTAAGAGCTTCTTTGATGTATTTCATTTTTTTTGGCTCATGATATATTCTTTTTGGCTCTTTGATGTATTTATGTTTTATGGGTTGTATATGTTAGGGTGAGACACTAAGTTTTTTGTTTCTTTTACTGTTTCTTGTTTCACATGTGATACATTGGTTATTGATTTATATTATGAGGTTATTCATGGTATATGTCTTATTTTATGTTTTGTGAAATCAAGAATTTATTTTGTTTTACTTGTATTTTCCACACATCCGTTTATGTGTTTGTTGAGTCTTTTAGGAATTTACAGGTTAATTCAGTCATGGTTGCTATCTACACTGGCAACTAATAGATAGGAGTTAGGTTGAATTGTATTTAGAGTTGTTTAATTTGAATGGGATGTTTTTAAACTTCGAGCATTTCATTTTTGTGATGTGTTTTGTCACGGATTGCCAAAGGGGAAGTTTGTTAGGTTCTAAGGCTTTAGGAACTAAATGTATTAGAACTACAATTCGTAATGTGTTGGCAAACCATGATCAAAACATTAGAGTCTAGGTTTAGGTTGCTCAAAGTGTGTTTATTTGTATAATTGGAATCAAGTAATTGCAGAATTTATTAAACTAAATCTGCAAGGCTTGATCGATCGAATCTCGTGCAAATTTATTTTTCTGCAGAATTTCCAATTCAGCCTAAGCCCATATGACTTGTAGAGTTTTATGTTTTACTCCAAGTATAAAAGGAAAAACCCTAGCTACGTTTTAGAGGTCTTTTGATGTACTGTGTGTTGAATCTTTTGTGAGATCTAGGGATGCTTATCTTCATACACACTTAGGGTTATCAAGATCAAGATTCATGTCAAGAACTTGGTGATTGCTTTAGTTGCTGCATAAGTGGGAGTACTTGTGGTTGCAGTGGATTAAGGAAAGAAGTAGTCTATGGACTCGGAGCTATCATGTGGTCGTAGTAGTAAGTTTTCTACTAGAGGTAGCAATATAATATTAGTGGTCTAAGTTCTATTGTATAAACTTCAATTCTTTCATAGTGGATCTGTTTTACCTTGAGAATAGCTGGGTTAAATCCTTCACAGGTTTTTTACCAGTTTGGTTTTTCTGGATTATCATATCATGTGTTCTTTATATTTCCGCATTATTTACATGATATGATTTTCTTGTATTAACCTAGATCTGAATAATTTATCTAAGTAATCACTTGACAAAATAACTAAGTTAAACAACTTGTGTTTTAAGTGGTCTAAAAATGTACAATTCTCTATTTGAAATTGATAAATTTCATATTCAAATTAACTATTATAAGTTTAAAATTGTATTGAGTACATCATTTGAGATTTTAAATGGTGTGACATTCTCTACACAATTTGATCTAAAAAAAATAATATTTTGATTCTTATGGAAGAACTTAGGTTCAATTCCCTCACTTTGTTGTATTAGGTAAAGAAAAAGGGCTAGAGTGACATTCTACTTGAATGATATGGTTTTCTTCTTTGGGATGTAATGATTAGATTTTAAGTTGAAGGTGGATTGTTGATGGATGAGGTCAAGGTTTCACAAAGCCAAATTTACGCATGCAAAAATTGCACTGAAAATGTGACTTGAAGTCATGATTTCCACTTGAAAATCATGACTTCAAGTCACGTTTTCAATGTGAAAATCATGACTTCAAGTTACGTTTTCAGTGTGCTTTTCGTGTGTGCATAAATGTGTGTCCAACAAGTAGTTTTTAATAGACATTAGTCTTTAGTTTAATTAGTGTCTAGCTATCTTCTTTGTAGGTTTTCAACCGAGTCGCCGTTGGTTTTCAACCGAGTCGCCCTTGGTTGGGAGTGTTAAGCATGAGTGAAAGGTAGCTAAGAAGAATAGCAATATTACCTCTCTCCCTTACGGAAGTTTGAAGCCAGACGGCTTGGACATTATCCTTTATAATACAATTGATTACTCTATATAATAAAAGAATAGAAATGGTTTATATGTGAATGCTCCTATCACATGATAACTTTAATAATCGTCCATGTTAGGTTCATGTGTTTTGGTATTATCAAACCATGCCAAATTATGTGCCTTTTATTGAGTTTTGATGTGTCTTAAAGTTGTAATTGAAGACCAAGTTGAAGACACAAAATTTGCTCAAGAAAAGCTTAAGAAAAACACATTTTCAGCATGTACCTCGATAGCAGCTCGATAGAAGCTGAAATTTACTATCTCCTTGATAGAAGCTCGATAGATCAAGCCTCGCTGATCAATAAAAATCAACAACACGAAAAAGTTCATAACTTATTTGTTTGAAACCCATATTGAGATCCGTTTGAACTGGTATTTAAAGGACATTATAAGCCATCTATTAGAATGTTTTTTGGAGAGAGAAACACTTCGTTTATATGGCTAGGGTTTTGTAACCAAGTTTTCTCTATTTCACCAAATCAAAGAGTTTCAAAGTAGATTTGAAGATTCCATTGGTGAAGAAGCTGAAGTCATCTACTGGGATTGTAGAGTCTAGGGACAAAGGTTTTGTACTAGATCTGAAACTTCTCTTTATTATAGTTGATTGATTTTTGGAAAGGTTTCCCCCCAGGTTTTTTACTGTAAAACTAGTTTGTTTCATTAGTTTTCCTAAGTCATCATATCTTGTCTTATTTACTATTCTGTTGTACATGATTTTGACATGATATTGATGTTTATTTATTTAAACAAGGTTTATTCATAATAGATCTAATTAACAACTTGAGTTTAAAATTTGTTAATTCTATTAACCGGGGTCTAAATTTCTCAACAATCCATGCATATGTAGGCTTTATGTGCAAAGTTTTCAAGTTATCAAAAAAAAAACTGGAATTTAATTACTTAGATGCTAATGTTTCATTTTCTGTATCGAAATATGTAATTGCATATATACATGCATGCATCTAAATTAAAGTGACAAATTATCACATGCGTTTTGCATGGAACCAATTGGTTGATCTTGATTCTTGAACAAACAAAAATACTTTCTGGCTACTCAAATCAACAGAAGAAACAACCACTTTTAGCATAATAATTAATAAGGCCCACTTGCACTCGTGCACTCAAACTCTTTTTCCCCTTTAAAATCAAACTTAAAATGCATTTTAGTGATTTTCGTTCGTTCCTTTACACAATGTTCTGGGAAGCAGAAGACACCATTCTTTTTTCTTTATCATCTTTTTATGGGAACTTTAAAAAGCCCATGAAGAACTAAAAAAATATTGCACCATGCCTATTAATTTATATATAATATTAACTCATCTATTCAGCACTTACATAAAAGACGAAAATTGAAAGTTTTCTCCTTTTTATCCCACATTCTTTTCCACCTTATACAACTTTTATTTTTTTCTTCCTTGACTAAATGTCTTTGATTTAGAGAGATATTGAAACAAAGAAAGCTATGGGTGTCAGGCCCTTGTAGCAAACTTGTTCTTTAATTGTACATCGCAATCTTCAACATGCATAACACCTATTTCTTTGATTAGAGGGCCGCCATTATTGAGAACAAGCACAATCATTTTTCCTGAAAGCACTGGTCAAAGATTCATTTATCCAATGACCAATGATGTAACCAATCAAAGCCATTTCTTTACAATCTTTCCTGTGATCTTTTGCTTAATTAAATACGAATCGTGCACGACTTACACTTAAAAAAATCTATCATGCTCTCTCTTTTATATGAAAGCTAATTTTGCAATCGAAAGAGAAACCCAATCAACATAAAGTTAACAACTCCACGAAGCTGAATTATCATGACCAATGACGACCAAAATATTTGTTTTAGTTTCAAATGTTTTGGACGATGATCCAGCCTATAGCAATCTTGAACACTTAAAATCCTTTTTAGTTTCGTGTCGAGAACTAATGGCCCTTTTATTATTGATAACGATATTCCTTTTTTTTCTTTTTGCCTCCTTTAATCTTTTACGTGTTACACCATACAAATTGCTTATCTTTTCCATTAAAGTGAAGAAAGGAACAGGTTTGATAAGTTGGACCAAAATAGTATGATTTTTTTAAGGATAGATAATATCTTACTTTTTTTTTATGAACGATAGATAATATCTTACTTGGATTTAGTGTAGATCTATCGTATGCTATAATTTTAGACCTAATTAAGCTTTAATTAATATAATTCCTTAAATACGACAATTTGGACTTCTGGTTTTCCAGTGAATTTGTCCCAGGATAAGTCACTATACACTTAATAACTAAAGAAAATGACAATAAGACTGTATTAGACGTAAAACAAACTAGCAATTTGTCCAAATTATCTAGGCATGCAATGTCTCTTTCCAATTCTTTTTTTTTTTTTTCTCTTTTTTCTCCCCTTTTTTAAAGCAGGAATGCAACATCCACTTGTTAGGAAGAAGTGTATGCATACAATTAACATTACAACGTAATTAGGTAGCTGCAAATCGATTATCTATTTTAATTTTGTTACTTATTTGAATGTTCTTGGTGCAAAAGAAATTTCTCTTCTATATTAATTATATTATGTTTTTTTCAACAATATCGAAGAATCAATTTGGTTTCATGCCAAGATGATCTACCATAGAAGATGTTTTCTTATTTAGATGTCTAATGCAAAAATATGAAGAGACATTTAAAGATTTCCATATAGTTTTCATTAATCTTGAGAAAGTATATGATGGGATCCCTAGAGAGGGTATGTAGTGGGTTTTGGAGAAGAAATGAGTTCCTCTAAAGTATATTAAGTTGAATAAGGATATGTATGACAAAGTTGTAACTAGTGTTAGAACAAGTGGAGGAATCACAAGTGAATTTCCTATCACTATAGTTTGTATCAAGTATCAATAATAAACCCATATGAATTTGCAATACTAATGATGGATGAACTCTCTAAATTGGATCAAGAGAGTCCCTTACTATATGCTTTTGTAGATGATACAATTTTTAGTGGATGAAATTAGAAGTGGAGTTAATGCCAAGTTAGAAATTTAGCGAGACTTCCTAGAATGTAAAGGCTTTCATTAAAGTAGGACTAAAACATAATACATGGAATGTAAATTTAGTAAAAGTAGAAAACAAAGATGAAGAAGCTGTAAGACTTGATGGCCAAGAGATACTAGAGAGAGAGAGTTTTCAATTTCTCAAATCAATAATTCATAACGATAAATAGATTGAAAAGGGTGTGAATTATAGAATAAAAACATGGTTAATGAAGTGGACAAGCATATCAGAAATATTGTATAACTTTAGAATACCTATTAAAGAGAAAATTTTATAAGACTGCTATACCATCAGCTATGCTCGATGGTGCCAAATGTTGGGCGGTTAAGAAGTAACATATCCATAAAATAAGTGTAGTAGAAATGAGAATGTTGAGATGAAAAAACAAGGATACACAAAAAAAATATGATTCTAAATGAGGAAATATGCTTAAAAATAGAGGTAGTACCTTATTGAAGAAAAATGAGAGAAAGTTGCTTGAGATAATTTGGTTATGTTCAGAGGAGAGCGAGTAATAAATTGATAATAAAGAGTGAGTTGATAAGCTAGGGAGTAAAAAAAAAGTATAGAAAGACCAAATAACATTAGGAAAAGTAATTAAAAAAAAAAACATGTTAATTAGGGAAGTAATATAGAGCATGATTTTATATAGAATAAAGAAAAAGATAATTCATGTGTGATCCAATCTAATTTGTCGGGGATTCATAACTGACCCCTAGTTTTAGGATTAAGACTTTATTGTTGTATTAATATGATTTTTCTTATAACAATAATTTAATAGACACTATGATTTGAAAGTACTTTCATTCATGCAATGGTTTGGTCTCAAGTTGGAGCTTCCAACCAGTTTTTATCTCAAGTTGGGGCTTTGAACCAAAGTTTTCCCATGAAGGATTAAAGATGTCAGATAATGAAACATACAGTTAGAGTGGTTGTCTTTGGACGCTGGTCATATTTAGGAGCTAAGTACACAAATCATGGACTCGGGAAAATTCATGCACTAAATTAGATGTAAAGTTAAGTAGACAGAAAAAAGAAGAAGAAAAGCATAGCATTGAGGCACCATAATTGCGATTTACTTTTGATGGGGGAGTCAGAACCCCAAACTTTATTTCACTGAAAGTTTCTTTGTTGAGTTTCTAACATCAAATAAAAAGTTAAGGTCATGATCTTTCCTTATTAAAGTCACGAATAGAGACAAGTATTTGGCATTATTGATTAAAGCAATTAAAGTCTCACGTGCGCATGAAGAATACTTGCATATACTGAAGTTTCGTGATAACCACAATCTCTATATATTTTTAGGGAAAAGAGGGAAAAGTTAAGGAATGCATTGATAGAGGGAATTAGTTTAGGAATTATTTTTGATAGTTTAGTAATTGATATTTTTGACAGTTTTTATTTTTTATTTTTTTATTTTATATATATATATATATATATATATATATATATAAGTAGAATTAAAACTTTTTAAAAATGTGTAGGGGCCTTTTTTGGTGAGATTGGGCTGCCTCCTGTGGTAATGGGCTGGGCTGTCTCCTGCGATGATAGGCCCTAGTATTTTTGAGTAAAAGAGCTGGGGCCGGTCCAATTGTAACTCAACTTGGGCCGGTTTGTGCACAAACTTACGCCATGTCTGCCAGGAGCAAATTTACGGCAAGCAGAACTGTAGCAGACAAGTTATGACAGGCTGAACTGTTGCAGACAAGTTATGGCAGGTAGATATAATAATAACTAAAACAGAGTATTCTGCCTATTTAAATAAATTGCTATGTATTCCCTGCTAATAAAGCATGATTACAGTCATAATGATATCAATCACAGAAAAAATGAAGAGAATAATACTGGCTAATTTAAATGAGCATAAAATAAGTTTTAAGCTTAGTCTGCCGCAGCAAAGCCAAAGAGGGGAGAACGCCTCTTCTCAATGCAAATAATCCCCCAGGAAAAAGATCCTGCCGTGGGGATTAATGACTTTGAGGGAGTCGGACCTGAATGGTTATTGCCCCAAAAGAAAGAGTCTTTGTTTGCGTTTTGGAAAAAGGTAAGATTTGAAGGGGGAGAGAGGGAAACTGATCTATTGGTGCATGCCCATTGAACTAACTCTTTTTTTTTTCTTAGTTTCCTTTTTTTCTTCTCTGTTTTCTTTCTTATCTTTTTTTCTTTTCTTCTTGCTTTGTTTTTTTTACTTTTCACTTCGTAAAATATACTCTGTTTTTCGATCCTCTTCCTCCTCCCATTTTACAGGGCATGGCAAGGGCCTTTTTATAGTGCCTGCCGTGGCTAGTGTTTTACGGTCTTGCCCCTTAACCGCCTTTGTCTGGTCTGGGTGTACTTGCCGACCACACTGTGCGACACCCACCCTCGCCAGACAGAGGCGGACTTGTTTTATTCCTCTGTATGTCGTAGCATTTCTTCCTGCCACGACATTAATGCCTTCTCTCTCCACTCTCAGAGCATGCATCCAACGGTCCCTCTCAAATTGCCTCTTTTGGGTGGTCTATCATCCCAGCAAGACGTACCTCCCAAAAGAAGCTTGGGCAGGAGCCGTGAATAGATCTTTTCCCCTCTCCCCACTACCAAACCACACCCCCCTTTACCTCTTACCTCTGGCCCATGGCCCCACCATGTCCTATATTGGCTGGGTACAGGCTGGTGGCGCCTGGGCCTTTCGCGTGCTTCCCTTTCAAATTTGTCCAAGAGTCTGCCTGTTGTTCATGTGTTTGCCGCAACCTGGAGACTCTCCGTCTGCGTTTCCTGGCCTTTCATGCAGGCTTTCTTTTGGTTTTTCGCTCCATTCAGGAGCTGGGCCTCGTATGATAATGGGCTTTACATTTCTTTGGCCCACTTTTGGTTTTCTTCACTGCCTGCCACGTTGAATTGTTATTCCTGCCGTAATGACTTAATCCTGCTGGACCCCTTTTTGGGCCAGCCGTTTATCCCTTTTCTCAGTGGCCTGTCACGGGCACTGTTTTGCTTTCATTCATGGGCTCCTATGTCCCTTTGGGCATCCACGGCCCGATTGCTTTCTTTGGGCTTCCTCGGCCTGTTTGCTAATTCCACACTCCTAATGGCTTTTTACTAACTTCATTGGGCTTCCCCGGCCCAATAACCTTATCCTTATCTTTGGGGTTCATGAGCCTGCCATAAACCCCTTACTCTCTTAGTTTACACTGCCTTGGGCCTGCGGCGACCCTTTCTCACTTTTCTAACTCATACTCTGCCCATGGGATGCTATTTTTTTCTTTCCTGGCTTTTTTGAGCCTGCTTGCCTTTTCAAGACCCATGTATATATTTGTTGGGCTAGTGACCCATTATTCCTGCCGCTTGGGCCTAATGGGCTTTTTTGCTATTTATTCTGTCAATTCTTTGTGGTCCTCATCATTGGGCTCATCTGTCTGCTGGGCTTCCACAAATGGCCCTCAACAAAATGGTATCTGTTAACTGGATTCATATTTTTATGAGCTTTGAACTTATGAGTTATGAGCACACATTAATTAAATTTAACTATTGTTGTAGAGATTTTTTAATTAAAGTTCTAATTTATTTTTAATGGAAATACACTTCTATGAATTCTACATTCCTACAATTCAGTATGTCCCGAAGCAATTCCTTTTATTTTGAAATCCAGAATTTCAAATGCGATTTCAGTTTGAAAGTTTACACTATTGGGTTTGGGTGGATTACATAAGTAAGATAAAAGTTTAGTGTTATTTCCTCATCAAACCTCACAAATTAAAGAATTAAAGATACTTTATTTGCTTTACCGTACCAATTAAAATAGCACGTCTGCATGGAGAATACACCTCATGAATACTAAACAAGATTGAGGCTGCATTTGTTTCGGGTGTAAATGGAATTAGGAAAATATTTTACACCCTTGTGTGTGTTTGGATGTACATGTAAAATAAAATCAAACTAAAAATTTTGAACTTTGACTATAAAGTTGCCCCTTAACCTGTAAAATGGATTACATATATGATTTACCTTCAAATAAGATTTTCTAGACTCACACCCAGAGAAAGAGAGAAAGAAGACATCTCATCACTCACGCCAAGCCCAAGCCAAGCAAGGAGAGGGTACTACCAGTGATGCCCAGAACCACCCGTCGACACACGACCCCTCCGTTGTGCATGCAAGCTTCTCCACCGACCCATCCCTCATCTTCACTAACCCATCCCTTGTCCTCGTCCTCCGTTGACCCACCTCCATCGACCCATCCCCATCGACCCATCCCTCGTCCTCACCAACCCATCCCTCATCCTCACCAACCTACCTCCGCCGACCCATCTGCCTCCATTCTTTTCCCTCAAGTCCCACCTCTCTTTTTTCCCTCAAGATCTGGGATTTTATGGGGTTCATATAGTGTGGTTTTATTTTGTTTACATGATTTCGTAGAGGTAGTAACAATAATTTGTACTTGGTTGCAATTGATTTGTTTTTGCTGGGATTTGCTTGTATTAGGTAAGGTTTTTGACAATTTTCTAAAAAATATTTTACATGTAAAACCAAATGCTGGAAATACTTTTTCAGGTGTATTTTACAGGGCAACGAAACAGAAAAAAATGTTTTCATTTCCGTAAAACACTCAGAAATTATTTTACATATTGCCAAACATAGCCTGAAACACACAAAATGTATAATATTACATAGTGGAGCATATATATAAGTTTTGGGATTTAAAGTAAAGTGAAGATTAAAGTCATTAAAAAGTGCTACAAACTAATTAAATACAACAAATAACATCAGTTCAATTGCTCAATATGCCCCCCTCAAGTTGAAAGTTCTTGTTATAAGAACTTAAACTTGTTATGTAAAAAGATAACCCACTCGAAAGAGAGGCCGTTGGCCAAGATGGCCATTGGCAACCCTTCCACAAACAACTAGTTTACTCACTAATCATCTAGGACCTTTTTGGATTGAGAGGGAAAGAAGGGAGAGTAGAGGGGAGTATAATAGAGTTAGATAGGAATAGTCTAATTTTGGGTCATTTCTACTCTACTCTACTTTACTTCTCCTCTCTCTCCCTCAATCCAAACGGACTATAAGAGTTTAAAATAACAAAAATTTTCTAATGAAAAACATTGTGGAAAAATCTTTAATGAAGATCCTTGGAAGGCACTAGAGGTTCAATTCTTGAAGTGAATGGATTATCATGAAGGGTTCATGTAATATAATAGAAGTTCAGAAGTTTTGGAATTGTTATGTTGACATCAACAAGTTGTCTATTGGGTTGTAATGTCTAATTACAAAAGTTTCTATGGGTAGTTTGTAATTACATCTTTTATAATGAATTTCGTTATTGGGATGTATGCAATATTTTTGGAGTGATTTTTTCTAGGGATGTGCAACTAACCCACTAACCCACCAAAACCGACCTGATCTAACCTAAGCTGCTAGGTTGGGTTGGTTTTAAGGGATTGGTGGGTTGGGTTGGGTTGTGAAGTTTATTTTTACAATGGGTCGGGTTGGGTTTGGGTTATAAGATTCACAAATTCACATAACCCTATTCGACCCACCTATATTTAATATATTTAAAATTTCAAAAATATATTATACAAATTTTTTTTATTTACGTTTTTTACCTCTCTTCCCAAATAAAACCCAAATTCTAAATTATCCTCATATAGTTGGTGTTGGTTTGGTGTTACACTCTAGATTATTTCGTTATAAATTTTTTTTATTTGTGGTGGTGTTATTCTAATTCTCAATTTAATATTAATAATAGTTGGGTGCACCAAAAGAGAGACTAATGGGCCACCCCTCGTTTGGGCTCACAATCTATTTATAATGTGAGCTTTTGGATTTCCTACTTTGGGTGGTTCCACGTACAGAAACCCAACGAGACAGCTCCTCTTATGGTTATAGTCATACCCCTCGGGGCAACATAGATGACTTCAATCACTCCTAATGGCGGTGGGAGAGGATTCCCCTTTTGCTAAGCACCATGCCCGACACCTTGGTTTCCGAAATCCATTATGAACTCCTTCAAATATCCAGCCTTCACCAGCTGCCCTAGATGATCTTTTAATACCCAGCATTGCTTGATGGTGTGCCCCTTATCCCTGTGGTATGTACAATATGAGTTTTGGTTCCTCCGAGACAAGTCACCCCCCATCTTGTTCACCCACCTGAAGAACAGTTTATTCTTAATCCGGTCTACGATCTTGTGTACTGGCTCCTTGAATGCCACGTTCATTTCCCCCATTTTTGCTTTCGATTCCTGCATCCTTAAATCCTTCCGTGGTCTTGGGGAAAAACGCCTTGCCGAGAACGATTTAGTAACGGGGCCTTGCCTTTACTCGCAGCTGATCATCCATGAGACGCTTATACTCCTCAATACGCCTCATGAGTTGCCTTACATCCTCGGGAGGCCTTCTTGACAACGACTCCCGTAGTTCAGAATCCTCGGTCAACCCCATCCTAAAAGTGCTTGTTGCAATCTTCTCGTTACCCCCACCAATTTCATTGTAAAGCTCCCAGTACCGACTGGCATAACTGTGAAGGGTTTTGCCGACCCTCATCTTCATAGATAGTAACGCGTCCACCAGTTGTGGCACTCGGCTGCATGTTACAAACTGAGCACCGAATTCCTGGATTAACTCAACAAAACTGTTAATGGAACCTTTTCGCAACCCATTAAACCATCTCAAAACCATGGACCCAAGGCTTGAAGGAAACACCTTACACATTAACGCATCGTTGTGTGTATGCAAAGACATCATATGGATATAATGACTGATGTGTTCTACCGGGTTCGTTTTCCCATTGTAAGAGTTTAATGGTGGCTGCGTAAATCTGCTCGGCATTGGGGCTCATTCAATGTCGTCCGAGAATGGCGATCGAATGGCTCTTCGTAAGGCGCAGCTCATAGCATCCATAGCAGGGTTGTTAGGCCATCGCTCCTCTGGGGAATCCAAACCCCAATCAGCATATTTGTGTGAATGTGAACAGTCCCAGAGTCGATGTGACTATCGAGAATGGGAACAATCCCAGCGTCGACGTGATTCTCGGGAATGGGAACAATTCTTGCGTTAATGTGATTCTTGTGAACGGGAACGGTTCCTACATCGACGTGATTCTTGCGAATGGGAATGGTTCCTGGACAGGAACCGGATTGATTGGATCCCTCCCCACATTGATTTCCCTCACTACCATCCCTCTTTTCTTAGTTATCTCGGTCCCTTCTCTGGCGCCTACCTTTTGCCTCCAACTCCAAATCTCTCACTAGTCTACACAAGCGCTCTAGCTCCTGATCTCTCTCGTCTAATTGCCCGTGCCCCGAGGCACCTGATATTGTTCGGTGTGTTTGATATAACCCTTCTCCGAGGCCAGACTGTTCCTTTTCTCGCTCGCGCTCCCTATCCTCGCGTCTTTTATGTCTTCTCTCTCGCCAAGTGGATTCTCGAGAAGATCCCACAGATCCGCTTTCAACATGGCCTCTCGAACGTCCTTCATACATTTTCCCGCGCGTAAGTCCCAGTCGAACCACAACTTTGTAAGAGATTCCCACAGACAATGCCAATTTTGCACACCAAAAGAAAGACTAATGGGCCACCCCTCATTTGGGCTCACAATCTATTTATAATGTGGGCTTTTGGATTTCCTACCTTGAGTGGTTCCACATACAGAAACCCAACAAGACAACTCCTCTATTTGAATTCCTCAACTCTTATTGCCATTGCTCTCCTATTACTTTCTGACCTCCCTTCTCTTCTCCTCTTTTTTGAACCCCCTCTTCTTCCTCAGCTTCTCCTATTTATAGCCCAAAATTAGTGGAAGAGTTATGATTACCCTCAGTCATTAGTGGGTAGGGGGTCCAATTTTATTACTTCAAAGTGGGTGTTTAGGTAAGGGTGGGAGGAGTGGCATTGGAACTACTTCCGACCTCAGTGGATATGCTCGGCATCGATATTCCTTAGGTACTACCGAGTAGCCGAGAGATTGTACAACTGAGCAATGACTTTCTTTCTCGGAAAGCAGTTTACTGGGTGTGACCCAAGAGGCGTGCGTGGTATGAACTAATGAAGATCTTTTGTTCACTGGGCTTAAAGGTGGCCTAAGACTTGGGCTTGGGGATGGTATGAGCCATGTTATCAGGCTGAAGCCCAAGTCCCAAATGGGCCTGGGTATCACAAGACCGTACAACAGTAATTAAAAAATATGTCCACCCTATGGGTCCAATCTGATCCACGTGGGTTGGGTTGAATTTTTTTTAATCCACCATAGTAAGTTGTGTTGAAAATACCTTTCAACCCGACCCATGCAAACCTCTAATTTTTCATTTTCTAATTCATTTACAAATTATGTGACCGTACTTTGTTACTTTTATATCTCTTGCTTTATCATTTTGTATATGCTAAAATGTAGTATTTTGTTAGAAATTGGGCTGGTTTTGACTCAACCTATAAACCATGGCCCATGGATCGTCCACATGGGTTATCTGATAAGTAAGTTTAAATTTAAACTAACTGATATTGGTATGAGTTATCAATATCAGTAGTAGATTAATTTAAACTTAACAGATATTGATATGAGTTATTAATATCAGTAGTGGAGTAATTTAAACTTAATAGAGTAATTTAAACTTAATAGATGAAATCTTTTAAGGATCACATATATCTGATAGTAAGTGAATCTCTACTAGTATTTAAAATACTCCTACATCAGTCAGATGAAGGGGAGATATAGTGAGTGAACATACGTATAGTTTTTGAGTGCTTTCTTGATATAAGCCATCTCTCTGGGACACCATCGATCTATTGTTCCCTGGAATTTGGAGCATGGAAATTAGGAGAGACTCTAGTAGCCTCTTCTGCGACTTGGAGGTGTTCCACAAAGAAGACCGTGAGGAGTTCGTAAAGCAAGTAAAGAATAAGATCCGACAATTTGGTGATTTGTTCCACCAAAGGTATGTGTCTATATGACCGCTAATAAAGTATATAATTATTCAACATATTTAATAATTATTTTTGTAGATCACTTATTGAGATATATTGAAAAGCTAGAAAGATTGTATTCAAATTGATAGGTTGACGTGGGTAATTATATTGATTTGTCAATCAAATTTAGCTTAAATGGTATTTTCTTCGCGTATAAAAACAAGATAAGGATGATATAAAAAGTTCATAACCCACAAGATGAGTGTGTAAGTTATTAATAAAACAATAAATTAAACTGATTTTGATTTCTTTTATTACCTCTGTCCTAGTTTGTTTTTCCTTTATTCTATTTTGGGATGTCCCAAAATATTGTCTTGTTTCTAAAAATAAAAATTATTAGTTTACTAATGTTCCTATTATACACCTACTTTATTTTCAAAACTATTTAAAAAAAAAAAAAAACTGACTAATATTTTAAAAAAATCAATTTAATTGCGGCACATTTTTAGTTGCCTCATTAAAAATAACTCTTTTTAACAAAGCTGATAAATTTATTTAAGAATAGTTTTGTAAACTTATACATTTTTATAAGGCAAATAAGACAATAAATGATGTTTCCTTAAAAAGTTTAACTTTTCAAACAGGACAAACAAAGTAAGGCGAGGGAGTAATTATTAGACACCAAAACACATCTTCAATTGCACAATTTATAATTTTATTTATCAATTATACCAATTATTCAGAGCTTCAGACTCATGATTTAATTGATTAATTCAATAGAAAACTGTTTACTTTGTTGTAAACATAGTAAAGCACTAGAGTACTTATTGGGTGCTCTAATGATCTGGTAAAAAGGAGCACATTTTATTGGCTGCAATCTATGATGATTAGGTTTTCGCATTGAACATAATAAATGATACGATAATTTCACCCGAAAAAGACTACATATCCCTCACTGACTAGATAGTGTGGCCCATATATTATTAATCGCGATCACCACCAAATAGTCATGGATAAAAGTTTCAACTCATCGAATTTTACTTTATTTTTCTTAAGAGTTGTTTGGAGTAATTTTCTTTTTAATTCTAAAAATGAATTACATTTTTTTTTAAATAATTCATTCTTTAATTTTTAATTACAGCTAAAATTTTATTCAACTTTTTTTTTAAATAAATAAACAAATAAGAATCTAGCTTAAACAAACACTCAAGTTGTTAATAGCTTTAGCTGTAATGCCGTAAGCGTATACTTTGAATCAGTGTCTGTGACGACAATTTCTTCCTACGCAGGAAGCATACAAATTAAAAGAAAGAATTACAATTTCTATATATTGTCAACAAATTAATTAATGTAGTTTTCTAGAAACATGAGAATTCTCATGGCGGCAGGGGCGGCTATACAGCCACCTTAAGGGTTCAAATGAACCCTCTAACTTGAGCAACAACAAAATATATATATATATATATATAAATATATAAATTTTTTTTCTATCGACCCCCATAAAATAAAATTTTTGAACATTCTAAGTATAATTTTTTTTTTTAAATCTAGCTCAAATAAGCTTGAATATTCTCAACTTAGTGCTACTTTTACAATATTTTTATAATAATTTTAAAATAAAAGTTAAGAGACAAGTTGTAACTGATTTTATCTAGACCCACAATTACCATTACTTTTTTACATACTTTTAACAATTTGTCACTTAGATTTTGTTGTGAAGGTGTTGTGCAGTAACACTACTCTTAAAGTTGTTCATTTGTTTTAAAATAAATAAACATTATCTAACTCTGGCTTATTTTACTGTTGGTAGTGGAATGAAATTATTTTTCTTTGCACTTTTATTCTTCATTAGCAAAAAATTATACCACTTTTTTAGCAATAAAAAAAAAAAAAAATTACACCACCTCTACAACAAACCTATTTGTATCTACATTTGCGATTTTTTCCTCATTTTCTCTATCTCTCTTTCTCCGCCTTCTATGTTTTCTTTTTGTCTAATCAAGTAGGTTGATAAATACTTTATAGATTTTCAAGTCTAAGAGTCTTTTACTACTTGCTCCAATTCCAAGAGAATGACCATGTGTATGGTTAAAAAGTCATACACTTCAAATGCAAAAACTTATATCAATTACTATTTTTTTTCTTAGTTTCACATTTACTTCTAGACCAAATCTTATGTGTGTTACTATTCTTATTTATCATTTTTTTAATTGTTTGTACATATAAATATAATAAAATTATTGTTAATTTGACAACAAATTTTACTTAGTTATTTAATTATATTTATTTACGCATTAATGATTATTGTCTTATCGATCTTTAAATTATTTTAGATTATTGTACAATATAGTTTGTATACTAAATTGTATTTAGAATACTATTTTAGATTATTTATATAATATGAAAGTTGTATATACAAAATACTAATAATAATTTTATCTTTTACTCCTCCTAGAACAAATTTCTAGCTTCGACATTATTGACTCCCTTAAAAAAAAAACTGGAGCCGTCACTGCATGGCCGACAGGAAATATATGATTGACCATTGGAAAGTTCTTACTCGAGGTAAATGCAATCCGTTTAATTTATTGTAATTAGATGCATCCAAGCTAATTGGCTTAAACATTTGTGGATTAAACTATTTTAGAGTCTTAACATAATTTCACTGTTTCTTTATATCTTATTCATTCATTGTGAGATGAATGGATGAGAGATTTTGACGAGTCGATCAACATTTAACACACTTGGATTAGCACTACTTTTGTACTGATGTAAATTATTAATAACATCACGAAATCCAATCTCACATCTCATTATATCAAGCTATATTATCTAAAGTTTTTGTTTATTTACCTTTTTTTATTATTATTTTTATTTACTATAAAACAAAATCTCACAGTAGGTTGAGGTGTCAGTTCATGAATCATTACAGGTTAAAATAAAATAAAATAATTACTGCCAAACATATCATGACTCAAAATAAATGTATTGTAAAATGTTGTAAGGGTTTGTAGTGTTTATAGATTTTCTCTGCCATCTCTACGTAATAGGGCAGGAGGTATTTAATTTAGATCCTCCCATTTTTAACATGTGATAAATCAAATGGGACAAACTATGTAGAACTTTAACCAAATTCAATCCAAAATAGTAAGTCAGATGCTAATTGATATTTTATTTTTTCAAAGAGAATGCATCCATGTGAATGACGTTAATTTTCTCAGAACGTCAGCTAAGATTATCATTACAATGAAAGGTATATGCCATGGTGCAATTCTCATTACTGGGGACAAATATTGTTGAAACCTTTTGAAAAATTGGACCAACAACCCATTAGCTTAGTAATGTTGCATTTTCGCGAAGCCTTTTGAAAACATAGTAATTGGCGCAAGGACCTATAAAAAATTAAACAGCTTTGAAAAGAGATTTGAAGTAACAATGCTAGTCACAATGCACTGAAGCCACACATTCGCATCAGATAAATGATTAAATCTCTTTATATATATATATATATATATATTATTTTTTTTTTTTTTCTGTCATGTACGCTCTGCTAATGAGCTCACAATTGCAGTTCATCCACAAAAAAGAAAAAGAAAAAAAAAAGGGCAAGAACACGGCTAATAAAGCAAGTGGAATCCACATATTTTCTATCTCAATCACTTTACTTAAGCTTAAAGAAGTCATTTTCAGTAAGTGGTGTTAGTCATTAACACAACATAGCTAAATTAAGAGAACATTAAGATTATTTTATTGCAGAAATTGCTTGTCAATGTACATAGGCATAAATCTTTTCACGTTGAAAAACATGGAATATATGTTTTTAGTTCTTTCTTAAGCTTTATGAGACAGCTACTGCCTACTAGTGCCAACTTCATTCATGTACTATATATATAAAAAGCCTTTGGTTTGGTGTAATTTAATTGCCTGCTCGATCTCCTGGACCTGGATTGTTCTTGACCTTAACCCAAAAGTAATGCAGTAGTGGTTGCCAACTTCATATCATTCTCTCATAACCACCACATAAAGAAGGGATACGTTTTTCTACATCCCACTTTTGGTTGGCGTCATCGCATTAAATCCATATTATAATCGTGTTTGGTTTCGATTCTCATCGAATATACGGTTTACTTTTTCGCGTAAGAAAAAAAATTCCACAACCTGCAAATAATATAATCTTAAGTGAAGTATTCTCTGAGCCACATGAAATCTTTAAAAAGTCAATGATATCCAGAACCAAAATGGACAGATCACTGGCGTGTAAAAGAACTATATCGGGATATGTTTGATACTCAAAAATAAACTTAGTAATCGAAAAGTTATTTCACAATTATATTTATTATTTATTTTTTTCTATAGATCTGATAGGATTTCAACTTATAATTTTCATTTTATAATAATTACTTTTATTACCACATTAAGACATCAATTTATTTTTATTGTAAGTAAGTTCAAATCCATGAAACTTACTAATAGTTATTCAATTTTCTTTTTGTTGCACTTTTATGATTAGAAATAGTTATTAAGTAGGAATGGTTATTCTCATACTTATAAGCCGAATTAAGAGTCGAGTCATTGGGTCATTGTTTCAACAAAACAAGTCAATTTGTAGGGTTAAAAAAAAAGGAAAATAATTTCCCAAAATCTTTATATATATATATATATATATGTGTGTGTGTGTATAAATTGAAAAAGTAGGCATGCCTAAAGTACTAATTAAAATTAAATCTATAAAAGGAACTATCTAATATAATTCTAACTCATTGTTTTACAAGCAACAAAGACTACGAGACATAAAATAAAAGGATATCAATTCTCACTAAATGCTATAATCCCATGGATTATGATCTGGCTAAACTTAAACTCTATTTTTATTGAAAATGTCAGTGTTAACCTTATTATAATTCTTCTTTTCCATTAGAATCTAGATTCATAAAGTCGTGTTGCAATGGACTTATTATGAAGATAATTTTGTTCAAAATTAGAATACTGGTTAAGTAAAAATAATCCATCTGGGTTGCACAAGTTGCACACACAAAAAAAAAAAAAAAAAAAAAAAAAAAAATGAAGAAGAAGATTTTATTGGGTCAATTGCATAAGTGATCTAATTAATTATAAATTAGACCAACTTAGGTATAGGTTCACTGGATTACTGGTCCAACCAGCTGAACCAAATCAGGTTAATAACTATAATTATTCCTTAATTTACATAATAAACTCTTGAAAAAACTATTATGAGTCTATGATGAGTTAGATTCATGACAACGGCCACACTAGCCTATGAGTCTTCTCCTCACAAGAATGCAGGATCTTACTAGAAAATAATAACTATTATGTAAACGTGGTTCAATAATTCTTGTCTAATAAATTCTTAAATAATATGTAACAACCTGGCATAATCCATAACAATAAACAATAACATTAGGTTTCAAATTTATCTATTTGGAAACATACTCTACTATTGTTATACATCTCCTAACTTCTCAATCCAATCCTTCTATTGGAATGTCTATTGTTGTTTTTGATTGCAGGGACCTTCTAATGAGGTAATGGGACGTTAAGCTGAACCATATATTTTGTGAAGCTAAAGGGGTGGCAGATCTTTCTTTTTTTTTTTGATGCGAGGTGGCAGATATTTTGGCTAAAGAAGGTACTGACCAAATAAAGAGAATAAGAGAATATGCCCAAAGCCCATTTTTTGTTAATCATGCAGTTATGTATGATTGAATGGGTTGGGGTGTAGATAGACTTTGCCCATTTTTTGCTGTAGATACTACTGATGGCACTACGCCTCTCTAATGTAATTACTTGGTTTGTTGAACATTTGATTTTGATTGTATTGTAAAGTGAGGTGGTAAAATTTTTTCAAAAAAAAAAAAAGTGAGTTGGTAAAATAGATAAATTAGCTTTTTGAAATGCTAAAAGCTAATTTTTTTTAGCACCAACTACTATGAATGCTCTAATTTCAAAAATAAAAATAAAAATCCTAACAAGTCTGGTATTAAAAAAAAAACCTTTTTTGTTTTTTGTTTTTGTCTTTGTATAAAAACTGCGGATAGGTCATTGGCCTAATATCCATGATCCAAGTCCAGAATAAATACAACAATAAAACATACAAGCCCAAAAGCAACAAGGTCCAAAACCAAAAGTTAAATATACAACGGGTGTTGTCGCAAATGTCCAAAGTCCAATACAACTAGTGTCCAAGCTAACAATGCACGCCTGAGTACGACTACAAAGACAATAGCCGAATACATCACCGTTAATGCTAATCCCATGCATGAACAACTGTTTCTCTAGGGCTCCAATACAATCATGCAAATCGCTCTCTGTGTACGAAGTACCTGACTTTTACACATTGAAAGCATTGTCATTCTCAACACAGTTTACAAAATTATCAATAGAATTTTAAACAAAAAGACAATCATGTACAATACTAGAAAGTGTGAATTTACTATTGAACTTTTTGACTTATTGACTATCTTAAATGTGAATTTCCAGAATAAGCACGTCTTAAAAAAAAAAATTAAAGAACATTTGGCACATAAAAGCATTATTCAAAAACAAAAGTTCTTTAAGAAGACATATGGAAATAGAAGGTTATGATGGCATATGGCAGTGGTTGCAATAGTTGTATATGTCACTTACGTTCATTTAGCCTTCGGATTTGCTTGAACCATATTGTAGATATATGAGATCATACTAGCATCCACATGTTAATTGTCTTTCTTTTGTTTTGTTATTAGGAGTCGGGTATTTGGAATGATAAAATAGATTTTTGGATAAATATTAGGTTTCTTTTGAATTGAAATGTTAGTTCTATCCTCTAAAGCCGTCTCTTTATATGACTTAAAGAGATAATAAAGAGGTTAGAAAATATTATTATTGAGTGATTTTTGATAGTTTTTAGACCCCTTAAAACCACAAATAGATTAACCTAGGTAATTAGCCAAGTTGTTACTTAGTCAAATTAATTAAATCTAGGATAACACAATCAAACAATCATATAATGTAAAACAGCGGAAATATAAAAGACACAAGATATGATCACCCAGGAAACCAAACCAGTAAAAACCTGGGGAGGATTTAACCTAGCTATCCTCAAGGTAAACTTGAATCCACTATCTTGAAAGAATTGAAGTTCATACAATAAGACTTACAAACCCCCACGCTCGACTTCTTATTGCTACCCACCAGTAGAACTTACTGACACGACCACATGTAAGCTCCGAATCCATGGACTCCTTCTTTCTTGGATTCACCACCAGATGCAAGCACACCCGCTTGTGTTTCTTTAGGCTTCAATGGCAACAACTAAATTGATCATCAAGGTGTAGAAAACTTCTTCTCCTTGAAAACCTCAAGTTTATGTGAATGAAAGCTCATCAAAGATCTCACAAAAGATTCACATAAACCGCAATAAGAGTAACCCTAAAACGTGGCTAGGGTTTGCCTTTTATACCTAGGGCAAATTAGAAAACCCAAAACGTTTTAATTAAAATAGGGCTAAGTTGGAATTCTGTAGAAAAAACATTCAGACCTGAATTTCAATTGATCGAGCCTAAGTTTCGATCGATCGAAATAAGCTGAATTGGTTTTTTAATTCCTGCAATAACTTATTCCAACTTTACATTAATAAATCAACTTTGAGCAAGTCTAAAACAAACTAAACATATTGTTTTGATCATGGTTTGCCAACAATACAAATTAGAGTTCTAAATACATAAAAACCTAAGTCTTTAGAACCTAACAAACTCCCCCTTTGGCAATCCGTGACAAAACACAACTTAATAGCTCAAAGTTTACAAATAAAAGCCCTTTACAAAATAATGCTCATAAACACAGATTCAATCCTAACTACTATCCATCAGTTGCAGAGAAGATAGCAGCTCAATTGAATCAACCTGTATATTTCCTAAAACACTTAAACAAAATGCATAACCGCATGTGTGGAAAAATACAAGCAAATAAAATAAAATCTTAATTTCAAACAACACACAATAAAGACATATATCAATGAAGAAACTCATAAACATAAGTCAATAAGCAGTTTGAAACAAGAAACATATAAAACAAATATACTCCTCCTAACATGTATATCCCAACAACACAAAGCAAATGTGGCAAGAGCTAAAAAAATAAAGGTACAAAGTGAAGCACCTAGATACAATTTAAACAACTCCACAAGCTCTAACCAAAAAATAACTCTCCCCCTGAAAACAAAAACAGAATGCTCTCAATATGTATTCCCCCTTTTTGTGACGAAATGCCAAAGGGCAATCAAAATTCATCATCAAAAGGAGGTGGTGGTGAAGAACGTCGAAACCTTGCCAAATCCGCTCACAAACCACGAATCTCATCAAGAACGTCCACCAAAATCTGTCTTTGAGCTGCCTGAACGGTCAAGACATGATCCAACGTACGTTGAATGTTTGAATCATCTGAAGTAGTCGGTGGAGGAACATCAGCATCAGCAGCAACAGCACCAGACATCTCAGCAGCAATAGCACCTGTAGAAGAGGGAGGAGGGGGAACATCACCAGAAGATGTACCTCTAGGGACTGAAGGATCAACTCTCAAGTGAGCAGCCCTTTGTCTAAGAAATGTAGCACCTAAGGGAGTAACAACATGAACAGGCTCACCAGAAGGGAAATCAGTTAGACCAAGGAATAACAAAATCCTATGTTTGAAAATAGGATGAATAAGCGTATGCCCTACGACAGAACTCCTATGAACTTCATTCAAAGAACGAAGAAACAAATGAGGAAAACTGATAGATGCACCAGACATGAAAGCATACAAAAACACACATTGCTCTAGAGGGATGGTGTGGAGATGAGAAATAGGCCACAAAGAATGACACACTACCCTAACAAAAAGACAGGCAGTCTCAGAAAGTGCAGAAGACGTGATCCGAGGATTAGAACCCCACTGGATAAATGAACCAGTGATGTATGACATGACAACATCCAAAGGAGGAGCCTTAGTATAGGGATAGACAGACTCCATAACGACCGGAACCCCAAGAGCCTCAGTCACTACCCTAGGGGTAATGGTGAACTCAACACCTCGTATCCAACTCCTAACAAGGGTGTTGGAATCATAGATGTGACAAGAGAGGTTCGAGAAGAACTCTCTAATTAAGGCAGTCAGGGGTCGATAGTCTATCTCTAACAAGGATAGCCAACCTCTAAACTCTAAGTTAGCCCTAATGGCCGAATCAACCTCATCAAGAATCACAGAACGCTCAGCCCATTTCTTATGCTTACTGTTCAGTTTCTCAAACACCTCTCGATAACGGTCGTTCTTAAAAAGCTGACTCCTAGAGGGAGACACAAAAGGAGTAGAGGGAAACCTATTAGCTCTAATTTTCCTAGGCATGGTGCTAGGGTAAGGACCAAAACACACAGCAAAGAGAAAAAAAAAAGAAAAAAAAAACACAAAACCAAGGGCAGACTGCAAGTTAGCACAAAAAGATATAGAACAAAAACTATATGATGCATGAACAATGTAAATATCATGATGCATGTCCTAATGCAGTGCAATTAAGTTCAATTTAAGTCCAATTTGACAAAAATGGCTTGAACATAGAGTTTCTAACAAAAACCCCAAAAATTTGAAAAACAACTTGAAAAATTTGTAACAAATTGATCAATTGATCATCACACAAGATAGATTACACAAAATAATGATCAATTACATCAATTCAACAAGCCAATTTCATCAAATTAAACCAAATTGAACAAAATCCCCAAATTGGGTTCAATACAAGCCCTAGAATTTTTTATTTTTCACAAATCTCCAAATTGATCAAATTTTCCAACAAAGATCATGTTAAAAACATCATAGGAACAAAACCCAATGATCAATTTCAGAAAATATGGCCTTAATCATCAAAAACCTCAAATATGCATAGGTTCGAAATCCCTAAATTAAAATGCATGAAAAGGCATGAAATGTGAAAATACCAACAAAAAGAAGGGTAAAAGGGTCTTACCAGTATATGGAGAGAGAAACCTTGAAAAAAAAATGATCAAAAACGACAAAAAACTGAGGTGGAGCCAAGTCTGAATCGGAGAGAGAGAGAGAGAGAGAGAGAGAGAGAGAGAGAGAGAGAGAGAAAACTTTTGAAAAAGTGTTTTTGAAAAAGTCAAGATCCATTTTTAAAAAACCTGATTCACAATATTCGATTGATCGAAAAACAGTTTTGATCAATCGAAACAGACAAAAGCTCACCTAAATTTTTAAAAGAAATTTCGATTGATCGAAAAACAGTTTGGATCAATCGAAAATCAAGAAAAACATCTTTTTAGAAAAAATAACTTGATTTTTGAAAACACACCTCAAAGCATTGAATATAAGAAATAAAAATGCATGAGTATGAGATGAAATGCTATTCCAAAACTCAAGTTTTAAACCCAGTTTTCCCAAAAATAAGATTTTCAACCATTCTCCCTTTAAAAACTCAACCACAAAATATGTTTTGCACAAACAATACTCAAAGTAATTTCAAACTTGGTTGGTCAGACCGAAAGACACACAATAACATGTACAATGTTTAGCAAATATTAACTTGTGTAGTGTGAGCACTAGGACAAAGACTTGAGTTACATGTGAGGTGATATGTGTATAACAATCAATCACAAAGTCTACAAAATTCATCACATAGAATTTAAAAGGGACTATCACCTAAAGAATTACATCATATAACTCCCACATCTCCTAGAACATAAGCTTGCAATCATGTAAGTTTCTTGAATTTTGCCTCATAATATACACACCAATTTTAATTATGTGATTTGGCATTAAGTCTAATAGTACACACCAATTTTAAGCATTTAGCAATTAAACCGAAGCTTCACCTTATGTTCTTTTTGTGCATGTGCTACACTTTCTCGAGCACAAAATCTTATGATATGCACTAAGGTGTTCGTAATTGGCTAGTGAACAGTGGTGAGATGGTTATTTATGCCTTTCTCAAAAGGTTTGAGTCCGACAGTCAAATAATATGTGACTTCAAGATTAAGACAAAGTGATAAACACCATAAACATCTTTCCCACACAACATGCACTACAAACTTTCAACTAGTCAAGTGCAATAAATAAGCTCATCAAAGCTAAACAAAGTATAAAAAGACATGTCATGTGAAGATAAATTAACCAACCTTGTTCTCAAAAACAAAGAGTATAGTACAAAAACACAATTTGCTTCCTTTTCCTTCCCCCTTTTTTTTTTTTCTTTTTTTTTTATATAAATAAAAATACCTAGAATGAAATGCATGAATGTTATGCAATGCAAATCCTAGAAATAAAAAGGAAAAACACAAAAACCAAAGAATAAAGAACAATAGTCACAAAGGGTAAAGCAATGAAGCACAAGGACCCAAAAGAGCCAAGACAGATCAGGGACATAGAATCACACTAATTACTTGACGAAGAGTCTCAAACTTACTTCTATCAAGAGGATTGGTGAAGATGTTGGCATTCTGATGCTCAGTAGGAATATACTCAAGACACACAATATTTCTTTCAACAAGATCCCTAATCTCTATGTGCTTAGTCTTAGAATGTTGAACAGGGTTCTTAGATATATCAATAACACTAGAGTTATCACAGTAAACAACCATGGTATCTTGGGATATCCCATAATCTGTTAAAACCTTTTTCATCCAAAGAAGTTGTGACCAACAACTTTCAGCAGCAATATATTCTGCCTCTGCAATAGACAAAGACACAGAATTTTGCTTTTTACTCATCCAAACAACAAGATTGGCTCCTACATAAAAACACCCACCAGTGGTGCTTTTTTTATCATCAGCATTACCAGCCCATTCAGAATCAGAAAAACCAGCAAGAGACAGATTAGACTCTTTACTATAAAATAATCCATAATCACAAGTTCCACCAACATATTTAATAATTCTTTTGACAGCATTCAAGTGTGAAACTTTAGGATTAGATTGAAATCTAGAACAAACACCAACACTAAAGGCAATATCAGGCTTACTAGCAGTCAAATACAACATGCATCCAATCATACTTCTGTATAATGTAACATCAACAGACTCACCTGATGGATCGTTTGTTAATTTTGCATTGGCAGCCATTGGTGTTCTGGCATGTGCAGCATTGTCCAATCCAAATATCTTGACTAGATTCTTTGCATATTTTGCTTGGTTGATGTAGATTCCTGAGTCCGTTTGCTTTACCTGTAATCCCAAAAAATAAGTTAGTTCACCAACCATACTCATTTCAAACATAGCCTTCATTTCATCTGCAAAAGAATGAGCAAGAGAGTCACTAGTAGCACTAAAAACAATATCATCAACATAGATTTGAGCTACAACAAAACTATTCTTATCCTTTCTTATGAAGAGAATAGTGTCTGCAGATACCCTTTTGAATCCATGCTCAGTGAAATATGCAATCAATCTATCATACCAGGCTCGTGGAGCTTGCTTCAAACCATATAGTGCTCTCTTCAATTTGTACACATCATCCGGCCTGTGAGGATCAACAAAACCCTTCGGTTGTTCAACATATACTTCTTCCTGCAACATTCCGTTTAAGAAAGCACTTTTGACATTCATTTGGTATAACTTGAAATTTAAATGACTAGCTATAGTCAAAAGTATCCTAATGGATTCCAATCTTGCTACCAGTGCAAGTCTCATCGAAGTCAACCCCTTCCACTTGTGTGTAATCTTGAGCAACAAGTCTAGATTTATTTCTAATAACAGTGCCATGTTCATCTGACTTGTTCTTAAAGATCCACTTAGTTCCAATCACATTTACACCCTTTGGTCTAGGAACTAATTCCCACACATCATTTCGAACAAACTGATGAAGTTCTTCATGCATAGAGTTTACCCAGTCAGCATCTTGAAGGGCTTCATCTACCTTCTTTAGTTCGAATTGGGACAGATATTATGAGTGAGTAATTACACTTAGAGCTTTTGACCTTAATCTCATGTTATCATTTAAACTTCCCAATATGTTTGAGGTGGGATGATTAAGCCTTACTTTAGAGGAAGGACCTTTGACTAAAGATGTTGAGGTACCTTTTTGTTCCGATGAAGGACTGAACTCACGTAGTGCTTGTTGAGTCTCATGTACCAATGTGGATTGTTCCAGACTTGATGGAATAGACATAGCATCATTCAGCACCATCAACTCTTCATCATTATGCTTTCCAACATAATCAACAGGGAGTGAGTCATCAATCTCCACAGGCTTATCTTAAATCAGAGCAATATTTTCTGACTGTGCTTCAGAACATACTTCATCATTAATCACAACATTTGATGATTCCATCACTATTTTAGTTCTCAGATTATACACTCTATATGCTCTACTAGTAGAGGAGTACCCTAGAAAATATCCTTTGTCACTCTTTACATCAAATTTTTCTAAGTTCTCTCTATCACGTAGAATGTAACAATCATTACCAAATATCCTGAAATACTTAACAACAAGCTTCTTTCCTCTCCAGAGTTCATACGAAGTCTTCTTGGAATTAGGTTTGAAATACACCCAGTTGAGTGTATGACAAGCAATGTTAACTGCTTCTCTCCAGAAGGATTTGGGCAACTTTTTATTGTGTAGCATGACACGTGCCATTAAGGCGGTTAAGGCAGTATAACACAAATAGTTATTATCACACGTGATAAGACCAAGAAGTCCAAGGAAAGATTTAACAGAAGCAACAAGAGACAAATACACAAAGTAAGCAAGTTGATAGATAAGCTTCAAGATTTTCCTAAAATCCATAATAATAGGGGTCAAGGATCATCTCAGTGATCAAAAGATCAACAACAAGAGAGCTACCTACTCTGACACCACTTGATAGTTTTTAGACCCCTTAAAACCACAATTGGATTAATCTAGGTAATTAGCCAAGTTGTTACTTAGTCAAATTAATTAAATCTAGGTTAACACAATCAAACAATCATATAATGTAAAGTGTTGTGAAATTTTAAAGTACTCGCAAGTGTACGAACCATATCGAAGTATAGTTGGGAAAGAACGAGGTCGAACCCACAGGGACTTGAATGAACGTAGGAAAATTAATTAAACTTTAACCAAAATAATCCTAATCTAATTTAATAAAAATTCATTTTTCTGAGATTAAATAAACTAAGCAAATAATAAAATTAAGCAAATAATTAAACTTAAGCAAAAGATATAAAGCAATAAAAAGATGTAAACAATCAAGGGAAAGGAATTAAGGTTTTGGAATCCGTCTTGTAAGTCATATCAGCATATATTTATGATCATTAATTTTTCACAACCACTACATGATAATCTAGAAATCAATCTTGCTATCATGGAAAATATCATCATTAAAACTTATGTTTAAAAATCTAAAGCATGTTCTTCTTCGCTTTTTAAGTATAAAATCAAATCATCAATTGTATCCGTAGCCAATCAAATCATCTAATTTCGTTAACAGATCGAGGAGGTGGAAGATTAGAAATCAAATCTACTTTGGCCTTTTCAACCTCAATACCACTTTCTGATATGACATGCCCAAGAACAATTCCCTTTCTCACCATAAAATGACATTTCTCCCAATTAAGAACAAGATTCTTCTCCTTACACCGCACTAACACTAAGGATAGGTGACACAAACATTCTTCACACCCAAATATTGAAAAGTCATCCATAAATACCTCCAAAAATCATCCCACCATATCAGAAAAAATACTAATCATGCACCTGTGAAATGTACCAAGAGCATTACATAAACCAAATGGCATGCGATGGTAGGCAAATGTCCCAAAGGGGCATGTGAAGGTTGTCTTTTCTTGATCTTCTGGTGCAATGGGAATTTGATTGTATCTAGAATATTCATCAAGAAAACAATAATAAGCATGACCAGCTAACCTTTCCAACATTTGGTCTATAAAAGGAAGAGGAAAATGATCTTTTCTTGTCATGGCATTCAATTTACAGTAATCAATGCATACTCTCCATCCTGTTTGCACATGAGTTAGGACTAGCTGATCATCCTTATTTTTAACAACTGTTATGCCAGATTTCTTTGGTACAACTTGAACTGGACTCACCCAATTACTATCAGAAATTGGGTAAATAATACCTACATCCAAAAGCTTCAAAACTTCAGCTCACACTTCCTCTTGCATAATAGGGTTTAGACGTCTCTGCGGTTCACGTGAAGTTTTAGCATTCTCTTCCAAGTGAATTCTATGCATAACCACAGATGAACTAATACCTTTGATATCAGCAATTGACCAACCTATAGCTTCCTTATGCTCTTGAAGTACACTTATCAATTGGCGTTCCCTAAGGTCATCCAAATTTGAAGCTATAATGACAGGTAAGGTCTCAGAAGAACCTAAAAAGGCATACTTAAGTGTGTCAAGTAATGGTTTTAACTCCAACTTTGGTGGTTCCACAGCAGATGGGGGTGGGGATGAAGAAAGTGGAAGAGGGATCACTTTTGGTTGCCAACTATCAGTACTTAAGAGAGGAACAGAATCTAACAATGCATTGACCTCTTCAATTGAGTGTTCAATATCAAAATTGCAACCAAAAAGATTTAAGCAAGCCTCTAGAGGATCCTCATAACTCGATTGTAGGAAAGTATCATGGACTAGACTCTCAATCATTTCAACCTCACAGATATCCTCATTGTCTAGCACTTGTTTACTTATGTGGAAGATATTAAGCTCAACAGTCAAATTTCCAAAAGAAATCTTCATTACACCACTCCGACAATTGATCAAAGCATTGGATGTGGCTAAGAAAGGACGACCCAAAATGACATGGACTTGTGTACTTGCATTTAGAGCAGGTTGGTGTCTAACACAACAAAATCAACAGGAAAATAGAATGTATCCACCTTAATCAGCACATCTTCAACAATACATCCAGGGATTTTCACAGACCTATCAGCTAATTGAAGTGTCATGGTTGTTGGTTTTAAATCCCCCAAACCTAGCTGTAAGTATACTGAATATGGCAATAAGTTCATACTTGCCCCCAAAATCTAGCAAAGCTCGCTCAATGGGATGATCCCCAATCTTGCATGAAATTGTAGGGGATCCTGGGTCCTTACATTTCACCGGATATTTATTCTGAATGATTGAACTGACTTGCTCGGTCAAAAATGCCCTTTTAGGGACATTTGTCTTTCTCTTCATTGTTACAAGATCTTTTAGAAATTTGGCATAAGCAGGAACTTGCTAAATTGCATCAAGAAATGGAATGTTTATTTGCACTTGCTTAAAAACCTCTAAAACGTCTCCAAATTGTGCACTTTTCTGAGGACTGATTAACCTTTGAGGAAATGGAGTTTTAGGAACAAACCTCTTATCAAGGGGGGAACTAAGATCCGGAATTGGAGTGGCGGGTGGGTTACCCTTCTTTTCTCCATGATCATCATGTGAACTATGAGTTCCTTTTTCCTTTAACACAATATTTTCATCATCCTCCACTTCTGGTATTTTCACTTGATTATCAACTTGCTTACTAGACCTAAGGGTAGTGATAGACTGACCATGTTCTTGTCCATGAGTAGAACTAGAAGAACCATTGATGGCATATTGTCCTTTTGGGTTAGGTATAGGTTGACTAGGAAACTTTCCTTTTTCCCTCTCTCCAACTTGGATTGCTAACTAGCCAACTTGATTTTCCAACTTTGAAATAGCTTGAGTATTCAAATAGGTAGAACTTTTCATCTCTTGAATGGCTTGGCTAGTTGATTGCATGAAAGTTTTGAGAGACTCCTCCAAAGATGGTTGTTGTCTTGGTGGTGCTACAAACTAAGGTGTTGATTAAGGAATGGGAGGATATGCTTGAGTAGGTGGACGAAATTGACTTTGTTGATGCACTTGTTGTCCACCTACATTTGTGGGAGGCTAGTTTTGCCTCCATGAGAAATTAGGATGGTTCCTCCAATTTGGATTGTATATCTCTAAAAATGGACTAGCAAATGGTTTTCCATAATTATTCAGTGCATTTGCTTGCTCAGTATAAAAATCAGGGTACCCAGCTGCAGAAGGACACATTTGTGTTGTATGCATAGGACTTACACAAATAGAGCATGTTTCACTTTGAACTTGATTGATAGAATTCATCCCTCTACCTAAAGCTAAAGCCTCAACCTTACGAGTGAGATTGTCCAACCTAGCTTTTATGTCTAAATCTTCACTGACTTCATACAATCCTCCTTTCTTAATTGCAAGGGTAGATCTCTCTTTACGGTTGGGAAAATCCCATTGTTGTGAACTTTCAGAAAAATTCTCAAGAAATTTGTATGCCTCATCATCTACAAGACTCAAAAATCCACCACCATTCATGGACTCAATCATGTTACGATTTGTCTGAGTCAAACCATTATAAAAATATTGTACTAGTCTCCATGTTTCAAAACCATGATGAGGACACTTTAAGATCAAGTCCTTAAATCTCTCCCAACTCTCATAAAATTTCTCTTGTTCATCTTGATAAAAATCTACAATTTCTCTCTTCAAAGCATTGGTCTTGGCCATTGGGAAAAATTTAGATAGGAATTTTGTGACCAACAATTCCTATGAAGTGATAGATCCAGGTGACAAAGAATAAAGCCATGCTTTTGCCTTATCCTTCAAGGAAAAAGGGAATAAACACAAGCGAACAGAGTCATCAGTGAAATTCTGGAACTTACAAGTAGCACAAATCTCAAGAAAATCCTTCACATGCATATAAGGGTCTTCTCTATCCAATCCATAAAAAGTAGGAAGAAGGTGGATTATCTGTGGCTTCAACTCAAAATGTGCAGCTGTGGTTGCAGGCAATACTATGCAAGATGGAGGGTTGGTGGTTATGGGTGAGAACAACTCCCTAAGAGTTTTTGAATCTTCTCCTATTTCTCCCATTGTGGATGAATAATCAAAACTAACAAGACAATTTTCTTTATCACGTATCCAAGTTCTCATACCCCAAGCACAAAGAAATAATTTTTTTTTTCAATTTAAAAAAAAAAATTAACTACAACTAGAAGAAGGAAAAATTCAATTAAGACCTAATTTATTTTCCTAACCAAGTCCCCGGCAACGGCGCCAAAAACTTGTTGTGAAATTTTAAAGTACTCGCAAGTGTACGAACCATACCGAAGTATAGTTGGACAAGAACGAGGTCGAACCCACAGGGACTTGAATGAACGTAGGAAAATTAATTAAACCTTAACCAAAATAATCCTAATCTAATTTAATAAAAATTGGTTTTTCTGAGATTAAATAAACTAAGAAAATAATAAAATTAAGCAAATAGTTAAACTTAAGCAAAAGATATAAAGCAATAAAAAGATTTAAACAATCAAGGGAAAGGAATTAAGGTTTTGGAATCCGTCTTGTAAGTCATATCAGCATATATTTATGATCATTAATTTTTCCCAACCACTACGTGATAATCTAAAAATCAATCTTGCTATCATGGAAAATATCATCATTAAAACTTATGTTTAAAAATCTAAAGCATGTTCTTCTTCGCTTTTTAAGTATAAAATCAAATCATCAATTGTATCCGTAGCCAAACAAATCACAAACGATATCCAATTTTATAATCAAGAATTAATAAACCAAGCATTCAATTAATTAAGACAAATCCTAAATCATGAGAAAAACATGATTGAACTCATATCTAGAATTCCATCTTAGTCAATTGATATGAAGCAAGAACAATTTAAATCATTAAAGAACAACTATTGTGGGAAAAATCAAATCACATAAATATTACTGATAATCCTTAACAAGGTTTCATCCTCAACCCTAATTATAAATTTAGCTACTCATAGCAATTGAAAGAAAACACACAAATAAAATACTAAACATTCAACTAGACAAATAAAATAGAGAAAGAAATAGTTACGGTGCTAGAGAAAAGCCATAGACAAAAATAAACACGTTCTGCTCCTGCACTCCAGTCCTAGCCGTCCCTTATTTTTCTGTTTTGCTCTCTATTTATATCACACAAAGACACGCTCTTCAAAGAGAAGCCGCCTGACTCTATGAAAATTCCTAATACAAGTGAAACTAGGATTAGAAGCCACACGCTACACTTCAAGTTGTGCTCAGCCGAAACCAAAGACTAGCCCAAAAGAGAAGCACAAGTTAACAAAGAGAAATTAAAACCCCAAGCCCATTGTATATCTCTTTGACCCATGAAAGCACTTCTATTGTTATTTTTTTAATTTCTTTTTCTTCTACTCCACGTGTCTCCAGGTCCTTATTCTTTTCATGTTGGCTTTGAATCAATAGGCCTAAACCTCCTTTCTTTAATTTTCTTTCTACTTGCTTAATGTTGCTTTTCTTTTCTTTATTTCGTGCCCTCCAGGTCCTTCAAGTTGGGTTAGCAATTGACTTAGCTCCACTTTGCATGTAAAACCCTTATCACCTATTAAACAAAGATAATATATAATCAATCACAAGATAGCATAAAAGTATGGTCAAAAATGCAAATATGAGAGTATTTTATTATATATATTTTACGCACATCATAAAGCCGCGGAAATATAAAAGACACAAAATATGATCATCCAAGAAACCAAACCGATAAAAATTTAGGGAGGATTTAATCTAGCTATCCTCAAGGTAAACTTAAATCCACTATTTTGAAAGAATCAAAATTCATACAATAAGGCTTACAAGCCCCCACGCTCGACTTCTTATTGCTACCCACCAGTAGAACTTACTAACACGACCACGTGCAAACTTCGAATCCACAGATTTCTTCTTTCTTGGATTCACCACCAGATACAAGCAACCTTCTATCGATCTAAGGCAGAACAGTGTTTGGACATATACTACAAGTTTACCTATCTAGCTCATTTCTGTGCGTGTTTCTTAAGACAAGAAATGTTTACCCAAGAGTAATCCTCATCCTTTCTTCCATTTAGGCCTAGATCGCTCCCTGTGGGACTCTTTCCACTAGATGCCATTTTTGTGGACAATTTAAATTTGAACCTAGTTACGAGCATGAGGCCCAAAGCAAGCACAAGCCCATGAATAAAAAATTAGAAGCACAAATTCTCCCAAGAAAAATCGATTAAACAACAGAGATTTCCATTAGTTGCAGGGGACGTGAAAGAAGTACTGAAACAAATTGAGTTAAGGTTATTAATTCCTCTAACTATCAGAAAGGAGGACAAAGAAAATAAAAATAAAAAATAAATTGTCATCATTATTCTCAGTCACAAATTTAAACTTGTCATCATTTCTTAAAAAATGACCTTCTATCGATCTAGGAAGAGATATGAAATATTTATTCTGGATTGGTTAACTCAAACAGTTGCCAAAATTTATTCATCCTTAACTCAAACGGTTGCCAAAATTTGTTCTGAATTGGTTACTAAAGAAATATTTATTCTTAAAAAAATGCTAATAAAGTGATCCAAGAAGAGATGAAGGGAAGAAACAATGCTACAGTGGGCCTTGTTGCACCGCCTGTCCTTTAATTGATCCAGGAAGTTTTGAATAGAAGTCGAGATATAAGGTTCGATGGATTGAGGGTCAGTCGAGGGTTGATCAAGAAAATTGAAAGTACAAGGATTCGATAAAGTTTCGATTGATAAAGGGGTAGTTCGATATGCAATTCTTTAAAGCAAAACTTGCAAACTTTGATGCTTATGATGCAGAGAGACTCGAAATCTTCCAAATGCTACAATGATATCATCAATACCAACTCACAGAAACACCTCTCTTAGGGGGAAAAAAAAAAAAATAAATAAAAAACTCGCCATGCACTGATATTTTAGGCATCACATTTTCACCCAATCGAAGTTCATACGTTCTTTACTCCTGATGGCAAGAAAAAATCTTTTAGCTTCAAAATTGTGGGCTTTAGGTACATTATTATAATGATTCAATACAATTAAGAGGTCAACTATGTTTTAAAATTGATTTTTGACTCTTAGTATTATTAAAACGAGAACTTCTGAAGGGAAAGAATGGTGAAATTAGTCGAGAAATAAATTTCCAAGACTTTAAAACAAGTTCCAATATAGAACATTTTAGATTTCAATTTTTTTGAGATAGGAGCGTTCAAATTTCAAATGTTGTGAGATAAAGGCATATACTTGGTCATGGAAATTGTGTATGCTAACCAAAAGGCTAAAGATCCGATTGTAGCAAATCCACAGTTTTCAATATTTAAACACTAAAAGCTTATTTGGAATCCCTTACCAAACAGAACCTTATATTTTACATCTTGTTGAGAGAGAGAGAATACATTTACCCAATTGAAGTTGGAGGTCACCCTTGCATTCTTTGTACAAATAGCATCCTAGGATTTCTTAACATGCTGAATGTAACATTCATACAAACAATCTGTATATTCTCGGAAATGACCATACTCAGGAAACTTTTCATTACAAGAACGGGAACTTATTTGAACGCCCAGACGCGATAGGTCTTTGAAATGCATATTGCAGTGTGTGAAACACCCTTAGCAATACAAATTGTACGAGCTAATGATTCATGTGTATATTGAAATTGTTCACAAATTTCCATTTTTTCTATGAGACACTCACGATATGTATTTTGAAAGTCATCAATTTTAGAGAGATAAGGAAGTGGGAATGAAAGTGAAGATGGATGAAAAGAGCTAGAGACAAGGTGACTGGCATGGACTACAATAAGAATAAGGAAAACCGATTACGTCATTTCCACTGCATGTTTTCTCATAACTTTCGTAGCCATGTATTACAACCCACTTTAGAATAGATTTTTTTTAACTAGAAGCTTAAACATTTAAGCCTTTAAATACATTTGAATGATTTTGCAAGTTCAAAATACAAATAATTTAATATATAAAATTATTTTTTTTCGCCCTTTCATATAAAGTGTTGTATAAGAATTATTGTTTCTTTTGAAAGTATGGGCATTTTCAAGTTGGTTGACTTTAAGTAATGGCTTTTGGCTAGATTCACATGGTTTTATAATAATTTGGGTAAATTATAAGTTTGGTTTTGTTACAAAAGTGTTATTTTAGTTTAGTACAAAATTTAGCTACAAAATTGGTTGTAGCTTAAGGCTACAAACTCGCTCAATAAAATAAATATTACAACATATTTTGAAAATCTAATCGTTGAATTACATGTTCTTTATGCTCTTAATACACATGTTAAATTTTGTGTTAATCGGATTTAATTTACTATTTGATCTATAAGTTTATATTTTGTGCATAATTTTAAATTACAAAAACTTGCAATTTAAAATTTGATAACATAGCTATTGATCTTTAATTTTCTTGAAATTTTGCAAGCATAAAGGATATAAGAAGAAGATGTAATCTAATGGTGGATTTGTTAAAATTCACTTCTAATAAAAAGATATTAAGTAAGTTTATAGTCTAAGGCTGCAACTAATTTTGCAACTAAATTTTGTCCTTTAGTTTATAACATTTGGGTATTATGTCAATATATTTCCCGCCTTTAAATAGTTGATAGAAAATGCTGAAGTGGCTAACAATATTACAATAAAATGTTAGTTTTTTAGGCAACCTAAGCTATCACATGTCCTTAATTTAAAAAAAATAATATCAAATAAAAAGAATGATAAATGTACTATAAGTTTTATTATACGAAACTTACAAATTAATGTGACAATGAAAGTGATTGATAGGGTTCAACCACCTCATAACTATATTTTGAATTGTCAAGTCAATTCAAAATAAAATATTTGCAGTACCTTAGCACTACTAAAAATAAATATTTGTAATTAGCTTATTTTGGGAATTTTCTTTTCTACTCCTTTTCATTCTTTGGAAGCGAACTGGGATTAGAAACCCAGAATTCATTTATTCAAAACTCAATTTTCTTACTTTTTCTACATTTTCCAACTTCCAATAAGGGAAAAACTAAGGAAGGAAATAGGAAAACAATTCAGTTGGGGGTCTAATACTCTAATCGTTATGACGCCGATCCCATATATTCCCATCTACCCTTATCTTTTTCACACTGATTTGACACATGCGCTCTCTAGTCTGTAATCTCTATGCTAGCTTTTGTTGAGCCATTATAATGGCAACTAAGCTACAATATATTCCATAAATCATTATATTATCAACTAAGCCATTATATATATATATATATATATATATATATATATATATATATTCCATAAATCATTTCAACTGTGTCCTTTACGTGGTGTCAACCAAATCAATTGCTACAATTCCACCTACATCAATCTTAATGCACACATGGGATAATCAAGAGTAGATACCATGCACACGAACAGAGAGAAAGAGATATTCAACATACATAAATAGGAATGACAACAGGTCGAGTTTGAGGTGGGTTTCTCTATCCCCGCCTCCCATTATCCAACCCTTCTTTAATTAAACAGGTTCTTTTTTTAACCTCACGGGCTTTGTCATGCCCTTTAGGGCCCAATTTGAAGGCCCTGAACCGTGGCCCAATCTACAAAAATTGTTGTAAATACAGAAGCTTTAATACCAATTTGATGAGAATAGCAGAAGCATGAATATCAATTTGTTGTGTGTGAATCCAAATAAAAATGAGTTTATGCAAAATATAAATAGAACGACCAAAAAAAAAATCACATGGGAACACAAAGATTTACGTGGATCGGCTTTTGGCCTACGTCCATGGGCGACATCGAAGAAAAAGTTTCACTAACAAAAGAAAGAGATTACAAAGGTAGTACCAAAACACTCTCACAAAACCCAAGTCCCAAATACACCCAAAAGAGCTCTCAATCACCAGAAGCACGTGACTAGAGAAAACCTAAATTTCTCTCTCAAAACAAAGCACAGCTTAGAACTCTAAAATAATATGTGGCTGCGTTTTATCACTAATCAATTGCCACATAACAGATATATTTATACAAAGTATAGGTCGGCTAAGGTATATTATTTGAGAGCATATCACAAAGTTAGCTATACAAGTCCCAATATAACTAGGACTTGGTTTACAAATCCTTCCAAGACAAGGACTATGCACTCTCACTTGCACTATTCAAGCCACTAATCATAACAAATCTCCACCTTGGCTTGAATTTGGTCAAGCCCCCACAAATGAACCTTCTCCACCGCCAACACCAAAACCTGTAAGGGCTATCACAAACTGTAAATGCCAATCAAGTCCAAGCAATGCTTGAACTTGTGCAGAGGAACCGGCTTGGTCATCATATCTGCTGGATTATCTGCTATAGCAACCTTTTTTATTGCAACTATGCCCTCAGATACAGTCTCACAAATGAAGTTATATTTGACAGCAATGTGTTTAGATCTCTCATGATACATCGGATTTTTAGTCAAATGTATGGCACTCTGATTATCACAAAATACAACAGAATCATCTTGTTGTAAACCCAGATCACCAACCAAACCCTTCAACAAAATAGTTTCCTTCACTGCCTCGGTTGTTGCCATATACTTTGCCTTTGTAGTAGACAAAGCAACTGTTGATTGTAACATTGCTCTCCAATTGATGACACTACCAGATAATGTGAAAACATAACCTATTAGAGATTTCCTCTTTTCAAAATCACCAGCAAAATCAGAATCAACAAATCCAATAACACTGCCACTATCAGTAAAAGCCTTGTCATATACCAAACCAATGTTTGCAGTACCTCTCAAATATCAAAGAATCCATTTCACAGCTTGCCAATGTTCTTTAGTAGGATTAGCCATATATCTACTAACCACACTAACTGCATGTGAAATATTTGGATGCGTGCATACCATAGCATACATTATGCTACCCACTGCACTAGAATAAGAGACATGAGACATGTACTCCTTTTCCTCCTTAGACTTTGGTGACAAAGCCGTTGAAAGCTTAAAATATGCTGCTAATGGAGTACTCACTGGCTTAGATTGCTACATATCGAAACGCTCAAGTACTTTCTCAATATAATTCTTTTTTGATAGAAATAACTTGCCAGCTTGTCGATCTCTATTAATCTCCATTCCCAAAATCTTCTTAGCTGCACCCTAATCTTTCATCTCAAATTCACCATTAAGCAAAGTCTTTAGCTTGTTTACCTCTACCAAATTCTTAGCTATAATGAGCATATCATCAACATATAGCAACAAGTAGACAAAAGAACCATCTGAGAGCTTCCTATGATACACATAATTATTATAGTCACTTCTTGAGTAACCATGCCCAATCATGAAAGTATCAAACCGCTTATACCACTGCCTTGGAGATTGCTTCAAACCATATAATGATTTTTTTCAACAAACAAACATGGTCTTCTTTTCCTTGGATCACAAAACCCTCTGGTTGATGCATATATATTTGTTCTTCAAGCTCCCTATGCAAAAAAGCTGTCTTGACATCAAGTTGTTCTAATTCCAAGTCAAACAATGCAACCATAGCAAGCATCACACAAATAGAGCTATGTCTCACAATAGGAGGGAAAACTTCATTGAAGTCTATACCTTCTCTTTGACTGTAGCCCTTTGCAACCAATCGTGCCTTGAACCTCGGTGCTTTAACCCCTATAGTTCCTTCCTTTTTCTTGAAAACCCACCTACAACCAACAATCTTTTGGCCTTTAGTGGTTTCACTAGCTCCCAAGTTTGATTCTTATGAAGACACTTAATCTCCTCGCTCATAGCAATATTCCACTGAGCAGAATTCTCACTAGAGACAACTTCATGATAATTGGAAGGATCATGATACTCAATAATCTCAGCCACAGACAAAGCATAAGTGATAGGCCAAAAATGTATTGACCCCTTGTGATTAAGTAATTAATTAATTAATTAGCCAAATTTGTTAATTAATCAAATTAACATGGAAACGTGTGGTAGCACAAACAAATCACCAATAAACTAAGTATGCAACGGAAAATAAATTAACATGGTGATTTTTTTACGAATGGGAAAACCAACACGGCAAAAACCCCCATCGAATGATTTTAAGGTCACCACTCCCGAGAATCCACTGTTATCAAAACAAGCGATTACAAGTAAAGGAATCCTAGTACTTTATACCAACCTACAGTTGAACCCTTACCCCAATACCCAATTGGACTTGTTCTGTAGTGACAATCTCTCCTTGTAATACACGGCTTCCAGTACGTGACTAATCAATTGCACGGATCCCAGTACGCGACTTCAATCACCAAGTAGATAAGGTTGTTGGTTGCAAAGTTCTTCAGTTCATCCAGATGATGAAGATCGAGAAGCTCGGTTACAAAACCCTACGGTGTATAAACACAGCAGCTTCTTCACAAGAAAGATGAACTAGAGCGAATTTTGTCTCCAATCACAATTTGCTTGAACAAAATTTACTCAACACTTGTGCAACTTGTGTCACCTTTGATGACCCTTAAAATAATCCTTTTATATGTCTAGGGTTGTAAGAAAAGAAAGCCCAAACATACAATCATGGATTAAATAAAAAATAGTCCTGAAAAACTGAACTCCTTAAACCTCAACAGATACCCTATCTGTCGAGCTGTTGTTAAGCCACGGGCTTCAATAGCTCTTTAAGGCTCGATAGATGGGGAGCTGTCGAGGTTTAATGAACAGCACTTTCTGCACTTGAATCTTGGACAAACTTACATGGCTTTAACACTTGAACTTGAAACAAGGTTTCTTGAAGCACTAAACACATCCTAGATCTACCCAATTACAAGTAAAGTGCGTTTTGTCAAAGGATTAGCCAATTACATAAAATAGTGACATATGTTCCTAACAAGTTACTCACATATGTCCTAACAATCTCCTCCTTTGTCAATCCGTGACAAAACCACAACTAACAAATGAGATATGAGAGAAGTCATAAATCACTCAACTCATATTCACTTGTTGAATTCAATAAAATCTATCCTAACACAAACTCTTGAAAAGTTTTGGAAGAAGAGAGTTTATGGCAAGTAGACTTTGACAACCTATATTTTTGAAACACTTTAAACAAAACTCATCAAGGCATCTTTGAGTGAAACAGAAATAATAGATTGTATACAAGTATAAGAAACATGTGCATAAAAATAGAAAAGAAACAACACATGTAAGGATAGGTAAAAGAAAAAATAAAACATACATCAATATGTAAAGAAAATAAGTACAATGTATGTCAATAATGGTCACAAGACCCATGTACAAGATATGATGTATCTCTAATAGAAAGAAAAGAAAAGAAATACATCAATTCCTCACTGCATCCCTCAATATACACACTCCCTCCAACAAAAATCTCCTATGCTAAACATCCCCCAACTATGACTACTCTCATAACCAAAACTACTCCCCCTTTTTGTCGCGAGTGACAAAGAGTAAGAGTGTCAAGTAGACATCTCGTCAGAGCTGGAAGAGCTAGCATCTCCATCCTCATTATCATCATTGTCATCAGAGTCGTCATCGTCCTTGGATGCCTCAGATGCCTCTGGAGGAGGAGAAAGAGACTCTACAAAGCCACCAAGGCGAGCCACAGGCATCAACAGCTCTTCAAGGCTTGATAGATGGCTAGTTATCGAGCTTTAATGAACAACACTTTCTACACTTGAATCTTGGACAGACTTGCAGGGTTTTAACACTTGAACTTGAAACAAGGTTTCTTGAAGCATTAAACACATCCTAGATCTACCCAATTACAAGTAAAATGTGTTTTGTCAAAGAATTAGCCAATTACATAAAATAGTGACATATATTCCTAACAAGTGACTCACATATGTCCTAATAGTAAGCAACCAAATCTGCCTCAGCAAACCTCTATGGTGGTCTTATCTGTCTCCTCTCTCTACCAGTGACTATACTATACTATTGTTGTTGTTGTGATGCATCCACTTCATTAGTAGAATCATGCACCTTATCTCGAATAGGTTGAATTGAAGTGCTATTATGCATTTTATCCAAAGCTTCATTCTCAAGCTCCACCTGCTTACTGACACCGTGGTATTTTACTACCCCATTGCTCTCTTTTTTCTAGTCAAGGATAGCAAACTTATCAAATTTCACATCTCTACTGACAATTAACCTAGGGGATTTTGAATCTTTACACCACAATCTATAACCTTTTGTCCTTGATGCATAGCCTAGGAATATGCACTTCTTTGCCCTTGGCTCAAGTTTGCCATCATTCACTTGAGCATAAGCAAGGCAACCGAATACTCTCAAATTAGAGTAATCAGTAGGAGCACCAGACCATACCTCAAAAGGAGTCTTACATTCAATGGCAGTTGATGGAGTCCTATAAACTATATAGCAAGCCATATTAATTGCCTCAGCCCAAAAGTCCTTAGACAAACCACAATTTGAGAGCATACAACGAGCCTTCTCTAATAGAGTTCTGTTCATACGTTCTATAGCCCTATTCTGCTGTGGTGTTCCTCTAACAGTGCAATGTTTCACTATGCCTTCATTTTTGCAGAACTCATCAAATTCACCTGAGCAATATTCCAAACCATTATCTGTCCTAAAACGCTTAATCTTTTTACCAGTGTGCTTCTCAATAAGCATCTTCCATTGCTTGAAGGTGACAAAAATAGCACTCTTATTTTTCAGAAAATACACCCAAACCTTCCTTAAATAGTCATCAATGAAAGTCAACAAATATCGATAACCACCCTTGAAATAGACAAGAGAAGGACCCCAAAGATTGGAATGGATATAATCTACTGTGCCCTTAGTCCTATGATTAGCTACACTGAACTTGACCCTGCACTGCTTTCCAAAGACACAATGTTCACAAAAGTCCAGCTTTCCAATTTTCTGACCATTCAACAAACCTCGTTTGCTTAATATTGACATGCCAGCCTCACTCATATGCCATAAATAAGTATTATCTGAGTCTAAATCTGAGGATGAAGATATTGCGGTAGAACCTACAATTGTGCTTTCTTGTAGCATATAGAGACCATTCACCATTTTTCCTTTAATGAAAACGAGAGCACCCTTATAGATTGTCAAAACTCCACCTTCACCGGTGTATTTATACCCTTGAGAATCGAATATACCCAAAGACAAAAGATTTTTCTTTAGATCTGGCACGTGACGGACATCAGACAAAGTCCTAACAACACCATCATACATTTTAATTCTCACAGTTCCTATCCCCACAACCGTACAGGTTATATTGTTTCCCATCAGAACTTCACCATCACTAATTGACTGATAGGTAGTAAACCAATCTCTTTTGGGAGTAATATGATAGGAGCAAGCTGAATCAAGAACCCAAACATCACCAAAGTGACCAATAGATATTGTTAAAACTAAATCTTAGCAAGGTATTCCTACATCCTCTCATCCCGAGCTTCAAACTCTCCATTAACCTGGCCCACCACCAACCTAGAATCAGAATAAAACTCCACCACATCTCCACCTAACTGTCTGACCATAGTAACTCCTACTAACAGAGTTTCGTATTCAGCCTCGTTGTTGGTGACTAGGAAACCCAATCGTAACGACATCTCCATTATTAATTTCACGAAAGTGATTAACACAATCCCTATCGCTGCCCCCTTTCGATTAGACACTTGGTCTATATAAACCTTCTAAGGAAGGACAACGATGTCTAATGCGACCATTATGCCCAAAGCTTTTTCTTCCTTCTCTATTCCACCTTCGGTGAACTCCGCCACAAAGTCTACTAGGGTTTGCCCTTTTATGGCAATCAGAGGCACGTACTTGACATCATAGGCTCTAAGCATGGTTCATCATTTAGAAATCTTGCCCGTATAGTCTGACCTCCTTAGAAGAGCTTGCAAAGGGAGTTGGGTGAGCACTACCCCGGTGTGAGCCTGAATGTAATGGGAAAGCTTCCTTGTGGCATGCACTATAGCCAACATTTCCTTTTCCAAGGGTAGATAGTGTATCTCAGTCTCTTGTAAGGACTTACTAATATAGTAGATAGGCCTCTAGATCCCATCCTCATTTCTGACCAAGATGAGACTAATAGCATAGTCCGTGACTGCTAGGTATGCATACAACACTTCCTCCTTCTCGGGCCTAGAAAGTATTGGAGGACTTGAAAAATATTGCTTGAGATCCTCAAAAGCCATTACACATTCCTTGGTCCACCGAAAGTCTTTCCACTTGTGAAGAAGATGGAAAAAGGGACGACACTTGTCCGTAGATTGAGAGATGAACCTATTTAAGGTTGTCGTCATTCCAATCAATTTCTGCATCTCTTTGGGATTCTGAGGAGGATGCAAACTGTTAATAGCCTTAATCTACTCAAGGTTGACCTCAATCCTATGGTAAGTAATCATATAGCCCAAAATTTTGCCCAAGCTGACCCTGAAAGAACACTTAGAAGTGTTTAGGCATAACTTATGCTCCCACAGAACTGAGAAAGTCTCCCCCAAATCGGCCAGATGCGCTCCTACCTACCTGCTCTTTACTACCATATTAGCAATGTATGCCTCCATATTCCTCGAAATCTGTGACTTAAACATTCTCATCACCATTCTCTGATACGTGAATCTTGCATTCTTGAGGTTAAAGGGCATCACCCAATAATGGTAATTCCCATCAGGAGCACAAAAGGCCGTCTTCTCCTGATTAGGTAATGATAGGGGTATATGATGGTAACCTTGGAAGACATCCAAGAAACTCATTCGAAGGTGTCCCATCGTGGCATCCACCAACTGGTCAATTCCAAGAATAGGGAAAGGGTCTTTTGGGCAAACTTTATTCAAATCAGTAAAGTCCACGCAAACTCGCCACTTCCCATTTTTCTTCTTAAACACCACAGTGTTGGCCAACCACTTGGGATAGAATATCTCCTTAATGGCTCCTGCTTGCTTCAATTTGTTTACCTCTGACCTTACTGCCTCTACGTGATCTTTAGATGATCCTTGAGAAGGCTATTTACATGGCACAGCCTCGGGATTAACATTCGATTTGTGACATATAAACCCAGGGTCAATCCCTGGAACATCATAAGTACTCCATGCAAAGACATAAATGTTGGCCTCCAGAAACTTCACCAACTCTACTTTTTTCAAGGGTGGCTACTGGGATCCCACTTGGAAATATTGCTCCTAATCCTGTCCTATTATCACTTTCTCCAACTCTTCGGACAACTCTCCAGATGCTCCAGTTTGCTTCCCCCCCTAAAGGGCCTTTTAGTTGCTATGGGACAGGATCTTTAATCACCGCAGCAAAATCTGAAGGCTGTCGTGTAATTGTTAACACCAAGCATTACCTGGCCATGGCCTGGCTACCCACCAACTCTCCCACTCTCACTAAGTAGGATATTTGACCTTCAGATGTAGGGTTAAGGACATGGCACCCATAGCATGAAGCTAGGATCTGGCTAGGATAGCTGTGTAGAGGGAAAATGCTTCCACTACAATGAAGTCAACTTACACCTCTTCATCCCTAGCTTGTATGGGTAACCTGATCATTCCTCAGGGGACCATCAACCTACCATAAAAACCCATCAACGGTGAATCATACCTTTCCAGGTCTTTAAGCTTCAAGTTTAGCCCCTTGTACAAATTAGGGTACATGATCTTTACTCCACTTTCTTGATCAACTAGCACTCTCTTTACGTCATAAACCCCAATTCTAATAGTAACCGCCAGAGGGTCATCATGTGGTTGGAGAGTTCCCTCCTTATCCTCCTCAGAGAAACCCAGGATAGGGGTGACCATCACCCTAGCTCTTTTAGGAGCCTGATCACCAGCCTCTAAGTCATAACCTACACCCACAGACATAACCCCAGTACCTGAGGCCCCACTATCCCCTGGCTTGGCAAAGATCACATTGATAGTACCCAATGCTTGCCAAGGAGCACTATCCCTATGGAACTCAGTTCTTGAATGACTGAACTGTCTTGTAGGCTGATGCAAAAACCGATTGAGCTTCCCTGCCTTTACCAACTGGTTTAGGTGATCTTATAAGGTTTCACAATCCTCCATAGTACGTCCTCTGTCCTGATGGTAGTGGCAATAGAAGTTTTGGTTTCTCCTAGATGAGTCCCCGCCCATCTTATTGGGTCACTTAAAATAAGGCTCATTCTTAATTTTCTCCAGTATTTGATACATTGGATGTTTAAACGATGAGTTGACCAATTGAGCTCCCGCGGATGATGTTTGATTTGAAAACTCCCTTCGGGGGCGATTACCCTAGTATCCTCTCCCCCCCCCCCCCCGGCGAGGATCCCTCTTCTTGGGGAACATTTTGGCCTTACCTTTTCATGTATTTGGTCCTCCTCCATCCGCTTATACTTATCTATGCGATCCATAAGTTGGTATATGTTCAAGGTAGACTTTATCGTTAGCGACTTCCTCAACTCGTGCTCGGTAGGAAGCCCAACCTTAAAAGTCCTCATGGCCACATTCTCAAAGTTTCCATCAATCTCATTATATGTTTCCCAATACGTATCCGAGTAAGTTTTAAGGGTCTTTCCCTCCCTCATCGCCATAGACAACAAAGAGTCTACTGGCTTGAGGGCCTTACTGCATGTTATGAATCTAGCCTTGAACGCCCTTGTTAGCTCCTCGAAAGACCCCACTGATCCTTCCTCCAAGGCGCCAAACCAATGCATGGCCACGGGTCCAAAACTAGATGGGAACACCTTGCATATAAGGGCGTCATTGTTGGCATGGATTATCATCTTCTGATTAAAGTTGCTGACATGCTCCATGGGATTAGTCCTCCCATCGTAAATGGTAAACGTCAGTTGAGAAAATCGAGGAGGAAGCTTGACTTTGTTAATCCTCTTGATGAAGGGTAACTTAGAAATCTGTTATAGGGCCTTACTCATTACATCATTCCCCATGCTATGGTGTGAAGAACTTTTCTCACGCCTATTACTACTCTTCTCCCACTTGTCCTAACGCGAAGAGGTTGAATAAGACTCACTAGATGGAGTTCTAGACCTATAACGATATGAATGGTCCCTGCTTCCCCTAAAGCCATCACTTGGTGGGGGGGATGGACTTCTTTTATCATGTTTCCTGCACCTCAGCCTTCTGCGTAGGCAATCTATTTCCTGCTGCAACTTTCGTGTCTCCTGATCATATGAGACATGACTCCTAGTCCTTGAGTGACTCTACTCAATACGCTCAGTGTGGTAAGACTCCACCATAATACTTGGGTGTTCTCCTTGTTTCTTCTCTATATCTTTTTTCTTCTGTAGATCCATTTCTCTGTAAACCCCATTTTTCTTATATACTTCTCCTTCTCTTATATCTCAACCATCCATCATTACCTAACATACCTCCTATCATGACACTTGTCTCTATCTGTATCTGAAGAAGGTGGCGGAAGGAATTTGCTTAGCTGTGACTTGCATTATTTAGGTCACTTCCTCATCAATGTAGCTGATAAAACTGTTGATCACCATTAAATGCGAAGGCAATAGGCTACTCCAAACTAGAAACTTCCCCTATGATCACAAATTCTGTCTCTTCATACCCTTCTCTCCACCTGGAACATCTCAAAGTCCTATGACTCATCCCTTCGTCTCCTCGGGTGACCTTCCTCTTCGGGCTCGTGGCCCGTGGCATCCCCAGACCAATACTGCAACTCTTCAACTTCATCATCGGTCCTCGGGCACCCACAGTTGACATTCTAAGTTCCCATATTGTGGTTCATAAACTCAAGCTCTTATAGTGTGTATGAAAAATCACTATAAGAATGAATTTAGATGTCTACTTCATTTATAACAATTAAAGAAAAATGCTAGCTATATTTACACCAAAATATGACGATTCAAGGTTTAATTGGTGTTCCCTGTAATCACTTATATACTCAATATTCACTTAGCAACTACAGCAATGGGACTCTAAACACATCCATTCAATATAAACTCATAAAATCCAAGATCCAATCAAATTCACACAATTTTGAGTATTACAATCTCCCTCACTTCAATTTTTTACGACATTCTCATGTTTTGCTATAGTGCACTTGAGCCATATTGTGCTACTAGGTTGGCAATTATATCATTAGTTACAACTCAAGGAAACGCATTTGTGCTATGCCCTAAAATGTCTAGTTTAGTCACAACTGAAGTTCCAACTAATCTCTTATATACTTAGGATCCACTTAGTAAACACTTGATATAGGAATTAGCATAATCCAATCTAATCAAATTGACATAATTTAGGGTATTACAATGATGTTGATACTATCCAATGTGACCATAAAAGGAATATAATTTTTTTTTACAAATTTAAAAAGGTTACCAACACATGTGATCTAGTTACCATCATATTTGACATTGTTACTATCAAATGTTATGATAGTACTATACAATGTAATTATATAAGGAATTTAAAAAATATATTATGTTAACAACAAATAAGATGTAATTAGTGTCATATCATTTTTTTTTTTATCCAATATGACTATATAAGGAATTTATAGTAATAATAATAATAATAATAATTATTGGAGGAGGAGGAGAATTTTGGGTTTCTAAGTGATTAAAATGAAACCTTATATTTTAAAGATTTATTAGCTAATACGTTAGTTTACATACTTGGCATTTACACATTAATTGGTAAGTCATCTATGGTGCACAGTACCATTATTTATTTTTGAATTTTTGTTTTTACTACAATGTGTGTGTGTATATATATACATATATAGACACACACATACTAATTGGTTGCTCAATTTCTTTTTAAATTTAAAAAGGAAATGAAAGTATTTATTGTTAAATATAAATAAATAATAGAAATTAAATATTAATTCATTAAAATCTTTGCTTAACTTAAATGTTGAATGAATCAATTCTTTAGAAGTTATTTATTGTTTTTTTTTTTTTAAATAAGAGAAGTTATTTATTGTTGAATGTAAGTAAATAATAAGAGTTAAATAGTTATGCATCAAAATTTTTTGTTGAGGTGGAAGGTTAAATGAATAAGGCTCAAACATATAGTATACCGTACATCTTTTAGTGTGAAGATTTTTAGCTAGCATGCTGGTTTACATACTGGCTATTTCTATGTCGGAAAACCATAAATATTCATTAAAATATTTTCTTAAATGGTAGATAAAATGAATTGTATATATTTCCTTTTCAAAGAAGAGTCATATATTCTTCTCAAAAAAAAAAAAAAAGTCATATATGGTACTAATTAAAAAATGAGAAAGAATGTTAAATTAAATATCAAGTAATGCGACACATGGAGAAACTTCATAATATTGCACATAATGTTCCTGCATACATATATTATGAAGAGAGTCTCAATATCACTTGATTAAATCTTTTGGGTTGTAAAAATAAAATGATTAGCACTCTCCCCGGGCCATTACATTGTTAATATTCAATATGACGTTAAATTACCAACAAAATGTGATTTACTTACCATCAAAATCTTGTTACTAGTAAAAAAAAAAAAAAAAAAAATCTTGTTACTATCCAATATGACAATAAATGTAATATCGGATTAATTATTGGAGGTATCATTAAAAAACTAGAAAGAAAACTAAAAAAAAGTGTGGATGGACCTGAAATTTACATTATTCGGATCATAAAACTCCAATTTCATGTTCAAAATTCCAAAGTCAATTACCCCACCTCACGAGAAGGTATTGCATATTTTGGAAACATGCATCCTCTCCTTACAAGGGATGGACCCCACACCCCCTTGTGAGGATGCATGTTTCCAAAACATGCTGAATTTTCTCCCACCTCACCGGCTTTGGTTTATTTTCCTGTCTAATTGTGTGGCTAAGCGTAACTACTATCTTGTCAACCATATATTGCCACGAACCTTGGTATAACCTTTTCCACGTATCCTCACCATTTTTTATTAAGACAAAGATGCTATATTATATTATACTATTTAATAACTCCACAATTATCTACAGCTATAAAACCATAAATAGTGATTGTACTTCATTCATTTCTTATCAATTGAATTCTTATCTGTTTGTCTCTTCCAAACTCTATGTAGTAGAAGACTGGTTCCCACCAACTCTGTCACCAACTCTGTTGACATCCCACTCCCACACGACAACTGACTTTTCAAAGTCATTATTAGAATTATTAAAAACTCTTTTCTCATTTCTCTTTCTTTACATTGCAGTCTGCGGCTTCATTTTTAAGTCACCCTTTAGCTTAAAAATGGCCATTGCTCCATTTTTTTTTTAATATATATATATATTTTCTGTCTCAGCGTCTCCATTTTCAGAACCAAAATCCAATTTTACTCTATCTAAGAGAGAGTTAGAGAACTTCCTACCCACTACTACCATTCAGCTCTTCCCTTCAAACAGGTATTTCAAAACCCACTTATTCCAACTTTCATTTCTTCTTCTTCTTCTTCTTCTTTTTCCCCCCTAAAAAATCTTCTTTTTCATTTACATTTACATTTTATCACTTGCTTGGAAGTTTCAGCAAAGTTGGTGACAGAGTCGGTGGGAACCAGTCTTCTACTACAAAACAAAAAGTAGAAGAGAGAGAAAAAAAAAAGTTACTCTACTTCAATAAGTTTGAGTACGGTAAAGAAGTACTCGATTCTGGTATTATCGAGTAGCACATTACTTTTTTAATTCCACCATTTTCAGGTCAGCAGTGTAACGCTGGTGACTCACCTAGGAATTCGAGTTTATTGAACTCGAGTACTATTTAGAACTCAATTTTGTGAAATTCGAGTACTAAAAAAGTGGTAGATTACTAAATATTTTCGAAACAATGCTAGTTTGCTACAAATTTTACCAAAACGTGGTATTTGGCTATTTGCACCTAGTCTCTCAATGTTGACATTCTAAGTTCCAATATTGTGGTTCATAAACTCAAGCTCTCATAGTGTGTAAGAAAAATCACTATAAGGATGAATTTAGATGTCTACTTCATTTATAACAATTAAAGAAAAATGCTAGCTATATTTACACCATAATTTGACTACTCAAGTTTTAATTGGTGCTCCTTGTAATCACTTATATATCCAATAGTCACTTAGCAACTACAGCAATGGGACTCTGCATGTTAGGATTAGTGCCCTTAAATCCTATTGTATAATGCTATGTATGTTATTATGTATGACATTATGTATGACTTAATGTTGTGATTAATAAAGTTTCTTTATCATTATTATCTAAAATAATGGTAACATGAATATTTGGACATTATCATATAGTCCATGAGATGCATAGTATGCGATTTATGTGATTTAGTCACAGAAGATATAGATCACAAGTTCTTTGTAAACTCATAATTTGACTACTCAAGTTTTAATTGGTGCTCCTTGTAATCACTTATATATCCAATAGTCACTTAGCAACTACAGCAATGGGACTCTGCATGTTAGGATTAGTGCCCTTAAATCCTATTGTATGATGCTATGTATGTTATTATGTATGACATTATGTATGACTTAATGTTGTGATTAATAAAGTTTCTTTATCATTATTATCTAAAATAATGGTAACATGAATATTTGGACATTATCATATAGTCCATGAGATGCATAGTATGCGATTTATGTGATTTAGTCAAAGAAGATATAGATCACAAGTTCTTTGTAAACTCATAATTTTGGTTCGTAGTCGGTGATGAAATTGGGCATTTCATCTGCGAAGACTATAACATATCAACTAAGATGATTTGTCTTGATCATGGAAGTGGAGACTTCTAGTTGATATGTTGATATGTTTTAAGAGTTAAGACATATTGAACTGGACCGCTGTGAGATTTATTATTCTCCTAACGACTGTCAAATGAATAATAAATCTCACGACTCCTATTTGCATGAACTCTTAACCCTGAGAGAATAATGGACCTGATCATGAGGTGTAGGTTGCTTTGATATATCAGGAGTGAGATCTAAAGGCACGATCAAAACCTCAGTATGTTGGGCAACCACATTTAGTGTTGATGGAACATATATTCTCAAGATGGAATTCATAGTCTCTTAACGGAGATATAAAATATTCCCTTGAGATAAGTTTAATGGCTTTGGTTATTCAGAGAGTTAGGCCTAACCACTTTAGTAAGAAATTACTAAAGTATATATTTATGAAATTGGATTTCATAAATATATGATGAATAACTTTAAGGATTAAACCGGGTACTCAAGGATTAAGATGTAGTAATTTTCAAAGTGGCAGTCTACATTCATGACTTTGTATTACTACGAATATTTTTTGAATGGGGTTGCGTGTATAATAAAGTCTTGGGATATAATTTATAAATAAGACCTAGAGTACAATTATATTTATATAGTGGTATTAAATATAATTAATGGTAACTTTGGACTTGTCAAGAGTTGACAGAAAAGCCCAAGGCCCATTGGAGCTAGTGTCTTATTGATCCCTTTTGGCCCCACTCCAAGCCACACATTAAAGCCCAATTGGAAAGGCCCAAAAGGCCGGCCCAATTAGATAATCAGTTAGTTATAAAAGGGAGAAACATACAGAAATTTATTTTAAGAGAATCATAATTGTGAAGTGGTGTGTATGTGCAAGTGAAACCACTCGATTATTCTCCCTTAGAAACTGATTGAGAGACCACACTTCTTGGGTGAAAAGTGGAATTGGAGTGAAGATTAAAAGTGTTCCGAAGAACTTCTAATCTTTTGTTTTGAATTTCACCGCACCAAGGTACGCTATCTTGTTCTCAAATTCTCAAAATCACATAGTGCATGTTATCAATCATGAATGAAATAGATCCATGAATGTCGCTTCCGCTGTGAGTTTTGTATGGGATACAAAACCAGGTTTTCCTTCACTGCACACATCCGTTCAATATACACTCATACAATCCAAGATCCAATCAAATTTTTTAGATGAATTTAGATGAGTATTACAATCTCTCGCACTTAAATTTTTTACAACATTCTCATGTTTTTCTATAGTGCACCCGAGCTATATTGTGCTACTAGGTTGGCTATTATATCATTAGTTACAACTTAAGGAAACACATCTATGCTATGCCCTAAAATGTCTAGTTTAGTCACGATTGAAGTTCCAACTAATCTCTTATATACTTAGGATCCACTTAGTAAACACCTGATATAGGAATTAGCATAATCCAATCTAATCGAATTGACATAATTTAGGGTATTACAATGATGTTAATACTATCCAATGTGACCACAAAAAGAATAAAAAAAATTTTACAAATTTAAAAAAGGTTACCAACACATGTGATCTAGTTACCATCATATTTGACATTGTTACTATCAAATGTTATGATAGTACTATCCAATGCAATTATATAAGGAATTTAAAAATTATATTACATTAACAAAAAATAAGATGTAATTAGTGTCATATCATGTTTTTTTTTTATATCCAATATGACTATATAAGGAATTTATCTTACTTCTACTACTACTAATAATAATCATAATCATAATAATTGGAGGAAGAGGAGGAGGAGAATTTTGGGCTTCTAAGTGATTAAAATGAAACCTTATATTTTAAAAATTTATCAGCTAATAAGTTAGTTTACATACTTGGTATTTTCGCATTGGTAAGTCATCTATGGTGCACAATACCATTATTTATTTTTGGATTTTTCTTTTTACTACAATGTGTGTGTGTATAGACACACACATACTAATTGGTCGCTCAATTTCTTTTTAAATTTAAAAAGGAAATGAAAGTATTTATAGTTGAATATAAATAAATAATAAAAATTAAATATTAATTCATTAAAATCTTTGCTTAACTTAAATGTTGAATGAATCAATTCATTAGAAGTTATTTATTGTTTTTTTTTAAATAAGAGAAGTTATTTATTGTTGAATGTGAGTAAATAATAAGAATTAAATATTTGTGCATCAAAATTTTTGTTGAGGGAAGGTTAAATGAATAAGGCTCATATATATAGTATACCGTACATCTTTTAGTGTGAAGATTTTTAGCTAGCATGCTGGTTTACATAATGGCTATTTTCATGTTGGAAAACCATAAATATTCATTAAAATATTTTCTTAAATGGTAGATTAAATGAATTGTATATATTTCCTTTTCAAAGAAGAGTCATATATTCTTCTCAAAAAACCAAAAAAAAAAAACAAAACAAAACAAGGGTCATATATGGTACTAATTAAAAAATGAGATAGAATGTTAAATGAAATAACAAGTAATGCGACACATGGAAAAACTTCATAATATTACACATAATGTTCCTGCATACATATATTACGAAGAGAGTCTCAATATCACTTGATTAAATCTTTTGGGTTGTAAAAATAAAATGATTAGTGCTCTCCGGGCCATTACATTGTTAATATTCAATATGACGTTAAACTACCAACAAATGTGATTTACTTACCATAAAAAACTTGTTACTATCCATTATGACAGTAAATGTATTAATATCGGATTAATCATGGGAGGCATCATTAAAAAACCAAAAAGAAAAACTAAAAAAAAAAAAGTGTGGATGGGCCTAAAACCTACATTATTCGGATCATAAAGCTCCAATTTCAGGTTCAAAATTTCAAAGTTAGTTACCCCACCTCATCAGCTTTGGTTTATTTTCCTGTCTCATTGTGTGGTTAAGCGTAACTACTATCTTGTCAACCATATATTGCCACAAACTTTGGTATAACCTTTTCCACGTATCTTCACCATTTTTTATTAAGACACAGACAATATATGGTTTAGAGCGGTAGATAATTGTGGAGTTACTAATTTTTTGAGAGAGTTTCAACCTACATTATTCGGATAATAAAGCTCCAATTTCATGTTCAAAATTTCAAAGTTAGTTACCCCACCTCACCAGCTTTGGTTTATTTTCCTGTGTGGTTAAGCATAACTGCTATCTTGTCAACCAATATTGCCACGAACTTTGGTATAACCTTTTCCACGAATCCTCACCATTTTTTATTAAGACACAAACAATATATGGTTTAGAGCGGTAGATAATTGTGGAGTTATTAATTTTTTGAGAGAGATTCAACCTACATTATTCAGATCATAAAGCTTCAATTTCATGTTCAAAATTTCAAAGTTAGTTACCCCACCTCACCAGCTTTGGTATAACCTTTTCCACGAATCCTCACCATTTTTTATTAAAACACAGACAATATAAGGTTTAGAGCGGTAGATAATTGTGGACTTATTAATTATTTGAGAGAGTTTCAACCTATGGCGTCCGCTCCTGATAATAAACAAACCAAGACACCAATCAGTTTTTGGTGTATGCGGGGATTAAACCCCAAATCTTTTATATAACTATCAAAAATTTTACTAATTAAACTAATTGAAACCCACTTAAAGTTATTAATTAGTATAATATAATATAGTGTCTTTTTACCTCCAAAAAAAAAAAACCTATATTATATTATACTAATTAATGACTCCACAATTATCGACCGCTCTAAACCATATATAGCGATTGTACTACATTCATTTCTTATCAATTGAATTCTTATCTGTTTGTCTCTTCCAAACTCTATGGAGTTCTTCTCTGTCCAAACTTTCATCTTCTTCTTTCTTCTTTCTCTGTATCTCTACTTTCACTTCAACTCTTCCAAGAAAAAACCCATAAAAAAATCAGGCTTCAAAATCTACCCTATCGTTGGAACTTTGCCTGAATTCTTGAAGAATAGGCACCGTTTTCTTGACTGGACGACAGAAACTCTAAGCAATTGCCCCACAAACACTGCTGTAATTCGGCTTCCGGGCAAGGTCCCTGGCATCATCACAGCCAATCCATCCAACGTTGAACACATGCTCAAGACCAACTTCGAAAACTACCCAAAAGGCAATCGTTTCATAACCCTTCTTGAAGACTTTCTTGGCCGTGGAATCTTCAACTCTGATGGTGAACTCTGGAAGCTCCAAAGAAAAACAGCTAGCTACGAATTCAACACCAAATCTCTCCGCAACTTTGTCATGGAAAACGTCACCGTTGAGATCAATACAAGACTAGTTCCTATTTTAACAAAAGCCTCGGAAACACAACAAGTCTTGGACTTACAAGATATTTTGGAACGATTTGCGTTTGACAATATATGTAAATTAGCTTTCAACGTCGATCCAAGTTGTCTCAGTGTTGATAAAACAACCACCGATGCTGCTGAGTTCATGCGGGCTTTTGAGGATGCTACTATGCTTAGCTCTGGGAGGTTCTTGTATGCCATACCATTTCTTGGAAAAGTCAAAAAGTTTCTCAATGTTGGATCAGAGCGAAGGCTAAAAGAATCAATCAAAATCGTCCACGAATTTGCAGACAGTATTATAAGGTCAAGAATGGATCAAAACGTTGATAGAGAAGAAGACTTATTGTCACGCTTTATCTCAAACGAAGAAAATTCACCAGAATTTCTTAGAGATATTGTCATAAGCCTTATTCTAGCAGGACGTGACACAACCTCTTCTGCTTTGAGCTGGTTCTTTTGGCTCTTATCATCTAATCCAAACGTGGAACAAAACATATTGAAAGAGCTTGAAAGAATCCGGGTTCGTAACAGAAAATGCATAGGCGAAACATATAGTTTTGACGAGCTCCGAGAAATGCATTATTTACATGCAGCAATCTCAGAAGCACTAAGACTTTACCCACCTGTACCAGTCGATACCAAATCGTGTTTAAAAGATGATATATTGCCAGACGGCACTTTTGTTGCGAAGGATTGTTTTGTGTCTTACAATACTTATGGTATGGGGAGGATGGAAAGCATTTGGGGGAAGAATTGTTATGAGTTTTTGCCTGAAAGATGGATTGAGGATGGAGTGTGTAAGCAAGAGACCCCGTTTCGGTTTCCGGTATTTCATGCTGGGCCGAGAATTTGTCTTGGGAAAGATTTGGCGTATATTCAGATGAAGTCCATTGCTGCGTCAGTGATGGAGAGGTTTGGGATGGAGGTGGAGAGTAGGGACAAGGTTCCTGAGCACTTGTTGTCTTTGACGTTGAGGATGAAAGGTGGGCTACCCGCGAAGGTGAGGCAAAGATGTGTTGATGAGATTAAGTGATCCGCAATCATATAATATTCTACTTGTAGGTGGAGATATGTACTTTTCTTCTTCTTCTTCTTTTTCTTTTTTATTTTTTGTTTTATTTTTTCACCGTTGTATGCCAAAGTGGTACTGGAATTTTTGTATATACTTATATCTATTGCCAAAATCAAAAAATAAAATAAAATAAAATAAAAATTTGAAATGGGATGGTTTCAGTTAGCTCTTACATTAATAAAGTTTTTTGTGTTACCCAATATTTAAGGGTCGACAATGTTAAAAGAAGCCTGGTGGTATTTTCCTATAAATAAAAAAAAAAAGGACTGGTGGTATTTTTTATTTAAATTCAAATCTCTTCTACTCGTAAAATAAATTGGTGTTTTTTAGTCTAATAATATAGAGCAAACATCTTGCGATTTTTCTATATTTTAATTTACAAAAAATTTTCAAAATCTTGTTAATGCATAATTGTAATATTTCAGTATACCTCTATCGTGTTATAATATAAAATAAATAAATGACGGTGATAGTGTTAATTTTTTAAAATAGTTTACTATTACATATGCCTTAAAAGCATATGTTAATAAAATCACCGTATAATTTTATCACGGATAAATTTTTAAATTTTAAAAGTATTCGTTAATATTTTTCTTTTAAAATATATAATTTTCCTGCATCAGCACCACTTTGCTTTGGATAGACTTGGGGAAAGGGAACTTCTAGGGTTGCACGCCAATTGTCACTCATTTCCTTTGATGCGGGCCACTCAGAATTAAATTATATGGAAATTTGTGCAATGATCCCTTCTCTATGATACAACAATCTTAAAAGCATTAAGACTTTACCCATCTGTACCGGTGAATACCAGAGCATCATCATCTTTCTTTTCTTTTCTTTTCTTTTCTTTTTTTTTTTTAAGAATAAGCAGCCGAATTTTACTCAAAGAAATGAACAAGTCTATACAATAGCAAGGCAGCATCTTAGACCAACGATGCTAAGACTATAACAGCTGCAGAGTTTTCTCTTCTCCTAACAAATAACACTGTTTATATTCAAATTTACATCACAGATTGCCTTAACAATAGCAAGACAATCTTACAAATGCTCTGGTACTGGTCAATACGAGAGCATCTTTAAACAATGATATATTGTCAGACCTACACTTTTGTTGGGAAGGGTTGGTTTGTGGCGTCAAGGGCTTCGGGGGGTTCAATGAATTAACCCCCTGACTTGATAAAAAATTTTATATGTATAAAATATTATTTTATTAGTTTAGTTTACCTTTTAAAATATGTTTGCACACTCTGATGTAGATTAGTTCAACTCAAAACTAAACAACATAGATCATTCCATCCCAAAACCAACCAATAACATAAATCATAGATTTCTGTCTTTCTCTTTCTCTCATGAATCTCTTTTCTCTATCGGACTATTGGTAACTCCGACTTTAAGAATAAATAGCGAGTGTTTGTGAGATGTAAGTATATCTCTTTTATTATAAATTTATATATTATTTATGTGATTGTGTGCATTATTTATTTATTAATTTTTGTTATAATGTTATTTGTGTGAATGTGTGTGCATATAGTATATAATATAACTTTATATAATTTAATAATTAGGAAATATATAGGGTTTGTTATGTGTGTGTATTGTTATTATGTTATAATAATATTCTGTTATAAAGTTAGTGAATAAAAAAAATTGTAAAGTTAGTCATTCTTTAAATACTTGATTGACTAAGTAGACACATAGTGTATTATTTATATATGTATGGATGGGTGTGGCTCTTAGGGTTAATAATTAATACAATGTACGTGGGTTGAGTTTTGTCTTTCAATTTAAAATATTTTTATAAAAATAATGACAAATAGATAATGACAATTGTATAGAAATACAAAATATTATACAAACTGTGGTGGTGTTTTCTCAATGACCTTGGGCTTGTTAGGCTTGAACCCTAATCAATTTGTATTTCGTCTTGGGTTTAGCCCTCAGTGGGAGATCCCAGGAGGGGTTTTAGTAATGATAAACGATATAGAATGGTATTATGGTGACTACTTATTAGGAATGTGTCTGGCCGAGAGGGCTGATAGACAGTTAAGGTGCCCCTTTAGGAGTCTGGGTTGGATCACCTTACCTCAGAATGATGTTCTAGGCTCTCACTTTTCTCTTGTGTATTTCTCCCCCAAATTATGTTCCAAAAATCCCCTTCTTCTTTCTCCTTCCCTTTGCTTTTATACCCTTACTTTAATGGGTCTGTCATGATAAGGGAATATCCTTCATGTGAACGGGTCCCTCCACTCATGGAGTTTGGGTGGCTTCCTTAGTCTTGGTCACTGTTCTAGCGGGTCTAACAGTACATCAAGAGTGGGACTCATAGCCCTGCTATTGGAATGATTTTCTAGTAGCTTGTGCCTAACACTGAATCTTGTGATCGATAGGGGAATTCCTCCAAGACACTACCGCCTCTCCTCAGGGATAGTAGGGTTTATTCAGATAATTTGGTCGTAGACACGTTGTTCTATGTTGTAGCTTGGTGTTTGTCGAGATTGGGCCAAACCTAAGCTTAACGATGCTCAGCTTAGGCTCAATGTGGGCCAAACTTTTGCCCTCCTGCACAAACTTTATAAAATAAAATGGTTACACTTACTCACATTAACAATAGATAGTGAAAACTCATAATGATGTCAACATATGAAAACTTGAAGAAGAAAATAGTAAAATTTTATGTATTTGCATGATATATATATAGTCGATAACTCGATATATTCAAATTTTTTATTAACTTTTTTAAATTTAAGTTTTTTAATGACCCCCTAAAAAGAAATTCTAGAACAGCCACTGTGTGGCCTACGGTAATTTTTTATATAAAAAAGTGGGACTTTTGTATACAATTGTATGTATTATATTATGTAATGCTTTGGATTCAGTTAGCCCCAATTAGCTCACTCAATCCATAATTTTATTTTATTTTTGAATAAAATATTTAAATTTGAATCTCATTTGCATAAAAAAATCAATTATTAGTATTTTCTTTTGAATGAAAAACTTGTAACTTTATTAAGAAAAAGATAAATCCATTACATCATGAGTAATAGCTAACTCAATTAGTGGAGGATTTTCCCCTATCCATGTTACAATATTATCATTGTTCTCTACCGCTTTGGCATATTTTGCCAAGATATGAGTTGATCTGTTTCCTCGATGCTTCACGTGAGACATGCGAAGTGATTGAAAATCTTGGATTTTATGACCTACCCCGACTAAGATGTTGGAGACAACCACATGTATAGTACAAAGTCCCAGGAGAGTATCGGCCACAATTTTAGAGTCACATTTAAAAATCACATCTATTATACCTCCATGGCTTTTGCTTTAGCTTCCAATGGTCCCAAAGGTTAGTGAGATTTTTGCTTAAGGCTATCGTGACTTTGCCCTCATGATCTTGAATTACCACACCAATTCCTGACTATCTACACTGAGCAAACACCAATCCATCCACATTCACCTTGTAATTGGAAATCACCAGTAATGTCCGTCTAACCTCAGATTCCTGCCTCCATTATGTAATAGAGTTGTCGACGCCCAGCCTTGATCGAGGTAGAAACGGAAAAACCACTGCCACTGTCGTGGGCCCTTGTTCAACCACTTGTTATGGCGATAGCTCCCGCGCATACGGGTCCCCGTTGGAGGGCCCCTCTCAATATATATGGTGGTGTGTGTTCACGCAAAGCTTCGGGTGCTTTCTCTCTCGATGGAGGAAGGTAGGTCTACCTTTGGTTTTAGGGCAGGAATCTGGGCCAAATTTCAAGGGATTACCAAAGGTAAGTGAAGTCGCCACCAATCATTGGGTTTTTTCAAGGTGTGATTGGTCTCCTGTTTTAGTTGATTTTATTACTGATCCTAAGTTAAGAAAAATGGCATTTTTCCTAATCTAATGTGGATGGCAAAAAATCTTGATTCTTAGGTCCGAAAGTTTGGTTACGTGTGGGGAAGGTGTTAGGCACCCCACAAGGTCTGTCCAAGGACAGTCCTTTGTTTTGATAAAACCTTAATTTTCGAAAATCAGCAATAAAAACGTGATTTTAGCATTGGCTACTGGGGCTTTACATGTATGGGGGCTTTGAGGTTTGGCTTTTGGATGGATGTGGTCCCAATCTATACTTTTCTAAAGCGTTCGAGCAAATTGCTAGATTTCTATGGGGAAAATCTAGCAACAAGTCACCTTACTTTCACGGTGGAAATTAGGCATCGCTTGCCTTAGGTGACATGAATTGTGACAATCACACCAGAAGGGGCGAGCAGGTATATATATGCATACATCATGCACAATGCAAGCACATAGAGTAGGAAAGTAAATGCCTACATCCCTAGAACATGGCCCAAAATATAAGTGGGAAAATAAATAGGGGTTGCCATACTCTTGATATGAGGACGAATGGTACACAGTATGATATACCTAATACAAACCATCTAAGAGAGAAAGGGGAGAGGAAGGAAGGGGGTTTAAAAGAGTACATAACCAAATGGGAAAAACTAGACTTCTATATCTATTGAACCTAACCGCTTAGCCCATATCTACATGCTCACATCCTCGCCCTTTTTGCTTGCACCTGGGAGACCATGCCTTAGCCCCATGCATCCTCGCTCCGTGTGTATACGTGCAAAGGAAAAGACAAGAAACCAGCAGACAAGCAATGGCAAAAGATATGCATAGAGCATATGAAAAAGGCATAAAGCAGATGAGCATGATAGACATGGCAAGCATAACAGGAAAGCAAGCAAACATGCAAGAAAACGAACAAAAGGTGGTGTCCGCAAGGGACAAATGTAGGGTTTGATCCAATATCTATAACTTCATTGTGTTGAAGCATGGACGACACACTAGCAAGCAACATTCATGCATAGACATGTAAGCAAGCGTGTAAAGATGCATATAAAGCCAACGGGTGGCACAAACAAGCATGGCAAACATATCATCGCACGAAGTGGAAAAAGGGAAAGGTATGCACGAAGCAACTGGCATCATGGTGATGCCTCTTAAGTGGTTACACCTAAACAAGGCCTCATAGGTATCGGGTGTAACCACACAACCACAAACCCACTAAGGGTGTCAAGCGTGGCAAAGCCTACAACAAGAGAGGCTAACACAAGCATAAAGCATAGAACCAAGCAAAATGGGTGATCCAAACCCTTTGATATGGGCCAAGGTGTATGGACAATGACGAAGACCATAGTCTAAACCAATAGGCCAAAACACAAGAAAAAAAGATAAAGCAACAAAAGGGCTACAATAGCACATGGCATGGAGCGCACAATCACATGGAATATAGCAAAAAGCATGTAGAGAACGTAGATCCAAGCACACAAGCATGTGAAAACATAGATCTAGACATATAAGCATAGGAACATGCATGTAAACATGTAGAAATTTAGCACATAGACGTGGAAGGACATGAATCCAAGCATACAAGCATGTGAAGACTCGGATATAGGCATAGGAGCATAGAAGCATAGAAAGTGCATACAAACATGTAGATCTAAGCAAGACATAACCATAGACATGATATCAAGCATGTAAGCACGTAACCCTAGCATTAACATAGAGCAAAAAAGGGAACAAAACATTAAAAAACATGGCATAAATAAGAATGTGGGATGTGAGAGACCGCGCCCTCAACCCGTTTTTATGGATGTTGGGCCAAATCCATGTGAATGGGTAGAGTCGAGTTGTTGCCTCTCAAAATGGAGGTTCAACTGATTATATTTTTCCCTTTAGATTAAGGGTCTTATAATGGAGTCACCACTTATTTAATTATTAAAATAAATAAGAATACCAAAATTGAAAAATTCCTTATTTTAATAATTTGATATCGAATTTACATTGATCATAGGAAATTACATGGCTTTGGTCTTAGATACAATCTAAGATAAAGTACTTTGCTTTGTTTCCTAGTTACAATCTAGAAATAAAAAATTACATGGATAAGCATTTGATCTACTAACCCTTGATCTAAGCTCAAAGGCTATGTCACAAGGTGGGAAGGTGTTAGGCACCCACCTTACCCGGTGAAACCAATCTTTTATACTATAGTGGCCAACATTCATATCATATCATCTAATATGTTATCAATCAATTTACATATTGAATTTAATGTGTGTGCATGTGATAAACCCTAATTCAATTTATTAAAGAATTTCATTTGGATTGAAAAATAAATTTTAGTGAAAGTGTGTGGATGGTGATATTCTAGATTCAAGGATTTGAAAGAATTATTAAACAAACATCTTTTGCATGTTTTTTGATGTGGATTTAAGATCAAAACTAGTGTTATGCATGAACATGTGATGAACAATCAAGAACATGTGAAGAACACATAAGAACATTTAGGAACATTCAAATATATTCAAAAGAATTTAAATAATTACTATCATACTTTAATCTTAAATTCGCATCATGGCAACATAAAAAACAAGTTAGAAAAATGGATTATACCGTCATGCAAGGTCCATATGGTGGATAAGGAGACTCTTGGTGGAGGTCGTAAGGGTGGAGGAAAAGAAGAGATAGGAGAGGGAGAGTGAATCTCACTCAATACCTTAAGTCTCAAGAAGACCAAGATATGACAAAACTACTCTACTTCACTAGAACTCAAGAGAGGAGAAGAGAGGGGGGGTTTATGCTTTGGAATGGAGGAAAAGGGTGGTTTACATAGTAGTGGTGGAGAAAGTATGAATGAAATGTCATTTAATGAGGGTTGACAAAGAATCATGAACCTAGACCTTATTTTAGCCTTTGGGAAAATTGGGTGTATTAAACGTAGAGATTGGTGGGAGTGAGGAGCAAGCAAAATTTGGTTTTCTCGTAACTATTGTAACAACCTGTAGAGCCCAATTCAAAAAATCATATCTTACTCAATTCTAATCAAAATTATCTCAATCTTGTGCTCAAATTGAAGCCCCGGGTGTCTATTTTCTAGAAAAATTAACCACATTCATAGATTCAAAATATTCTGAAAGATATCAATGAAATTGTGAGCAGAGGTCATTTGTTAGAAAATAATTTCAGCACAATTAACATTAATAGGTCCCAAATTAGTTTCCAATTAACATTAATAATCTCCAACCACTCCCATTTCAGAATTAATTAGTTCCAAATTTACCATAATTAAAAGATAATTGTACAAATTGCTCATTGAATAATTAATATTTAACTATCTAATTAATTAAGTGTGTGCAACCTTACCATAAAATGTAGTACTAGCCAATAAAATTATGACATGTCATTAATCTTAAATTGATTATAATTATAACCGATTGAAATTAATTGTTCATAATCACATATAGTCAGACTCAATTTGTGATAGTGTATCTTAACTATTAAAACTTGATTTGATGATAACTTTCAATTTGATGGTCCGATCAGGGTTTATAACCAGTCGATTTGATCATTACAATATCAAGATTATTTTGGTGAAATGAGATTAGGGATTTACTGGACCAAAATCAAGATGCATATTTCCAAGATGAAATTACCCTTTTACCCTCTATGTGAGGTTAACTGTGGGTAGCAAAATGGGGTGTCAACATGGGAACATAGATCTAAGCACAAAACATGGCATAAGACATAACAACAAATAGATTTAAGCTAGAAACACAAATAAAGCAAGCAACACGCTAGGAAAGCAATAAATCATGTTATTCAAGCAAACATGAGCAAAATAAATGCTAGAAAAAGATTTAGAAGGTTATGGGTGTGGATAGTAGCTAGAAAGCTACATCCACACCCCTAATCCCCAAATCCAAGATGTAGAACCAAGGAGAAGAAGATCGGGTATAAGAACCAAGTTATTACCAAACTTGATTTAGTGATAACTTTCAATTTGATGGTCCGATTAGGGCTTATAATCAGTTGATTTGATCATTACAACATCAAGATCATTTTGGTGAAATGAGATTAGGGATTTACTGACCAGAATCATGATGCATATTTCCAAGATGAAATTACCCTTTTACCCTCCATGTGAGGTTAACTGTGGGTTCCAAAATGGGGTGTCAACATGGGAACATAGATCTAAGCATAAAACATGGCATAAGACATAACAACAAAAAGATTAAAGCTAGAAACAAATAAAGCAAGCAACACGCTAGGAAAGCAATAAATCATGTTATTCAAGCAAAAAAAAGCAAAATAAATGCTAGAAAAAGATTTAGAAGGTTACGGGTGTGGATAGTAGCTAGAAAGCTACATCCACACCCCAAAACCCCAAATCCAAGATGTAGAACCAAGGAGAAGAAGATCGGGTATTAGAACAATACCTTGTATTTTTGGTGAAGAGAGAAGAATCAAGAGGCTTTGATGTGTTTTTTTGTATGTTTTTGTATTTGGAAGAGAGGAAAAAAAGCTTAAAAATCATTTAGGTAGAGAGAAAAAACCCAAAAAGGTAGTCTCCTCCAGGTCTGATGGGTGCCTAGGGTTATTATTGGCCCCGACGCGTTTTTTGAGGCAGCGGCCCTTAGAGCGTTGCCGGCCTCAAAAAGTCTCTGATCGGGTTGATCTTGACATCCTTAGAAAGATCTTGCTTTTCAGTTTCTAAAAAAGGTTGTAACTCAAAAATCCAATGGTTTGGTCAAAAGTTATGGCTTCGGGAAGTTAGCGATGCATTAATCAGTGCGTTAATTCGGTTTTTGTGATATCTCGGCCATTCTAACTCTAATTTTGACCCATGAATGTCGTTGTAATGAGAATTTGATAATCTTCGTAATGACATTTGTTTTAACCCATTCCAATTGCTGGATCAAAATTAGGGTTTTTGAGCTCACCCAAAGTCTACTTCAGGTCAAACTTGGTCAAAGTAGTTAAAAATCTCCGAGAAGCTCGAGTTTGATGAAAAACTATGAAAGTTTTTATTTTGTGTGGATTTTGACCTTGTTTGACCTTCGATTAACTCTAGGTTGACTAGGGGCATTTTAGCTAGAAAATGCACTTTGGGTGCTCCAATGTCCGAATGGGTTGCGTCACATCATTATAAATGTTCTCGCCACCTATGGAGAGAAAATGATATTTTTGGGTTTTTCAAGGTCCAGCACACAAATCGAGGGCGGACAAAATACGGTATCAACAAGAGTGGTTTGCAACCTGAAACTCATCAATCAACATCCTAGTTTTCTGTACTACCATTTATGCCGATTGGCATGTACTCCTATGCCTAACAACATTTCTATTGTACCATATACACCAAGCTGCCATGAATACCAACTCTAAGATTCCATCCCCAACATGCTGGACAAACATTAAGTACCAAATCAAGTCCATGAACTCACAGTAATGGGCTCCCTAAGTTTCAAAAGTGATGCCCCGATATCTTCCATACTTCCTGAGCAATCTCACAATCCCAGAGTGCTTGGCCACTATTCTCTTCCTCCAAACCACACGCTTCACACATGCTCTCCTCAATCACCTTCACAAACCTAGCCGAGAATCCTTCACTCGTCTTGTCTTTGACTATGCTCAAGTATTTTTTCATCCATTCCCCTTCTACCTCGTAGTCATCGTTGATGTGCACTACAACAAAAGTGGGTTATGGTGACGAAATCTAGTGAGGATAAACAATTACGTCACTAGATGTTAGCTTTAGGTGAGGAAAAGAAGATTTCATCACCAAATAGTTTAAATGGGTGACAAAATCAATATTTCGTCACTAAAAATATTCAAATTGATGACAAAATATTTATTTGCATCACCAAAGGCTTACCTTGGGTGACAAAATAATTTTTCGTCACCTGTTGTTAAAAATAATAGCGGGCTCTCAATTTTTTTGCGCGGTGCTCATGCCCAAATTTTGGCACCTTCAACTTATTTTTTATTCAATAATTTTAAACAAAACCCAATACCCACCTTTTAGCCTTTGAGTTTCAGATTCCCACCTTCTCAAAAAAAAAAAAAAAAAGGCTCTCAACCTCACGCCTTAGCCTCCCTCATCAATCGGTAAGCTCTCTCTCTCTTTCTCTCTCGTAGATCCTCTCTCTCTTTCTCTCTCATCGATCATTTCTCTATTTGTAGGAATTGTTTTTCTCTTTGCGCCATTTTCAGTAAGGAGGAGAGTTCATTCGTAGACTTCACCAACGCAAGGAAAAAGGGCTTTCCAACGGCTCCAATCGAAACCCATTTCAGGTACGCTTTGATTTTCCCCCAAAGTTTATTAGAGGATGGGTATTAGGAATGGGTAATATGAGGAACCAAGAGATGGTGTTTCTTCCTTGTCCTTTTGGGTTTGGTGTTTATATTCTTGTTAATGAGGAAAAAATTAATCAATTGATAAAAAAAATAGTTAGATTAATAGTAATGCTTCTGATAAGTTATCGAATTAGATTATTAGTAATGCTTAGATCTGTCTTAAAAAAAAAAAAGAGTACTTCGTGTAAAAATAGATACTCTAGCACTGCATCAAAGGTTCAATCTTGATAGTTTTTCATAATTTACTCGAGGGAGACAAGAGAATCGTGAGATAGTTGACATTAATCCTCGTGGTTGGCAAAAAGATAATATTGGCAAGTAGATCCCTGTGTAGAATCCTCTGAGGAGCCAATGCCCCAAAATGCCAATCAGCTGTGTGATTCTATATATATATATATATATATATATATATATATATATGTGGGTTTGTTTGTAAAAAGAACACAGAGAGAGAAAAAGAAAAGTAATAAAAGAAGAAGCAAAAAAGCAATAAAGAAAAGCAAGTAAAAAATCACATACAACTATACAAGTACAACAAAGGCACAAGTGCTTTTTTTGGCTAAGCGCAGAGGTGTCCAAAGAATAAGGGATTGGTATCGTTATATACCAATTTTCAATCAACATAAAAAGTAGAGATGTGATGAGATGGTGTGTATTTTAATAATTAATTCAATGGCAGATGAGGTAGTCTAGGCCTCTTTGGTTGGATAATATTAATGGGTTTCCATTAATGGGCTGTCATGATTATTTTTTATTTATTACAATTAATTACTATCATGCATATATATATTCACTTACGGTACTGCATTTTTTTAATGATAATTTTGCAGTAATGCTGAAGAATATATAACATGCATCTATATCATTTGATTATCATTAATTATATAAGAATCCTAAATTCCAATAAGCACAGCTTAACAACTTTCTGCTAGGAATAAGGATCTCTGAACCCGTTAAAAATCCTGAATGAACAGACTCTATATAACCAAAGATTGTGACAATTAATGTTAAATCCGGCTAATACCCAAGCTGTTGGATTGGTGCCTAGTTTTCTTTAACATGGACCTGTGTACGTGGTTACTTAAATTAAAACACAGTTTGCCAAGGAACCCTTAGCAGCAAATATATATATATATATATATATATATATATATATTTCCTTTAGCCATTTGGAGCCTTTGGCTTCACAAAAACAGAGTGATGTTTAGAAATTCTCTGGTAAGTCATGATTTGTTTAAAGAAGTGAACCATTGTGCTACTGAATTCTTCTATTTGTGCTACTCAGTCTCACATGAACAAGAGCATGCAATTAATTAGAGTAGACTAATTTTACATTAAAAAAGGCCAAAACCTAATCATTTAGAACAGTTTTAGAAAGCTACATTTGGTTCACTTTCTACAAGAAAAAAAAATTTTGTGTGTAGGCTGAAATTTTTTGTCATAGTTCCAATTATACAAAAAATGAACATATTAAATTATTTGTGTTTTTACCATTGGTTTTGTAAAATGAAGTGGTTGGTAAGTAGATTGGATATGATTTGCATAAAACTAGACTATCTTGAAGCATTTAAAAAAAAGAAAAAGAAGATTATTATTATCAATAGTTTGATGATGCGTCTATCCAAATGTAGGATAATTTCACAATTTGTCAATAATGAAGTAAGTGGGAATTCCTTGTGTTTGTGCTTAGTGTCATATATTTTGTTTTTGGTTTGCTAATAAAAACTAATAAAAAAGGTTCTTTTGGTTTGCTCTATTGGTTCTTTTTGACAGTTGAGTTTGTTTGAATGAAAAGGTTCAAAAGAGAGAAAGTGGCTGTTAGAAACTTTTGCTAATAAGAGTACTTTGGTTTTGTGCTTAATGGGAAAAATGAAAAGATATATTGGTGCAAGTGCAACTGGGTTCATTCTCAAAAATTAGATTACTGTCACTTAATTATTTTTTGCTATTGATGAGCTATGAGCCTATGAGAAATAAAACAGACAAAGTTCCTTGTGGGATATAGGTGCAAGTGCAACTAGGTTCATTCTCAAAAAGAAAGGCAAATAGATTATAGAGTCATAGAGTCCCACAAGCCCTACACTTTTGGGACTAGCTTCCATTGTAGTAACTTTAAGTCTTTAACACAAAATGAAATAATGACTACTTGCAATTCAAACGGGTGTGATGATTGGGGGCTTGACCACGTGTAGGGGTAGTGGTAGTCATGCTCATAATTGAGTAGTTACACACAGTCCACATAACCTAAATTTAAATTCTTCAATTAATTTAATTTATGGTTAATCACCTATGATATGTATATATATATATATATATATATATACACACACACATGCATGTAGCCTTATTACTTGATATGTGCATGCACATCTTATTACAATCTATGATTCATTTTTCTTAAAATTATTTGTAGTGTACTAGTGCACTAAAGCAAAAAGAGGAGGGCAAGTGGATTAAGACAAAAGCTTGTGCAACTGACTTTAGTATATAGTAAGTACTCTATATTGAATATTTGTAAACTTGTTTAATGAAATTAATGATGCTTGATATTTTGGTGGGCATCATATTCCTTGTATCAAACTTTATTTTTAAATTGGATCCATGATAGTAATATCAATGTATCAAATTTAGCTAAACTTTGGGCAATCTTGTGATTAGTTGTACAAGTAGTTGCTTCTTCCAGTAGATACGGTATTGATGTATTTTTCTTTATACTTGTGCAGATATGAGATTGGTGGCAAAGAGAGTTTTTGTGGTGCAACTTGAACTCAAATCACTTTTTGTAAAGTATGAGAAGACATTATTTATATATAAATGGTTGTAATTACTTTGTGAACAACTCGGTTCAATGGTTTTAAAAGTATAATGGTTCTTTATTTCCTTTGTAGATTGTATGGATTATTTTTTTATGGATTTGGTTGGAAATGAATGGATGATTTGTTTATGAATGTAGTTAGAATTGTATGGATGATTTATTTATGGATGTGGTTGGAAATGAATAGGTTAATGTAATGGCAAGTAACAATTGGCGACGAAATATTTTGTCACCTTATATGATCAAATAAAAAAAATTACAAATGAAAAATCATTGGTGACGAATTTATTTCGTCACTAAAAGTAAGGTTTGGTGATGCAAAATATTAGGTGATGAAAAAGTTACGTCACCTATTATTTTTTATTGGTGACGAAAATATTTTGTCACCTATCATATTTTTATTGGTGACGAAAAATTTTCGTCACCAAGGCATTTTGTGATGGGGCTTAGGTGACGAATGAGGTTTCGTCACCATATCTCACTTTTGTTGTAGTGGTGCCTAACCACAACCTACGAATCACAGTGTATGACCGTCGACATGGCCCCTGCTACTTTAGCCAAGTCGAGGCTTGAGAGGACCTCTTTCTACTCTACCTTGTTGTTGGTCGTTAAGAATTGGAGTTCTAGACTTGAATAGGACTTACTAGATGGAGTTCTAGACCTGTAACGATATAAACGGTCCCAGCCTCCCCTAGAGCCATCACTTGGTTGGGGGGATAGACTACTTTTATCATGTTTCCTGTGCCTCAACCTCCTGCGCATGCGATCTATTTCCTACTGCAACTTCCGTGTCTCCAGATCATATGAGACATGACTCCTAGTCCTTGAGTGACTTTGCTCAGTACGCTCAATGTGGTAAGACTCCACCATAACACTTGGATGTTCTCCTTTCACCCACCTCTTTGCTTCAGATTTCACAATAAACAACAACAACAGCAGATAGATTTGAGGTAACCTCTTTCTTAGATCAAATTTCAACCCTCGCTCTCTCTATGATCTCTATTTGGCCATGTTTTGCTTATTGTTATTTCGAAACTTACTGGATATTTTCTGATCTATTGTTTTACAGGCCTTTTGGTTTAGGAGGGGCCGCAATTTAAAGTTGGAAAATTGTAGGTTGTGTTCATAAGGCTTTCAACCACGGGTTTCTATGTTGCCAAACTAATTGAGATTTTAATTCTTGCGATTGTGTTGTGTAGGTGGTTTTTTTTTATATTTTATTTCCCTTATTATGCATTTCTGACTTAGTTTTGTGCACTTCTGCTTTCCTCCTTTTTGTTGTTATTTGACTTTGGCTGCCAAATTGTTGATGCATAACCTAACCTTCATAGTGATCGTCATATATATGTTTGGTGTAGAGGGAAGAAAGATCACGATAATGCCACCGTATTTTTTTTTATTAAACTTCAAAACGAACGTGTCTTCTATTTCCCTTAGGACCACATCGAAACAGGTTCATTTTTAACTCTAAAGCTAGCATTTTTCACCTTACCTTAAATTGTTATTTTTCACCTTACCTTAAATTGTTATGGTTTGCAAGTCTAATTTTGGGCGACAGCTGTGAAAGCTTGAGTTTTTTTTTTTTTTTTTTTTTTTTTAATAGTCTTGGTTCGTTTTTAACTGATCTAAAGCTAGCATTTTTCACCTTAGCTTTAATTGTTATGGTTTGCAAGTCTGATTTTGGGCGTGACAGCTGTGAAAGCTTGAGTTTTTCTTGATAGTTTTGAGGTTTTGTTTCGGGAATAAAATCATATGAGGTTCTGAATCTCAAATGCTAGGATAATTATTGCTTAATTTTTAAAAAAGGGTTGTTTTATCTCCAACAAAAACTTATTATTTTATCATGATTTACATTCTAAAAAGACTACACTTTCTTATGATTATTCTTTCCATCTAAATTAACCCTTACCCAAATTATAATAGATGCAAATGTAAGGTGAGTGTTATTCGTTTGTACCAAATATTAAAATTATTAAACTTTCTCCATGCATAACACTCATCACGCTCCTAGGTATTTTTGTGATTGAAAAATATAGTAATCTCAATTTATAATGGACGCAAATTATTAACTTTTATTAAAAAATAGAAAAGCCTCTGAGCATGCACGTGAGCGCGTGCCCAAAGGCTAATGTTATATAAAAGTTTTGCAAAACAATATTGCACCCTTATTTTTGAGTTGCAATGGTCTGAAACTAAAAATATGTAAACACAATATTTTAGCCATAATATATATATATATATATATATATATATATATATATATATATATTAAATAATAGCTGAATTGGTTGAAATTTCCCTCCCCCAACTATTGAGGGATATTATTATTATTATTTGTTTTTGGGTATAGAAAATGCTTCATGTTATTAATTGGTTGAAAATCTATAAAACTTGGTTTTTATTTTTTCCTCTTTTCTTTAAATATATAAGTATAAAATCAGGGAAAAAATTACTTCTAAGTAATATCTAAATAATAGGAAAAATTTTAGGAATAAACCCCATTTTTCTTATATACTTCTCCTTCTCTCATATCTCAACCATCCATCCTTACCTAACATACCTCCTATCATGACACTTGTCTCTATTTGTATCTGAAGAAGGTGGCGGAAGGAATCTACTTAGCTGTGAATTGCACTGTTTAGGTCACTTCCTCATCAATGCAACTGATAAAGTTGTTGCACACCATTAAATGCGGAGGCAACAGGCTACTCCAAACTAGAAACTTCCCCTATGATAATTCTCTCTCTTCATACCCTTCTCTCCACCTGGAACATCTTAGAGTCCTATGACTCATCCCTTCCTCTCCTCGAGTGACCTTCCTCATCGGGCTCGTGGCCCGCGGCTTCCCCACACCAATATTGCAACTCTTCAACTTCATCATCGATCCTCGGGCACCCACAGTTGACATTCTAAGTTCCAATATTGTGGTTCATAGTCTCAAGCTCTCATAGTGTGTATGAAAAATCACTATAAAGATAAATTTAGATGTCTACTTCATTAATAACGATTAAAGAAAAATGCTAGCTATATTTACACCATAATATGACTATTCAAGGTTTAATTGGTGTTCCCTGTAGTCACTTATATACTCAATATTCACTTAGTAACTACAGCAATTGGACTCTGCACACATCCGTTCAATATAAACTCATACAATCCAAGATCCAATCAAATTCACACAATTTTGAGTATTACAATCTCCCCCTCTTAAATTTTTTACGACATTCTCATGTTTTGCTGTAATGCACCCGAGCTATATTCTGCTACTAGGTTGGCTATGATACCATTAGTTACAACTTAAGGAAACACATCTGTGCTATGCCCTAAAATGTCTAGTTTAGTCACGATTGAAGTTCCAACTAATCTCTTATATACTTAGGATCCACTTAGTAAACACCTGATATAGGAATTAGCATAATAGAATCTAATCAAATTGACATAATTTAGGGTATTACAATGATGTTGATACTATCCAATGTGACCACAAAAGGAATATAAATTTTTTTTTACAAATTTTAAAAAGGTTACCAACACATGTGATCTAGTTACCATCATATTTGACATTGTTACTGTAAGGTCACAAATTGCAGCCCGAACCCAAAAGAAATAGGAAATGGAAATGGGCCTAATAAGCCCAATACAATAAATTTGTAAGAGAGTGGACGAAAGAATTGGGCTGATAATGGATTTTCTAACAATTAATCAGGGTTCTAAGTCGGTCCGAGGAGGAGTACGCATATAATTTGAGATTGAATTCAAGTCCGAGGAGTAAGTTTTTGAGGGGATAGGCAACTTCAGATGTTATGTTCTTTCTAGTGCTACAGTGAATCTTCTCCGATTTTTCTCTGTAATATTTTTTGATCCCCTTCTTATGGAGGTCTTTCCCCATTATATAGTCCCCCCTGATCTATTTCCACCGTCCACTTGTCCTTCATCCAACCTTAGACCCCTGTATCTATCCTGTTAAGTAGATTTTTATAGTCTTCTATGGGCGGTAGTAGTTGAAAGTACTGTTCAGAGGTCTTCTCCACATTAATGCGGCCAGGAAAGCTGCTGTAGTGCATTTAATGCGGTGGTGGTAGCTTTTCTCTTAGATATTTCTGTGTTCTTATCCCTTCCCTGTATATTTGAAGTCTATCTTCGTTGCTGGAGCTTCCTGGAAGGTTGCCCAGGGTAAGACGAAGTTCACTTTACTGACATTCGTCAGATCCGAGGAGGATGACCCTCTCGGACCAACACCCTTGGATATTTATCTGCTTTACTACCTATTACGGGGCCTTTCCCCATGCTTTCTTCTCCTCGGATGCGTTATTATTAAAGAATGGGACTTTAAGCCCAATGCAAAGGCTCAGGTTTTGGCCCCCACAGTTACTATCAAATTTTATGATAGTACTATCCAATTTAATTATATAAGGAATTTAAAAAATATATTATGTTAACAACAAATAAGATGTAATTAGTGTCATATCATTTTTTTTTTATCCAATATGACTATATAAGGAATTTATCTTAATAATAATAATTGGAGGAAGGGGAGGAGGAGGAGGAGGAGGAGGAGGAAGAGGAGAATTTTGGGTTTCTAAGTGATTAAAATGAAACCTTACATTTTAAAGATTTATTAGCTAATACGTTAGCTTACATATTTGGCATTTACACATTAATTGGTAAGTCATCTATGGTGCACAATACCATTATTTATTTTTGAAATTTTGTTTTTACTACAATGTGTGTGTGTATATATATAGACACACACATACTAATTGGTTGCTCAATTTCTTTTTAAATTTAAAAAGGAAATGAAAGTATTTATTGTTGAATAAAATAAATAATAGAAATTAAATATTAATTCATTAAAATCTTTGCTTAACTAAAATGTTGAATGAATCAATTTTTTAGAAGTTATTTATTGTTTTATTTTATATATAAGAGAAGTTATTTATTGTTGAATGTAAGTAAATAATAAGAATTAAATAGTTATGCATCAAAATTTTTGTTGAGGTGAAAGGTTAAATGAATAAGGCTCAAACATATAGTATACCGTACATCTTTTAGTGTTAAGATTTTTAGCTAGCATGCTGGTTTACATACTGGCTATTTCTATGTTGGAAAACCATAAATATTCATTAAAATCTTTTCTTAAATGGTAGATTAAATGAATTGTATATATTTCCTTTTCAAAGAAGAGTCATATATTCTTCTCAAAAAAAGAAAAAAAAGAAAAAAGTCATATATGGTACTAATTATAAAATGAGATAGAATGTTAAATTAAATATCAAGTAATGCGACACATGGAGAAACTTCATAATATTACACAAAATGTTCCTGCATACATATATTACGAAGAGAATCTCAATATCACTTGATTAAATCTTTTTGATTGTAAAAATAAAATGATTAGCGCTCTCCCCAGGCCATTACATTGTTAATATTCAATATGACGTTAAATTACCAACAAAATTTGATTTACTTACCACCAAAATCTTGTTACTACATTCTCAAAAAAAAAAAAAAAAAAAAAAAATCTTGTTCCTATCCAATATGATAGTAAATGTAAAATCGGATTAATTATTGGAGGCATCATTAAAAAACTAGAAAGAAAAACTAAAAAAAAGTGTGAGTGGACCTGAAATTTACATTATTCAGATAATAAAGCTCCAATTTCATGTTCAAAATTTCAAAGTCAATTACCTCATATCACGAGAAGGTATTGCATGTTTCCCATACATGCTGAATTTTCTCCCACGTCACCGGCTTTCCTGTCTAATTGCGTGGATAAGCGTAACTCTATCTTGTCAACCATATATTGCCACAAACCTTGGTATAACCTTTTCCACGTATCCTCGCCCTTTTTTATTAAGACAAAGACGCTATATTATATTATACTATTTAATAACTCCACAATTATCTACAGCTATAAAACCATAAACAGCGATTGTACTTCATTCATTTCTTATCAATTGAATTCTTATCTGTTTGTCTCTTCCAAACTCTATGGAGTTCTTCTCTGTCCAAACTGTCATCTTCTTCTTTCTTCTTTCTCTGTATCTTTACTTTCACTTTAACTCTTCCAAGAAAAAACCCATAAAAAAATCAGGCTTCAAAATCTACCCTATCGTTGGAACTTTGCCTGAATTCTTGAAGAATAGGCACCGTTTCCTTGACTGGGCGACAGAAACTCTAAGCAATTGCCCCACAAACACCGCTGTATTTTGGCGTCCAGGCAAGGTCCATGGCATCATCACAGCCAATCCATCCAACGTTGAACACATGCTCAAGACCAACTTCGAAAACTACCCAAAAGGCAATCGTTTCATAACCCTTCTTGAAGACTTTCTTGGCCGTGGAATCTTCAACTCTGATGGTGAACTCTGGAAGCTCCAAAGAAAAACAGCAAGCTACGAATTCAACACCAAATCTCTCCGCAACTTTGTCATGGAAAACGTCACCGTTGAGATCAATACAAGACTGGTTCCCATTTTAACAAAAGCCTCGGAAAGACAACAAGTCTTGGACTTACAAGATATTTTGGAACGATTTGCGTTTGACAATATATGTAAATTGGCTTTCAACGTCGATCCAAGTTGTCTCAGTGTTGATAAAACAACCACTAGTGCTGCGGAGTTCATGCGGGCTTTTGAGGATGCTACTATGCTTAGCTCTGGGAGGTTCATGTATGCCATACCATTTCTTGGAAAAGTCAAAAAGTTTCTCAATGTTGGATCAGAGCGAAGGCTAAAAGAATCAATTAAAATCGTCCACGAATTTGCAGACAGTATTATAAGGTCAAGAATGGATCAAAACGTTGATAGAGAAGAAGACTTATTGTCACGCTTTATCTCAAACGAAGAAAATTCACCAGAATTTCTTAGAGATATTGTCATAAGCCTTATTCTAGCAGGTCGTGACACAACCTCTTCTGCTTTGAGCTGGTTCTTTTGGCTCTTATCATCAAATCCAAACGTGGAACAAAACATATTGAAAGAGCTTGAAAGAATCCGGGTTCGTAACAGAAAATACATAGGCGAAACATATAATTTTGACGAGCTCCGTGACATGCATTATCTACATGCAGCAATCTCAGAAGCACTAAGACTTTACCCACCTGTACCAATCGATACCAAAGCGTGTTTAAAAGATGATATATTGCCAGACGGCACTTTTGTTGCAAAGGATTGGTTTGTGTCTTACAATACTTATGGTATGGGGAGGATGGAAAGCATATGGGGGAAGAATTGTTATGAGTTTTTGCCTGAAAGATGGATTGAGGATGGAGTGTGTAAGCAAGAGACCCCGTTTCGGTTTCCGGTATTTCATGCTGGGCCGAGAATGTGTCTTGGGAAAGATTTGGCGTATATTCAGATGAAGTCTATTGCTGCGTCAGTGATAGAGAGGTTTGGGATGGAGGTGGAGAGTAAGGACAAGGTTCCTGAGCACTTATTGTCTTTGACGTTGAGGATGAAAGGTGGGCTACCCGTGAAGGTGAGGCAAAGATGTGTTGATGAGATTAAGTGATCTGCAATCATATAATATTCTACTTGTAGGTGAAGATATGTACTTTTTCTTTTTTTTTTTTTTTTTTTTTTTTTTTTTTTTTTTTTTTTTTTTTTTATCACTTTGTATTCTAAAGTGGTACTGGAATTTTTGTATATACTTATATCTATTGCCAAAATGAAAAATAAAATAAAATAAAATAAAAATTTGTAATTGGATGGTTTCAGTTAGCTCATACATTGATAAAGTTTTTTGTGTTACCCAATATTTAAGGGTTGATAATGTTAAAAGAAGCCTGGTGGTATTTTCCTATAAAAAAAAAAAAAAGACTGGTGGTATTTTTTATTTAAATTCAAATCTCTTCTACCTGAAGAATAAATTGGTGTTTTTTAGTCTAATAATATAGTGCAAACGTCTTGCAATTTTTCTACTTTTTAATTTACAAACAATTTTCTGACATTCATTAATGTGTAATTGTAATATTTCAATATACCCCTATCGTGTTATAATACAAAATAAATAAATGATGGTGATAGTGTTAGTTTTCTAAAATAGTTTATTAATACATATACCTTAAGAGCATATATTAGTAAAACCATCTTATAATTTCATCTCCGTTGAATTTTTAAATTTTAAAAGTATTAGTTAATATTTTTCTTTTAAAATTTATTATTTTCCTGCATCAGCCCCACTTTGCTTTGGATAGACTTGGGGAAGGGGAGCTTCTAGGGTCACACTCAAATTGTCTCTCATTTCCTTTGTTGCGGGCCACTCAAAATTAAACTATGTGGAAATTTGTGCAATGATACCATCTCTATGATACAACAATCTTAAAAGCATTAAGACTTTACCCATCTGTACCGGGGAATACCAGAGTATCTTTTCTTTTCTTTTCTTTTTTATTATTATTATTATTATTTATAGAATAAGCAGCAGAATTTTATTCAAAGAAATGAACAAGTCTATACGATAGCAAGGCAGCATCTTACAGAGTTTTCTCTTCTCCTAACAAATAACACAGTGTCCATATACAAATTTACATCACAGATTGCCTAAACAATAGCAAGACAATCTTACAAATGCCCTGGTACTGGTCAATAGGAGAGCATCTTTAAACAATGATATATTGTCAGACTACACTTTTGTTGGGCAGGGTTGGTTTGTGGCGTCAAGGGCTTCGGGGGGTTCAATGAGTTAACCCCCTGACTTGATAAAAAATTTTATATGTATAAAATATTATTTTATTAGTTTAGTTTACCTTTTAAAATATTTTTGTATACTCTGACGTAGATTAGTTCAACTCTACTAAACAACATAGATCAATCCATCCCAAAACCAACCAATAACATAAATTATAAATTTCTCTCTCTCTCTCATGAATCACTTTTCTCTATCGGACTATTGGTAACTCCGACTTTAAAAGAAAATAGTGAGTGTTTGTGAGATGTAAGTATATCTCTTTTATTATAAATTTATAAATTATTTGCGTAATTGTGTGCGTTATTTATTTATTAATTTTTGTTATAATGTTATTTGTGTGAATATGTGTGTATATAGTATAAATATGATATAACTTTATATAATTTAATAATTAGGAAATATAGAGGGTTTGTTATGTGTGTGTGTGTGTGTGTATTGTTATTATGTTATAATAATATTCTGTTATAAAGTTAGTGAATAAAAAAAAAAGTAAAGTTAGTCATTCTTTAAATACTTAATTGATTAAGTAGACACATAGTATATTATTTATATATGTATGGATAGGTGTGGCTCTTTGGGTTAATAATTAATACGATGTACGTGGGTTGAGTTTTGTCATTCAATTTAAAATATTTTTATAAAAATAATGACAAATAGATAATGACAATTGTATTGTATAGAAATACAAAATGTTATACAAACTATGGTGGTGTTTTCTTAATGACCTTGGGCTTGTTAGACCTGAACCCCAATCAATTTGTATTTTGTACTGGGTTTAGCCCTCAGTGGGAGATCCCAGGAGGGGCTTTAGTAATGATAGACGATATAGAATGGTATTATGGTGAGTACTTATTAGGAATGTGTCTGGCTGAGGGGGCTGATAGACAGCTGAGGTGCCCCTTTGGGAGTCTGGGCTGGATCACCTTACCCCAGAATGATGTTCTAGGCCCTCACTTTTCTCTCATGTATTTCGCCCCCAAATTATGTTCCAAAAATCCCCTTTTTCTTTCCCCTTCCTTTTGCTTTTATACCCTTACTTTAATGGGTCTGTCATGATAAGGGAATATCCTTCATGTGCATAGGTCCCTCCACTCATGGAGTTTCGGTGGCTTCCTTAATCTTGGTCACTGTTCTAGTAGGTCTAACAGTACATCAAGAGTGGGACCCATAGGCCTGCTATTGGAATGATTTTCTATTAACTTGTGCCTAACGCTGAAGCTTGTGATCGATAGGGGAATTCCTCCAAGACACTACCTTCTCTCCTCGGGGATAGTAGGGTTTATTCAAATAATTTGGTCATGGACACGTAGTTATATGTTGTAGCTTGGTGTTTGTCAAGATTGGGCCAAACCTAAGCTTAAGGATGCTCAGCTTAGGCTCAGTGTGGGCCAAACATTTGCCTTCCTGCACAAACTTTATAAAATAAAATGGTTACACTTACTCACATTGACAATAGATAGTGAAAACTCATAATGATGTCAACATATGAAAACTTGTAGAAGGAAATAGTAAAATTTTATGTATTTGCATGAGATATATATATAAATATTGTCGATAACTCGATATATTCAAATTTTTTTATTAAATTTTTTAAATTTAAGTTTTTTAATGACCCCTTGAAAAGAAATTCTAGAATAGCCACTGTGTGGCCTACCGTAATTTTTTATATAATAAAAAGTGGGACTTTTGTATACAATTGTATGTATTATATTATGTAATGCTTTGGATTCAGTTAGCCCCAGTTAGCTCACTTAATCCATAAAATTTTTTTTTTTGAACAAAATATTTAAATTTGAATCTCATTTGCATAAAAAAAATTCAATTATTAGTATTTTCTTTTTAATGAAAAACTTGTAACTTTATTAAGAAAAAGATAAATCCATTACATCATGAGTAATAGCTAACTCAATCAGTGGAGGATTTTCCCCTATCCACGTTACAATATTATCATTGTTCTCTACCACTTTGGCATATTTTGCCAAGATATGAGTTGATCTGTTGCCTCAACGCTTCACCTAAGACATGCGAAGTGATTGAAAATCTTGGATTTTATGAGCTACCCCAACTAAGATGTTTGAGACAACCACATGTATAGTACAAAGTCCCAAGAGAGTATCGGCCACAATTTTAGAGTCACATTTAAAAATCACATCTATTATACCTCCATGGCTTTTGCTTCAGCTTCCAACGGTCCAAAAGGTTGGTGAGAGTTTTGCTTAAGGCTACCGTGACTTTGCCCTCATGATCTCAAATTACCACACCAATTCCTAACTATCTACACTGAGTAAACACCAATCTATCCACATTCACCTTGTAATTGGAAATCACCAGTAATGTCCATCTAACCTCAGAGTCCTACCTCCATTGTGTAATAGAGTTGTCGAAGCTCAGCCTTGATCGAGGTGGAAGCGGAAAAACCGCTGCTGCCATCGTGGGCTCTCATTTGACCACCTATTGTGGCAATAGCTCCTACGCATGCGGGGCCCCGTTGGAGGGCCCCTCTCGGTATATATGGTGGTGTGTGTTCGCGCAAAGCTTCGGGTGCTCTCTCTCTCGGTGGAGGAAGGTAGGTCTACCTTTGGTTTTAAGGCAGGAATTTGGGCCAAATTTCAAGGGAGTACCAAAGGTAAGTGGAGTTGCCACCAATCATCGGGTTTTCTCAAAGTGTGATTGGTCACCTGTTTTAGTTGATTTTATTACCGATCCTAGGTTAAGAAAAAAGGCAATTTTCCTAATCTAACATGGATGGCAAAAAATCTTGATTCTTAGGTCCGAAAGTTTGGTTACATGTGGGGAAAGTGTTAGGCACCCCACAATGTCTGTCCAAGGACAGTCCTTTGTTTTGATAAAACCTTAATTTTCTGAAATCGACAATAAAAATGTGATTTTGGCATTGGCTATCGGGGCTTTGCATGTATGGGAGTTTTGAGGTTTGGCTTTTGGATGGATGTAGTCCCAATCTATACTTTTCTAAGGCATTCAAGCAAATTGCCAGATTTCTACAGGGGAAATCTAGCGACAAGTCACCTTACTTTCACAGGGGAAATTAGGCATCGCTTGCCTTAGGTGACACGAACTGTGACAATCACACCGGAAGGGGTGAGCAGGTATATATGCACATACATCATGCACAATGCAAGCATATAGAGTAAGAAAGTAAATGCCTACATCCCTAGAGCATGGCCCAAAATATAAGTGCAGGAAAATAAACATTGTCATACTCTAAAGATAAGGAATGGTACGCAGCATGATATACCTAACACAAACCATCTAAAAGAGAAAGGGGAGAGGAAGGAAGGGGGTTTAAAAGAGTACATAACCAAATGGGAAAAACTAGACTCCTATATCTATTGAACCTAACCGCTTAGCCCATATCTACATGCTCACATCCTCGCCCTTTTTGCTTGCACCTGGGAGACCATACCTTAGCTCCATGCATCTCGCTCCATGTGTATACGTGCAAAGAAAAAGACAAGAAACCAGCCAACAAGCAATGGCAAAAGATATGCGTAGAGCATATGAAAGAGGCATAAAGTAGATGAGCATGATAGACATGGCAAGCATAACAGGAAAACAAGCAAACAAGCGAAAAAGCAAACAAGTAATAAAACGAACAAAAGGTGGTGTCCGCGAAGGACAAATGTAGGTTTGGATTGAATGTCCATAACTTCATTGTGTTGAAGCATGGACGACACACTAGCAAGCAAGACGCATGCATGGACATGTAAGCAAGCGTGTAAAGATGCATATAAAGCCAACAGGTGGCACAAACAAGCATGACAAGCATATCATCGCACGGAGTACAAAAGGGGAAAGGTATGCATGAAGCAACTGGCATCATGGCGATGCCTCCCAAGTGGTTTCACCTAAACAAGGCCTCATAGGCATCGGGTATAACCACACAATCCCACTAAGGGTGTCAAGCATGGCAAAGCCTAGAAGAAAAGAGGCTAACACAAGCATAAAGTATAGAAGCAAGCAAGCATAGACATGCAAAATGGGTAATCCAAACCCTTTGATATGAGCGAAGGTGTATGGACAATGACGAAGACCATTGTTAGAACCAATAGGCCAAAACACAAAAAAGAAAGATAAAGCAACAAAAGGGCTACAATAGCACATGGCATGACAAACATAACCTAGGTCTAGGCACACAAACATGGCATGGAGCACACAAGAACATGGAATATAGCAAAAAGCATGTAGAGAACGTAGATCCAAGTGCACAAGCATGTGAAAACATAGATCTAGACATATAAGCATAGGAGCATACCTGTAAACATGTAGAAATTTAGCACATAGATGTGGAAGGACATAAATCCAAGCATACAAGCATGTGAAGACTCGGATATAGGCATAGGAGCATAGAAAGTGCATACAAACATGTAGATCTAAGCAAGACATAACCATAGACATGATATCAAGTATGTAAGCACGTAACCCTAACATCAACATAGAGCAAAAAGGGGAACAAAACATAAAAAAAAAAAAAAAAAAAAAACATGGCATAAAACCCTAAGCATGTAGATCTAAACATATGAACATGTGGGATGTGAGAGACCGCGCCCTCGACCCATTTTTATGGATATTGGGCCAAACCCATGTGAACATGTTGTTGCCTTTCAAAATGGAGATTCGACTGATTATATTTTCCCCTTTAGATTAACGGTTTTACAATAGAGTCATCACTTATTTAATTATTAGAATAAATAAGAATACCAAAATTGAAAATTTCCTTATTTTATTAATTTGAAATCAAATTTACACTGATCATAGGAAATTACATAGCTTTGGTCCTAGATACAATCTAAGATAAAGTACATAACTTTGTTTCCTAGTTACAATCTAGAAATAAAAAATTACATGGATAAACATTTGATCTACTAACCTTTGATCTAAGCTCAAAGGTTATGTTACAATATGGGAAGGTGTTAGGCACCCACCATATCCGGTGAAACCGATTTTCTAGACTATGGTGGCCAATATTCATATTACATCATCCAATATGTTATCAATCAATTTTCATGTTGAATTTAATGTGTGTGTATGTGATAAACCTTAATTCAATTTATTAAGCATTTCATTTGGATTGAAAAATAAATTCTAGTGAAAGATTGTGAATGGTGATATTCTAGATTCAAGGATTTGAAAGAATTATTAAACAAACAACTTTTTCATGTTTTTTGATGTGGATTTAAGATCAAAACTAGTGTTATGCATAAATATGTGATGAACAACCAAGAGCATGTGAAGAACACATAAAAACATTTAGGAACATTCAAACATATTCAAGGGAATTTAAATAATTATTATCATGCTTTAATCTTAAATTCTTATCATGGCAACATAAAAAACAAGTTAGGATAAGAGATTATACCTTCATGCAAGGTTCATACGGTGGAGGAAGAGACTCTTGGTGGAGGTCCTAAGGGTGGAGGAAAAGAAGAGATAGGAGAGGGAGAGTGAGTCTCATTCAATACCTTAAGTCTCAAGAAGACCAAGATATGACGAAACTACTCTACTTCACTAGAACTCAAGAGAGGAGAAGAGAGGGGGGGTTTTTGTGCTTTGGAATGGAGGAAATTGAGGTTTTATATAGTAGTGGTTAAGAAAGTATGAATGAAATGTCATTTAATAAGGGTCGACAAAGAATCATAAACCTAGACCTTATTTTAGCATTTGGGGAAAATGGGTGCATTAAATGTAGAGATTGGTGGGAGTGAGGAGCAAACAAAATTCAGTTTTCTCATAGCTACTATAACAACTTGTAGAGCCCAATTCAAAAAATCATATCTTACTCAATTTTGATCGGAATTGTCTCGCTCTTGTGCTCAAATTGAAGTCCTAGATATCTATTTTCTAGAAAAATTAACCTCATTCACAGATTCAAAATATTCTGAGAGATATCCATGAAATTGTGAGCAGACGTCATTTATTAGAAAATAATTTCAACACAATTAACATTAATAGGTTCCAAATTAGTTTCCAATTAACATTAATAATCTCCAATCACTCCCATTTCAGAATTAATTAGTTCCAAATTTACCCTAATTAAAAGATAATTGCAGAAATTACTCATTGAATAATTAATGTTTGACTATCTAATTAATTAAGTGTGTGTGCAACCTTACCATAAAATGTAGTCTTAGCCAATCAAATTATGACATGTCATTAATATCAAATTGATTATAATTATAATCAATTGAAATCAATTGTTCATAATCACATATAGTTGGACTCAATTTGTGATAGTATATCTTGGCTATTAAAACTTGATTTGGTGATAACTTTCAATTTGATTGTCCGATTAAGGCTTATAACCAGTCGATTTGATCATTACAACATCAAGATCATTTTGGTGAAATGAGATTAGGGATTTACTGACCAAAATCAAGATGCATATTTCCAAGATGAAATTACCATTTTACCTTCTATGTGAGGTTAACTGTGGGTTGCAAAATGGGGTATCAACATGGGAACATAGATCTAAGAACAAAATATGGCATAATACATAACAACAAAGAGATTTAAGCTAGAAACATAAATAAAGCAAGCAACACGCTAGGAAAGCAATAAATCATGTTATTCAAGCAAACAAAAGCAAAATATATGCTAGAAAAATATTTAGAAGGTTATGGGTGTGGATAGTAGCTAGAAAGCTACATCCACACCCCTAATCCCCAAATCCAAGATTTAGAACCAAGGAGAAGAAGATCAGGTATAAGAACCAAGTTATCACCAAACTTGATTTGGTGATAACTTTTTGATGGTCCGATTAGGGCTTATAATCAGTCGATTTGATCATTACAACATCAAGATCATTTTGGTGAAATGAGATTAGGGATTTACTGACCAAAATCAAGATGCATATTTCCAAGATGAAATTACCCTTTTACCCTCCATGTGAGGTTAACTATGGGTTGCAAAATAGGGTGTCAATATGGGAACATAGATCTAAGCAAAAAACATGGCATAAGACATAACAACAAAGAGATCTAAGCTAGAAACACAAATAAAGGAAGTAACACGCTAGGAAAGTAATATATCATGTTATTCAAGCAAAGAAGAGCAAAATAAATGCTAGAAAAAGATTTAGAAGGCTAAGGGTGTGGATAGTAGCTAGAAAGCTACATCCATACCCTTAAACCCCAAATCCAAGATGTAGAACCAAGGAGAAGAAGATCGGGTATAAGAATAATACCTTGTATTTTTGGTGAAGATAGAAGAATCAAGAGACTTTGATGTGTTTTTTTGTGTGTTTTTCATATTTGGAAGAGAGGAAAAAAAGCTCAAAAATCGTCTAGGTAGAGAGCAAAAATCCAAAAAGTTGGTCTCCTCTAGATCTGATGGGTGCCAAGGGTTATTATTGGCCCAACGCGTTTTTCGAGGCAACAGCCCTTAGAGGGCTGCCGGCCTCAAAAAGTCTCTTATCGGGTTGATCTTGACATCCTTAGAAAGATCTTGATTTTTAGTTTCTAAAAAGGGGTGTAACTCAAAAATCCAATGGTTTGATCAAAAGTTATGGCTTCAAGATGTTAGCAATGCATCTATCGGTGCATTAACCCAGTTTTCGTGATATCTTGACCGCTCTAACTCCGATTTCAACCCATGAATAGTCTTTGTAATGAGAATTTGATAATCTTCGCAATGACATTGGTTTTTAACCCATTCCAATGGCTAGATCAAAATTAGGGTTTTTGAGCTCACCAAAGTCAACTTCATGTCAAACTTGACCAAAGTAGTTAAAAATCTCTAAAAAACTCGAGTTTGATGAAAAAATATGAAAGGTATTATTTTGTGTGGATTTTGACCTTGTTTGACCTTCGGTCAACTCTAGGTTGACTAGGGGCATTTTGGTCATTTTAGCTAGAAAAGGCACTTTGGGTGCTCTGATGTCTGAACGGGTTTCGTTGCATCATTCTAAATGTTCTCGCGGCCACATGGAGAGAAAATGATATTTTTGTGTTTTTCAGGGTTCGGCACACAAATCGAGAACGGACAAAATACCATATCAACAAGAGTGGTTTGCAACCTAAAACTCATCAATCAACATCCTAGCTTTATATACTACCATTTGTGCCGATTGGCATGTACTCCCATGCCTGACAACATTTCTGTTGTACCATATACACCAAGCTACCATGAATACCAACTCTAAGATTCCATCCCCAACATGCTGGACAAACATTAAGTACCAAATCAAGTCCAAAAACTCATAGTAATGGGCTCCCTAAATTTCAAAGTGATGCCCCGATATCTTCCATACTTCCTGAGCAATCTCACAATCCTAGAGTGCTTGGCCGCTATTCTCTTCCTCCAAACCACACGTTTCACACATGCTCTCCACAATCACCTTCTGATAGAATAGGTTTTGCTTTCGTGGGGATGATGTTGCAGCACACCCTCCAAGCAAAAGATTTTGTTTTATTTGGCAAGTGTAACCTCCAGATTTTGCACCAAAATATTTTGTGATTCTCCCTATTTGAAGTCCCCTCCATATAGCCCTGTGCAAAATCAGAAATTGCTAATTTGTAGGCGCTACTATTTGTGAACTTTCCCTTAGGTGTAAACTCCCACACTAATTTATCCTTCGGCAAGCAAGCACTCAACAACATAGAATAGCTTGGGCATCAGTTGCAATTAGTATCTTAATTTAATGCTAAGGAACAACTATTATGAATAGGATCGACGGTTCGACTTGGCCATTTATTATTATTATTGTTATTTTCTTTTTGGTAACAAGGGATACAAGTTAGATTCTCTGCATCAAATCGATTCGTTGTAGATATGCTCGACTCTTTTCTCGAGATCTCATTTAAAAGGTTCTTGCACTTAGATAATAGAAATTTCAACTATTTATTACATTGGAGTTGGTAAGCAAAATCACTACACAATTGTGCATAAAGTTCTGTAAAGTCTATATTTTTAGGTTGGCAATCATGAATAAATTGAAACCTTTGGAATTTAGTTTGTCTAGCTGTTTAGTCTAGAAATATTCTATTAAACAAGACAAATGAAGTTCTACACAGATGAGAACTCAAGAAATCAGAAAAAGATAAGTGCAAAAAAAAGAATCAATTATCTCGACCGATTGAGATGCACATCTCGATTGATCGAGATGCATGCATATTTGGATTCTCACTTTCTTTCTCAGCCATTGGATCTAGGGTTTTGATGGAACTCAAGAAAATTTAAATAAAACCCAAGGTCATGTTTTTACACATTCAAGAGGACAGTGTTCTATACAAAGATCGGGAGATTTTCCATACCCTTTTGAAGCTACAGCTGGAGACCTTATGCAAACAATGGATCCAATTATAAAGTAAAATTGCTGCATCAAGCCAACCACAATTGCTACTCTAAATCTTTGAGTGGAGATCTTAAAGTGACAAACTGGATTATTTGTGTGCAATAGTTTCGTAGTAGAAAAGTTTGTGGATTCGGAATTGCATGTGGTTACTTGAGTAAGTACTACATGAGCTAACAGTAGATTTAGGATTAAGGCAATTGTACAAATTTCTATTCTATTAGTAAAGTGTTGCTTTGAGGATTGTTTAGGTCAAATCCTTCCCAAAATTTTTTACTTTGAAACCACAGTTTCAAAAGTTTTTTTAGGTCATCATTCTTGGTGTTTATTTGTTTTGTGAATGTTTGATGTATATTTGAATCAAATCTATTGCATGATTAATCTAATTAATTATTTAGCTAAGATTTGATAAAATATGACTCAATTGGGTTCTAAAACCCTAAAAAGTTCCACTATAAGGTTAGTTATGTTTATAGCCTCAACAAGTAGAATTTTGTCTCTAAGAGCCCATAACTCGGCCTTAGCACTATTTAGGTAACCAGAATTTCTTGCAAATCCTTTAAACCACACGCCATCATATCACTATTGCGTATCAACCCCCTTCCTCCAGATTTGGTTGTGTTTCGGATTCAAGGCAATGACAAAGAACACGGTTCCTTTATTGATACACAACACATCTTTGGTGCTTTTAGGGTCTACAATGCCAATGCGAAAATGCAGGCGTTCCTGTGCAACAATAGGTGCCATAGTTGATAGTCCTATTTGAAAGAGAGAATTCCAACCTAGAACTTTGCACGTTAGGATACTCTTATGGAAAAACAGCCAGATGAAGAAAAGAATCCTGGGAGTTGCTCTAATATGCCAAATCCACAAAGAGGATGAAGTTTCTAGGTTCAAAGGATTTAGCCCTTTGGCCATTAAATAGGCAAGTTTTAGAGAAAAATATTCATCCTTAGAAAAAGCCCAAGAAAGTGAATCTACAACATTGATTTAGTGTCCGTTTGGACAAGTTGTTCAATGTTTCTAGGAAGAAAGCCTAAGCGAAATTTTTGTTTAATAATTATTTTTATTGAAAAAATAATTTTAAAAAAATATTATAGATAGACTATCTCAAATATTATAGATAGACTATCTCTTTTCTTTCTCACCCCAATAATGCCTTAAAAATTGTGTGTCAATAAAAATCTAAACTAATTGAAATCCTAAATTAAAACTTTCCTTAGCATATATTGTTTTACCCGAGATAAGTTAAAACTCTTTTTTTTTTTTTTTTTAAGAATAATAAATCTTCATCTTTTTTTGTTAAAATTTATGCATAAACCATAACACTTTTTATATTAAAATAATCTTGGTTTGCTTACTATTAATTCATAGAATTGTGTGTTAAATTCTTCTCTGTTTGGACATGTTCACGTTGTTGGGTGATTTTAATATTAAGTGAAGTCCTAATAGTGACTTTAATAAATTAGATTCAATGTTTTGCACAAATAAAAATTGTAAAAGTGTTTCTTTTATTTGCAACTATTGGTTAATTATAAATTCTTGCTAGAAATATTTTAATTTGGTTATGAAAAACTAAAAAGGAATAAAATTGAATACTATATTCTATGTATACAAATAGTTTTCTAGATTCATAACAGTAACATTGTAATAGTCTTCATGTGCATCTATTGTGCTTATTTAAAAAAATAATAATAATAACTTTACAAAGGCCCATTCTCGGCCTCTCTTTCTTCTCCTTCTTTCTTTCTTTTTTTTTTTTTTTTTGGTTTTTGAGAATCGTTTTCTTTCCTCTTCTTCTATTACAATTTGAGTTTTATGCTTTTATTATAGATGATGATTTTGGGTTGGGTTTGATTAAGGGCAGTGATTTTGGGCAGAGAAAGCAAAATTTTTGGGTGGAGAAAATGGTGATTTTGGCATCTTCTTCAGCATCTTTTTCTTTCTTTCTTTCTTTTTCTTCTCCTTCTTCCTTTTTCAATTTTCGGATTGATTATTTATATGAAGTTGTATATGGGTTTGATGAATATGGGTGGTGCTGTTGATTTTCTGGGTTTGATATGGATGTACTGTTGATGAATATGGGTGTGTTGTTGATGAATTTGCAGACATTGGGAGAGGGCAGTCCAGTAATTGCATAGTGAGAACGTTTTCTCTCCACAGTTTTCCTCCCGATTTGGGAGGAAAAAAATTGGTGGGCCCGGAGGAAAATTTTCTTCTGAGTTTTCCGTCCTCTCTTTTTTCCTTTGGTTCCCAAACAGTGGAAAATACTGTTTTCCACACCATTTTCCACCCATTGTTTTCCATCCTCCCTATAATCCCTCCAACCAAACATAGTGTAAATTAAACTGTGTTGAAATTAGTGCAATGGCCTACGCGTTTTGTCCTCATTTCACTATTCTATGAATCAATTGGGATTGAGATGATTCTCAAAAAAAAAAAAAAAAAAAAAAGATTGAGACCGCCACACATGTCTAAAAACAAATTGTTACCGGGTACATAGAACCCGAGACCACCTAACCATGTCTGTAAATTTAATTTAAAAGTTAATTTACCACAGTAATTAAAAAATTATTCCTAAATTCTGCTTCATAAATGTCCGTTAAAAACTTATACTTTAACAAACAAAAAAATATGAAAAATATTAAACTTTCAGGTGGGAAAAAATCAAATTGGGTGAATTAGTAAATAATAAATCGTATTTTTTTTCATAATTTTTACTGTATTAATTAGGTTACCGAGGTATGTTCACGAAAGATTATTGAGAGATATTTTCTCCACTATTATAAAAAGATGAAGATTGAAGACTAAATTTTTATGCCAAAATTTTCCTACTCTCTCAATTTAGGTGTTTTGAGGGAAGCAAATTCATATTAGAAGTAATATGCACAAACATGTTGTTGATGCCTTTCAATTACGACCACCCCAGACAGCGACGCATGCTCTCCATACGTGTGGATGGGGTTTCGGAGAAAACAGGTCTCTCCCCCCCTTTTTGAGAATGATGCACGACTCGAATGTGAGCTATGTCTAGTGAGTCATTTTTTGTGTTATTTATCAATGTTGTGAAGTTGCAACAAATCACAGGGTTTTTTCTAGGTATGATTGGTCACCTAACACTATTTGATTTTATCTTCAATCCTATGTTAAGAAAAAAGTCAATTTTTTCTTACTCTAAATGGATGATAAAAAATCTTGATTTTTGGATACGAAAATTTGGTTATGTGTGGAGAAAGTGTTAAGCACCTGTGGACACAAGGGGGGAGTCGCCACCTAGTTTTTACAATGGTCTAAAAACCATATATATATAGCGTCCCTTCGAGGAAGGATCTTTTGATCCTACTACCGGAGATATGAGTTCGAAGTTTAGGTATGCTCTTAAGAAGGTGTTAGGCATTCAAGATCGCCCAACTCTAAGGTTGGCCTCACGTCATTGTATCTTATACCTTAAACCTATTAAAAACTAGCTTAACACACACACTAACATGCATCTAGCATACAACATGACATCTTTCATCCCAAAAAAACATACTTATCTATCCACCAAACAAAAGAGAGCCAAACATACAAAAGAAACCCTAGCATTCATCTAAAATAAGGCGGCAAGCATATCATCAAAAGCAAGCAAATCATTTTATGAACAAGGCATTAACTTCATATCTCAAAGGAGAATTAAACAAACAACATGCATGTTCATGTGAATACATGAGTTACCTTACTTACCTTGCAGTAACACAACACCTATGGCATTGATGAATGGGCATGTGAATGAACGGCATGGTATCAAAGCAAATACAAACCCTAATCTAAACATGTGATAGCAAACAAGCATGTGAAAGAGGTAAACAAGAACCTATAGAGCCTAAAACATATAAAAAATGGCTAAACAGAACAAACATGTGAAGGCAAAGACCAAACAAACAAACAAAAATTTAGGATTTCTAGGCAATGGCATCATGCATGCTAGAACAGGCCTACGTGCGCATAATCAAGTCTACATGCATAGGCAAGATTATGCGTACGCAAGTCCTTACCTAGAAAACCTAAAAAACACAAAAACAAAGTAGAACTTTAAAACACAAATCTAACAACCTAACGTGCACATGAAAAGAACTAAAAAACTAACTTAAACAGACACACACAAACATAAACTACATAGAAAAAAAATTAAAACGCAAAAAGAAAAGCAAAAAAGAAAAAGAAACAAAAAGAAAAAGTTAGACCCAATACCTTAAACAAAAACTTTCCAAGTTTGATTTTGACCATTCCCGTCAGTCAAGTCTATTCACAAACCAATAAGAAAGTGATTAGCAACATTAAACTAAAAGGACTGGAGCCAAAAAATGTCTCAATCAAATAAAATTAACTTGAGGGTGTTTTGTGAAAAACTCCCTTTTGATTCACTATTTTCTAGTGAATATTAGGTTCTTCCCATGAGATTTTTGTGTGTTTTGAAAATGTACCATGTAAGGCTTTTTATAGTTGAAAAAATGAGGTTTAGAATGACTCTCGGATGATGTGGGATTCATTCCAAACCTCAACCATTATTGCAGTAAACTTGCCTTTCTTATGCTTCTGAAACCCTAACTGCGTATGCAAGAATGTGCTTACGTACGCATGCTTTGGCTTACGTACACAGGCTGCAACCCACATACACAAGCCGAGAGCCACTTTGGTTATTTTATTTCCTAAAATAGATTTTTGCTCATTTAAAAGGTTATATTTTTCCATTTTAACACTCTTCAAGTCAATTTAATAACTGATTGGACTCTAAACTAGCCTTGGACCTTAGAGTTCGAGCATCATTGGGGAACAAGGGCTCGAGTTGTAAGGGGTACAAAATGCAGTGTATACAGCATCCCATAACACCTATCATGAGACAGTCCTTTGTTTTGGTAAAATTTAATTTTTGGTCATTAGCAGATAAACACAAGCTATTGGCATTAGTTTTCTAGGGTTTAAAGGAATTGGACTTTTTGGTTTGATTTGGGAAAGGTGTGTGGCCTTTGTAAATGCTTTGCAAGCACATTGGAATTGTTTCCAAATTCCACGATGAAAATCCAGCAGCATTTCACCTTATTTTCTTGGTGAAAATCGTGTAGCATTTTGGGTCAAATGCGTTATGGCACATATAACACTATTCTCATCAAACTTTTGCTGTGGGAATATGGCAAGAAGATGCCACATTTTCATGACGAAAATTTGGCATAGTTTCGCGTTAGGTACCCCATGGTGCATCAGTAGGGTTTCATACCTGTACCTGTATATGGTATGCATCAATATGCTCGAACTAAGGCATGTCGAGGCTCATTGAAGTATCAAACAAGTATCAAATGCATAATGCTTGTCACATACACAAGTAAACCGATGTCACTAGCTGACATACACATAATGCTTGTCACATACGTGGTAGGTCATGCACCTAGTGTGTAAACACCTCATTTTTTACCCTTTACTACTCGAGTCCCCATTCCCCAGTGATGAAAACATTAGAAGATCTTGGGCTAATCTAGGGCCTAGCTATAGAAATGTTTTAGTTGAAAGATTTTTTTTTAAAGAAGAAAAATCCTTACAAAACCCTAAGGGTGTGTTCGCAGCCTTGAGCTTGTGTACGCATCCTTAACCCTTATGTACACAGCTATAAGCCTGAGTATGCAACTAGGGTTTCTAGATTCTATGTAAGGCAAATATTTTCACAAATTATCAGCGGAGGCAATCCCATATTGCTTGGAATCACCTCCACCCCTTGTCTTTGGACACTATAAGAGGTCTCCACGACTCTTTTCCCAATAGATGGAGAATCCACTTCAAAAAAGTGATTTAAAGAGAAGAGTTTTACTTAGAAAAGTATCCTAAACTAAAGTTTCTTGGCTAGGACTTATTTTAGTCAAAATCTTCTAGTTAAACTTACTAACCCTCTAGTTATTTTGTTTTGTAAATTGACCAAGGGAAACAATCAAAATCAAGTTCTAAAAGCTTCTTTTGTGAGGTACTTGTTCTTGCTTTCATCTCTTTGTTTATTTTGTTTTCTTCTCTATTTTATTGCTTTATTTCCTCTCAGTGTAGTTTAGGTTTATTGTTTATTCGTTTGGAAAGCATGTTAAATAGTTTAAACTAGGCTTGTTTGATGTTTGCTTGTTGAGTTTATGGGTAGGGTTGCATACACAGGCTCGTGTGTGAGTTTAAGATAGCCTATTAAAAGATTATTTGATGGGACTAGGATTTGAAACACAATGAGTGGAGGCCGATCTACGGGTTAAGTGGGGTTGGGTGTCTAACACCTTCCTATCCCTATACCAAAACTCTAGACACATGCTCTGGTAAAGATCAATCATTTCAAAAGAGAGCTACATATATGGTTCCTATGCCTAATCTAGGTGGCAAATCCATTTACACCCTTTGCCCGGTTCACCTTAGGCCAAGGCATACTTTCCATGAGAAAACCACTCGTCGTGGGTGTAGAGCGACTAAATTTCTAGTTCGAAATAAATCAAACAAGTAAAATAGTTTCACAAATGCGAATTTGTATTGATGATTGTGTGGTACAATTCTCTGTAATTACAAAAGAGTTATCCTCTGATTCAATCTCCTTAAAAGACTTGTTGATTGGATTTGTAGTAATGTGATTTTGATATGAACACAAGATATCCTTCAATTTGGTTGAGGGATGGATCGAAGATTGTTGAAATGGAATTGCAATGAATCTCTGGCTATAAGCTTGTTAGAAATTCTTTGTTCTTCATGTTCTTTGTGTTCTTCGTGTTCTTGGTGCGTTCTTCGTTTTTGAAGATTTGTGGTGGAAGTTCTTTGGTGCTTTAGAGGCTTGAATCCGTAGAGCTTCACTGATTTGTGATTTGTGATGTTTCTGGAGGCTTTTGAGCTTGATTCCAGTGAACTTTGAGATCTAGGCAGATAGTTTAGATGATTCTGCTTCGAATGTTCTTCGTATTTGAAGGTTTTTGGTGGAAGTTCTTCGAGGCTTTGGAGGCTTGAATCCGTAGAGCTTCACCAATTTGTAGTTTGTTGAGGTTTCTGGAGGCTTTTGAGCTTGATTCCAATGACCTTTGAGATCTAGGAAGATGATTTGGATGATTTTTCTTCGAATGTTCTTTGTATTCGAAGTTGAAGTTCTTGAAGTTCTTGGAGGCTTCAAAGCTTGGTTTTTGCAGAGCTTTTGTACTTCTGAATCTCCTCCTCCCAAATGCTTTAGGAAGGCTTCTATTTATAGGAGTTTGGGGGTGGGTGAGCGACACGTGGCGAAGTCCGATTGGTGACACATGTCACCACCTGATTGGTCCGCCTGTGTCATCGCTTACACGTGCGAGGATTGCTTGTGTCATTGCTTACACGTGCGAGCTTGCTTGTGTCATCGCTTACACGTGCGAGGTTGCTTGTGTCATCGCTTACACGTGTTGAGGTGTGATTGGTTCTTGCATGACACTTGGCAAATTTCTGTTGGTTTTTGAGTAGTGATAGTAAAACCTAGTAGCAATACGTGGTGCTTTGTAATTGGTTGTATTTTGTGGACTCAGTAGTATGATGTGTCAGCTTGTGATAGGTTAGGAATTTTTCCCTCTCTACAAATGCCCCCTCGAGACTCGTTCACGCACACAGTTTTGGAGTGTAGTGTGGGAATGAGTTTCGAAAACTGATTTTTTCTTTTTTTTTTTTTTTTTTTTTTTTTTTTTTTTTTTTTTTTACACACTTGACTCTTTAAGTGAAGTAGTTGAAGGTGGTGGTGCTTTCAGCATGATGAGATAATTTCCGAAGAGTAGACCCATCCATATGAAAGGCTTTGATGAGACCGAAAAGGGGTCTGCGAGTATTTGAATGTACTTGCATGACCGGACCTTCTCAATATAGGTTAAGTTGAAGTAATTTCAGAAGAGTATTCTGGATCGTTGGTGGCGATCACAAGGTGTAGAAGATGGGGAAGAAGTGAAGATGTTGGTTGGGCACAGCATGCAGAGTCGTGGGGCTAGCCTCATTTTTCTTTTTCTTTCTTTTTCTTTTTTTCTTTTAACCCCTGGTGAAGTAATTTCAGAAAAGTATACTTCGGATTACGGCGAGGCCATGTGGGAATGTGATTGAATGTGCTTGTGTCGTCGCATCATTCAAGTTAAGTTGAGGTAGTTTCAGAAGCTTACGGATTCTGGGGGTGCTGGTGTTGGTGATGAAGATGAGGGGGATGAAGCAAAGCGAATGGGTGAAACATACGCCTCCATGGTGCTGGCCCTGTATGTTGGGGACCCTCTGGTGTAAATGTTCCTGGGAAGTACACCTTTGGATCTGGGACTGACTGCATGCTGAATGAGGTCCGACGGCAAGTTGTAGAATGTGCTTGCGTAATGGGACCATGCTGACGGACGTTAAGTTGAAGTAATTTCAGAAGAGTACTTTCTGAAATACCTCAAGCTGAATTTAAGTTGGAGTAATTCCAGAAAATGTGTTTTGAGGTACCAGCAACGATGACCTTTGGGTCCCCTGCTTGTGGGAACATAGAATGAAACTTTGGCGACCATTTACCGACACCAAAGATTGAATTCTGATGAGCTGGTCCCTTGGATATCATTATAAGTGTTGGATGAAAGACAATTTGTAGGATACCCCAACACTTTTTACCATCTTCTCCTACTGCCACTTGTTGGAAAAGCACAGAAAAAAGAAAGATGGAGCTAACTTGTGATTCTGGTCTTAGAAACCAGCCAAGTTGGTGTTTGTTCCGAACCACTGCTTCCGCTGGAAGACCAAGCAATTGGAAAGAGACTACTGGAGACCTTAGATTAGGAACAGGTGTCTCTGCTGGACTTGGATTTCTTGGCCAACCAAATCCACGGAAGCATGGAAGGGCAATGCAGACCTTGTTATGAGTAATTTTATGGACAACGGTAGTCGTTAAGTGGAGAAACAAAATTTGTTTGGATCTCAAAACTACAATGACACTGTGAGGAGGGTTTCTACTGAACCATAAGAGGGTTGATTTCAAACTGATTATGAAGCAATTTTGGTTGCTAAGTGTTGAAAATGATAAGGCCATAGTGAGAAACGGTTGTGAGAAAGAGGACTTGAAAATTTGAAAGAAGCAAATCTTCATTTCATGATTCAGTGTTTTTTTTTTTTTTTTTTTTTTTTTTTTTTTTTCTCTTTTTTTTTTTTGATGAGTTCTTGATGAATTCGGCCCTTCTATTTATAGTGGAGAGACAAAGACTGGTAGTTGTGTAGTCGAGAATGGCGGTTGAGAATTTTTGGTGAGACTGGTGGATTTTCGACTGGTAGGCACCGAACGGTAGGTGAGAATGTTTGGCACCGAATGAGGAATGGTAGGTTGAAGACCGGTAGGCACCGAACGAGAATGGTAAGTTGAATTAGCGACCCAGTGTAATTTCAAGTTCAAGACACATTTGTGAGAGTTTATTTGTACTTTGGAAGGGAAGCCTTTGATAAAGTCTGGAGAATAACCTTGAGGGAATCCAAATTAAGTGAATGAATCTCAAATCTTAATCTTGGGAGCTTAACTTTTGGATACTGTTGGTACTTCGGGGAAGTGGGTCACATAGGTGGTTTCCAAGTCTAAAACAAATAAGTGGATTTCACAATCAGAACCCACATGAAAATCTGAATAGGACAAGTTTTGCTCGAACATCTTGATTCTTGGTCAAAGTTCACATTAAAACCAACAGTTGTAGAATCACACTATTTGAGCAATTTCGGATTCTCAAATGAAGAAATAACCCCAAAAATGGAATCTACGCGAAAATTTGGGCAAGATAGGTACTTCTTGAAAATTTTGACTTTTTGGTCAATATTTGTGCAAAAGTCAACTTTTGGAAACTGGACATTTACGCAATTTCTGAGCTTCGAATGAAGAAACGGGTTCCAAAATCGGAATGTACTCGAAAAATTGAGTGGGACAAGTCCATTTTGAAAATTTTGACTTTTTGGTCAAGGTCAAGGGTCCACTTGGTCAAAGCATTTTTTTCTCTCACCTTTTTCTTATTTAAAATTTTTTTTTTTTTTTTTTTTTTTGCAGGCGGTTCGGACCGGGTCAGGATGCGGGTCGGTCCGGGTCAAACCAGGTCAGACCTTAGTGGGTGGTGACGTCATGGATGACGTCACTGCTTTGGATGCGTGTGGCACGTGTGCACGTGTGGCACGTGTGGCACGTGCGTGCTCTGGGCGCCTTCCGTATGGCGCGTGTCGGCGCTTGGCGCGTTGAGCGCGTGAAGCGCGTGAGGGGTCTGCGTCAGCGCGTGAAAAGACGCTGATGATCGCCGGACCTTCTGGCGGCGCGTGGAGGCGCGTGGCTGGTCATCTGGACCTGAAATTTTCAGGTCTTGTAGATCTGAGGCCGCTGAAGACCCCTGTAGGGTCATTTTTGTGAAATTTTGAACAGGTTCGCACAAATTTGAAGGACTATGCCGCGGTGTATCGAAAGATTTTGGCGGCGCGTGGTGGCGCGTACGGCCATTTTTGGGCTTGAAATTTTCAGGTTTTGTAGATCGAAGCCCATTTAACAGCCTTGTGGTATTAGTTTTCTGAAGTGAAGGCCAGATTTGCGCAAATTTTGAAAGACTATTCCGTTGGTCACTGTGAGTTCGTGGCCGTGCATGGAAGCACGTGGACAGTCTACTGAGTCTGATTTTCTCTGGGTCTTTGTAGCTTTATGTCCCTAGAAGATCTTTGTGGATTCAGTTTTGTAAGATGAGATTTGGAATTTTCTCAAATCTGAAAGAGAAGTCCGCAGGCATTGTTGGACTTCTTGGTCTACTTTGGTGGTGGCCGCTCTGACAGGACGGTGCCAAGGTTTAGACTTATGGGTCTAGAGGTAATGAGCTATCATCTTTTGTCTCTATGGCTGAATATCTTCTTTCATTTCAAAATTCAGCGCAGTTTTCTTTGACTTTGAGTGTGGTGAGTTCACAAAATCTGACAGGACGGTGCCAAGGTTTAGACTTATGGGTCTAGAGGTAATGAGCTATCATCTTTTGTCTCTATGGCTGAATATCTTCTTTCATTTCAAAATTCAGCGCAGTTTTCTTTGACTTTGAGTGTGGTGAGTTCACAAAATCTGACTTTCAGCTTCAGTCGCTTTCACATTTCTAAAATGTGAATGCAGTTTTTTTTTTTTCATTGGCCGGTTGGTGGAACCATTTAATGGTTTGCTGACTTTCGTCATTTTTCTGGTCTGTTGTCTCAAAATTTTTCTATATAATGGCATGTTATTGCCTTCCTTCATCACTGAGGCACATGCTCAACCTTCAGCTTTCTCCTCCTTCTTTCAAGATTTTTTATTTTTTTTTTTTTTTTACGCGCTATGAGATCCTTTCCCTGACAATTTTTTTATTGCTTGTTTTTGTTTTGCAGCACAGTTTCCTTGGTTTTTAGGCTTTGACATCAAACTTTACGCTGACGTTCTCATAGAAGTGTTTGCCTTCATTTGGTGGCTTTGTATTTCATTGATAGCAACGTTCTTGCAATGATGTACGCTTTCATGTTGTTACATTCTTTTCCTTTGTCTTGGCAACTAAGCAATACTAGCACTGGTTGTTGCAATGGGACTATGCTAGCACTTGTTTTTTTTTTTTTTTTTTTTTTTTTTTTGCATGAAGGTTTTCCACACTTGTCTTTGCAGTGCACCCATGCCAATTGTTCTTATAATGAAGCCGCACAAAGTTTGCATTTGCATTGAGGTTGCCCATACCTTTCTTTGTATCGAAGTGAAGCTGTGCCAACTCTTGCATTTGCATTGAAGCATCACCATTACTTTGTCTACTGAAGCAAATTTGCACTTGTCTTTTTTAATGAAGTTTTTTCAACATGAAGCCATGTCAACACTTTATTTGCACCGAAGCCATGCCAACATTGATCTTTGGCATGAAGCTACGTTAACACTTCATTTGTGCCGAAGCCATGAAGTCACGTCAACACTTCATTTTCGTCGAAGCCGTGCCAACGTTCATCTTTGCCATGAAGCCACGACAACACTCCACATTAGCACTTGCACTTGCATTGAAGTTGCACCAATTTTTAGAGGCAACATAGCTCAGACATCAAGATTTCAGAAATGCCAAGTGCCGAAACCATGAAGTCACGTCAACACTTCATTTTCGTCGAAGCCATGCCAACGTTCATCTTTGCCATGAAGCCACAACAACACTCCACATTAGCACTTGCACTTGCATTGAAGTTGCATCAATTTTTAGAGGCAACATAGCTCAGACATCAAGATTTCAGAAATGCCAACAAGATGTTAAAGATGCAAGGAGTCCCTCATTAAGATTTCGGAGATGCCAATGAAACCTTGAAGTTTCAAGAAGAATGCCGCCAAGACTTTGACATTGCAAGGAGATGTCCTTGGAGGAGAGATGATGCAACACCAACTTCAGATGCTGGAGGAAGGTGACATTGTCCAACTTTTGGAGACATGATGTGAAACTGCACCACTCAGAAGGGAGATGATGTGGTTCAAATTTCAAAGTTGTGAAGTGGCACAACCTAGAAGAGAGACGATGTAGCTTAGATTTGTAAGGTACAAGAAGATGCCCCCAAGAGATAAGTGATGCAAAGCATACTTCAAAGATGTGGGAGGATGTCCATAGAAGATGAGCAATGCCATGTAGACTTCATTCCTTACAAAAGAGGTTGAAGATTTTATTTTGCTCCACAACCAAGAACCAACTTATGTTTATCATTAGTTCAAGAAAAGCTGAGTAACACCAATTCTTTGCAACTGTCATTTTCTACCACAATGATCTTTGAGTATCATGTAGTGAGCAGTTGACTGATCTTAAGCGATGCCTTGCCAATCAAAGGGTTCTTGAAAGCACGTTGATGGCCTATGAAGAAACTCTTCAAGCTAGACTGGCAATCATTCTTCTTTTCATGTGACTGAACTTAGTGACAAGTACTAAGCTGCCTACGTACCCCAGAGAAGGATCAAGTCATTACGTAGTTCAACAGTTTTCTTCTTTTTTTTTTTTTTTTGATAAATTTTTTTTAGTGCGTGACTGAACTCAGTAAAAAGATACTAAGTTGCCTACGTACCCTTGAAAGGGATCAAGTCATCACGTAGTTCAAAAGTTTTTTTTTTTTTTTTTGTTTTTTTTTTTGATAACTTTTTTTTTTTTTTTTTTTTTCTTACGTATTTTTGCAAAAAGGAGGGCTCAGTGTGTAATAGTGGGTATCACCACTGATCGAACCCGAGACGGCCTCAAGGGTGACATGGGCATCCAACCACTACGCCACACTAGCAATTGGTGACATAGAGTGGGATTAATTTCTCCTTATTGGTACGCTTTCAAGGGTAATGGGAAGACATCATGTACTCTTGCAGCGTTGTAGTGGGTAGTTTAAGCTCTTACCGAGGAGCAATTCTTGATTTTCAAGCATAGAAGTGTTTAAGGAACTTCCCATTGATGGGGCCGATCCTTATGCCATCATTGTCAATCAATTTGTAAGCTTGGTTGGTGTTTGCCCCCTGCTTGAGAGTTGGAAGTACATCACAAGCAACGGTCACATGGTTTGACCCGACAACTTCATTGAAGTTTAGATCAATCTTGTCTTCTTTGGCAAGCTTCATGATTTGTTCTTTGAAGACGAAGCATTTTTGGATTGGGTGGCCAATGATGCGATGGTATTTGCAGTAGTTAGGGTCATCAACTTTCCCCATGTCTTCTGGCCGTTTGCATTCTGGAAATTCAATCAACTTCAATTGCAGTAGTTGTTCTAAGATGTTTAGCACATCTTCATCGGGAAACGGATATACTTTTTGCTCACGTTCCTTAAAAGTCAGACGACGCACCTCGTTCTTTTGCCATCCTTCAAGCTGTTTTTCAAATGCTCCTCTTCTTGGAACCTTGACTTCGGTAGAGTTAACAATCATTGGGTCTTTGAGGTTGACTTTTGCATTCTTGTCATTCCTCCTTACTTCCTTTCTGCTTTCCTCAAGTATGGAAGGGTTTGTACTTCCATGGCTAGAGATACTCAATTCCATGTCATGCGCACGAGTTGCTAACTCTTCAAATGTTCGGGGCTTTATCCCTTGAAGGATGTAAAGAAGTCCCCAATGCATGCCTTGGATGCACATCTCTACAGCAGATATTTCAGAAAGTCTATCTTTGCAATCTAAACTCAAAGAATGCCACCGATTGATATAATCAACGACGGGCTCATCCTTCCACTGTTTAGTATTGGTAAGCTCCATCATGCCTACTGTGCGCCGTGTGCTGTAGAATCGGTTGAGAAAGTCCCTTTCAAGTTGTTCCCAACTATTGATTGACTCAGATTCTAAGTCTGTATACCAATCAAAGGCATTTCCCTTAAGCGAACGAACAAATTGCTTTACAAGGAGGCCTCCTTGAGTCCCTGCGTTCTCACAAGTTTCTACAAAGTGAGCAATGTGTTGCTTAGGATTTCCTTTGCCATCAAATTGCAAGAACTTGGGGGGTTGATACCCATTTGGCATTTTCATGTTGTCGATGCGCTTTGTATAGGGTTTTGAATATGTGAGAGAACTCGTAGAAGAACCTCCATATTGTGCTCGGATGGTATTTGTTATCATGTCTTGTAATTGTTGGACTGACAACGAAGCCATCGAAGCAGATTGTTCTTGTTGGGGAGTGTTTTCAATTTCTCTCCCTTCGTCATCCTTTGCAGATGTGAATTTATGACCATGGCTTGATTCACCAAGATCTTGAACTTCGAGTTTGTTCATTAAAGTTGCAATTTGGAGGTCCTTATCTTCAAGTGCTTTTGTGAGAATGACGACCCTTTGTTGCATTTCAGCCATCTTTTCTTCCATGGTAGAGGTGTTAGTCATCATGACTGACACAACTTCCCAAGATGATGGAGAAGAAAGTGATTTGAAGTGAGCATGTGAAATCCCATCTTTTGGATTCCCTTTGATGGGAGAGAAATCATGCGACCAACTTCTTATGAAGGAAGAATGGGATTTGCCCCCATACTTGAGGTGTTCCAAGGTGGAGATGTCCTTGTTGATGACCTTATTTCTTGTAAGAGGGTCTAAGGAGATGATTGTTTGGATCTTGGCTTCCTTGGTTGATTGAGCTTGAAGTTGATTGTGAGTTTTAGGCTGGCTACGATTGTTTGCACCAATGCAATTGTTGGTGGTAGCCGTACTAAGTTTAGTTGAAGTAATTATTGTTGAAGTTTGAATGTTCTTGCTAGAGGCCATTGAAGTTGGTAGCAAGATGATAAAGATTTCTTTCTTTGAAGGAGAATGAGATGAAAGGCAGAGATGTCCCACTGGGCGTGCCAGAATTTGTAGAGCGACTAAATTTCTAGTTCGAAATAAATCAAACAAGTAAAATAGTTTCACAAATGCGAATTTGTATTAATGATTGTGTGGTACAATTCTCTGTAATTACAAAAGAGTTATCCTCTGATTCAATCTCCTTAAAAGACTTGTTGATTGGATTTGTAGTAATGTGATTTTGATATGAACACAAGATATCCTTCAATTTGGTTGAGGGATGGATCGAAGATTGTTGAAATGGAATTGCAATGAATCTCTGGCTATAAGCTTGTTAGAAATTCTTTGTTCTTCGTGTTCTTTGTGTTCTTCGTGTTCTTGGTGCGTTCTTCGTTTTTGAAGATTTGTGGTGGAAGTTCTTCGGTGCTTTAGAGGCTTGAATCCGTAGAGCTTCACTGATTTGTGATTTGTGATGTTTCTGGAGGCTTTTGAGCTTGATTCCAGTGAACTTTGAGATCTAGGCAGATAGTTTAGATGATTCTGCTTCGAATGTTCTTCGTATTTGAAGGTTTTTGGTGGAAGTTCTTCGAGGCTTTGGAGGCTTGAATCCGTAGAGCTTCACCAATTTGTAGTTTGTTGAGGTTTCTGGAGGCTTTTGAGCTTGATTCCAATGACCTTTGAGATCTAGGAAGATGATTTGGATGATTTTTCTTCGAATGTTCTTTGTATTCGAAGTTGAAGTTCTTGAAGTTCTTGGAGGCTTCAAAGCTTGGTTTTTGCAGAGCTTTTGTACTTCTGAATCTCCTCCTCCCAAATGCTTTAGGAAGGCTTCTATTTATAGGAGTTTGGGGGTGGGTGAGCGACACGTGGCGAAGTCCGATTGGTGACACATGTCACCACCTGATTGGTCCGCCTGTGTCATCGCTTACACGTGCGAGGATTGCTTGTGTCATTGCTTACACGTGCGAGCTTGCTTGTGTCATCGCTTACACGTGCGAGGTTGCTTGTGTCATCGCTTACACGTGCTGAGGTGTGATTGGTTCTTGCATGACACTTGGCAAATTTTTGTTGGTTTCTGAGTAGTGATAGTAAAACCTAGTAGCAATACGTGGTGCTTTGTAATTGGTTGTATTTTGTGGACTCAGTAGTATGATGTGTCAGCTTGTGATAGGTCGGGAATTTTTCCCTCTCTACAGTGGGCACTTGCACCCACACAGTAAAGGCTAAGACAACATCATCAAAGTAATAAAAACATGTTGTGAGGTACTTGTTCTTGCCTTCATCTCTTCATTTATTTTGTTTTCTTCTCTATTTTATTGCTTATTTCCTCTCAGTTTAGTTTAGGTTTATTGTTTATTCGTTTGGAAAGCATGTTAAATAGTTTAAACTAGGCTTGTTTGATGTTTGCTTGTTGAGTATCTGGGTAGGGTTGCATACACAGGCTCATGTGTGAGTTTAAAATAGCCTATTAAAAGACTCTTTGATGGGACTAGGATTTGGAACATAATGAGTGGAGGCTGATCTACGAGTCAAGTGGGGTTGGGTGTCTAACACCTTCGTATCCCTATACCAAAACTCTAGACACATGCTCTGGTAAAGATCAATCATTTCACAAGAGAGCTACATATATGGTTCTTAGGCCTAATCTAGGTGGCAAATCCATTTATACCCTTCGCCCGGTTCACCTTAGGCCAAGGAGTACTTTCCATTAGGAAACCACTCGTCGTGGGCACTTGCGCCCACACAGTAAAGGCTAAGACAACATCATCAAAGTAATAAAAAGATGTTAGGAAATTTAAATAAAGCAATAGGCATGCTAGAAAATTGAAATGAAGCAATAAAGTGCTAGAATTAAAAAAAAAAAAAAAAAAAAAAAAAAAGGGTGTAGATTGTAGCTAAAAAGCTACACCTACACCCTCCAAACCCCAAAACCAAGGAAGAAGGACCAAGGGAGGAGATGGAAGCAAGAACACTACCTCTTGATGTATGGAGGAAGATAAAATCAAAGGTTTTTTTTTTTTTTTTTTTTTTTTAAATGTGTGTTTTGGGAGAGAAATTTAGAAAAAAGAGAGAAAATTGCCTAGAAAAGATGCCATAAGACCCCAAATTTCGTTCCTAATGAAATCTCCAGGGGGGGGGGGGGGGATATTTTGTGCTTTTCATGGGGGTAAAAAAGCCCTACCACACACTTAGTGTTCACCAGTGGTACGTGGTTAACGTTAGTTGTTTCGTCTTTTTCGAACCTTTTGGCTCTAAATTCGTTTGTTTATTTGAAGGTCTTACTAAACTTTGACTGAGCTTATTCCAGTTTCATTAGAAAGACAAGGATATCTAGTTTCCATAGAATTTGATGTTTTAAAAATCAGACGGTCGAATCAAAATATATGGCCTTGGTAAGCGTGTTGACATGCTTGACACAATTTTCATGATATTTTAACTGTTTTAACTCCGATTTCGACTCATGAGTCGTCATTTTGAAGGGACTTAAATATTCTTCACATTGGTAATGTTGGTTTTACCCCGATCAAATAGTCAGATCAAAAGTCAACTTTGTTTGCCGCAAAAAGTCAACCCAAGGTCAAATTTGGTCAAAGTTGGAAAAAAATTCTAATAACCTTGGGTTTGATATTAAACCATGGAAAATGTCATTTTGGTGAAGTTTTTTTTTTTTTTTTTTTTTTTTTTTTTTTTCATTTTTAACCTTTAGTAAACTCTCAATTAACTAAGGGCATTTTGGTCATTTTGACCTGAACTGGCACTTTGAGGGCTCCGATGATCAAACTAGTTAAACTATGATGATCCAAATATTCCCAAGGTCCCCCAGTGAGAAAATGATTTGTTTAGGAATTTTTAGAATCCAACACACAAATTGAGGACGGACAAAATACGGTGTCAAAATATGATATTTGCTAAATTTTTGAATTAGTGAATTAATTATGAATTTGATTGCCTTATATTGGTCTTAAGGTGTCATAGTTATGAAATTTTGTATGAGGCTATTGGAATTGGAGGAGGTAACTAACATTTTCCCTTATCAGTAGTGGTGGAGCCAGAATTTATCTTTGTAGAGGCCAAATAAACAATAAGATAATTAAATCCTTGGAGATTTAATTATGAATCTCTTCAAGTTCCACCTTTTTTGGGTTCCACCATTGACGATCTAGAAGGATACTCTTCGAGTTCAATCCTTAATGATTCGGAAGAATGCTTATTGGATGTTAAAGTTTTAACATTAGAACCCAAAAGTGTATTATTTTTTTAATACTATCTTCCTTTCTTTTGAAGAATGAATTGGTTTCTAAATTTACGTGTATTATCAATTAAATCATTACCCATTATGTATAATGACAGAAATTAAACAAATACTATTTTTTCAAATTTCAATGTCTAAAATTCATAAAAAAAAGTTAAATGTATAAAAAAATCAAATTAAATACAAAAAATTAAATGTTTTTGTATTATTTTAGATATCATATAAGTAGTATATTATAATTCATTTGTAATGCTATATAATACAAAATAATTTAATAACAAATAATGTTTAAAAGGAAAAATCATATGGCACATACCTAACCACCTGGTTGGGGATTCTCAATCGCTTTTGAAGACTTCAAAATTCAACCATACACGTGGTAGAGGCAGGAGGGCAATTGATAAATGTTTCTTAGTTGAAACAAAATGTAACACGCTACTACCCTACTTCGTAAACAACTAAAGAACCAGAGAAATTGCGAAAAAAAAAAAAAAATGAAGAAAATAAAAACAGGGGGAAATACAAAAAAGCAGATCATATTAGTTCGTGATCTTTATTATATTTACGCGTTCTATAAAAATTTGCGCAGGATATTAAGGTGTTTCTGGGTGCATTTCGGCAGGTCAAAATTTCGGTGGTGCCAATCAAAGGGAATAGAGTTGCAAAGAAGGAAGCAAAGTAGCATGACAATTTCGCGTGTTGGATGGAAGATATATCAAATTGTGTTTCGAATTTATTACTCTTTGACTTGCACTGCTGATTTTATTTCATTATTAATATTTTTTATTTAAAGATTCATGTACATATTTTTTATTTAATTATTAGGTATCTATGAGTTTTGCACGAATTGAAGCATGACTAAAAGAAGCATCAAAAGCTTTTTTTTGGGGGGGTGGGAATTGAAGTATGAACAATATAAGAATGATAGGTTATCTCACTGCATATTTTATAATTTTTAACAGTGTCATAATTATAGGTTTTTCTCATCTAAGAGGAGCTATGCGAAACTTGCAATCTATGACTTTCAATTCTTTTATTCTTTTTCCTGGTCATGTATATTATATGACAAAGCATGAATTAAACATTGAATTCGTTATCATGCTATTGTTCATAATTACTTGCTCATTCTAAGAAAAACAAAACCGAAAACCAAAAAACATAATAATAATAAAAAAGTTGATATATACAAAATGTAGATTGCATGTTTTGTTAAAATACTTTTGTTACTTTATTCAAAGAAATCAATAAGAACAAATAATTAATTTTTTTTTTATCTAAACCTTTTTGCAATTTGCTGCAGTTATTTTGGCACAACTACGAATTTTAAATACAAAATTTTATTATATAGTATATGATATTAATGTGTGTATGATGAGAAAGAGAAAAGATAGGTATTGCCTAAACCAAATAGATGTCTCTTTTTCTTTGACAATTCTTGTAAGCATGAATGCAAAAATTGAAAATACAATGGAAAGAAATTTGCCCAAAATAGACTAACACCCCTTTAATAGCATCAATGAACCAACCTACCTAGAAAGACATTGCACCTCAAAATTTAAAGGAAAAAAGGATTTGGGAAGGGTTTTTTTTTTTTTTTTTTCTTTTTGGTGAAGACGAAACTGAATATCATTCAGATTTGGGAAGGTTAGTACTATAGTATCAATGACTAAATTATTTTAAGTCAGATTTTTCAAAGTGAAAAATCAAAATTATCCTTATGTATTGGAATGATAAATTTTTTATTTACAAAAATGTTTATATCTTAAAAATGAGATCAAGGCACAAAGAACAATATTTTGAATGAGATAGATATATGAAATTATTTTTTGTTAACCTGAGATATTTCATACGTATGATTTGAGTATGAAATTCAATAGATTGATTATGTTTTGGGGATTAAAATATTTTCATCATCAGATTATGCTTTGAATCCCACCCATGAGAGGTGACATTGTACCCAAAAAAAAAAACCTAGTTTCATCAATGCTTACCATTTACGTACCTATGCATGGTTCTGCAACCTACAACAGGAATAAATAAGCGTGACTGTAATTTTTTTTTTTTTTTTTAACTAGAATAGTTGTATTATGCTTAACATAGTTTTGATTTGATTAGTTAACGTTATTGGTGCTAAGCTGTCAAGCTCACGCCTTCCCTTATCTCCATTCCAAATTCTAAGAAATACTAGCTTACGGGAAGGCTAATTTGGGGTGATGTGTGAGAGCCATTAGTACCAAAAAAATTCTATATTTTTAATTCAAAATAAAAGTTGAAAAATATGTAGAAAGAGATTAGTCGAAAATAACCACCAAAAAAAAAAAAAAAAAAATGTTATGGTTCAAGCGTTTTTCCAATATAAAAGCATTTCAAATTCAAATATATATATATATATAAATAAGCATTTCAATAATTACAAAATATCTTTTTTTTTTTTTTGGCTAATCTGGCTTTTCCATTTGGAAAGAAGCCTAATTCCTGAGATGAAATAATAATGAGATATCCACATCAAACATTGTATTATATATATTCTCTTTAATTATCATACCTACATGATAAATAATATTAATAAAACTTGTATGTGGATAATATAACCAAGGAAAAAACGTGTGTCATAAATTTTTGTTCAAAGTTGTCACATTAAGGGTACATTTGGTATGCTGTAATAGCTCTTGTAATGGAATAGTTATTCATGTGTAATAGCAATTCGGTCATTTGGTTACATCTTTATTACATGGATTAGTTATTACATTGGAATAACTATTCTTTAAATTGAAGAATAGCTATTCCTCTTTAAAATGGATGTAATAGCTATTCCTTAGTGCTTATAATAGGTTTTAAAATTAATATATTTCCAAAAATACAAAATTTCCTTATACATCATCTTTTACAAGCTTTCCAAGCTTTCCATATGTAACAACCAAACTTATGAATAGTAATAGTTATTCCATTACAATGTCTTCTATTCCCAGTAATAAAGATTACTATTCCTAATGTAACCTACATTCAGTGTACCAAACATACCCTAAATAAGGTACGGAGAGAAACAAATGAGAGAATGGCAGGTGTGCGTTACTTTGAGCCGAATGAAGGAAGAAAGGGATGGGAGTGTGTGAAAAGAAACTGGATGAGATAGCGATCAAGTTTGAGTTTGAGTAACGTTGATGCCTCACAGCGGCCGACCACCCTATGCAGTGATGCGCGCACTTTGTCCTCCTCAGAGGGGGGTGGTGCACGGGCTCAGGTACTGGGAAAGAGGGTTAAAAAAAAAGAGTAACTTCTAGTGTGTGATTGGATTGAGTCAATTTTAATATATTATTACCAAAGGTAGTGAAGTCGCTACTAATCATTGGGTTTTTTTTAAAGTGTGATTGGTCACTTGACTCTATTTAATTTTATTACTAGTTCTAGGCTATGAAAATTTGTCGTTTTTTCCTAATCTAAATACGAATGATAAAAAATCGTGATTCTTGAATTCGGAAGTCTGGTTACATGCAAAGAATGTGTTAGACACCTTACAACGCTTGTTCAAAGATAGACCTTTATTTTAGTAAAATCTAAATTTTCAGTCATTGGCAGTTAAAAAAAACACTATTGGCATTAGTTTTCAAGGCTTTAAAAGAACTGGGCATTGAGATTTGATTTTAGAAGGGGATGTGGCCTTTATCAATGCTTTGATAGCACATTTGGAATTGATGCCAAATTTCCATGGCGAAAATCCAGTAGTATTTCACCTTATTTTTGTGGTGGAAATCCAGCAACATTTTGGGTTAGGTGCATCATAGCACATAAAACACTATTCTCACCAAGCTTTCACTCTAAGAATATAGCAAAAAGATGCCCCATTAATTTTCAAGGTGAAAATCTACAGAGTTTCGCTTTTGGTGCACTATAATGCACCGGCAGTGTTTTGTGCCTGTGTATAGGACATGCATCAGTATATCCATACTAAGGCAAGCAAAAGCTCACCAAAGCATCCAAACACATTGATATGTGTCGCATTGTAAACATCTTATTTTGTACTTGGTTAATAAACTTTATGCCTCAATCCCAATGATGAGCTTGAAATGTATACAAAAGATAATTAAAATTATTTTGATAGTTTGGAAGTAATCACAACTTAAGAGTACTCAAATCGCTTTGAAAACGATGATGAAAAATGAAATTTACTCACTGTTTTGATCATAATTTTTTATCCACAAAGATTTTGGAGTGCTATTTCTTTTATTGGAAAGTAAATATCCTGAGCTTCAATTTAAATACAAATTTTTCCTTATTTGGATTTATATTGAGTGTCATGGCCGTTTGAAGTTGGGTCATTAGAGTTGTTAGTTTAGGGTTTTCAAGGACGTATGCGTACACATGCCCCAACCATGCATATACACACTGCTTTCCTAAAGCTCAAAACTTCATTTTTTTTTTAGGGCTCAAAGCCTTCCACTTTGATGGGCCCTAGCCCCTATACCCTTTGGAACGTCCAAAACCTTCTAAATGAGTTAAACATATAAATACAACCTTATGCCTCCAAACTCAAACCCTTGCTAGAGAGAGACTCTTTTTCACTAGAATTTTCCAAAACTCTTTCTTTCTCAAAAAATTCTACACATCAAGCATTGAGCACGTTTTTTGGTTCTTCAAAAACTCTCTCTACTACTCAATAGGGTAGAAACTACTTTCTAATCTAAATCAAAAACCTTTTTCAAACGATATTTTCAAGAACTTCTTTTTATTTTGAGTTGTGATTACTTGTGAACTATTGAATCCTTTGATTCCCTTGATTATCATTTGATCTTGTTGTGTAGGCACTAAGGGGCCGGTTAAATATCAACCAAGTTGTAATCCATAAGCTAGGTGAGTCTCTCTTCATGGCTCTTCCTTAATTTGGATTTTTATAAACTTGTGTTCTTGTTGTTCTTATTTGATTTATATGTTATACATGCTTAGAAATATGATTTGATTTGTTTGGTTTTGATTTATTGTGTCTCACCATATTTTGATTGGAGAGTTGATTGATTGGATATATTGATGAACATGTTTCGATGTGTCAAGTGTTACTCTTGTTTGTTGTTAGATCCAATACATGTTTAGGAATAGATTTTGTTTTGTTTATCTTTGATATCTTTGTTGTTAGTTTAGATTGTTTTGTTTTGTATTAGAAGTATGCTAGTATTTGTTAAATTGTTATTTTGTTTGTTGTTTTGAAATCGTGTTTTTAGGCATGTATGTGTGTGCGTGCTTCATGCACGCATACGCATACTCGAGGCATGTGTACGCATACTTTGTGTATGCGCACACATACTCATGCCCAAAAACACGGATTTAGGATTCTTGATTTCATCTACTTTGTTCATTTTTAATCATATGTTTAGGTCTTGTTGAGTCTAGTTTTCACATGTTTAGCATTAGGGTTTGTAGGATAACATGTTTCACATGCATGGATTGATAGATTAATGATTAAGGTTTATGCTTTGATGAACCACATGAATATTCATGAGAACTTGAACATGCATTAATGCATAGGTGCTAAGATGTTATGGAGCAGTGAGGTAAGTAAGGTAAATCATGCATAATTACATAAAAATGCATTTGATTTGGTTGATGAACATGATGAATATGCTTGATTAATGCCTTGTTGATGTTTTCGCCTTGTGATATATTTGCTGCCCTTGGATATATTTTGCTAGATGAATGGTAGGGTTTTATGCTATGGATAAGTGTGGGACATATGCCATGTTTGAATGTTAGATGCATGTTAGTGTGAATAAGTATAGAATAACATATTAGAAGATTTTTTTATGAGATTAGGATTTAGAACACAATGAGTGGAGGGCGACCTACAGGTTGGGTGGGGTTAGGTGCCTAACACCTTCTCATTCTTGTAGATACTGCATTTTGTACCCCTTATGACTCAAGTCTCCCATTCCCCAATGATGCTAAATTCTAAGACCCAAGGTTGACTTAGGGCCCAATCAAATGTTAAATTGACTTGAGAAACGTTAAAATGAAAAATATAACTTTTAATGAGCAAATACATCTATTTTTGGAAAAGTAAAACCAAAGGAACTCTTGGCATGCGCACGCAAGAATCAGCCTGCGCAACTGCGTGCGAAGCCATAATCATGCACACGCAGGCACAATCTTGCGCACGCATGGTGGATTCTAGAAACATAAAAATGCAAATTTTCTGCATTAATGCTGAGGTTTGGAACTACTCCCAAATTGTTTGGAAGTCGTTCCAAACCTCTATTTTCTCAATATAAATAGCCATACATGGTATCTTTTCAAAAACACATGGAAATCCCACAGGAAAACACTAAGATTCACTAGAAATAGTAAATCAAAGAATGCATTTTTCACAAAACATCCTCAAGTCAATTTTCTTTTGATTAAGACATTTTCTAGCCTTGATCTTCGAGTTTAAGATTACTAATCACTTTTTTTTTTAATTGTGAATAGATTTGACTGAAAGGAACGGTCAAAATCAAGCTTGAAGAGCTTTTTGTTTTAAGTATTAGTCTAAACTTTCTTTTTCCTTTCTTTTCTTTTTTTATACTTTAATCTTTTTGTTTGCTTTAGTTTCTTTGTTATAATATGCTTTAATATGTTTATGTAGTCTAGGTTTATGTAGTTGTATGTTTTAAAGCATGTTAGGATGTAAGATTTAGTGTTTTAAAGTTTTGCTGTGTTTCTAGGGTTTCTGTGCTAAAACCCACGTGCGCATAATCTTGGCTACTTGCACATGCTTGATTATGCACACGCAAGCTTGTTCATGCATGCCTTGATTCTATCCAGAAACCCTAATTTTATTTTATCTATTTTTGCTTCTGCTTTCACATGTAACTAGTGTTTAATCCGCGCAATGCGCGGGATCGTTTTACATATTAATAAACTTTGCATCTAACATAAACTTATCATACTTCTACTACATATATTCAACTTTAATAACATAGTATATTTAAGCATATTGTGTCCAATACCTAAAACATTAAGCTATTATGAATATCCCCAGAACTTCTCTCACCTGAAAGGATGGGCCTAAAGTTGGTACATAAAAGGGGGGAAAGGAAAGATGTAAAGAAAAAAAAAAAAATTAGAAAAGGAAGTATATATTGTCATTCTTTAATTTGTAACCATCTATGTATGTTAGTTAAGGTTGGCTGAACTGTTTGTAAATCCTCAAATAATTATTCATCAATGACAAACAAATTGTGATAATAAGAACAATAATTGACGGTAACTTAGCTTTTTTCAAGTTTTGAAATGTCTTTTTCTTGGCACATTATTTAATTGCAGCTCCATGGTAAAACAATAAACCAAACATAAGGATGATCAACACATACACACCCTAAGAGCATTCAAATCAGTTGGTTGGATAATATGAAGTTATCATCAAAGAGTAGCTGCAAGGCTATCATAGCAATAGAAATTTCACAAACTATAAACAAAAAATAACCAAAAGATATTAAGATGATACCACTAAAAACCTGTAAACTTAATAGCAATCACATTCATTGTTTTATTATTGAAAATTCACCCACTAGCAATCACAAAATTACAACAACAAAATACATTTTCTACAATTGTCTACCATTAAATAAAAGTTTAAAGAACATTACACTACCAGATTTCAAAGTTCCACAATTTCAATCCCTCTTTAAAAATAGTAGAATAGGTAGGAGAGAAAACAAAAACTGAAAATTAAATTGAATTCTATAGTTGCTATTTTTCCTTCTTCAATTTTTCTTCTTCTTTGATGCATTTTGTTTAGTCGCATTGTTTCGTTTGCAAAGCATTTGAATAAGCATGCTATCATCTTCTCATTTTCCATCTTTAACAAGTTTATAAGCTGCAAATAGAGAATTGTTGTGAGGATCAACATGATATTTTATTTCATAGTAGTTAATTTTCTCAAAAGCTAAACAAACAAAAATATATATATATATATATATATATATATTTTAAATCAAGCTAAATTATATTATTTTCAAGCTTGCACAGCCCAAATCTTGCAAACAGAAAATGGTAATTCTCTATCTTTCTAACATTTTTTTCAGCATTCTCTATCTTTCCCCTCCCAAGTCAAAGATTAACTTATGACTGAATAGGAGTTTAGCAATTATATATTACAAATCAAAACCAAAACTTACACGAATATCCACAGCAAAACTGCTTCTAACCTATATATGTACCTTAATTACAAAAATATTCAGATTATTTAAAATAAATAAATCTAACCCAAATACCTAAAACAAAACCAATCCAATCAAAATACCCATGATGATATTTATCACCTAAGAGATTAGTAGTTTATAAAAGAGATGAGATGATTGCATACGGTATTTTTTTTTTTTTACCACGTACTAAACACCCAACACATATCTCCATTTATAAATCTAATTACATATACCATAGGCAGGTACCAAAAACTAATTTAATTCAGATCTAATTCAAATACTCAAAACGCAATTTATTTTAAACCCAATACCATAATTAAAACCAAATCTGACTCAAATATCTAATCTAAAACAATCCAACCAAGTGCATTTGAAGATAATGATTCAGCATTAGCTAACTTTTTTTTCCTTTTGAATTCCAATGTGCCTCTAACATTTATATACTGCACAAAGTAAATGTATCTTAGAAGCTTGATAAGGAACTAAAAAAAAAATCATAAATGCATATAAACCACAAAGTTTGATCATAATCTATGTTTTGTTTAAGCTACCTCAGGACATAAATTTTCTCAACCTCATTAATTTTAGACACATATTCACCTTAGTCTATCCATTCAGTAGATGGTTAATTCAATTTCACAACTACTACTAAACCATACTAACTAACAAAATAAAAAATAAAAAATCATATTGAAGTCTAAACTTATATGCATTTTATAATGCATAACATACATGCCAACCAAAAAACTTGACTGCCATTTAAATCATCATTGATCCAAATACATCACATATGGTATTACAAACCTTTTTAAGCCCTTTGAACATTTCTGTAAGCTTTCTATAAGTCTTGAAGATAGAAAAACTGCTAAGCATTGCAGTTATTGTCCCAAAAAAATGCACCTAAGACTTTTCTTTGGCCAACAAATTTCTATGTACAAAATATAAATGTCTACACTAAGCCAGGAAATCTCATATGTCTTCCATCACAGCTGTTATTTGCCAAGGTAGAGCCCCTTTCTTAGAAATATCTCCCCACCAATCTTTTTTTTTTTTTTGGTAGAACAAATTGTATATAGTAGAGATAAACTATATGGTTGCTACTTCTATGTTACCTACCATAGAAATACAAATAGTACAACCTCAACAACCAATATGATTTTAATCAACAATATTGTACACTAACACATCAGGCATAAACTGTCAAGATCTCCATCCTGTACTTCACGGTTGTCTCCATGGTATAATCTGTATAACATTAATGTCCATTGTGGTGTTAAATCTACGCATCACCATTTGACATGTTTTTCTGTTAGTTTGCTGAATATTTAATTTTTTATATTAAAAAAAAAAAAAAAGGAAATAGCATGGCAGTAGTTACTTCCATTATAATTTAACCCTCCAAAATTCTATCAAGATTTTTCCAAAATGCATTTTATTCACATGTTGTAGGGGCAAAACGAAAACAAAAGAGAGAATACTACACATTGATGGGTGACTATAAGACCAATTTCTTAATGCAATCATAAGTAACAGGTTGGAAAATAAGGATCGTTTGTCAATAGATCAAGTAATTCACAGCCACAACAGTTGAGCCAAACACCTCATCATTTTTCTCTTTTATACTAAAATTTTCTCAAAATTAGTACTGTTCTTCTTACTACTAAATCTGGGATCTCTTACTAAAAAACTTCAGGATCAATATAGCACAACTGGAAATATGAAACAAAAACAGAATATCATGCCTACTATCAAATTGTAGTACATTGTCAAACTGTAGTAAGACCAAGCAACAAAGTTTACTAAAGACATATAACCCCTCTATTTATGATAATTTTCATTACATAAGATTAAAGGTGGATTATAATATTCAAAATATTACCTATAGCCATCAAAAACTCATACTTTAAGAAATGATAATATGTATTTGTACAATGATAATATATTCTTCATGGTTAGGATTAATTGCATTTTGTCAAGTGGAATGTTCAACAACAATTTCTGCTTTACTATTGTTTTCTGTTCACATTTAAGTGCCAAAAGGAACTTAAAAAAAAAAAAAAAAACATGGGAATATAGACATTATCTGTCGCCAACAACTTTATTATACCCCTGTTTTGTCCTCTATATTCAACACTTATAAGAGGCATTAAAAAAACTCCATAAATCTTCATGCTGGTCATGACAATATGCACTAAAAATATGAAATAAAATAACATTTTAAAATGAGATAAGTTTGAAGAAACAATTAATAGAAATAATAGAAGTCCTATAAACATATAGAAAGAAGTACAAAGTGTGCCATATAAGAAAGGTGAAAAAGAATTATAAGTTTAAAACCTGTGCTAATGACAAATTGTTGTAGACAATAAAGGCTATCCTGCAAAGTAGATTAGCCAGCCGCATTGGGTCTACCAATCATGTTGAAATTGCATCCTTTGTTGGTAACACTTCTGATTCTCTCACGTCTCATTGCCTCCCTACTCTTTGCTCTCTAAATAGATTGAAATATAAATACACAAACGGAAACAATAGACACCATAGGTTAAAACTCAATCATAACTCTAAAACAAAGAAAGAACTGATGAGGTATCAAAAAAAGAAAAATGAAAAACTTGAGGAACATTAATAGGCCTATGCCAATTAAAAATAATTGATGTCCACACTGTTATAATTCCACACAATCCAGGGGCTCCAACAAAAGGCAAACACAAATAGAGAAACCAAGATTTTGAATCAGGAATTTAACAAAAAAACCAAAGGCACGAATTTAAAAATGCGCATTATAGGAAAAAAAAAAAAAATCCTAACCAATTACTGTAGCCAAATCCAAATCTAACTGAAATACATAAATCCATACCTATCCAACCAAATGACTAAACATAAAATCAAGTTATGGCATAATTTAAAAACGAATAAACAAAAACCTTTACATGTAGTGGTTCTGGCTACATGACAGATTCTCTACTTGTCTTCACAACTTACTGAAATTTCATGGTATTTAAATACCAGAAGTAATCCACAATTAGAAAAGTATACTAACAAAAGTAATTGAAATTTGAGACCAAAAAAAAATTTTCTATCAGATTTCAAAATCCCATAATTTCACTCCCCTTAAAAAAACAGAACAGGTAAGAGGTCAATAAAACTCAGGTAGGATTTTCATATTGTGAGTGTTTTCCTTGATTTTAACAAATAGAGAGGAAAAGAATATAAGGAAAGAAATGAATACCTTTGCTTTGATTAAATTAGAGACTCTAGATCTGCAAAAAAAGAAATTGAATGATTTAAATCCAAAAAAGGAGAATTCAAACAAACCATTACCAAAGATATGTAATAAAAATAGTCAAATATCATAATTCCAATTTCCTTAACTCTAATTTCAGGAAACAAAATCTCATTGCAATTGTATAAATGGAAAACATATAACAAAACTAATTTAACTTTAAATTTGTGGGAAAAAAATGTTAGAGAGAATAGGAACCCGTCGGAGGCATTGTTAATAAAAAATCAGAGGGAACTCTTGTTAATTTCTAAGTTTTAATCAGGAACCAAAACCCAACTTTGAAAATAGATAAAAGGTCAAATCTTCCTTCTAAATTTGGGAAAAAAAATTGAAAGAAAAAGAATAGGTACCCATCAGAAGCATGTTGTAATGGATTGGGTATGACTCCTCTTCGTTTATATTCAATTCAACCAATCTAAATCTAAACCAATCCAACCAAGAAATTCAAACCTAAATTATATTCAATTCCCAGATTTGAAAACGAAAAGGAAAAGGAAAAAAAAAAACAAAAACATTAACTTTACTGGTTATGGGTACACGGCCTATCCCTCTGATGGTGGCAGATTTTTCTCTACCCAGTCCCCACTCCGTGCCTTCACTGTTTACCATTCTGCCAAGGTTTTGGGTCTACAAAATTGTTTTATCAAACTTTTTTATTTCTCCGCGTGCTCATCGCCTTTCTCTGTTTCATTGCCTTTCTCTATTTCTGACCCAAAATACCAATCTATTAATCAAAACCAAATCTGACCCAAAATACCAATCTAAATCATAATTAACACCCAATTGATTCTCCAAATAAAAACCAAAAACCCTAAAATTTAAAATTTAAAACAGAACTTTTACCAGTAGCGATTCCGATAGTTAGGTAGTGAGTGGAGGCTTACGGTGATGACAGAAGATCTGGGTGGTGCCCTTCTCTCTATCTCTATGTGCTTGTAGTACCGGCAGTCTAAGTCTGGCGAGCAAATCAAAACCCCAGGGGAAAAAAAAAAAAAAACTATGAACGCAAATATTAGAGAATAGGGAAAGGCTTAGTGATGTTAAAAAAATCGAAAAATTGAGAAACCTAAATCAAAACCAAAAGCCCGAAACAAAAAGGAATCAAAACCAAAATCAAATCTAAACCTATCCAACAAAAAAACTCAATAAAAAGTAATATTTCATACCCAAATCTAGAAAAATAGAGAAAAACGTACCGGTACCAATTCCAATGATCTGATGGTGGCAGATATGTAGCCTAACAGTGTTGATGCCCATAGATTTTTCTTTTTGCTTGCAGCGGTGCTCTAAGTCAAGCAAAGGAACGAAGAACTCTCTCTCTCTGTATGCTATGTTTTTTTTTGCGGAGGATTGCAAGCCTTTTAAATGTATTTTAACCGGTTATTTTTCCTTTTATATTAAGAGGCCATCAAATGGTGTGTTAACCTACTGAAACAATATAATTTATCCTTTTTTAATTGCAAGCGTGGCAGTGTTTTAAAAAGCCAAATGTTGCAACGTGCAGTTGGTTTAACTTAATAACTCTATACGTGTCAGTTTTTTAGATATGCTTTTTACCTAACGTGGCAGCATCTCGTTGAGGCTTCTGCTTTTATATATATATATATACTTCTGTTTAGACCCCATTTTCATATATTTATGCTTTTAAGCTTCTGTTTCACATGTTTATTTGTCTTTCACATGTTAGAATTAGAGTTTATCTTGTGTTGTTTTGTTTTAATGCCATGAACACGCATTTACATGTTCATGCATAAATGTCATAGGTGCTAAATTGCTGCAAGGTAAGTGAGGTAAGTCATGCATTCACATGAACATGCATCTTTTAATATGTTTTTGTTTAATGATAGACTTGAACATGTTTGTTTGGAAGAGTTATGCTTAATCACATGTTTGCTTGAATCATTTAATGATACATGCTTTTGCTTTGGATGAGATATGATGTGATATGTATGCTAGATGAATGTTAGGAGATGCCATGCTAGATGAATGCTAGGTTGGTTAAGGTGTATGGTGTGATGATATGCATGATTAGATGTATACTAGGATTTGTGATGGATGACAAGCATGATAGATGTATGGTTAGGAATATTTGATGCCATGTTGTTTGTTTGGATGTATGCTAGAGTGTGTGTGAGTTAGAATAACAATATTAAGTATGTCTTTAATAAACTAAAGATATAAGACACAATGAGAGAAAGTCAACCTTTAGGTTGGACGGTTTTGAGTGCCTAACACCTTCCCAAGACCATACCTTAACTCCGAACCCCATATCTTTAGTAGTAAGATCAAAGAAGGTCCTTCCTCGAGAGGATATTATATATATGACTTCTAGACCATCGCAAAAACTATCAAGTGACTCCATTCGTTGTGTCTATAATCCCTATACTTAAACTCTGGACACATGCTCTGGCAAAGATCTATCTGTTCACAAGGATGCTACATTTATGGTTCTTAGACCTAATCTAAGTGGTAACTCCATTTACACCCTCCGCCATGGTCCACCCTAAGATAAGGCATACTTCCCACGAATTTGGGAAAACCTAAAACCTATCGCGGGATTTTGCACCCACACACATACATGGGGAAACCAATGTCACTAGCTGACATGGATCAAGACAATCACATCACGACAACCATGCACACAATGTAGTGTGAATATGCATCTACAACAATTGCCTTGAATGCATAGCCACACTCCAAGGTTACCACTTATGATCATGAGGGGGGGTACCCTCTTGACCACGTGAGTCCATCATACAAAGTGCATGATTAACTTTAGCAAATGAGAGAGAGAGAGAGAGAGAGAGGGAGAGAGAGAGAGAGAGAGAGAGAGAGAGAGAGATACATGCACAATGCAAACAAGCAGAGCAGAAAGATAAACCAAACATTTTCAACATCCCAAGGGTATGGCCCAAGCAAGGTACAAGAAAATGAAAGAATCAAACATTGTCATACCCAAGGAACATGACCCAAGCAAGGTACAGAAAAAAGAAAGCTCTAATCTAGAAAGCTATAGACATGTTTTTAAAAGAAAAGACTAAGAGAGAGAGAGAGAGAGAGAGAGAGAGAGAGAGAGAGAGAACCACATGAAAAGGTTAAACCTCCTAATCTAATGATCATTGCCCTTTTTGCGCTTTCTCCTTTTGCTTGCATTTTAGAAGTTGTGTTCACACTCCAAGCGTGTACATGCAAATAAACAAGGAACACAAAGCCAACAGACAAGCAAAATAGATAGCAAAGAAACACCGAGCAAAGAAGCAAGACAAGCAAACGTGGAAAGAAAGCATACGAACAGGCAAACAAGTATATTATTGAATGAACAAACAAGAAAAGGTCTCCTAGGACAAATGTAGGTTTGGATTTGGTGTCTGTAGTTCCATCATATTCTAATACAAATGACACATGTGAACCTACACGCAATCATAAGCAGGAGCTATACTTGATGACACAGAAAAGCAAGCAAAGAAACATGCATGAAAATATAGGCAAAGGTATAAAGATGCAAACAAAACAAGGAAACCAAACAAGAAGGCACAAAGTAAACACAAAAGAGGCTGAGCAAGTTATCACACAAAGGGGAAAACTAATCATGTTATAAGGCACATACAAGGCTAACATGATAAACCCTAACACGCAAAGCTAAATAAAGAGAGAAAGACAAGCTACAAGCAAGCCAACATAACAAATATGTACTCACCATACAATTACATCCAAACAAGCTACAAAAGGGGAAATGATGCAACCAAACAAACAAAAGGCACAAAAGGTGCAAGCACACACCCACAAGAGAAACAAAACATGTGAAGCATGGGAAGAATGCAAGAAATGAGATCTAAGCATACAAGCATGGATCAAAACATAAAAGCATGGGAAAAGGGCAAACAAAGCATAAACATGCAAATGGGAACTAATCCAAACCTTTTATTGAACTTGGGTGTATGGATATAGGCCTAGACCACTAGATCTAGATCTACACCCTACCCATGACACAAGACACAAGAAAGAGATATAAACAAGATGTATAAAGTTATAAAAGCACTAGGCATAGCATTCAAACAAAGCTTTTTTTTTTTTTTTTTTTTTTTTTGAGAAACATTCAAACAAATCTTTAAGCACATAAACATGGTGAAAGCACAAACAAGAAATTTAGACATATCCTAACCAAAGAAGGCTAGGCCAACAACATCAAAGCAATAAAATATGCTAGAAAAGTAATAAAACATGCTAGAAAGCAATAAACAAGCTAGGGAAAGCAATAAAGAGACATGCAATTAAATGGTTGTAGATTGTAGCCATATATATATATATATATATATAGAGTTAGGTTCAAGTTACACCTAATGTAATTCTAAACAATGTTACACCACTCAATATTTTTTAATTTTATACAAATTTTGACAAATCTACCGTTAGATTACATTATCTTCGTATATTCTCCATACTTGCAAAATTTTAAGGTGATCAAAGATTAATAGCCATGTCATCAATCAATTTTTTAAATTCAAGTTTTTATTGTTTAAAATAATACGTAAAATATAAGTTTATAGATCAAATGGTAAATAACATCCAATTGACATGAAAATTGGCATGATTGTTAAGAGCATATAGAACATGTAATTCAACGGTAGGATTTTCAAAATATGAATTATATAACAAATTATTGGGTGGTATAATATTACTTAGAGTTATATCAAGTGTAACTTAAACCCAACTCATATATATATATATATATATATATATATATATAAAATATAATATAATATATATGCATGATCTAGAAAGATGTTATAATTTCTATTTTTTCATTCCATCCTCTCAAGAAAAATTATAACATTTTTTTATTTATATTATTTCAACATTTTCTATCTTTTTACTTTTCTATCTTCCTAACAAGAAGAACCTTAAAATTTTTGTACTGCATCAAGAGTTAGATCACTATTTCAACTAGTGGATCACTAGCTAAAGATTAAACTGCAAGATCAAATAACAACTCAAAATATTGTTATAAAAATGTAAATTGATAAAAAAAGGTATGCATAAATGACCAGTTAAAATGAAGTCTCAAAAACCATTCATCCAGTGGTATTATTCTCGGTTAGGGTGCAGTAGGTCCCAAGTTCAACTCTTGGAATGCCCCAAATCACTAAATTCTTAAACCAATTTAACAACATATTTGTGGGGTGGTTTGGGTGATGAGTTCAAATACCATTCGGTGGGTAAAGAAGTTTGGAGCCTTCAATCAAGACTTATTTGGAAAATGGCAACGGTGCTTTGAGATAGAAAATACATATGGAGACTGATAATAGCTTCAAAGTATGGTAACGAATGGGACAATGGATATCGAAACCTGTTAAAGGCAGCCGTGGTTGTCCAACTGTTTTACTTTTGCAAAAACAAGAGCAAGTATTTTAGCTTGGCTAGGACATCATGTTGCCTCATATCTTGATTCACTATAGAATTGTTTACATGCCCAAGAAGAGCTCATAATCAAGAACAGCACTACGAATTTCATTTTTTATTGTGTTTTGTACATACGCAATCTAGTTGACACAACACATATAGGAAATAATGCCAGTGTTCCTTCCTACGTATATGATCAATAATTATAAGCGACCTTATATAACTAGCAATTATTTTTTATACATACATAAATTTGATAAGATTAAGACATGGTGTTACTACAACATAGTGATCCTCACACTTAGACATTGAAGGGTTTGTTCTTTTCTTGCTTTTCCTGCTGATGCGGTGTCAAAATGGTTTCTTAGGAGTCTATCAGTTTTGTGGTTTATCAGAATTTTTTTTATTTACATCTTACTAAAATTTTAATAGCCGACTGTGATGAAATTATCCAATAAAGTATCAGATTTATTATTTTTTTTAATAAACATGATAGAGGTGGATACAGTTATGGATCCAGATAAGTATTTGTGAATATATATAAAATATTGCATTCAACCTTTTTTTTTTCTTTTATATATATAAATAAGACTTTTTTCGATTTGTAGTGTCCAATCCATATTCAACTTTGACCCATTTTAACTTGAGGCCTAAGACAATAATTTTAGTGAGACATTTTTATATTTAAAATTTATTATAATTTATATTCAAAATTACTAGTTAAGTATTTGTATTTAAGTTTACAAACATTTACTTTTCAACTGATACCATGAGTAATTCACTTAATATTGTTATGAAATAATCGATTTTAAGAAGGATTTTATCAATTATGATTTTGGAAAATGCATTTTATAACAAGTATTGCTTAATAAAATTTTGTAGGAAATATATGCATTTGGAGAATAATTTAGTCTTTTTATATACTCAGGATTTTTTAAATTACATATTTTAGAGAATTATTTGGATTATTTATTTATTTTCATTATTATCTTTTTGTTGTACTATCTCATTATTTTCTAAATCTTTTTATGAGATATTACACAGAAAGTTAGCTTTACAATTAGCTAGGATATTTTCATTATTAACTTTTTTGTTTAACAATTTTTATTAGCACAGAACAATAGAATCTAATTTATATAAGTCACTATTAGGACTTCACTTAATAATAAAAACACCCAACAACGTCCACACGTCCAAACAAAGAAAAATTTAACACAAAACTAAATGAATTAATACTAACCAAACCAAAATTAATTTTATATAAATAAATATTATGAAAAATTATTATTCTCTTTGAACAAGAATTTTAATTTATCTCAATTAAATAAATGTAGGTGATGGAAAGTTAAAATCTAATTTTTATTTTTAATTTATATATATATATATATAATTTTTTTTTTTGAGAGAGAGAGAGAGAGAGATCACTATTTTTTTTTTTGAGAAATAATTACAACATACTGCTAACCTCGCAGCTCGAATCTTGTCCCCCCATACTCCCAAGCACTTTATGCATGGGAATGTGCCAATTCAGCTACAAGGCTTTTGGCGCGAGAGATCACTATTGAAGCCTTGAGTTGTCATAAGAAATTTATCACTAATGACAATTCAACACACTCATAGCATTATTGTTTTTTAAACAATTTAGGATTTTAATTAGTTTGGATTCCTATTGGCACACAATTTTTGAGGCCTTTGTTAAGGTGAGAAAGTGAACATATAGTCCAACTATTTTTTTTTTCTATATAACATATTATTAAACAAAATATTTTGGAGTATTTTGCTAATAGATGGCTTTAGGCAATGGCCAAGCCAAATAGTCAATCATATTCATGATGATTACTCTTTATCATTAGATTAAGATAAATTAGATTACTTTTTACTGTTCGGATTTTGGTTGATTCATAATATTGTACCACATAAGTATTTGAGACCTTACCGTTCATATATCATTATTCTAACATATTTTTCTAATTAAAGTTGAATTTCATTCTATATTTAAACTATGCATTAAAATTTTGATGTATTATATTTTTTGTAAAATAGTAGAGTATTTATTTTCATATTCAAACATACTCATAATAAATTATTATAATTAATAACACAAAAGTACACCATAATCAATAGCTACTACAATTATCAATTTTCATATTTAGAAAAAAAATCTGATAAGAGAAAAAAAATCTCATTATGTTAATTATTGTCGTACATTGCAAGGATTATAGACTATTATTATATAATTCCACATTCATTAATCTTATCCACATATCTTTTCCTCAACCTCACAGGTAACCCACCTTTCATTCTTAGTGTCAAAGCCAACAAATGCTCAGGAGCCTTGTCCTTACTCTCCACCTCCATCTCAAACCTCTCTATAACGGAGGCAGCAATGGACTTCATCTGAATATAAGCCATATCTTTCCCAAGACAAATTCTCGGCCCGGCTTGAAATACTGGAAACCGAAACGGGCTCTCTTGCTTACACACTCCATTCTCAATCCATCTTTCAGGCAAAAACTCAAAACAATTCTTCCCCCAAATGCTCTCCATCCTCGCCATTCCATACATGTGATAAGTCACTTCCCAACCCTTCCCAACAAAAGTTCCATCCGGCATTATATCATTGTTTAGACATGCTTTGCTATCGACCGGAACAGGTGGGTAAAGTCTTAGTGCTTCTGAGATTGCAGCATGTAGATAATGCATGTCTCGGAGCTCATCATAACTATATGTTTCACCTATATTTTTACTATTACGAACCCTAATTTTTTCGAGCTCTTTCAATATGTTTTGTTCTACATCTGGTTTCGAAGATAATAGCCAAAAGAACCAACTCAAAGCTGAAGAGGTTGTGTCACGTCCTGCTAGAATAAAGCTTATGACGATATCTCTGAGAAATTCTGGTGAGTTTTCTTTGTTTAAGCTAAAGCGTGACAATAAGTCTTCTTCCTTACCAATGTTTTGGTCTGTTCTGGATCGTATAATATTGTCTGCAAATTCATGGACAATTTTAATTGATTCTCTTAGCCTTCGCTCCGATCCAATGTTTAGAAACTTTTTGACTTTTGAAAGAAATGGTAACGCATACAGGAATCTCCCAGAGCTAAGCATAGTGGCATCCTCAAAAGCCCGCATGAACTCAGCAGCACTAGTGGTTGTTCTATCAACGCTGAGACAAGTTGGGTCGACATTAAAAGCCAATTTACAAATATTGTCAAACGCAAAACGCTCCAAGATGTCTTGAAAGTCCAAAACTTGTTGTGTTTCGGAGGCTTTGATTAAAATAGGAAGCAATCTAGTATTGATCTCAACAGTGACATTTTCTATGACAAAGTTGCGGAGAGATTTGGTGTTGAATTCATAGCTTGCTGTTTTTCTTTGGAGCTTCCAGAGTTCACCATCAGAGTTGAAAATTCCATGGCCTAGAAAGTCTTCGAGAAGGGTTATAAAACGATTGCCTTTTGGGTAGTTTTCGAAGTTGGTCTTGAGCATGTGTTCGACGTTGGAAGGATTGGCTGTGATGATGCCATGGCCCTTGCCTGGAATCCAATATACAACAGTGTTCGTGCGAAAATAGCTTAGAATTTCGAATGTCCAGTCAAGGAAACGATGCCTATTCTTCAAGAATTCGGGTAAAACTCCAACAATAGGGTATATTTTGGGGCCTTGTTTTTTTATGGGTTTTTTCTTGGAAGTGTTAAAGTTAAAGTAGAGATATAGAGAAAGAAGAAAGAAGAAGAGAAAAGTTTCTACAGAGAAGAGCTCCATAGACAAATATAGGATGAGACAAAGAGATAAGATTTTTTTTTTCATATAACAAAGTGATAAGATTTAAAGTGCTAGACATGGATGAAGTGTATGGGGGGAGGGCTTGGGTTTTATAAAGTTAGGGGTTGTCTCGCAGAATTCTTTTATTTAGTAGTTTAATTACTGTTATGTATTTTGTTTTTCCGAAAGGGAAATAAATATTACTCATTTAATTTTCCACCTATAGGTAAATATTTTAATGAATTGATTCGTTTAACCTTTCACGTAAGTAATGATTTTAATGAATTAGTATTTAATTTTTAGTCATTTATTTTCAAGAATAAATAATTTTTATTGAATTGATTTATTTAACCTTCCAATTAAGCATAAATTTTATTGAATTAGTATTTAATACTTATTATTTATTTATATTCAACTATAAATATTTTTAGTGAATTGACTCTGTGGGGGAGCAAAAACTTGGGCCTTTACATCGGGCTTAAGTCCCACATTTTATTAACAATACGTCCGAGGAGAAGAAATCATGGGGGAGCCTCGTAACTAATAGTAAAGCATGTAAATGTCCAGGGATGTTGGTCCGAGAGGATTATCCTCCTCGGATCTAACATATGTTAGTGAAGTGGACTTCGTCTTACTCTAGTCCACCTTCCAGGAAGTTCCAGCGGTGAAGATAAACTACAAATGTACACGGAAGGGATAAGGACACAGAAATATCTAGGGAAAAAACTGCTACCACCGTATTAAATGCATTACAGCAGCTTTCCTAGCCGTATTAATGTGGAGAAGACCTCTGAACAGTGTTTTCGACCACCTTTACCTCCAGAAAATCAAAAAGCTGTGGGAGGGGAGACAGAAACTCAAGTACGAAGCTAGATGGTAGACAAGTGGACGGTAGGATTGAATAAAGAATGACTATATAATGGAGTAAAACCTCCAGAAGAAGGGGGATCAGAAAATAAAAAGAAAGAACATTAAGGAAGAATTACTGTAGCATTAGGAAGAACATCACTGGAAATAACCAATTCACCCAAAAACTTTCTCCTCGGACCTGAGATCATTACTTAACTAGGTGTTTTATTCTCCTCGGGCAAACTCCTAACCTCCATTAATTGTTGAAAAACCCATCATCGGCCCAATTCTTTCACCCACTCTCTTACAAATTTATTGTACTGGGCTTATTGGGCCCATATCCTTTCTCACCTAGGTTTGGGCTACGATTTGTGACACTACAGACTCATTTAACCTTCTAGCTAAGGAAATATTTTAATGAATTACTAATTATATTTTTATTATTTAAATTGTTGGGCAACCACTTAGCAGTATGTATGTATATATCTCATAGAAAAAAAATTAATAAAATATATAATGGCATTATATATACACCATAGATGGCTTACCAACATGTAAATGCATGCCAAGTATTGGCTTGAATTTGGTCAAGTCCCATTAACTAACATCTCTGCCGCCACGTCCATAGTCCTTTAGGAATATCACAAGTTACAAACACCGACCAAGTCCAAGTAATGCTTGAACTTGTCCTTTGGAACCGGCTTCGTCAACATTCCAGCTACATTCTCCGAAATGTGAACCTTCTCAAGAAAAATTTCTTTTGTAACAATCAACTCCCTTATCTTGTGAAACCTCATAGCAATATGCTTTTTCATTGCATGATAAACCTAATTCTTTGCCAAATAAATGGCGCTTTAACTATCACAGTGCAACTGAATTCCTCCTTGGTTTAAACCAAGCTCTTCAACTAGCCATTTCAACTATATCACTTCCTTTGCAGCTTCACCTGCATCCATGTATTTAGCTTCAATTGTAGACATGGCTATTATGGATTGTAATGTGGATATGCAATAGATAGGCCCACCTGACAATGTGAAAATATAACCATCCACATTGCCTACACAGTCCGATTCCACATATCCTACCAATGAATTATCACCCTATTTCCCCGCAAACAAAATCCCATGTTTTGAAGTACCTTCCAAGTATATGAATATCCACTCATTACACTCCAGTGCTCTTTACCAAGGTTCGTCATGTACCTGCTGATAGTACTCACTACATGAGCCAAAACCAGCTTAGTGCAGACCATCTCATACATCAAACACCCAATAGCACTTGCATCTGAGACCTTTGACATGTCTTCAGCTTCCATTTTTAACTCCTTGCGCAACATAGACTTTCGTCTGTCAACCTCACACCTACTCTTAGCAGCAATTAACATAGCATCCTTCTTTCTAGACACCCACTTGAAACCCATTGGTTTCTTTCCTATTGGAAGTTCTAACAACTCCTATGTCTTGTTCTTATTCAAGATTCCATCTCCTCCATCGTAGCTTCCATCCACTTGTCCCTTCAAAGCAATCCATTGCTGCCTGAAATGTGGAAGGATCCCCCACTACCAATTAGTAAATAATAAGAAGCAAGATTCTCGAAACTATACCTAATTGGTGGTCTTTCTTTGCGTTTAGACCTATCTGATATTGTATTGTGATTTTCCTAATCACAATTGTGAGATTCCTTATTAAGATGAGACTTCAGTTCATCTAGCTCCACTTGCACAACTATTTTACCACTGTCACTACAACTTCCCACTACTTGAGACTCATCTTCCTTTCGTCAAAGATCACATCTCTACTTATCACCACTTTTTCTACAACCAGATCCCAAAGCATGTATCTCTTTACACCTTTCTTTAACCCAAGAAAGATGCACTTCTTTGATTTTGAATGAACTCTCTTCACTAGGAATATGCCCATAGTCAAGATACCTGAAGATTCTTATTGAATAATAATCAACTTCTTTCCTAGTTCAAACCTCTTCAACAACGTTCCCATCAAGTGAAAACCTAGGTGATCAGTCCATGATGTAAAAAGACATATTCATAGTTTCAACCCATAAGACCTTAGGAAGCCCAGCATTCAATCTTATGCATCTAGATATTTCACCAAGTGTTCTATTAAGCCTCTCAGCTTTTCCATTTTGTTGTGGTGTTCTTGGTACCATAAAGTGCCTCCTAATGACATGCTTTTCACAAAACCTCAAGAACTCCTTATTCATATACTCAGTGCCATTATCAGTTCTAAGGCACTTGACTTTCCTTCCAGTTTGGTTTTCCACTTCTTGAACTTTGCAAGGGAATCAAACTTGTTCTTAAATAAGTAAATCCAAACTTTCCTAGAATAGTCATCAATGAGACTCATATAATATTGAGAACCACCGTTAGAGATAACCTTTGCCAATCCCCAAATATCATAATGAACATAATCCATAATACCCTTTATCTTGTGTGTGGAAGTTTTGAATTGCACTTCACACTTCTTTCCCATAATGCAGTATTTACAGAAATCTAATTTGCATGACTTAACTCTAGCCAACAAATATCTTTTCTGCAATTCCCCCATACCACACTCACCTATATGCCCTAATCACATATGCAACAAGAGTGTATCATCCTACTTAGATTTAATAACTATAGCAGATCCACCTATATATGGTGCTACTAAGCAATCTATAGATATTAGCATCTACTTTCTATCCCTTCATCATAACCATAGCACCCTTTGATACCTTTATTATCCCATTTTCATATTTATATCTAAAACCATTAGAACTTAGGGTTCCCAATGAAATAAGAGTTTTTTTTTTTCAAATCTAGAACATGTCTTACATCCTTTAATGTCCTCACAACACCATTGAACATCTTAACTTTAATTGTTCCTATTCCAACAACTTTGCAAACAACTTTGTTTCCCATTAGAACCAAACCACAATTAACTAACCTGTAAGTGTCAAACCAGTCCCTATAAGAGTTACGTAGAACAAACATGCTGAATCCCCAGAACTCAAGAATTGATCAACCTGCCTACACTTGATGGAACAGGACACAAATCTCAATTTGAATCTGCATCTATTGCCACTACGTTTACAGATTTTGAGGACCCTTCCTTGTCTTTATCCTTGTATATTTTCCACTATAGACAGACTCGCAACATATGCCCCTTCTTTTGGAATTTATAATACTTCACTATCTTACTCTTGGATTTGGATCTACTGTGTCCCCTAGCATAAATGTTATCCTTGTCTTTTTTTCTTCCATGATCTCGATTACCTTTTACCATGAGCCCTTCACCAAAACTCTCACCCAAATTCTGTTTCCAATGGTAGTGATCCATTGATGCTCCTAAGACCTCTTTAAATTCCAGAGTCTCCTTCCCCAACATAAGGTTGTAACCAAGTGTTTGTAGGAAGCTGGAAGTGAGGTCAAAAGCATCATCACTTTACCTTCATCATCGAGTTTTATATCGATCCTTATCATGTCACTAGAAACCAAGTTGAATGTGTTGATGTGTTGAGTCAAATCTGCACCATCTACCATCTTAAGCTCATAAAGTTCCATTTAAGATTCAATTTATTTGTGAAGGACTTGGACATATACTGGCTCTTAAACTTTAACCATATGGCAGCAGTGAGCTCATCCATGACATCATTCATAAGCTCATTTGCCAGACGTATCCGAATTGTACTCACTGCCTTCATCTCGAGTTCTTCCTACTCATCTCAGTCATCTTCTCTTGTTTCTTTGTTTTCCCATACAAAGCCTTCACCAAACTTGCTATAGCAACATATCTTTTACCCTTCTCTTCTATAACCCGAAGTTACCAGTCTCGTTGAACTTAACAATGTTTACCTTGGCAATAGAAGCATTATCCTCCATTGGATCTATCAACCTAGAGTTCTAATACCAATTATTGTGAAAATAAACCCACTTATGCAAGATTAAAGAAGAGAAAAGAAAATTAGACATAAGGAATTTTTGTGATTCGGCAATATGCTTACGTCCATTGGCGGTAACAGAGAAGGTTCCACTATAAAATAAGGAGATTATAATAGTAGCACAATAGCACCCTCACAAATATACCCTTGGCTCTCTCACATAAAGAATAGAGCACCCTATTGTATTTTCACTAGTCTTGTAGCACTACACTTTCTCACACATAATTTACTAAAACACAAAAGAATCTATGCATTTATATACTAGCATAGGTCAGCTACTACAAGTCCTAAACCAAGTAGGACTTGGTTTTCTAGTGCATGTCATACACGGCCAAAGTAGAGTCATATTGCTACTAGGACTATGCAAACCTAATTTGACCAAATACATGCCACTAACTCAACATACGCTAAAATAATATCTATCATAATATATTCATCATCTTACCTAATCAATTTCATCTTCATATAGTGTGTTTGGAAATAGATTGTGAGCGAGGTTTTTTTTTTTTTTTTTTTTTTTTTTTTTTGCTTTTTAGCTTTTATGTATAGTTTTTTAAAACCTCATTTTTTCTAACTTGTTTTTTTTTTTCAAAGTACAAGTATACTTTTACACACACTTTTAGCAAAAAAAAAGTTAGCAAAAAGCTAAATAGGCTATTCTCAAATAGTCAGATATAGTCCAAGTCAATGTTATCATCATCTTCATCATGTTACAAAATCATCTCATCATCTTCATCATCTTCAACATTTAACATCTTTTCTTTTTATTCTCTTTAAATAATTGTTCCTTTGTATTTTTTTTTTTTTTTAGAGAAAGCCCCAAACGAGGAAGCATTGTTCATAATTCAAGTAGAGATCGTTATTGTAAACATCACACATATCAAGAGGAACAGACTCCATCCAAACAAGAAAATAATTACTAATAGCTCTTCTAGCAAGCCTATGAGCAACACAATTCCCTAACCATCTAGCATAGCAAACAATAACATTATTGAAAACAAAAAAAGAAAAAAAAAGTTTAATATCTAGAAGAATGTGACCAAAGGACAAAGAACCCATATTGTCTCCAATAACAGATTCCAATCACCTTCCAACACCAACTTGTCGAAGCCCAACTCTTGTGCGAAACAAAGTGCTCAACATTCTACTAACTCTTCCACCATCTCTACTGAAGTAGGCAGTGGAATTTGTTGTGATAGAGTAACCATAAGTAATCCATGATCATTATGTGTTATAATGTGGAGACCAACAGTACAATCTTTTAAGAAGAGAGCACCACCAAAATTCACCTTAACCTATCCCGTTGGAGGAGGCCCCCATCTAATTGATCCTACTACTGCAGGGATCTTAATATGAGTAGGCTAGAGTTGCTGAAATTCCTGGATCAAATCCCAAGCCATGGAATTAATCTTTGATATTGGGACCTATTTTGGTCTTGGCCTTCAAGTTTTAAAGTTTACTAACCTTCTTGGTTTTGTTCTTGATTAGATTGACTGAGAGTAAAGGTCAAATCAAAGTTATAAAGAGTTCTAGTGTTTAGGTAAAGGTTCAAACTTTGTTTCTTCATTTTCTTGTTGTTTGTTTATTTTCTTTCGTGCTTTATTGCTTTACTACCTCTGTCTTTAGTTTTGGTAGTTTAATGTTTGTGTTATAAGCATGATGGGTTGCAAGATTTCCCTCTTTTAATTTATCTGTTTTGTATTTCTAGGTTTGTGTTTTTGGGCATGTATGCGTGCACATGCTTTATACATACGTACACATACACACGGGATGTACATGCACTCCCCATGTATGCATACGCATACTTATGCCCAAAAGCCCAAATTCAAGTTTCTTCAAATTCTATTTGTTTTCTTTAATATATTTAGCTTCTATGTAGTTTAGTTTCACATGTTTAGCTTTATAGTTAGTAGAATAACATGCTTTTCTTTATTTAATTATTAGATGAATGATAAGGGTTTGTGCTTTGATGAATAACATGAACATGCATTAATACATATGTACTGTGATGCAAAGAGATAAGTGAGATAAGGCATCCATGGCCACATGAACATGGTTTTGGCTAATATTTGTGAATTGATTGTTCACGATGAATATGCTTGGTTGATGCCATGATGCTTTGATGTCTTATTTTGCTCAAATATGCATGTGTTGATGTTTAATGCTACTGCCTTATGAAGATTATTTTTCCGCTCTTGGATAATGTGAATGAATGACGTGATAGATGAATGTTAGGGTTTTAGGATGTTATGCCATGTTGATTGCTTTAGATGCATGTTAGAATGTGTTCAAGTCTAGAATAACACATTAGAAGACCCTTTTATAGGATTAAGATTTGGAACACAACAAGTAGAGGTCAGCCTATGGGTCAGGTGGGGTTAGGTGCCTAACACCTTCCCATCATATACCACACGTGTTTTGGTAAAGATCAGTCCTTTCACAAAGGCGCCATACATATGATTCGTAGACCTAATCTAGGTGGTTACTCCATTTATACCTTCCACTTGGTTCACCCTAGGCCAAGGTGTACTTCGCACGAGGAAAACACTCATTGCGGGCACTTGCGCACACACCTTCATCACGCTATTTTTGGATGAGCTTAGGGTATTCACACTATCCTCTTCCAATAATAGATGATATCTAGATTTAACCAAGAATACCCCATCATGGTTCCTAGGCCAAAAAATTGTATCCTTTTGATTGGAAGGGGTCAACATAATGGCTTTGATGGCATTGGTTACGTGAGGTTGGAAGAATCTATCAATAGTCGAATCCCTCCAACAGTGAGACTCCTGATCAATTAGGTTTGAAACCATAGCCTCTAGGTTGTAGTCTCCAAGAGGAGATAGAACTCCCCCATGAAGTGAGTCTAGTAGCCAACAGTCTTGGTAAATCCTCACAAATGAGCCATTCCCTATCCTCAATTTCATTCCCTTTCTAACTACATCGTGCCCCTTCAATATACCCTTCCAAGCTAAAGACCCTGTATTTTCCTTGGAATCAAAGATAGTACCATGAGGAAAAAATTTTGCTTTAAAAAATCTATAGAACATTGAGTCTCGATTACTCATCAATCACCACACTTGTTTAGCTAATAAAGCATCATTGAAGTTTTGGCGCTCTTGGAAACCCTTCCCTCCTTCATGCTTCGATCTACACAACTTGCTCCATTTAACCTAGTGAATCTTTTGTCAGTTACCCCTTTGTCCCCACCAGAATTTTCAAATCATAGCCTCTATCTCATGACAAAGAATTATGGGTAGTTTGAAACAGCTCATGGAGTATGTTGGAATAACTTGTACCACTACTTTCAAGAGAAACTCTCTACCTGCTTGAGAAATAAAATTTTCCTTCCAACCTTGAAGTTTGGACCATATCCTCTCCTTAATGTAAACCAAACTAGCTTTTTTGTTGCATCTCACAAAGGAAGGCAGGCCCAAATATTTCTTATACTAACAAGTCTTTAATGCTATCTTGAATCTCTAAAGGGGTAGCTTTGCTAAAGAAGAAAGTTTTTTGTTCTTGTTCAGTTGTTGCCCTGAATCTTCCTCATAGATTGTAAGAATACTATGGATGAACTAACACTCTCGCACTGAAGCTTGGCAAAACAGACTATCATTTGCAAAAAATCGAACTTTTCTACAATTACATTTTGTTTGGAATTTATGCTTCCTAAACTTAAAAATTACAAAACTCACCACAAAGATTGATTTTATGACCCCTTGTGAGTTTTTGCGGTATTAAACAATTCAAACTCCAGGAAGTAATCAGAGATGATTGTTCATACATGGCCTTACAAAAAGACTGGTATGTTTTTACAAAATAAAGTAGTATAATCCTTAGGTCTTTTAGATGCCACGCTTAATTTGTCCTGTGAAAGTGAACTAGGAAGCTCCTTGACATGTAATATGATGACCAATCAAACCTTGAGCAGCCTTACGGCCGAGAAACTATAAAATCGTCTTCAAAACCGCAAAGGACTAGTTCTTTCATGCTTACTTTAAAATGCCATCATAATCATCACTAGAATCAGACTCCACACAGTAAACTATCATAATAAAGATTTTTTTTTTCTTATGTACAAATAACATGTAAAAAGAGTTTGTGTTTATCTCTTTGGTAAAGCAATGTATGATGAAGTATAATAAAGGAAAGTTAAAATCTAATTTTTCATGTTTTATTTTAATATATATATATATATATATATAGAGAGAGAGAGAGAGAGAGAGAGAGAGAGAGAGAGAGAGAGAGAGATATTTTTTAGTGTGATGGTATTAGAGATTGGATGGTTAAAGGTGACGAACTAGCGTGCAGAAGATATATTTACAAAAGTTGAAGCCTTAAGTTACCATGAAAAATTGATCACTAAAAATGATTCAAAACACTTACAGCAACATTTTTTAAAACAATTTTGGATTTTAATTAGTTTGGATTCCTTCTGGCATAAGATTTTGGAGGCCTTATCATGAGAAAGATAACAAATGGTCCAACTATATTACTGTTTTAATTATTTTTTCAATATAACTAATTATTAAACAAACATTTTGGGGCATTTTACAATTAGAATAACAAAGTTATTGATTTTTTTTATGTAGAAAGTTCTAATATAAATCTTGTGTTTGTAACAAAAACTTTACTAATTAATTGAACTAACTGAAACCAAGAGCATTACATAAAATAGTAAACAAAGATATATACAAAAATCTCTATTAAAACATATTTGTATCTACATGTATTATAGATAAATGTTATGTTTACGACATTTTCACAACACATTTATAACAAATCCTAAGTGATAGATTGTTACTAGTAGGTAAAAAAGTAATTTCAATGTTAGGTTCAAATTGGAAACAATAATAAGTCACCACCTAGTATTTGTTGTGAAAGTATTATGAAAATGTTGTGAACGTAAAACTTCTCATGTATAATATTATATAATTCCACGAACATTGCTATATAACCAGCTTATTTTATAAGGAATGTCAAATGAATACAAGGTAGGTTGTGATTGATGAAATACAAAATAAATACAAAGCCAGTTGTGATTGACTGAAATTAAAGTAGAAGATAAAAAGTGCAACATAAGATATGAGCATCATCAATTATTCTCGTCCACACATCTTTTCCTCACCCTCACAGGTAATCCATTTTTCATCCTTAGAGTCAAAGCCAACACAAACTCAGGAACCTTATCCTTACTTTCCACTTCCATCTCAAAACTTTCCATCGCTGACGCAGCAATGGACTTCATTTGATTATAAGCCATATCTTTCCCAAGACAAATTCTCGGCCCGGCTTGAAATGCTGGAAACCTAAACGGGCTCTCTTGCTTACACACTCCATTCTCAATCCATCTTTCAGGTAAAAACTCAAAACAGTTCTTCCCCCAAATGTTATCCATCCTACCCATTCCATACAAGTTAATAGTCACTTCCCAACCCTTCCCAACAAAAGTTCCGTCTGGCATTATATCATCGTTTAAACATGTTTTCTTAATGGCCGGTACAGGTGGGTAAAGTCGTAGTGCTTCTGAGATTGCTGCATGTAGATAATGCATGTCATGAAGCTCGTCATAACTATATGTTTCACCTATTTTTTTCCCATAACGAACTCGAATTGTTTCAAGCTCTTTCAATATGTTTTGTTCCACATTTGGATGCGAAGATACGAGCCAAAAGAACCAACTCAAAGAGGAAGAGGTTGTGTCACGTCCTGCTAGAATAAAGCTTATGACAATATCTCTAAGAAATTCGAGTGAATTTTCTTCGTTTGACATAAAACGAGATAATAGGTCTTTTTCCTTATCAACTTTATGGCCCATTCTGGATCGTATAATATTGTCTGCAAATTCATGGACGATTTTGATTGATTCTTTTAGCCTTCTCTCTGATCCAATGTGTAGAAACTTTTTGACTTTTACCATAAATGGAAACGCATGCATGAATCTGTAAGAGGAAATTTTTGTAGCTTCTTCGAAAGCCCGCATGAACTCAAAAGCACCAGTTCCATCAACGTTGAGACAACTTGGGTCGATGTTGAAAGCTAATTTACATATATTATCAAAAGCAAAACACTCCAATATGTCTTGTAAGTCCAAAACTTGTTGTGCTTTTGAGGCCCGTGTTAAAATGGGAAGCAATCTGGTATTGATCTCAATGGTGACGTTTTCCATGACAAAGTTTCGGAGAGATTTGGTGTTGAATTCATGGCTAGCTGTTTTTCTTTGGAGCTTCCAAAGTTCACCATCGGAGTTAAAGATTCCATGGCCAAGAAAGTCGTTGAGAATAGGTGTGAAATGATTTCCTTTTGGGTAGTTTCCAAAATTGGTCTTTAGCACATGTTCAAGGTCGGATGGATTGGCCGTCATGAAGGTATAACCCTTGCCTGGTCTCCAATATACATCACTATTTTTTGGGCAATCTCTTAGATTTTTAGTGCACCAGTCAAGGGAACGATGCCTATTTTTCAAAAACTCAGGTAAAATTCCAACAAGAGGGTAAATTTTGGGTCCTGGTTTTTTTATGGGTTTTTTTGTGGAAGTGTTAAAGCGAAAGTAGAGATACATAGAAAGAACAAAGAAGAAGAGGAACGTTTGGATAGAGAAGAGCTCCATAGACATTGGAAGAGACAAAGAGATAAGATTTAAAGTGATTGAAATCCATAGAGTATATAAGGAGGACTTGGGTTTTATAAGGTTACATGCTAATATAAGCAATGTTTAACAATGGAACATAAAAAGTGGGATAGGGAATTTATATTCCTAATATAGTCCTACTTGAATTTTATAAATTTAGGTAATAATATAAGCAACACTGCGTCAGCATTTTCATTAAAAAAAATCCACATCAAATAAAACAATAAAAACATAAAATTTTAAACTTTTGATTTTTTTAATAAAATAAAATAATTAAATTGAACCTTTTTTCTTTACATTTTATTCTTCCCAGTCATCATGAAGAACATGTCTTCATGTTCTTCCTCAAATAATACGTTTGCATGCCTAAGAAAAAAAATATTCAAGAATAGACCCAATATGGAACACGTAAAATCAAAGGGCACAAATCTACAAAATAAAAAGACCTTTAAAGATTTGAAACACAAAGAACACAAAACCAAACCCAACAATCAATCTCCAACAAACCCATAACATCACATGAACCCAAAAAAATGAAAAATCAAACCCTCCATATATATCAAACCCAAAAATTTCAAACCTAAAAAAATTTGAAAAAAGAAAAGACCATTAGATCCAAATCACTTCAAACCCAACTGATTGTTAAAATTTCCCAATACAAACAAACCCACATGAAACTGAAAAGCCAAACCCAAATGAAACTAAAACCAAAACCAAAGATCTAAGATTACAAAACACAAAGGCCTCCAACAATTACTCTGTTGACTCTTTCACTTTCTCAGTACACACACACACACAAAAAATAAAAATAAATAAATAAATAAATCCATTGGAGGAACTCTAGCTTCTTCAAAAGCAAGGACCTTGAGAATCTTGATCTAATGGGTGCCTATCTCGGTTCTACCACCTACCTTCACTGCAATCTCCACCACTGAGTTGAGAGAGAGAGAAAGAGAGAGAGACCCACCCACCAATCTGTGAGAGAGAGAGAGTGACCCACCGATTTAAGAGAGAGAAAGGATTTTGGGTTTTTAGTTAAGAGCCTGAGAGAGTTTGGGGAAGAATTTTGGCTTTCAGCTAAGAGAAAGAGTATGAGATGAGAGAGAGGGAGATATAGGAAAATAACAATGATGATGGGTTTTCAACTAATGTTGTGTTTGGTTGCCAAAAATGTTTAAGAAAAGTTGAGAAATTTACTACAAAAATTTTTCTCAATCTTTGAAACTGAAAAATTAAATTTTCTAGACAACTAAACATGATATTCAAGGAAGAACATGAACTGTCATGTTCTGGTGCATGTTCTTCCAAAAAATAATAATGAAAAGAAAAGGAAAATCTATTTTATTTAAAAAATCATAAGTTTAGAATTTTGTTTTAATTTTTTTTTTTAAATGGCTTTTTTTAATATGTAGCATTATTTAAATGTTAAAGAAAAAATTTATTATTATTTTAATAACCTTATAGGCATTTTGTGTGCCAACTATGCACTTCGTCTACCATATAGACTATTTTCCATTAGTAAGATAATAATAAGGACTAAAATAGAACGTATTTTTCATTTTGAAAACTAAAGACGATAAAATAAAAAAGTAAGAACCAAAATGAAAATAAGAATAAAATATAAAGACCAAAAGTGCATTTAAGCCCTTTTTTTCTAAGCTGCCTCACGTCACATCACACAAAATGAAAATAGAATTCTAGAATGCTTGAACAGCTCTAGAAGGTCAAATCAGTTTATCCTCTTCACACAAGTCCCGTGGGGTGTCAATGGTTAATGGCTTGTAGTGGCAGCTTCATTCTTACAATTCCTCCTTTGTTGCCGGCTCTTCTTCACCTTGGCTGCAATGTTGACAACTCTTCTTCGATTGCCTTAATTTTCGACATCTAATACTACCACTTGAAGATTACAAATTACAATGTCAGCATTTTCGCTCAATTTCTTTTGACTATTTCCAATTAGATAACTATCTCACTATTTTTTTTCAACAATTTGCTTGATTTCTCTTCTTACATTAAGTGATAATCCTTTCTTATCTGGAGTTGTAAAGGAATGGGCTAATTTTCGTACCAATCAATTGTTCATTTACTCTGCCATACCATTAAAAAGGCTATGGAATTGGAACCTTTAGTAGTCATTTGTTTTATTATGAACACTAGGCCCTTATGAATTCTGTATAGAATTCCATGTAGTTCTTTTGCTTGTAAAGTGTTTGTCATATTGTTTTTCATCTTCCTAGAGTTGGTTGTAGATGAAAGATTATCTGTAAAGTAACTGCATATAAATTATTGGTATATAAAGAACCTAAGAATCATGTTTTTGTTTCAAACTTCATTTTTATTTCATTTTCACAAAAGCAATTCAATATAAGTCTTCTTGAACTCCAAACTACTTGTTAAAAATAACAAATGGTCTTCTATCTAGTAGCAACCATTTTGGGATCAACTATTAAGGATATATAAAATATAAAACAAATTTCCAAAATCTTTAACACAGCTGATTAATACTCGACTTGTCAAAGTTATCATCAAAATTATCAAAGTGCTTGCACATCCACAACACCGTCTTTCCTTAGTTTTTAATTTGTTCTTTACTTAAATTTCTTCCGTATTTCCTCCTTTTTAATTTAATTTGTTCTTTACTTAGATTTCTTTTGCGAACGCACTGACAATGCGACTGCAACTAATTAACCCAAAATAAATAAATAAAACTACTCTTGCGGCTGTAGAGAGGAGAGAAAACCCAAAAAAAGAAAAAAAAAATCTTTGAGAAGCAGTAAAAGCTTAGAGGGATCCACGGGGTACCGCAAAATGGGTCAAAATTTTTTACCTAAAACAAAAACAGGTTGTCCCGTGACTTTTTCATTAATTTGTAACACAAGTTAAAGTTATATAAGAGCAAATCATGCATTAATAGTGTAGTTTCTTAATCAATTTAAGATTTTATAAAATTATTTTAGTCTATCCCACAAATAGATAGGTCTTGTGCATAGCACGAGTTAGCAACTAGTATATATATATATATATATATAGTGGTACATATTTTAAATATTTATCAAGAAACAAAATGCTAAATATATATATATTTTAAATAAAATATTTAAAATTTATAACTTGTTAGAAAGCACCAAACGTAATATAATTAGAGTTTGTTTAGTATTGGATTGTTTTATTCTTTTAATAGAAAACTGAGTTGTAATTTGTTTTAACTAATATTAGCAAAAAAAATAAATAAAAAATAGGATAAAATGTTATTTTTTTTCCTCAATTTTAAAACGTTTGACTTCAATCCCTGAAATTTCAAAAATAGGATAAAACGTTTGACTCTAATCCCTCCATCTATTTTTTTGTTTGCTTGACTATTAAGATGTTGAAGCACACCCACGATAAACAAGCCATGCTTAAGAACTGAATTTAATTCATGCAGCTTAAGCTTTACAAAAAATGTGCCTAATTGACAAAATGTTTTACAAAGATTTTGTCCATGTTCAGTCCCAAGATCAAGACATCAAAGGAAAATGTTAAATTAATACTCTAAGAGCAATGCTCATTTCTCTCACATGAATGGTAGGTATTAACATAAATTTTATTAGTGAGATCTATTATTATATAAATAAATAAAAAGGCAGCATTGCTCCCAAAACACTGAATAATTACTCATTTTCAGCATTCCTATTAGTGTGCTTGGTATTGTTCCAAGTTAAGCCCTATAGATTATCATCACTAGGAATGACTAGTATGTTTAATTTTTATTATTTTTTATAATTATTTTTTAATTTTAATTAATTGATCATTTTGAGCAATTAGTCACTAGGCCTAAACTTTACTTATAGGCTGTTCCAATAATTCCATATTGGGTATGGAAAGACAGGTAAATTGGTCTCAATGAAATGATAGTTGTCTACGTAGTTGTCATTTGTCATAATGTAAATCATATCGTGAATTAACTTTTTTATTTTGTTATGTCATATTTCATATAACGTATCATAAGATACATAAACATTTAAAAACAATTTATAGATATACATATATAAATGATATCTTTATTATAAATCTAGAACATATTCAAATAATGACCAATTTGAATATCATTTATGAAGTATTATTTAACAAAACTAACTAAATAAATCAATTTAAAATATATTTATAATATACACATTCAAATTTGTGAAATTCCAAAGTGATGATACATCGATACATGATATCTAAGCTAAAATAATATTTTCTATCATAGCATATTCATCATCTTGCCTAATCAACTTCATCTCTATAGTCCAAGTCAACATCTTCATCATATTACAAAATTTTCTCATCATTGACATCTTCTTCATCATCTTCAACATTTACCACCTATTCTTGTTATTCTCTTTCAATAACTGTTCTTTTATATTTTTCAATGAATTCAAGTTAATAACAAAAATAAAAGATAATAATATTTTTAATACTTTATTCACAATGTACAAAAGCAATTTGCAAATGCAAAAGTGAAATTTCAAGTGTGTGGTCCAAATTTTATACAAGAATAAAAATATGGACATGTCATTTTATTGGCTCAACCATGTCACTCAATAATTTTGTGTTAAAAACAAGTCCAATGATATGTTGACTCAAATTAAAGCACAAATTTTATCCCAAAAAAAAAAAAAAACACTAAGAAATGTACATGTTCATATATCATTCAATAGATACTATTCATAAAACATGAATATGCATTTATATATCATTTGATTCATTAAACATGGTTGATATGTAACTATGATATGGCACTTGTTTAATTCAATTCGATACCTAAGATACTATCTAGGTAAAAATAGGACAAAATGTTTTGTACAGGATAATTTCCAGTGAAATAATTTCTTAAGAATGAAAAGAAAATAGGAGGAAAATAACAACAATACCCACATAAACAAATATGAAAAGAGAGGTAGCTTGTCATGTGCTTTGCTTGGGTGTTAGAATGTGTCGATAAAGACTAGCTTCATCTAAGAACAATGATAGGGCCAAAAGAAAAGAAGATTGTTCTGAATCTTCATGTGCTTCAAAAAGTAGGTTTCTCTAATAGCAACGCTGGTTAAGAGATGTTGAATGGTTGATTTGTTTTCATTCCTAAATTTGCATGAATTTCATTTTCCGTCTCTAAACTTTTAAAAGTTTGTTTTTCATCTCAAAATTATTATTATTATTATTATCCCAAAACTAACAATAAAAGTTCTTTTTTCCTTGTTACGCTACTAAAAAAGAACTCTTTAAAAATCTTAGAGATATAGCAAAGAGCTGATTGTGGTGGGCATCCTTTGAAGAAAGAATAGAAATTTGTGAGAGATGGCATTGGGAATGGTCTTCATTATTACAAGTTCAATTGGAAAAAGGTTTTCTTGGAAGCCATATGCTCTTACTAGAATCCTTCACAGTGTTGTTTCTCCATTGGCAGTGTAGACTTGGTCAAAACCATTGAGGATTACCAATGTCTTGGGCATACCCGATCCCTTAGCCGATACTTATTTTCCAAAGACTTGTGTGTTCATGTCTCTAAGCCTTTGTGTTGATTTTTGGGGTTTTCCATCTTCCCAATTTTGTTGATCCCTCTATTTCCCTTATTATGAGGATCCCTCACCCCATTGCAAGATTTAAAGAAAATAGTTGTGCCATCCAAATCCAATTCTTCAAACAATCTCAATCACCATTTATTCCAACTGCCCAATCTAAAACAGTTGCTTTACCATCAACCCCAAGTTATTTCAAGGATTTGTTTTTTTTTTTTTTTTTTTTTGCCATAAATAAATCGTTTTATGATTTTTTTTTTTTTTTTTTAAATTTCAAAATCAAAATCCCACTTAGGAATGAAAAGATGTTTAATAATTAGATAGACACCATGTACAATTTGCCTTTTATGTAATTATCCTAAAAAATTATTTGCTTAAGAATGGCAATTTTTCTCCGTTTCACTTAACCCACCCCTCCCCGTTTCACCCCGCACAGGTTTTTCCCACCCTGCAAAGGTGGTGGGCCAGGGATGGGTTTAGAGCTTTTTAGACCTGCCCCGCCCCGTCCCACGTTTCTAAGGGTTATAATTGTAAATTCTTCACACCCTAAAACCCTAATATTTAAACAAACATATCAACATTAGTTTATTTTATTCTATCCAATGTGGCTCTTTGCCTTTTATTTTGTTATGTGTTACACACTGAGTTTTTTTTTTTTTTATTATGATTGTCTTGTTAAATACTTGGATACATTATTCAATTTTTTCTAAAAATTGATTTGATTTAATGTGATAAATTTAGTTGTAACTTCAAGTATATTTTTATTAATAAAATAGGTTTCATTAAAAAATTGAACTAGTTGTAAGGCAAATTAACAAAAAGTAGAGTTTTACAGGATAGGACGGGACTTTGCTATGCCCTAAAGGGCAGGGATAGGGTAAGAAAGTTTTGCCCATCATGTGGGGCAGGGCAGGGCAGAAATGGAGTAAGACAAACTATGTAGGGCGGGGACAAAGACCTCATCCTTCAACCCCACTCAACCCCATTGTCATCCCTAATTTTGCTTATTACTCGTTTTATGAAGGAGATTTTGTTTTTATTATTTAGAAACTGAAAGAATAAATTATTAAATAAAGAATTTGAGGTCCAATTGATTTTTTTTTTTTTTTTTAACAGATAAGATTCATCATATCTTTTAGTTGAAATAAGATGACATATAGCTCTATGAAGTGAATTTTGGGTTGTCATTCAATGGAGGGGAATCAAAGATTGTAGTTACCTCATCTACAATGGTTTGAAAGCTTCTTTTTTTTTTTTTTTTCTAAAGCATATATCACTTTAGTATATTAGTGTTATACGTGCACATGTAGCAATGAAACAGTTCGATCATTTGTTAATCCACTTTTGGAGATAAGTGGACTCGAATCGCTAACATCCGCAACTGGTTACACCCCTGCCTCTTAGGCCCACGATTGACTCTACTAGCAATGGAAGTGACTGCTCTAAAGTAGTTTTACTATTTTTTTTCTTTTTCTTTCTAAAATCATTTTAGAAATGGAACAGCATTCAGCAGTGATAAGTGACTTCACTAAACTACCATTCCATTTTTCCCTTAACAATGAAGTGCAAATTGCCAGACTAGAATGCTGCCAAACCTGCTCAAAAAGCAAAGAATTATAAACAACTTATTTTTATGCCACAGTTGTTTATATATATATATATATATATCCTGCCATTAGCTTCCACACCGACTTTCCAACCCTTACACCATCTCATTTTGATCTCCAATTAAAATTCATGAGCAGGTATACTACCCCCACATGATCTCACATTCTACCACATGCACACAAAAATGGACAAAGTAGCCTTAAACACTAAAAAAAAAAATTATACAAAGTAAAACGACTCTGCTCATTCAGTTCCTTTGCAATTCAAGGTCCACAACCACATCCATTTGAGAATTATAGAAGTTAAGAGAGGGAAGAATCATCCTTTAAACCAAAAAAATAGACCTCTTTGAGCCACATCCTGTCAATTGGACTATTCTACAATTACATTTTGTTTGGAATTTATGCTTTCCTGAACTTCAAAATTACCATACTGACCACAGTGATTGATTTTATGACCCCCTGAGAGTTTTTGCAGTATTAAACAATTCAAACTCCAGGAAGTAGTCAGAGATGATTGTTCACACATGGGCTTACAAACAGACTGGTATGTTTTTACAAAATAAAGTAGTATAATCCTCAGGTCTCTTAGATGCCACGCTTAAATTGTCCTGTGAGAGTGAACTAGGAATCTCCTTGACATGTAATGTGATGACCAATCAATCCTTGAGCAGCCTTGCGGCTGTGAAACTATAAAATCGTCTTCAAAACCGCAAACCGCAAAGAACTAGTTCTCTCATGCTTACTTAACATTCCATCATAACCATCACTAGAATCAGACTCCACATCAATACAGTAAACTGCCTAGGGATCTGCAATATGCCAAACATGAACCAGATCTTACTAAAATATCAATGAAAATCCATCAACTAAAACTCAGTATTTTTAAAAGCAACAGCTGCATAAAATTTACATCCTGGCCCTTCCTCTTTTCTTTTCTTTTTGTTTGCCGAACATTCCGCTTATTCTCATAATATGATTGGCACTTGCCTTTAAAATTGTACTAAAATGTCAAAATGTAAGTTCAAGTAAGACAATTTGCAAGCATTAGCACTCAAAGCTAAATATGTGTGTGAAATCATTTCAGCCAAAGGCTTGTAAAGTTCGCTAATTTAAAGAAAAGTTACAAAATTAATGCATGCACACCTGGGTAATGCTCTCTTGTTTGAAGAGAATCATACATGTCCACGGACTCATTTTTGAGAGCTAAAGTGATTGCCACCTGCACAGGACTGTGCCCCATTGCTAGCAGAGGTACCATCATTCTTCACCCTTCGATAAAAGAGGACATATGCATGAGCTGTCTTTACTTCTTCCTCGTGTATGGGTGATACCTGGTGGTCATCAAAATTGTACCACCTATTCTCATCTAAAAGCTGCACTTAATAGAAAAAAGTATATATCAGGATGAAATATTGGAAAAAGTAGAAAAAGTCCACTAAAAAGTAAACTGAACAGTTAGTTGGTAGAAAGGCTTATCCACTTCTGCAGGCTAAAATTGGACAAAAAAACAATGGTGTGCCATAAAGGTGAAGGACTAAAGGTTTATATGTACTCATTATAACAAAGACACTAGACATCAACAATGATCAGTAAAGCAACACCCAAATCAGTGTCAACCACAATAGTTTGCAACTGAGAGAGCAGCTGATCTTTAGAGGGGGAAAAATGATGAAATCTTTGAGAAAGAGGTACAAAGCTTTTTCACTGACCTTGATATGTGCAGTATAGTGCCCACTACCCATGCCACCATAATGATTAGTTAAAGCATACAGTTCGTAGAGTTGCCGTCGGGATGTGATTTTGTTTGCAACATAATTTGTTAAGTCAAAGTCATGAATGGGGAAGTTGACAAAGGTTTCTAACTTATTATGCTTTATGGACCTGCTGTATGAGAATCTCTTTAGATGGATGACCAATACTTCTGGAAGCCTCCATAGATCAAGCTTTTTACTTGCTTGTCGTCGCTCTTCGCATTGAGGACAGAACCTTCATCAGATAAACAAATCAGATCAGTGTTTAGTTGTTCAACAGGTAGCCATTCTTTCAAAAGGATTTTTGCATTGATCAAACAGTTTAGATATTGATATAAGAATTTTAGACTACGAATATCAATAGCAAGTGCAAAGTAGTGGAATCCAACATTCTTCATTCAAGGATGCTTCGTAAAGTACAAAGACTTTATGCACTACCAAAAAATGATTGAGCAAAAAACAAAATCCGAGAACACAAACTAAGAGCTGTTCCATTAAGTAACCAAGGAAAGCATTTTGCATTCATTAAATTTGCAAGGCATGACTTGCAAATTCACATGGTGTTTCAAGGTTAACTAACATGTAATAGCCACATTTTCTTATATTTTACCACAATCATAAGGCACTAGTCAAAGGGGCAAGTTGCTCCCCAAAAGGTTGAAAGATTGAAACCATCGATATTCACCAATTCAGTCTCAATACCCCTATTTCTATTTGTATTTTTTCTGAAGGCAGTAAACATTATTTGCATAAGGCAATAGAAAGTAACATTCTTTAAACAACTAAGCAATGTTGGTCAGTAATGCAATCCACCAACTAGAAGAAATACAATTTTGTTGGATCACCAGTTTATATATCAATCTTAAATTCTTGAACCTTAGGTAGGATCACCACCATATCAATCAAAGTCCAACATGAACAACAAGCCTGCACACAACATTTACATTGACAATGACAACACCAAGAACAAGTAGAAAGAAAAAGAAAAAGAAACTAACCACATATCTTCAGGGACCAGTGGTTCTTCACGCAGAAAAGCTTCCAGGCATGTATACAAGGAGAGAGGTTCAGTACGAGCTTTCTTGTTAGGAGGCCCATTAAACACTTCTGGCAAATTTTCTAAATAATGTGTATCATACTTGTCTAGAAGCTTCTGTGACCAGTCAACATAAACTAGTATCGAAGTTGATGATGAGGACAATCTAACAGGTTTATCTTCTCCCACTGAAAGATCAATGCAAGCATTGCTTTCATCAACCAACTGAAGAGGTAGTTTCAGTAATGCTACTGCTTCAGAATTAGTGCTTTCCTTATTTATTGAATTTGACATAGAGGAATCAGTGCATGCTTCACCAGAACTGATATCATGACTCTGGTCTGATGCTGCTATAGAGATGCTAGTATCAAAAATATCAGTTTTTCTTTGGCTTTCAGTTGTTGCCATTGGAGACAGCATTTTGTGAACAAGTAGCTGTATGTCACCTCTTGTAATTACATCATCACATGAGATTGATGAGACAAGAGGTGTTCCATAAGGCTTCCACCCTGACGTGGTTTGGGCATCATTTGTTTCCCTAAGACACAAAAATATACAAGAACAAATTAGAAAGTGGCTCAACACAAGAAACCACCATATAGACTAAAACTTCTAGAAATTGGTATTTTTCTAAACTGATAATTGCATGTTAGCATTGGATCAATTCCACCCACCATCTGGCGTCCTTTTGGTCCAGGATGTCATTTTTCTTTTCCTCGTGTTTTTTCATTTTTGAAAACTGAAATTAGACTGGGATGCCATTTGACTAAAGACAATTTTGGTCACAGAAGAAATGAAAAAGAGAAACTGTAGTCTTGACTAACTATGGAACTATTTGTTTCTTCAGGATATCTATAGTGTTAAAAGCATAAAGCAGTCGATGTAGTAATTAAAGCTGCCAGCATAACTTTTTTTACATTGATGGACTCAATAACCACTGCCAGTTTTCTGGAGGCCCTGCCTTCTGGAACAAGAGATAAAAGATTGAGAAAAAGCAGCCCAAATTTTTCTGTCACTGATTAAAAGTGTCATGAAATTATACATACTGCTCTCTACGGCGGTGTATTAACTGAAGATGTTTTGTATTCTTCACCAACTTTGGCATCTTGTACGCAGCAAGGTAGTCATCATCTTTGATGGTGGACAACATTATTAGAGGATCTTCTAGAAACTTTTGAATCAAATGGTTTCGTATCTGTGAACAAAACATTTGTATAATTCAATCTGATTAAACATATAAAAATTAAGCTGCGTACACACAAAATTCAGAATGTTTACTGCTGCAAACCTCAACAAGCAAAAGCTTCTCACTGTGCTTCAGGGAACATGCACTGCTAAGGGCCTGGATTAAGTCCCTGCAACGTCCCTGCTTGGGGACAGTCACAGTGCAAGAAGATGGCAGGGCACTTCCATCACAAGTAAAAACTGTTACTGTCATAGTGCGGGTGATGGTCTGCTGGAGAGGTAGGGAGAGGTACATGAATGGATCAAATGTGACGGAGACTTTATTGCATACTGGACACACCAATGTTGACTTGTATTGGCCCTGTAATGGAGACAATTTAGATGTACAAGTTCAAAAGCATTAGTAGGCAGGTGAAATATATTGGGGAGGGAGTGAGGGATGACAACAATGAAAATCAACAGCATGCCCTGTGGCAGGATGTGATTAAGAGATTTATCTAATGTGAGAAAAAGTGAGGCATAAATGGTATTTTTAGAACCTCATCTAAGCCTTTCACAATTTCATCGGTAAGTTACACACCCAGTGGATCTTAAACCCATGTCCGGATCCTCCACCTTGCTATTACAAGGAAGAAACTTCCATTTGAACTTATGATCATTGACTCTACTTCAGGAAGCTCTGATTTCTAACATGATTATTTTTGCACCAGACGAGGGAGGTAGGAGTCGGAACTTCCTTTTCCGACGCTATTTTAATGAATGAGAGTTGAGGAGATTTTATTCTTTCTATGAGCATGTCACTGCCAGGATTCCTAGTGGGGAGGTGAGGATATCTTGATTTGGCAATTGAATCACAGTGGTGTTTTTGATGTGCGATCCTTTTATATTGCTTTATTGAAAGCCCTTTCTGTTTCTTTCCCTTGGCAGAGCATTTGGTGTGTAAAGGTACCTAAAAGGGTATCTTTCTTTTTATGGACTGCTGCTAAGGGTGGGATTCTCACAATAGATAACCTTGTTCAGAAGAACTTTCCCCTTGTTAATTGGTGTTGTTTATGTAGGTGTGATGAGGAGACTATGGATCACCTTTTGATCCATTGTAGGTTTGCTTCTACTTTGTGGAGTTAGGTCCTTATTATGTTTGGGGTTCAATGGGTGAGGCCGGGCACTATTGTTTCTCTTCTTTTTGCATGGAGGAACTGGTTGGGAACTTACTCTTCAAAGGTTTGGAATTTGGTACCAGCATGCCTTATGTGGTTAGTATGGAAGGAACGAAATGCCTGAACTTTTGAGGAAGTTGAGAGTCCTATAGATACGTTGAAGACCTTGCTTGCTAGGACTTTGTTTGAGTGGTCTCGTATTTGGGGGCTTACACATTGTTGTTCCTTGTCTGTTTTCCTTACCTCTATTATTCTTTCCTTATGATTTGTTTGTATTTGTTTCAAAGGCAATGAGTTTACAATCGTAAACACATTGTTCTTTTCATCAATAAAACTCTTATTATCTATAAAAAAAAAAAAAAAAAAATGTTCAAACAACAGTTTTCAATGTTTAAACATTGAAAACTATGGGCCCAAAAAAAAAAACGTGTCTGGTAGCAATGTTTAATTATGGGTATTTAAGTTACAATTCTCAAATTAGGGTGTTTAAAACATATATTTGGAAACTCATCTATACTAGTTTTTAGTTTTCAAGTAACGTTGTTAAATGGGTTTTTGTAAATAAGTTGAAAATTTTAAGGCCCATTGACAAGACCAAACTCTCTCTCTCACGCTTCAACCCTTTTTTTTTTCTTTTTCTCCCACGGGCCCACCTCTTTGTCCTTCTCTCTTCTTTTTTTTTCTCTTTTTCTCTCTCCTTAAATAAAATAGTATTCTTTTACGCTACATACCAAACACACAATTATATTTTTTCACATTTTAAAATATGTTATTTGAAATACGGTATCAAACAAATTTTTTGCATTATGAGTACTTTAAACAAGTGTTTATACAACACTTTTTAAACCACAATTTTTACATTAATTTGAACAACAATACTTAAACACAACTGCCAAACGAGCCCAAAGCATTTTACATTAATTAGAGCAAGAAATCTAAATAGATCATAATTGAACCATAATACTAAAATATAGGCTAAAGATCATAATTGAACCATAATACTAAAATGGCTAAAGCACAATATTGTAATATAAAATTTTCATATAATAATATAAAGATCATATTATTTTAGCTTCTAGATTTTCTACAAGATGATAATGTTTATACAATAAAGCCTCAGTCCCAAAATTTTGGGGCCGGCTATAGATCCTTAATAGATTAGCCAGGAATGGCCACATGTATTATTTTCCTCCACTCTATTTTATTTGAAGTCGTACTCTATGCTAAAGAAGTCCGTTACTTCTTTAATTGAAATGTCATTTTTTATTACTTCTACTAAAGTTATTTTTGGTCTTCTTCTACTTGTTTTCATTCCCTTAACTTGGATCAACTCACTCTTTCTTACCAATTAATTTATCGCTCTCCTCTAAACATGACCAAACCATCTCAAGCGACTCTCCCTCATCTTTTTCATCAATAAAGGCTACCCTCCTTATCTTTAAGGAGATTTCCTCACTTCAAATCCTATCTTTCCATGTATTTCCACTTATCTATCTTAACATCCTCCTTCAGCTACAATCAATATGTTAGTATGTTAATTCTTAATAGCTTGCCCAACATTCAATACCATAGAGCATAGCTGGTCATAAAGCAGTCTTATACAATTTTCCATTTAACTTAATATGTATTTTTTCTCTTATCTTTTTTTGATAGGAAAAGATTTCAAATTAAAGAGGAATCCTTTTTTTATTTTTTTGGAGATAATTTCATCCTATGGCGTCCGTCCGCTTCTAATGATAGCTCTTTATCATCAAACCAAAACACCAGTCGGTTTTAAGTGTAGACAGGGATTGAACCCTAGATCTCTTATTCAATCTTTGTATTTTTGCTCTTATCTTGATTGACTTCCTCTTCAATCTCTCCATCTTTATGGATTAATGATTCAAGATATCAAAAGTGTTTGATCTCTAGTATTTCTTGACCATAAAGTCTTACCACCCCTTTGTTTTTTTTTTCCTACTTTTACTAAACGTACATTTCATGTACTCTATTTTAGTCCTACTTAATCAAAAACCTTTAGATTCTAAAGTGTCATTCCAAATTTCTAACTTAGCATCACCCTACTTCTAGTTTTATCCACTAAAATATTACTGGTATATCATAAATATTTCATTTTTGTAGAAAGAATAAATTGATGATTAGCCATTTTCTTGAAACTTTTGAACTTGAGAATAAGCATTGGAAAGTTAGATTTGCAATAAAGAATGCCTTGCTTCATTTACTATTAAACAGGATGAATCAATCAAACCCACTAAAGTTATGATGCTTCTTGAGGAAGACTCAAAGGGGCACTTATAACAAGGTAATTTCAACTTACCTCAGCCAAGCTTCATTCATCAACCCTACTAAAGTTATGAGGCTCTGAGAAGAAGACAAGGGGCACTTATGACAACGTAATTTCAACTTATCTCAGCCAAGCTTCATCTGAACTGATTTGTAAAATTTATAATGATTTAAATTCTTTTATAATTTTAATGGAGGTATTATTGATAGGAAGTAACTGTAGAACATGAAACACAATAATGCAAGACAATGAACTCTCAAAAGGTAACTTGATGTTTGAGGAAACAAAAGAAGAAAAGTAGGACCTGGGAATCACCACCAAGCATGCGAAATATAACAGGAAGTAACCATAGAATAAAAAACACAATAATGCAGGACAATGAACTCTCAAAGGGAACTTGGTGTTTGAGGAAACGAAAGGATAGGACCTAGGAATCACCACCAAGCATGAGAAAGGTAGGAAACCCGGAGTCACCACCAAGCACCAAAAGAAAACTTCAAACCCAAATTTTATAAATGCATGATCGACTATCTACAATAGTTTACTTTGGGCCCTTCAAATAGAGTTCCCAAATTACATTAAATGCATAAAGAAAATAAAAACTCATAATGCCTATTTGAATTTCGAATCTTCAGTCATATTCAAATTCAAATGTAAAATTTTAAAACACATTGGATTTTGGATTAAATTTGGATATAGTGGTTTTGAATACTCGAATTCAAAGTCTGACTCCAATGAGTCTGCACCAACTAATAAAAACATGACTGATAATAAGCTTAATCCATCTCAAAATGTATTCTGTACAAAATAACATATTGTGTAGAGAATTTTCGTTTTATAAGAGTACATATTGTGCAAAGATACAGACTATTTTTGGAAAACATCTGGTTAAGGACCACTGACAACCTGACTTTAAATCAAGTTATTTACAGTTAGAATCATATCCAAAATGAAGTCCAAACAGTTTCTTAAGGGATGAAAAGATAAGAAACCAGGCAACCTTAAAGATTTCAGATGAAAATTATCCAAAGGGTCATCACCACAGCCAACAGTAAAGATAAACAACACCTTTTTTTATATATAATTTTAAAAAATAAAATAAAATAAAAACAATACTGATTTTGTGTGTGAGAAACTTGTGAGGTTTAATATTGAAGAAATGAAGGAAAACATATGAACAACAGGCTTGAATATTCTAGAGCTAATAAGCAGCACCCTCTCCCCTATTTTGAGAGACATTACCATAACAAGTAAGCTTGAATATCTTAGAAACAATGGAAGACACAAGGAACCTCTATTCCTGGAAAATTACCTCGAATGACATATGGACAACAGGCTTGAATATTCTAGAGTGAATAAGCAGCACCGTCTCCTCTATTTTAAGAGACATTACTATAACAAGAAAGCTTGAATATCCTAGAAACAATGGGAGACATATGGAACATCTATTCCTGGAAAATTTCCTCCAATGAACAATACTCACAAAATGGTATAAACATCCCAAGAAATTGGCACTTACTGGTGCCAGAAGGAAACACATACAAGTTACTGCTACATTTTTTATTCAACTTGCTTACAGCATAAGATTTCATAAAATATTGTTTTTTTATAAGTGATTACATAGAATATTGTTAATCAATACCAATGTCAACCATGTGGAGGGCTGTACCTATTTGTGTCTTATGGTGTATTTGGTGAGAAACAAACTCAAGATGTTTTGAGGGGAAGGAACGGTCTATTCCAGAAATTAAATCTTTCCTTCTCCACAACTTGCGGGATTGGAGTACGGATTTTAATCTTTTTCCATGTTCTAATTTTTTAAAAGGCTTGATCTTTGTAATTTAAGAGTTTGATGAACTGCTACCCATGTACACCCCCAGTGTACCTGGATCTTTGATTAATACAATTTCGTTTTTACCAACCATAAAAAAATAAAAAATAAAAACATCTTGAGGATGCAATGACAAAGAAGCAATTTCAGTTCCTTTGGTGAATGGTTTGATATGTGTCAAATTGTGATATAATCTAGGTTAAGATGCCTAAAGACCTTAGATTTTATGCCTGTTTAATGCTAGATTCTTTCTGTCTTCTCTCTAACTTTTTACTTTCTACCTCTGTATTTTAGCTTCCAAACGTCCAACCATCAAAGACTAATAAAAGCCTAACCATAAGTTACATAACAGCCTTTTTTCAAACTAGTTACCAAATCCTTAAATTCTGATAAGTTTCCATTGCCATTTTATGGGAATCCAAAAGATTGGTGTGTGTTATTCTTTTCTTCTTTTTTTGTTTAAGCGCAATTGTTATCCTACATTAATGAATGGATGCAGAAAATCTAAGCAGAACAAGAAAAATTTTGGTTAGAATTATAAGTTTGATGGTGTCTCACTATTAGTGAAGCTTAAGATCTAAGCAAGGACATTGCCCAAGATCCAACCTTTTTTTTTTAAGTTCTTCAAGGTCAAAGCTTCTCACACGAGAAATAAACATGGACTAGTATCAGTGGATACCGAAGATAGACTGCCCTATACATTCAGTGCAGAGTATGTCAAAGGTGAAAATATTATTTAATAAGTGGAAGAACTCTGCCTGCAACCTATAAGCGAGAGATTTGCCCCCAAAGCTTGACCTGGAGTCCAAGTAACCCATCCCCAAAAACAGCAAGACATACAAGAATAATTGATTCCAGAAAGAGGGTGCTTGCATACAGTAAAAGAGTACAAAACCATAAACTACACTCACGATTTAGATTTAAAATGTATCAATGTTATACTCACTTGGCACACATCAACAATTATAGAATCATTACGAGCAATATGATTTGCCCAATACTCATCGGCAACCTCTTCATCAGGTCGGCCATCAGCATCCCTGGTCTTCATATAAGGTTTGTGTTTGACGCGATTCAGATCTTCGTGAAGACCATCTAGCAAAAATGCTAAAAGCTCCTGACAAAATAACACACCATTTTACTGATGCAAATCGCATGGAAACCATGGAATGAATAAAAGCTTCAAGTCAAGCACTAAACCTGAGAATCATGCTGATTGTATCCAGTAAATTGAGGTGCAAAGCGAGCAAGTTTCGCTTTAAAGGATCGAGGAGCAACTGGTGCCCGTCCAGGTGCCCACAGCTTTCGAAGTAACTCACCAAAAGCTAGAGCTAGCTCACCCTACATAATGACTACATCAATTCACAAGAATAATAGCATAATAGCACTATTATCAGGTATACTCATTATAGAATTTTCAACACAACTAATTTATTTCAATAGAAAGCATATCTACCAGAAATAAGAGTGACATTTTGTTTTTGATAAGTAAAGAAAAATTATTGAACCAAAAATATAATCCCATGTACACCAGCTGTGTACGTAGGGAGCAGTACATTCAAACTTTCAAATTACAATGCGCAAGCATATCTAGTAAAGAATAACAGGGAGGAGATTTAAAGACAACACTCCAATCCAGTAAAGTGTGAAAAAAGAGAGATTTAATCTCAAGAATGTCCATTCACTTCCCTCAAAACATCACGCATTCAGTTCTTGCCAAAGACACCACATAATGCAATGTGGCACAACCCTCCAAAAAGCTCTATTTCGATGTCTACCAAAGGTACCTTGCCATGCTGCCAACAAATCAAGGACTCTCTCTGTGGCATAACCCATAGAAGACCAAACAAAATCCACACCATTGCCCATAACTCATAAGCTATGGGATAGTGAAGAAGCAAATGATCCACCAACTCCCCACTCTGTTTGCACATATAGCACCATTCTAAGGAAATAATACTTCTCTTTCGTAAATTTTCTATAAACAAAATCTTCCCTAAGGCAGCACTCCATGATTGCCACACCAACTTCCAAGGGATTGACATGCCAGTAGCTGGGGAAAGAGAATGGTAGTCCCCATGCACCTCAAAACCCCGACTCTTGACTAGCCTCCAACAGAGGTTATCAAGATCCTCACCCTTTACTGAGGTGGAATGAATTAAATGCATAAAAGCATTCAAGCTCTCCAACTCCTAATCCTAGACTGATCTAGAAAACTGAAAATCCCAATGAAGAATCCCATTAGGGAAATGCATAATCTCGGCTATAGAAGATTCCTTATCACAAAAAATTCTATACAACTCCAGGAAGGCTTCTTTAAGAGGACAATCACCACACCACAAGTCATGACAAAATTTTACCCTAGTACCATCACCTACATTGAATTGAATAAACTGGGAAAAAATCAACCAAAGATATACACATGGATTTCTAGAGATACACAATATGGACCCGGCACAATGGGAAAAGTCAACCACTCCCGTCTTATGGAACTTTATTGATGAAAAATTAACTAGAAGCAAGCCTTCTTAGTACACAGGTAGTGTACTAAGGATGGATGGGAATCAACAGAAAGTACAAAGATCTAAAAATTACATAAGAGGAGAGAGAATGACCACTCATCACAGCCATCTAATCTTAGAACACAAGAAAAACAACCATCAAACATATTCAAGATCCAATCTTTTCATTACCTAAACCCTTAAACATCAAACCTTATTCAAGATCCCTTCATGATCTCATCAAGAAATCTAATTTTGTGCTAAATTCCAAAGGATCCTACATCAAAATTGGCATCAGAGTCCCATTAGGTTGGATAAAAAAGGGGGAGGATGCAAAATGAGAGTTTCTCTTGTTTGGTGTGGTGGAAATGAGGGAGGATGGAAAAGGGTCTGAGTGGAGATTTTCCACCCGAGTTTCTCTTGGGAAACTGGAAATGGTTATGGCACTTTAATATGGAAACACATTTACTGAGACCAGTAATAGCTACAAAATATGGCAAGAAATGGGGGGATGGATATTGAAACCTGTTAAAGGGACCCATGGTTGTAGCCAATGGAAATGTATTACAGTAGGATCGAATAGATTATGCGTCCTTTGATGTAGGTGATGACACTCAAGTACAATTCTGGAATGACAATTGATGCTAGAATCGTCCTTTGAAGGAGTTGTTCCAGAGTTGTTTGTATGCTCTTCAGATAGTGATCCATCAATTCAATCATTGATTGTTGATCAGATAAATGGGAAGCTGCAGAATTGGGATGTTAGATTTCATAGAGATTTTAATGATTGGGAATTCGAATTGTTACGTTCCTTTGTAAATCCTCTTTACGCATACACTTCTATGAGAGAAGGTTGTGATAGATTGAGTTGGACATTGAATGGGAGTGGTAAGTTTGATATTCATTCATTCTACAGTGTCTTACATGGTACTAGTGCAGTCTCTTTCCCTTGGAGGAGTATTTGATGTGTTAAGGCTCCAAGGAGAGTTTTTTGTATGGACAACATCTTGGGGTAAGATCCTTAGATATGAGAATCTCATGAAGAGAGGTTTTACTTTAGCAGGTTGGTGTTGTAGATAGTAGATCATCTATTGGAGCATTGCTCTCTAGCTCAAGCTTTGTGAAGTTATGTTTTTAGTTCTTTCAAGATTCAATGAGTTTTACCAAGGACAGTCATATATCTTCCATTTACTTGGAGGAATTGATTTGGGAAACATTCTTCATATTTGGAATCTATTTCCTTCATGATTGATGTGGACCTTGTGGAGGGAAAAAAATTGACATACTTTTGAAGATGCAAAGTGTTCGACAACTCAATTGCAAACATTGCTGCTTAGAGCTATGTTTGATACCCATGTGTGGAGTTTCACCACCAGCATTTCCATTGTACATTTCAAAGAGTGGCTATGTTTACATCACAACTTATTCTTCGTAATTCTTTATGTTCTTTGACCATGAGGTAGTCTTCATTTTCAATAAAATATCATTACTTATAAAAAATTTATAATAATAAGAATAATAAAAGAGTCTCAAAAACCATCCATCTATAGAATTCTAAGTCAAAGTTTCACAAGTACTAGCACTAGAGAACAAAAATCGATCCTCAATAGAAATCCACACAAGTCTATGTAAAATTCTAGGCTCAAATAAGCTTATTTGGAACAAAATTTCAAAATAATTTATTCCTATTTAGTTGTACCACGATACATCAGTGTAACATATTATGTTAGCCAAAGCAAGGAATCAACAATGGCAACAGCCAAGCCTTAGTCCCAAAATTTTGGGGTCAGTTATGGATCCTTAACAAACTAGTCAGGGTTGGTCACACATGTATTATTTTCTACGTTCTATTTCATCCAAAGTCATACTTTCTATTACTTCCTTAATCAACAATGGCAACAGCCAAGCCTTAGTCCCAAATTTTGGGGTCGGCTATGGATCCTTACAAACTAGTCAGGGTTGGTCACACATGTATTATTTTCTACATTCTATTTCATCCAAAGTCATACTTTCTGTCACACATCTACTTCTATTTTAGTTATTTTTGGATTTCCTCTACCTTTTTTGTTCTCTCAACTTGAATCAACTCACTCTTTCTCATTGATGCAAAGCAAGGAGTTATAAATTAAAAATAAAAACAATAAAAAAGTAAAAAGTATAGAACCATGCAATCAACACAATTGAAAAAATAAAATAAACAACCTACTTCAACAGTAATGCAATCCACACAACAATAAATATCTAAACCTAAACTCAAACGTGAGTGCCCTTTCAAACAAAAAGTCAAATACATATTAATTCATATTCTGATGACTAATGGCTGCATTGTGTTTCGTTTATAAAGAGAAAAGAAAAGGTGAGCATAATAATTCATGCACAAAGGACACCGAGAATGAGAAAACATGAGGCATCAGGACTTGTATTTAACAAAGCCACAAAGGGTACTGGATCTTAATGGAATTGTAGAATTTAAAATAATATCAAATAAAGGCACCTTGAAGACCAAAAATTATTTACAAAACTATGGACAAGAATAAATACATATGGGAAAAACAAAACAAAACAAAAACCCTACAAACTGATACAACAAATTCAACCTACGGTGCCTTAGACACCAAACTCTAGCTTTCACATAAAATCTCAAAAGGCTTTATAATCATTAATCAGGCTTTGATAAAAAAGATCAATTTTTCCTTTTGTCTTTAACTTTTTTGTATATAGGTAAGTTACACATGAACCCAGTGGATATTGAACCCATGACCTCAAGCTCCAACTTGCTCTCACAAATGGAGGAAGTGCCATTTGAGCTAAAGCTCACTGGCCAAAAGATCAGTTATTTCACATTTATAATTGTTTTAATTTATTTTTATAAGTAATAAATTTTATAATTGTATATGATACTTACAACCATGCCCAAAGGGTTCTGCCAGTTGATCTCTTGATGATAATCTTCTCGAAAATATCTAGCAAACTCTGGTGTATGAACAAGGCATTGTATTGCACTGTTCATAAAACAAGTGTTCCCAAGGTTCATCAACCCAGTCAAACCACCAGTAGCACCCCTTGTACTTACGCCGCTGGTACCGTATGCATTATCCGACTCTCTTACTGAAGAAGTCAGGTTAGTAATTTGTGGCAGCTCCATCGCGTTGCTTCTAGTTGCACCCTTACTAGCGGACAAGCCTCCTGCAATTGATAAGCTTGACTTAGACGGCTCTATAAGAAAAGAAGTAGCTTCCCTCTGTGAAGATCCATTGTCCTGAATAGAAGTTATGGAACCAGACAGTGCAGTACCATTCACATGGTTAAGGACCTCCACCAGAATCTGTTTTAAATTATTAAAGAACAAAAGAAAAATGTCTGTTAAAAACCAGAAAAAGTACGGCATTAACTAGATGGCCATCATCAAATATATAGAAGCCAGAAGGAAAAATAGCCAAATGATTATTATAGGGGGTGAGGCTATTTCATCTTCTACTGTATGTGACTTTCTAAAATTTTAATGCATACATGTACTACATGACTATCACTGTTTTGGTGTTTTTGTAACAGTGTGTGCGCTCATGTGTAAAGATGACTCTACAGATAATGTCTTCAGCAGGAAAAACACCAGCCATGACAAAATTAATACAAATTACAAGAAATAGATCATTTTATGGCAAATGCAAATTAATAAAAAGGCTTCATAAATAGTCTGCACCTCGTGAAACTATGTGTTCAGATGTTGCAAGCTAATGTCAGGCAGAATCAGTGTTGGTAAAAGCGCAAGGCGCACTTAACCACAAAGGGCTCTTGGAGCCTAGGCACAAAGCACAAGCATGCGCCTGATTCAAGGGAAGCATAAATTCTAAAAGAATAATTTAATAAATTTAAAAATAATTATTAATGAGAACTACAACAATCAAATTATCAAATTAATTGAAATATATATATATATATATATATATATATATCTAAGCCCTACTTTTGCAATTTTAACACAAAAATTGCAAGTCAAGTCATTTTAATTTTTTGGATCAGATTTGAGTACTTACATGTAATATCCTTTCTTAAATCTCCGATAGCCATAATTTCCTATGACTAATTACTAATATTAGTTAATAATTTAATCACTTAATAATTACAAGTCTTTAAGAATTAGTCTACTACGTTCAACATTAACTACTAAAGTAACTAAACAATTACCACAAATATATGATATCATACTTTTTTTTTTCATGAATGAGCTAAGAATATCAGGACAAATCAGTAAGGTAATCGGTACCAATCAGATATTCAAAAGGGAAAAAATAAAATAAGAAGAAGAAGAAGAAGCTGGATGGGTTATTGTTTCAGGGAGAAAAAACCAAGAAAAAATAAAAATAGAGAAGAACTAGGGGGTTGTGGATTTTAGCACAAGTTACACTCAAAATAATATATTTTTTTTTTGATAAGTTACACTAAAAATAATAGTTTTAATTCAGTTTTTTTTTTTTTTTTTTTTTTTTTGAAAAATATAAAAAAGCTCAAAAAATAGAGCTATCAGCTTTTTCAAAAAGCACTTTTTTTGTGCCTAAATCGCGGTTCTTTGAATGTGCCTCGCTTTAGAGGTAAAAAGCGTTGGAGCCGAGCCTTGGGGCTTTGCACTTTACACTAAAGTGTGTATAAAGCGTGCTTTTACCAACACTGAGAGTCATGCTAACCATCAACAGAGAGTTGTCCTGAATACCACAGGTAACGAGCACCAGAGAGTGACAGAACATAAATGAGGCAACTAAGCTTATAACAATTATGCTGGGGCTGCCTTAACATGACTATCAATCAAGGGACATCTGGTAATGAGCAGCAGAACCACACAGCTCACTGTTCTGTTTTTGGCCTTACAAAGAATGCAATAAATATATGTTCACTTATCAAATATATTATTAGAAATTTCTAACACAACAAGAGTATCAAGTAAGGAACCTTATGTGTATGACCGCCTTCTAAGCACAATTTAAAGGAGAAGATAAATTCAAAAAGAAAAAAACTTTCAATGCTCACAAAAGCAAAGAAGAATCTTAACTTTAAATCACCAAAATCATTTGACAACCATCTTTCATTGCAACCTAAATGACCAAGCCCTATGAGCATCTAGATCAAGAGTTTCCTCTATCTTAAGGAATGCATGGACACCAACAAGACTTTTTTCTAACCACCTCCCTACCACATGAACATTGATCTTAAAACTATCAAAACTTTATATCATTCCAAAAATATCATAAAACCACAAACTAAACAGTCTATACCCAAAAAAAAAAAAAAGCCTTCAAAAATCCAAGCACTCAGGTTTCAACCATCTATCCATTACTTGCTCAAAAAGGAAGCGCATTATCTGGGATATTTCAAACCTCCAGGAACATGACCAGCCTAATTGATATCAACTGCATGGTTCACTGTTCCCTTTTTGGCCTAATATAGAATACAATAAATAGTTTTTCACTTATTGAATATATAATTATAAATTGTCAATAACAAACATATATAGTAAGCAACTTGGAATTATATGAGAGCCTTCTAAGCACAATTAAAAGGACAAGACAAAAAAATTAGCCTTCATCACTCACAAAAGCAAGGGTGAATTTTAACTTTAAGAACTGCACCTTAGATATTCAACAGCAATTACATCAAATGCAAAATCTTATTTCATATTCTAAGTGACTTCTTTAGAGAAAATATAGTAGTCATAAAAGGATAGCAAGTGTGCAATGTAAACCTACATCCTGATCCATCTGTACATTGGCATCATCAAGCGTCTTATCCATGTCATTCATCAACGCATGTTTTCGACGGCCATAGTAATCCCAAATGCACACCTGCAACAGAGTAATACTCCTGAGAGTGAAAGAAAAGATTCCCAAAGAAGAACATTTATCAAAAATAGACTACAAGTTATACATGTAGGTAGGATATATGAAGTCTTTACATGTTCCAAGTTAAGATCAAAAATTTCACAGGCTTTCCTATGAAGCTCTCCAATGGTTTCCTGCCCACCAAGTTTGAAGACACAATTCAATATGCTTATACCTTGTAACAAGAGAGGTGCACAGGCACTAAAAGGAAGTCATATAAAAAATAAGGTCTCAATTTTATACCTTCTTGCTTATTCTAATAGTAGAACGGTCACCTTTAGGAATCACATGTAACTGAAGACGCAGAGGATACACCTCAACAGCCAACTCTGTCTGAGAAAGACCAGAACTGATTACTTTCCGTTCTAGTGTTGGACCACCACCATACCTAAGACACACAGAAGGCTATAATTGTCTCCTTAATACTTCATGTAAATGATAGACTAGAAAATACAAGAAGTAGTTTTAATAGATTCATCCATTTATATTAAACAAGGGTAAAATATTTAGTCTTGAAGTTTAAGGATGGTTTCAACCTGGTCCCTCTAAATCTAAAAGTTGCAATAAAGTTCTTAAAATTTTTAAGTTATTAGTGTATCATCATTCTGTTAAACAAAGTTACAAATCCAATGGAAATTGCTAATGTGGCTACTTTTGGCTGATATGACACATGGCATGTGCCACATCATGAAATAATAAAAATTTTAACGTTTAATTTTCATCTTATGTATTGAATAAAAATATAAGTTTTTTTTATTAAAAGAGGTACATAATTTCTACTGAAATTTCAATTCAAATGGATAAGGCATTGAAAAGATAAGGTTGTGGAAGGAAGATATGTTTTGGTTTTCCATTTTTTGTGTTTTAAATTTAAAGGGAATGGAGAATAGATGAAAATTAGAGAGCAGTGGCTGATGGAAGCAAAACAATGGATTGATATATATATATATATATATGACAAGAAATGGAGGCAATGGAGAAATCTGGAGTAAAATAAACAGAAATGGTTCTTGACGGATGCTTCTTCTATGCAATCTTTTCTTTTACTATTCAATCACATTCACTTAAACAGGATGAAAAGGAGAGACACAGATCTGAGAAATGAGTCAATGCAGATTTTAATTTGAATTTCATAAATCAGTCTGAGGAAAACAATTTTTAGTGATCCACTAAACTTTGAACTTCAACCAAATAAGCAAACATGGAGAGATTTAAGTGAGAGAAAAGCATGTGAGATGTAAGCAGAGTGATTGGGGGTTGCAAAGGATTTTGTTGAATGTTCTTCATGTCATGTATGTGCCATGTCAGTCTCCATTAGTGCCACATTAACCAGATAGTATATCACTTCATACAAAAATCCACTGAATAAGATTTTCATAAGTTTGGTTCCATCACAATTTGGACTATATCAAATGGTTTGTTTTAAATAATCAAGATTGTAGGAATCAAATTGAAACTGCGTACTACACAAAGGGAGCTAAAATGTATTCAAGCAAACATATATTTAATAAAAGCATGAGGTTGCAAATGAAACCTCTATATTTATGAGGATAGAGGATCATTTTAATTAGTCTATAGCATTATGTAGAGATGACTATGGCCAATGAGTTTTAAATCAAATGGAACTTCCTCATCCCACAATAATGGGATAAAGGGTGAGGCTGTGGGTGCAAAACCTGCTAAGAGCATATGTAAGATACCAATAAAAAAAAATGTATAGAGATGATTATGGATTGATCAAGCACCTTTACATCATATATGTTCACCACAATGTCATCAAGAGGGGCCTTGTTAAATTTAGAGCTCATTTCATATAACAAATGGCTAGACTCTAGATCCAACTGAGATCCAGTTTACAGTTTTTCTAACATATCAGAACATTTCAAATTTTTTTTATCTTTACCCTCAATCAAGGAAAGGTAGGAGTTTATACCATGCCGGTATGGGAAAGATCATTAAACCAAAAATATATTGTGATTCCAAAGATCATTGGCACTATATCAGTGGCGTATTACAGCTCAAGAAACTATTTTCTCATTCTAGTTTTTCTAATAGACCAGAAAGGAATGCTACAAATTTTCTCCAACATTCCTTCATAAAACAAGACAAAAAGTACATACATTGATTGATCAAAAAGTAGCCTGCTGATATTTTCTACTCATGATGTTAGTATTTTATTGTAATATCAATCAACATAAGAAAACTAACATAAAATATGTTGCTAACCATCTTCATTTAATATGAAATAGCATAATGCTAAGAATTACAAAGAAAAAATGGAACCAAATTATGGAAGGACATTCTCACGTCCAAAATCTTGTACATTCCCACTTAACTTACCACAAATATAATTGGTGCCAAACTTCTTGCGGAAGCAATACATAATCACGGCCTTCCAGTAGAGTATCGTGAATCTCAATAACCATACGAGAATTCTCAGATGCTGTATCATATATTAAATCAGAATTATCAATACCAGCAGGCCTCTTTAGAGAACTTGAACCAACAAAATCACCATGATCAGTCAATAAGGATCCATCATTTGCATTGTTTGGCTGGTCTTGGTTCACATATTCAATCCAATGCTGCCACCATCTGTAGAAACCAATTATAAACACAATAAAAATATATTCGCATTTAATATAACCCAAATCTAGAAGGACAGAAAATTGGGAGCAGCACACAAGGAATTTCAGACTATAGACAGCAAAACATACCACAAGATACTAGCTATTGAGTGCTGAAATAAATAAATAAAATAAAATAAACTGCCACATCATTAAGGTAACAGCTAATGCTAAGGCTTTAATTGTTCCTTTTTTCTTTTTCGGCTTACAACAAGTGGTGAAGAGGGGGATTTGAACTCAAGTTCTCCCTCTGGGGGAGTTCAGGCAGTGCTGCTAAGCCACAAAGCTCTTTACATGTTAGGGCTTTAATTGTATGAGAGGCTTTTCACTTCAAAAATTCCTCCACATCATTAAGGTAACATCAGGACCAAATTCCAAAATGGACCTCAAAGAGATTGGACATGATGGCTTCATGGAAAAAAGGAGCAATGTTACCTCCATGAATCCCACCATATATTTAACTTAACCTACACTGAACAAAACATGAAATATGAAGTAATGAAGGAACAGGTGTTGAACCCCCCACCCCAAAAAAGAACAAGTTTGTTTTAACTCAGCTATAACAAAATTCAAGCCATGGAGCCACATCCAAGATCTAGAATAGCAAGCTATGTTCCAAGTATAAAACACCCCAACATAGTGGGGTTGTTATTTTTAAGTGGTAAGTTACACACACACTCAATGAGACTTTAACACACACACTCACCCGCATCTTTTTAATACAAGAACTCACCCATTGATAAAACACCCCAACGTAGCATTTCTTTTTTGTGTGGTAAGTTACACACGCACTCCGTGAGTCTTGAACCTGTGACCTCACCCACTTTCTTTGATAGCATAGGGAACCTTTCTAAAGAAGAGCCCATTGGACAAGGCTCTAGCCAATAAAACCTACAGGCAACTGACCCCACTTGCCAGAACCAATTGTCCGGTAATTCAGGGGCATTCACCCCTGACAAGCTACGCAGTTTATGATCATTCCCAGAAGCATCCTCGTCCCATTATATGGGCAAAGAAGGGCAAAAACACCCCCAACATATATAGCAAGTGTCCTTCACCATACTAAACGCGTATGGTCCTCAGACTCCAAACTTTTTTTTTTCTTTATTACTAAGTTACAAACTTACACACACCCAGTGGATTTTGGACCCATGAATATGAAATTACCCTCCACCCACTCTTATGAGACCAGAAAAGCTGCATTTGAGGCAGACCCAATTTGCAAATGTTGAATAGAAGCCCTAGAGTACTACAAACACACAAAAATTTCAACTGAAAAACCCTCACAACCAAGCTAAAAGCCTAAAACTGTATAAAAAAAACACTGAAAATTCACTCTTTTTTTTCCTCTTCCGTAAAGACCATACTGAAATTGAGGATTTCGGTTTCACAACTCTCAAATTCCTACAATCCTTTCGATTTTCTAACAAAAAAGTGTTTTCCAAAAAGATTGAAATTTTGAAATAATTCATAACCAAAAAACACAAAAAAGAAAAAAAACAAAATTACAAATTTGAGAAATTCACCTCTGAGTGATTAAGAAAAAAGTGTCGCCCTCTTTGCTATTAGCTTCGGAGGCCAAAGCAATGTCACGGATCGTAATCCTCTCTTCCTCTGGCGTCAGCTCCGTACTGCTCGCGTTGCAGCACATCTTCACCTTCGCCATTGCCCTCTCTCTTTTCGCCTCAAATCTCAGTTTGCTGAGTGAGCGAATGAGTGAGTGAGAAAAAAATTTTGTGTTTTTCTTTTTCGTTTTCTCAGTAACCAAACGAGGTGGTAAGGATAAAACAAGCTGAGAAATGGCAAAAGGGAAGTGTTTTTAAATGTGGTTTTAATCCAGACCCGTATTTTCTCATCAAACGGGTTGAGAGCTTATAAACCCGAACTAGACCCGTATATCTTATTTTTTTAGTAATATTTTATTTAAGTTTTTCAATAAGAAAATATTAGAATTTTTTTTTTAATTATTGAAATGGAGTTTAGATTATATTAATTTCATGTTATGGCTTTTACATTCTTTAAAAAAAATTAAAGATCTGCTTGGATACTGCTTATTTTATTAAAAACTGAAAACAATAAAAAATAATAATAAAAAAGTTACTGTTCATTAGTCGGTTACTTTTCATTGGCCAAAATGCACTATTCATTGTCCCATGAACAGTATAAGAGGTGCTGAATTAAAAAATATAAAATAAAATAAAATAAACGCTAAAACGCCATTCGCATGAGTTTTCAACCAAATCCAAATGCTACCTAAATCAAATATGTGATAAATTTTAGTGAAGTAACTAATGGTTTGAGTGAAAATGTTTAGTAATTAATTGTTATTTCCATTTAACTGGGTAAATTTTGATTCTAAATAAATTTAAGTGCTGCTTTTATTCCTACCAATTTTGATTTAAAATGATTGTATTTTTTTTTTCTATATATGCTTAATAGAGCGAATTAGGGTTGTTGGTTACTTATTGAGCTCATATACACACATATATGTGTGAGGGTGTGAGCATTTTTTTTTTTTTTTTTTAAATGGAACTGTCATTCATTCAAATAAACAACTCGAAAAGGGAGTACAACAGAGGGGAGCTAACAAGCTCAAGCAAATACAAAGCATTAGGAAGGGTTAGGGGAAAGCAAAGCTCAAAGCAAAGGTGGAGTTGTTCCTTTCCAAACCTGGGTTGAGCCCGAGGCTTTTGCAAGTTGTGCGAGATCATGGGCTACTCTGTTGCGGACCTATTTTAGATGTTGGAGGCTCCAGCTACTAAATTGAAGGAGAGAGCTATAGATTCCACTGAAAATGTGTCCAAGAGGACCATCATTTTTCTTTGCATTAACAGATTGCACAGTGGAGAGGGAGTCCAACTCAAGCATGACAAGGGGGATATTCATCTCATGGGCCAAAATGATGCCATTTTCCAGGGCGATGGCTTCAGCTGTGTCAAGGGAGTAATGTGCAAGGAGGGGCTTGCTCAAGGTTGCTGTGATGTGCCCACTAGAATCCCAAATAATTACCCCGATACTAGAGGTTGAGCAATCAAGGCTTGTAGCTCCATCCACTTGAACTTTGTGGAAGCCAGGTGGGGGGAGAGACCAATGCATGGCTTGGCAGCCTTGCTGCAAAATAGTAGGAGTTAGGACGCCTTTGAAATCCTTTGCAAGCCTCAGTGCAGAATCCCAAATCTAACCAGGGAGGAGGGATGTGGCTTCGAAGACTATCTAGTTTCGATTGTACCATATGTACCAAGTAGTGACAAAAAACACCTCAAGATCCCGGGGAGAGCCATTGCTAATAATATGGAGCACCACATCCACAATGTTAGCTTGTCTGTTTTCAAGGAAGGCAAGTCTACCCGACCATAAGCACCAAACAGATCGAGGGTGTGAGCAATGTTGAAAGGACAAGTCTTAAAGGCCTAAATGTGGATTTGAAGAATCTAGATATAGACATAACCCCCATGAATCTAGATCAAGTGTGGGTTCTAAAGTCAATGCTCATGGTGACGCAAGAAAAGTGGAATTATGCGATTTATGAGCAAAACTCGATGTCATAAGATGCACAAATACACATTTCTCAACAACAATGAAAAAAGGTGCACAAATACACAAACTTAGAGAAAGAACGATTAATACTCTGATACCATGTTAAAATATAACGAAGAGTGACAAAAAGAAAAAGCAAATAAAAAAAAATACTTGATTGAACTTAACAATCTATATGCAACGTAAAATGCTAAACAACTACATTTTTACTATATTGAATTGTGGATTCCAGTTAGCTCAATTGGTAAAATCTCTGATAGTTGAATAAGAGATCTATGATTTAATCTCCGCCTACACCAAAAACCGACTAGTGTCTTGGTTTGATAATAAAGAACTATCATCAGGACGGACGCCATAGATTAAAATTCTCTCTAAAAAAAAGACGCTATAGGTTGAAATTCTCTTAAAAAAAAAATGATTCGTCTTATAATAAACCGGGGTATATATATAGGAAATTAGGAATACAGTCATCTTATTATGATAACCCTAAAGCCACTTATGGCATTACAAAACTACGGTAGCTCATGATATCCTACAAAACAAAGGGTTACAAGTTTATGGTAATATTTATACACATTAATGGCAATATCCTAAAATATTCTAACAAATTCTAATAATCAGGGACAAAATCTTGCCAAAACCAATGTGCCTTCCAGACTCTCTTCATATCCTCAATTGGGACTCCCTTCGTCTCGGGCACAAAGAAATATATGAAAATAGTCATCATGATCTGAAATAATACAAAGAAGAAGAAGAGACCAAACTTCATGTAGCAAAGCATAGAGAGGAAGCCTTGATTAATAGCAAAGGTCAGCGTCATGTTAAGGGAGACATTGATGGCTTGTCCTACTGATCGAATCTCTAGGGGGCAAATTTCACTAGGTACCAACCACCCCAATGGACCCCAGGACCATGCAAATGCAGCTACATAAGCACAGATTAAGAACAAGGCCATATTGGCTTCTTTCGTTGTAAAGAATCCTTCACCAGTGGACCCATACCTCAGGCCTATCATGACTGCTACTGTAGTCTACAATGAAACAAAAGAATTTGTAAACCTTGGAATTAATAAATTAATGTGTTACTGTTTTCTATATATGAAGGATTTTCCTTAATCATATTAGTTTTAAATATTACCTGGCAAATAATCATTTGTATGGCACCTTGAAAGAACAAAAACCTTCTCCCTAACTTGTCAACTAAGAGGATGGCAACCAATGTGGCAAGGACATTAACAATGCCAGTAAGGACTGCCGACATCAGTGCAGCACGGTCACCAAAACCCAAAGTCTTAAACAAAACAGGTGCATAAAACATCACAACATTAATGCCAGTGAGCTGCTGGAAGAATGGAATGAGAATGCAAAGCACAAGTTGAGGCCTATGTCTCCTTTCTGTGATGTTCTTCCAAGGGTTTTCCACCTTCTTTGCAGCCTCACTTGCTTTAAAAAGTTCTTGAAACTCCTCGTCCACTTCCTCCGTCCCGCGAATTTTTTGTAACAGTTCCTTTGCCTTGCCATTTTGGCCTTTTGTAAGAATGGAATTGGGAGTGTCTGGAAGTAATAGAGATCCAAGAGCCATGATTAATCCAAGAATGGCTGCAAAACCTAAAGGAAATCTCCAGCCCCAATCACCCCCAAGGTTGGATGTGCTATAGTGAACAAGGCAAGAAACTAGAATACCAACTGTAATGGCCATTTGGAAAAAAATGTTGAGTGCTCCTCTAAGCTTTGTTGGTGCCATTTCAGATAGATAAACTGGAACTGACTGCAATGCATCAATATTAACATTAGCTTTATGCCTTTCACATTGGGATACATAATTGATAATATATCATGGTATCAAAGCATATGGTCTTAAGTTATTTGTACTTTCTCAGGAGTGCAAATTTTTTGGGGATAGTTAATAATTTATCAATTAGTACCTGATTTCCAAAGCCAACACCAACACCGAGCAACAAACGACCAATGATGAGCATCTCTATGTTCAAGGCAGCACTGCCTAGGAGTGATCCAACAAAGAAGACCAGACCTCCCAAAATCATTGAGGTTCTCCTGCCATAGGCCGTTGTTACTGAAGAAGCGAAGATGGGAGCTACCATTGCTGCCATATAAATGGAGGAGGTGAACAATGTAAGCATCTGGCTATCAAATTTGCAGTACCCATCTTCCTTATCCATTTCACATTTCATTTTTATATACACTGATGGGAAGAACTTCCTTAGAAACTCGTTTGATGTAGTCGCTCCTGCTGCTAAAATATAAAAGCAAACCACCAACTTGTTAGATATGATTATATGATTAAATTCATTATTTTCTAACAACTTAATTTATTTTTTTTATATATCAAAACTCATAATATAATATAGTTTCAAAGTGATCCTAAATTCTGACATGTTGGGTTCCACTAATTAAGAGTAATTTGGTTGAAACTAGTGTTAAACCATTTCCTAACAACTTAAAACTTTTGAAATAATCAGACAATCTGTAATTTTTTACCATTACTAAACACTCCAATGTTTTTTGAAATTCATTCCATATTTCTTAAAAGTGGTTATTTTCAACTGAAATCATGTTAAAAAAAAAAAGTTCATGCATGGTAAATACAACAAGATGACAAAGTGTGAATCAAACCTGTAACTCCGACATCATAACCAAAGATGAGACCACCTGTGGCAGCAACCAAACAAATCACCAACACAAGGGGGGTGACCTTGCCTCCATATTTTTTTTCCTCACTTTGGGCATTATCTTCTTGTAACATCTTTAAGTGAACTAGAAGAAGTATATTGTAATCCTTAGCTTAAAGACACAACTCTCTCAAAATTGTTCCATTGATCTTTCTTTTTGCTCTTTTAAGTACCTTTCTTGCTTGTCCACTTCTAATTCTCAGTATTATAATTAGTTTCAACTAATAAGATTTTAGTTAATCTAAGTCTAAAGTTAACTTCCTAACTTAATTTTTAATGGTTTACATTGAAGTTTTGGCAACTAATAAAAGCTGTCTTGGCATGGTTAAAAGTAAGTTACAACTACTACAGATCTGTCGCACTTGTTCTAGACAAAGTTACTATTTATTACTTATCAAAAAAAAAGTTACTATATATTAAGCGCACCTGTTCTAGACAAAGTTACTATTTATTAAGGTACAATTGTTGCCATGTGACTTAGCTGACCTAATTAGAACTTGACACCTCAATTAAAAGCCAAAACTCTTCAGTCATCTTTTAAGTATTTAATTTGGTGGGTTGGAGCTGATTTGGATTTTTTTTTTCTTTTTTTGATGACTTGGATATTTAATTGAGATGGCAAGCTATAATTAGTCAGCTTAAGTCACATTTTAACAGTTGTACCTTAATGCATTGCCCGTGATATGATCTAAGATACTATGGTCTGTTAAAAATAAAGGAAAAAAGAAAACTACCATGGATATAATTAAACAACAAACTCTAAATATAGAAATATTAGAAACTTAACAACTAACAAAAACAAAAAAGGAAAAAGTTTATGACTATAACTAGTTTTAACTACTTTTTAAATCTTTTTTATCTTCTTTTTTTAAAAGATTTAATGAAGAATTTTTTAATACCATTAACATTACCAAAAAAAAATGAAATATGACCTATAAATGAACTAATGATTAATTAGAACTTAGAACAAAAAGTTTTTTTTTTTTTTTTTTTTGGGAGAATACTAAGTTACTAATTATTTTTAACATAGATACACGGGAAAAGGGGATAAAGTATTAAAGAAACTTACAATAGTGTTCCAAAAGGAAACAAAAAGCTTGATTGAAGTAATTAGTGTAACAAGCTTATTGAATCAAGTTAATTATATTTTCCTTCATCATCTTGTACCCTTAACGTTATGACCACTCTACAAGTATAAAGTTATTATAGGGTGGGAGGGAATAAGGGCTAGAGTTCAAGTTTCCAAGAAATAGTTTCACATACATATACACCTAAATTAAGCTAAAGTAGAATTTCTATTTTGTATATAATAATATATATATATATATATTTCATGAAAGGAATACTTCTAGTCAATCAAGAGAAAGCAAAGCTTATGTTTTAAGGATTTTGGGGAATAATTCAGGCAATCAAAAAGTGAAAGTCATACTCATGATTTAAAGACTTTCCATTGTTATTTATTTTTTGCTGAGACTTTCAATTGTTATATTAGTTTTAAAATTTCTCCTTTTAAAAAAAAATTATCTTTAAATCAATATAAATATGTGATGAATACCCTTATTAAGGTATCGATATCACATTCTTCACCAGGAACATTAATTTTGAATTCTTGAAGAGCGCAATTAGATATGATGTGAATTTTAAATTTATGAATTTGTATTGAAATTTTCCTTTTGGTATATTGGGATTTAGGTTTGTTTGCGTTTGTGAAGGATTGTGAACATATTTGTATCTTAGAGGATGATTTAAGTTTCTAATTGGGATTTATGAGAATTGCTCGAATGTTCATAATATTGTTGATGTTTCATAAAAAATTATTGTTGTGATTGGATATTTGATTCAAATTGTACCGAAACCAATGATTTTAGTTACTGACTATGTAACCACCTAAGGACTCAGTACATGCTTATCAAATATTCATTCAAACTATTCAATACAATCCACACAATTTATGGTATCATAGATCATCCACTATTTGATGTCTAAATAATTTTGAGGATATCAGTTGAAATTGGCTCAGGCATTTCAAACACCAATCTTGAAGAACATACATATGTAGAGGATGTTCTAGACAGTAGATTTGAGTTCCTTATGTCATCTTTTCCACCGATCTATGCTTCGAGACATCTAGGGATAGAATCAAGAATTTAACTTAGGGAGGGCCAAATATTAATAAATATTTTTTGATCTTTCAAGAATAAGAAATATACAAAATTTAAAGCTAAATTAATGCGTGAAAAATAAAACTAGTATCGTATTAACAAAATAAAAGATACAAATAACTATTTTTTAATATATTTCAACTTAATCATTTATGATATATCAAAAGGAACTTGACCTTCTTTTGTATCATTAAATTCATCTATTATTGATTATATGTACTAAATCTCAAAATGATTCTCCTTTTTATGTAACTCCATCACCAGAGATATCCTTGTTTACCAATTTATACTCCATAGCTTTTTCCTCCGCCAATCTATTCTCAAGCAGCCTCCTCGTCCACCAATATATGCTTTGACAACCTTCTCAGAGCCTAAGATTGATATTACCATAATTCGAGAGAAGACCACCTTTGGTATATGTTTTGGAATCTGAAATTAATGCGATTATCATGATTATCAAACTACTAGGACCTTGGTTATGATATGCATAAAATTTTCTTTTGAAGGTAAAAAAAGACACAACCTATAATCGCATTTTTTTTTACTTGCCCCCCATGACAAATGATGAATTCCTAGCTCTGCCACTACCTCCTAGAAAAAAAAATCCTAAAGCCGCCATTGTTTTGGTCCCCAGTATGACATAATACAGCCATATCTAATTTTATATGATTAGGACACAAATTTTGCCATAAGGGAAGGGCTGGCATGCAAAGGATAAGTGTGTCAAAGACAGCAAAAATTCTAAATGAAAGTCAAAATCCTGCGTCTAAAAACTAAATTTATGGGCCATGACCAACATAGATTTTGAGTTTTCTTCACAGAACAATAATCAAGAAGACTAATCAAGAACTATTAGATATAAGTATTTCAATATAAATTTCACAGTGTTCTTAAAGATGAATGCCTAAATGAACATGACAATATCACAATGTATTTGTGAATATTTTGTACCTAACGTCAAATATGGTCAAGTAACCTATTATCGAATCCACAATCACACAGTTAGTCAAAATGCAAATCTGATCAGTAATTTGCTGTATTAAACCTTGCTTTGTAGCAAAACCTGTAGTTTAAGCAGTTCAATGCAGATAATAACAAAAATTTCACCTAAAATCCTTCACAATAATATTCAGTAGATAAGTAGAACAGAACATTTCAAGCAAAGAATAACAGTTAGCATAGCAATTAAGCCTATTGTTAACCATCATGATGGACTTTTATGGCTTAGAGAAGTTTAATTTCCCTCTAAATACATGCTCAAACATTAACAATAACTACACTACTGCAGGCACATAACAAAACATACTTAAAAGGTGATAGATTGATATATAGATTCAATATAGTTTGCTGCTAGTTTGAAATAAAAGACCCTACCCAAGTATTCAAAAGTTTAGAACAAAGACATATGAGCAATCTTTCTACTTTCAACTCCATCCTTCTTTCTTTTTAAAAAAAAGCAAATTAAATTAAATTAAGTTTGTCATCATCAACCTCAGAACTGCAACTTAAATTAGAGAAAGAACTTCCTACTCCTACAGCAACCCATGCCCGACGAATCTGTGATGGAATTGTTGCAGTTTGGGTTGAACATCACGTATCTCCCTCTGTAGATCATCCATTTTGTCTGTCATACCTTCCAACTCAGCCTCAACCATTCGTAATGCTGATTGCAACTTCATTATTTCAAGCTTCATAAAGTCATGATCTCTCTTCCTTAATTCAAACATTTCAGTTGTTTTTACTAATTCAGTTTTCAGATTTTTGTAGTGAGGAATTTGATCCACAGTCTCCCTTATTTCATCATGATAGTGGCGAAGCCATTCTACATCCAGATTCACACTTTCAGCAACAAATATAACATCATTTAGAGAAGCTAGATGATGCTCCTTGAGCTCACTAGATGGTAATTGCTGCAGATTCTGAACAGCTGTGCAAACTTTCTCCAGTATGTCCTTTAACATCTCAGGAGACTTGAGCCTGCAATTTCTTGCAATGTCACCATACTCCTTAAACATGGCATGAAGAGTCGGAGCAAACTCATCACTCACACGGTATGAACCAACTTGTTTAAGATTGTTATTCACTGAGCTTGTTGCATCAGAGCTAGTTTCAAAGAAGGTGCTTGCCATGTGAAAAAGTGATGGACCAAAACTCTTACAGCTCACACGATCTGGGCTGTATGTAACAATTTCTTCATTATCTCCTCGAAGATCAGAGTCCAGAAAAACAACTGCATCTGGGACATCTTGTTCTGAAGGCATGGAAGTTAAAGCGGCAGCAGTATTGGCACCAGCACCATCAGCAGTTTCCTCAGGAAATGTTTTTTCTGGGGCACCTTTAAGTTTTTGCTTAGCCAATGTTACATTTTTTTCTCCTTCAACTTCAACACAAAGTGGCATATCTGAACTAGATGACTCTTTAGAGGTATGTGCACTTTGAGGAAGTGATGCAATAATGCCGCTGCAGTTAAAATGATCACCCTGTCCATCATTATATCCTTGAGGGTCAGGAGATACTATTTCTGCACCTTGGACATTTTGATCAGAAGCCATTGATGTAGACATGGCAGGAGAAGTCTCACAAGCTTCTGTATATTGGTTCCTAGAAGTTTGCACTATAATATCTTTTCTGGTGAAACCTGCTTGTTCATTGTCTATTGCACCTTCTGCTTCCTTATTTCCTTGAATTATGTTGTCAGGAGAAATGGTTTCTGCATCATGGACATTGCATTAGGAAATGATTCAAATAAAAAATCAAAGACAGCTTATGTTTAACTTGAGCAATAAAACACTCCCAGAGAGAGAGAGAGAGAGAGAGAGAGAGAGAGAGATAAAAGAAAGACACATTACCTTGCTTCAATGTGACAGCATTTGGACCCCTTGGTGAAACAGCTCTCTCCCCAAGGAATATGACTGAATTGTTGGTATGCATATTTCTTTTCTTCCGCTTACCCAACAATTTTGAGGTCAATCTGATTTCACTTTCTTTACCCATTGGCAATTTGATCTCCAAACCCTTCATTTTTTCCTGGTTGTCTATATTTTTCCAGATTTACATATTATTAGAGATGCATGCCAATAAAAGGCAAAACACAATCAAGTCAAATTACATTGTTTAGGGCTACATGTCTAGCTTAGGGTGAGATACCTCCCAAGTAGAATTCTTGGAAAGAAAGAGATATGTACACATGAAAAACGATTTTTTTAGGAGAACAAGTATAAAGAATTTGAACCTTCAAATGATGCTCTCAATAAACCTTGGGGCCATTTCATACCAAACCATAAGGTTGCAGATGAAAGACCTTCCAGTTCTGAGTTAAAACCCAAGAAGAAAAGATGGCAAAGTGAGCAGATATAGGTAAAATTTTCCTGGATATTTATTATTTATTCTACAACACACAATCCCATTAATAATTTTGTGCCTTCACTATTCATATACTGCAAGAGACTAGAGGGAGTATTTCTTTTTTTGAGTGAAAGAGGGAGTGATTGTTAACTATACTGAAATACAAACAACTCATTTTTGAAAAATTATTATTATGCTCACATCCAAAGTTAAAACTTCTACCCTGATATGCTTAACAGTTAAAACCTATCATTCAAACAAGAAGGCTCCATAATTAATGACAGTTCCATTGAACAAAATACAAATTTGTCTTTATTGGAGTTTCAGATCCAATTGCAGAATAGTCCAGCAGCAAATAGGCATCATAGCCTTTCAAGTTAAGGGCCAATTAATTTGTCCAACAGATTCTGGCTTTTCCAAAAAAATGATATTACCAAAGTGGAATTTCCCAAAGCTACATACTTCTATAAAATGTAGGCAACAGAGTTATGTCATATAATTTCGTCCCAATTATTGATAATCTGATTCTTTTAAAAAAAGAAAAAAAAAATGTATGGGGCTGTAGCCGTTACAAAAGAATAAACTAAATGGTGCTTCTTGATACAGTAATTGAAGCAATTGTTTGCTTCATTATAATATGCAATTAAAAAAAGTTCTTGAAAAGGTAAAAAGAGAGCTTTCAGTATAACGGCTGTCAATATTTTACCAGAAAGGTTTGAAATAAAACCCCCCACTCCAAGGAAACAAATTTTTCCCAAGGTTAAATAAAAGATTGGCTTTCAGAAATATTTCCCTACTAAATAAGATATTCTAGTGAAAGATCCTATTCCTAGTCAGGAAAATAGTGAAGTCATTGCTATTCTTTCCCCATATCCCACTACTAAGAAAGATGTCCACTTCTAAAAGGGATCATATTTATCCCAGCAGAAGTAACAATAACATTTATAATGCTATAACAGATGGTATAAAGAGCAAAATCATATGAAAAGAAAAATGAGAATAATGGAGGAAGATGGATCACCTGTAACTGCCTTACAGTCCTTCAATATATTTCTTGATTTTTCTCGTTCAAGATTTCTTGATTGTACACGTGCACTTTTTCGGCGTGGGATAGAACCCCAGTTTGCATGCCTAGATACCTTTGGACTTAACATATACTCTTCACCAGAGCTTTCCTCCATTTGTTGCAAGTGATTACTGGGAACAATGCAACAAAAGAAAAATAGAATATAAGTAAAAGGTAATTTTATAATTATGTTGATGAGAAGAAGAATGAACAGGAGGTTTCAGAGGAAGGACTAATGAACTACTTAAAGAGGTATACCTACACCCTGCACACACGCACACAGAGTACACACTATATCAATATACGAGTACTTTGATAACCTTTTGCAAAAAGCCCCCTTTTCAGGCCAAACAATAGCAAGGTATTAGACCTGGATCCAGCTGAAAAAAATGATGAACTACTCTAAGATGCATAGCTTCAACAAGTGCATCAGTTGTTTAAAAGGGATTTGGCAAGTCTTTGCTCTATGGAGAATGTTTAATTGAGTAAGTTTTGATTTGTATTTCAAACAAAATAAGTTTTTTCAATTCCAATATTGTCAAGTTTAATATTTTGAAGATAGTGTCCTTCCAATCTTTATTATATTAGCTATGAGTCCGTCTTCTTTAAGATTGCGAGAGGAAACACAAACAACTCATTTTACTGAAATTGACATCAGAATTTGTCTTACAATTCTATGAAGTGATATAAATTGGGCATTATGTAACTTGATAGAGCAATTCAGCAACTTGATACCTGAGTAATTCAAAGACTTGGAGCGGCTGTTTTTGTCACCACAGGTAGACAAACTATGGCCCAAAAAAAAAACAAACAATAAGTAAGCACAGCATATAGCACTCTGTCACCAAACTAAGCTACACCTATTAATTGTTAACCCAATAGATTAAAACTCCTCAGCCAGAAAAAGGAAAAGGAAAGAGAGAGAGATCTAAAGCAAGAAAGAAAGAAAACCCTGAATAGAAATTGGAATTCAAGGATGGAAAATCAAGGGATACAACAGAATCATAACAAGTTTCTTTGTTATTGTAAACTAAACAACAGTTTATTATGCTACTACTTCCATCTTAAACACTCTACTACTTCCACCTTAAACACTCTCTCATATCTTGCACACAATCAGTTTATGATGTCAATCAAAGAAACATGCAAATGGAGTGAGAGCTTGAGAACCTAGCTACATGCTACTCCTCTGCCTCTAAATAATATTTTACATTTTCTTTTTTGATTGTCTCTAAATAATGGTCCATTATTAAGAAAGGTAAGCATAATTTGTTACATGTAACCCTTGTTAATCCTATCCATTAAAAAAGATATTTCAATGTAAAAATAAAGAGTTTTGTTGGAAAGTTAAATTCTTGAGATAGGGGGGAGTTCAGTTCCACCCCACCCCTCCCACCTTGAATCATTTGTATTTTCAAGTGAAACTATAAGAAAGAGTTATTCAGCATTCAAGTCTATAGGTCTAGTGTGTTCATCCTCCCAAAAAAAGGTTTTGAAAGCTATTGAGAAAATTCTAAACAAGTTCTTATGGAATGGTGCCGAAAATTCTGTTCCAAGGGCTAGAGTTTCTTGGAAAGAAGTGTGCTGTCCCAAAAGGGAGGGTGGATTGGGCTTGAAGTGGTGTGAGGAATGGAGTAAAGCAGCAATTATGAGATCCATTTGGCTCTTGTTCAAGCAGGCTAGCTTTCTTTGGGTTGCATGGGTCAGGAACAACTTGTTGAAGAACCAAAGCTTTTGGCCAGTGAAGGTTCCTCAACAATGTTAAGGTTGGATGAAAATCCTAAAAATTCAAGAGTTAGTGAGACCAAGTATCAACTTCCAGGTTGGTGATGGCTCTAGTATGTTTTTTTATAACAGGATGGTCCTTTGTACTTGAAGTATGAACATCATGTGGTGTGTCATACTGCCAGCACTACAAATGCTAGGCTCTCCTCAGTCATTAGCAACCATTCCTGGTCTTGGCTGCCTGCTAGGTCTGACGACCTTGTAAGTATACAATATAAGCTTCCTGAGATAGTTATTGGGGACTCAGACCAGGTGGTTTGGGTGCATACAGATGGCTGCTACTCTTGTGCTTCAGCTTGGGAACAAGTCAGATACTTTTCCTGAAATGATTCCTAGTCATACCTTTATATGTTGGTTAACAATGAAAGACAGGTTGCTAACGAGGGCTAGATTGGAGATATGGGGAGTATGCAGTGATGTACTATGTCTATTATGCAGTGCAACTTTAGGGAGTCAGGACCATTTATTCTTTGAATTTCCTTTTCCACAAAGAGTCTGGAAAGTGATTATGGAATTCAGTCTACAATGTAATCCTGAGTTTGGTTGGGAAAAGATAGTTAGTTGGGCTTTAAACACCACTGGAGAGGGCAGAGCTTGAAGGCTGTAATTTGTAAATTTGGCTTGGGAGCTACTGTTTATGAACACTGGAAATGCAGTAACACTGTGTTGCATCAAGGCTGTCCTAGTTCTGAAGATCAGTTATTACTTCAATTAGGAAGCAAGTGAAAATGAGACTTGAGTTTAAAGGGTCATTCCCTTGTACTAAAGAGAACAGGGACATTTGCTGTAAATGGGGACTATCTACAGACTTTCTTAGGTCTTGTAGGCCTTCTGTTTAGACTAATGAATAGGTGTTTGCTGGCATATCAGCCAGTTGTATTCTATGTTGTAATTTGTGTTGCTATTATAGCTGCTTGTTTTCACTTAAGATTTGTCTTGATTGTCCAAAAAAAAAAAAAAAAAAACTATAATAACAGTGGGACTAGTGATTAAGAAAGATAATTACTTTAACCCTCAAAACTGTAAATTACTAAAAAATAAAAGGTGATTGTAAATGCCTCATTCTCATCAAATCATTTACCCCTTTTTGTTGACTGAGAAAATTCAGTAAGAGCAACATAAAAGCAAATGTTGTCTTATATCTTTTGGGATTTGTAAGGGATAAAAAATCCCCCAACTCAACGGATGAAATTTTAAAGGTTTTTCCTTTCTTGGGTTCCACGTAACAAACAATCATAAAATTCCCAACCCATCTAAAAAATTTCCTTCCTTTTATTTTCATTTTCCAAATTTTCAAACATTAAAACATTACACTCAAGCTAAGTATGAAGCTCAGCCTTGCTTCCTCTAATACCCATCAGAAGTTCAGACACATCACAAACACTGACACACAGACACCCACACACCCACATATATACATGCAAAAGGGTGAACAAAAACAATAGAAAAGTAGTGAAACAAGAAAATAGTGTTTATTTTTCTTACTTGCTTTGTCTTCTTAGTGACCCTTTGACCAGCACCAAACGCAGTTTGCAAAACCAGAGGGAGTGAGTGAGAAAGAGAGACAGAATAGTTTTACAAAAGCTGACCCAAGTAATATCTGGGTTTAGATTATATGAGTCTGGGACTTTTTCTTTTTCATTTTTTAAATTTGGGTCTGAGTGATAAGTATTCGTACTCTGAGTCTGAGATTTATTAAGATTCTCACTTTATATTCTTACTCTCTTTTTAAAAAAATCTTTGGACATTGGCATTTCATGGGTGTAAAGTGTCGTGGTTTTTTGGGTTGTTTCTATAGATAGAAGTTGATGAAGTTAATACGTCTCCTGCAAAGCTTGCCATGCCATGCATATTTGGTATGAGTTTCTTGAGAAAGGACAGGCCATGGACACGTGGAAAGAATGAGCGGAGGCTTTAACTGTAGTTTGAAGTTTGAAGTTTGAAATGATGTTATTTGAGGAAAATAATAAATAAACAGTGCAATGGTTTCGAGCTAGTCCCTTTTTCCCATTATTTTTCTAGTTAATTTACACTTTATATATTTTTCCTTTTCAAGATTAATTTCTTTTTTTTTTCTTTTTTTTCTTTTTTTTTTGGGTAAGAACAAAGTATTCGTTTTTTTGTTAATAATGTTAGATTGAATTATTACTTCATAATTTTTTTAATAATTAAAATTTTTGAGATAATCGAAATTTATCATGGTATTAGAATACAAGGCTTTAAATTCAAGTTCTATTGCTATCTCTACCTTGCATCCCATTTAAAAAATTTCCCTTTTACGATTATATAAGATTTGAATCTATGATCTCATTACAATTGATCTTTATAATCAAATCCATATATTAATGGATTTTCTGCTTATATCAATAGAATTTGAACTCAATTTCTTTGTTCACTTAAATTCTCATTATAATAATTAATAATTAGCCTATTTAGGGGTTGATTATTATGAGATGTGCTACGTTCACAACATTTTTATAATATTTTCACAACAAATTCTAGGTAATAAATTATTATTAGTTATAATTTGAATTTACAACTGAAATTACTTTTTTGCTTATCAATAAAAATCTGCCACTTATGATTTTTTGTAAAAGTATTGTGAAAATATTGTAGGACCTAACATTTCTCAATTATTATAGCTTCATTGGTATAAAGATGCCGTGTAAAAATGTCAATTAAAAGGTTTGCAAAAGTGCAAAGGAGGTGGGAGTGGTTTGAGATTAAAATGGAGCATGAATCAGTGGATATATCTTTGATGAAAATATTAGAGGTATCAAAACCAAATGATTCACTTAAGAAGATGAACGAAATTTCCTACAATTTCTTATTTGGTTACACAAGTCAATGACCCATGATGAGGACATTACATGGTTGCATAAGCAGTGTAACTGGCAAAAGCATTAACATCCATCCATACATACATACTAGACTCATCACACGCGTTTTGCACATGTAATAGTACTTTATTTATTTATTTGGTTTTTTGAATTAGTATTATAATATTTAAAAGTAATATATTAATAACCGTGTGTATTTTTTTTTTAAAGAAAGAGGTAAAGTAACGTGAAATAATGTTTAAAAAAAGACAGAAATAGTGTCCTAAGTTTTAGGTTGAATGGAGAAGATGAAGGAAAAAACAAACTTAGAAATAATAAATTACTCTCTTAACCAGTTTGTATTTTTTAATTTAAAATTATTTAACTAAAAGATAGATGTATTTTAGAGAGTTTAAGAATTTGTTTGGGGGTATTTTAGTATACAAAATGTTGAAATCCAAACAGGAAATCCTATTATTAATAGTATGTGTTTATATATATATATATATATATATATTAGAATACTCAGCTGGAGTCACATATCAAATAATACATAAGAGGTGACAGACTTAATACATAGATTGCATATAGTTTGCAGCTAGTATTCAAAAGTTCAGAACAAGGCCATATGAGCATTCTTTCAAGTATCAACTTCATCTTTTCTTTAAAAAATAAAAATAAACTTAAATTAAATTTTCCATGATCAACCTTAAAGCTCCAACTTGAATTAGAAATCCAAGTTCCTAGCTACTTCTTCAGCAACCCATGTCCAGCAGACCTGCAATGGTATTGTTGCAATTTCGATTGAACTTTGCGTTTCTCCTCCTTCAGTTCCTCCATTGTTTTTGTAATGCGTTGCAACTGACACTCCTCATTTTCAATCTCACACTCCAGCATCCGTAATTCAGCTTGCAACTTCAACCTTTCAAGCTTCTTATTATCAAGAGATGTCTTCGTTGATTTGAGCAATTCAGTGGAATTTGCTAAATCAGATTTCAGATCTTTGTAGTAAGGAATGTTATCCACAATAATCTCCCTAATTTCATCATGATGGTCACGAAGCCATTCCACATCCAGCTTTGCAGCATCAGCCAAAACTATAACATCATTAACAGAAGTTAGATGATGCTTCTTGAGCTTACTAAATGGTAATTCCTGCAGATCGTGAACAGCTGTGCAAACTTTCTCCACTAAGTAATTAATCATCTTAGGAGACTCGAGCCTACAATTTCTAGCAATGTCACCATACTTCTCAATTATGGCAAGAAGAGTCGGAGCACACTCAGCACTCACACAATATGAACCCACTTGTTCAAGTGTGTTATCTGCCGAGCTTGTTGCATCAGAGCTAATGTCATAGAAGGTGTTTGTCATGTGAAAAAGTGATGGAGCCAAACTCTTACAGCTCACACGATCTGGGCTGTATGTATCCATTCCCTCATTATCTCCTTCAAGAGCAGTGTCCAGGGAAGCAACAGCTGCATCTCGGACATCTTGTTCTGAAGGCATGATGGTTAAAATGGCAGCAGCATTGGCACCGGCACCATCAGCAGTCTCCTCAGGAATGTGTGTCTCAAATGTTTTTTCCAGGGCACATTTAAGCTCTTGGTTTGCCAAAATTATACTTCTTTCTCCTGCAACATCTACACAGACGTCATCTGAGCTCGAGGATTCTAAAGAGGTACTTGAATTTTCAGAAAGTGATGCATTAATGCCATTGCAGCTAAAATAATCACCCTGTCCATCGTTATACCCCTGAGGGTCATTATCAGGGGATACAACTTTTGCACCCTGGACATTTTGCTCAGAAGCCATTGATGTAAACATGGCAGGAGAATTTTCACAAGCTTCTGTAGCAATGTTCCTAGAAGTTTGCACTTCAATATCTTTTCTGGTGACACCTGCTTGTTCATCGTCTATTGCACCTTCTGCTTCTTTATTTCCTTCAATTTCTTTATCAAGAGAAACAGTTTCTGCATCACAGAAATTCCGTTCGTAGAAATAATTCAAATAAAGAAGCAAAAATAGCTCATGTTTAAGTAGAGCAAAAACACACTCCAAAAAGGGAGAAAAAAGAAAAAAGAAAAAAGAAAAAAGAAAAAAGAAAAAAACAAACAAGAAAGAAAAAGGCAAGACACATTACCTTGATTCAATGTGGCAGCATTTGAACCCCTTGGTGAAACAGCTCTCTCCCCAAGGAAAGTTAGGGAATTGTTGCTATGCATATTTCTTCCCTTCCGCTTACCCAACACCTTTGGGGTCGAACTGGTTTCACTTCCTTTACGCATTGGCAATTTGATCTTCAGCCCCTTCATTTCTGCCTGGTTGTCTATATTTTTCCAAATTTAAATAGTCAAACAAGTAGGATTCTTGGAAAGAAAAACACAAACAAGTCAAGTTACATGGTCAAGGCAAAGCGTCTAGCTTAGGGTGAGATACTTTCCAAGTAGAATTCTTGGAAAGAAAGAGATATGTACACAAGTAAAAAGATTTGTTTAAGAGACAAGTATAAATAAGTTGAAGTAACCTTGAAATGATGCAATGAATTGAACTTGGGGCCTAGTCATTTTAGGTTTATAGTTATTACAAAACTATAAGATTGCAGAGGAAAAACGTTCCAGTTCTGAGTTAAAACCCAAGAAGAAAAGATGGGAAAGTAAGGGGAAATAGTTAAAATTTTCCTGGAAATTTATTATTTATTCTACAACACACAATCCAGTTAACAATTTTGTGTCTTCGCTATTCATATTCAGCAAGAGACTAATCAGGCCTTGGACAGAAGGGGGGGGGGGGTAATTTTTTTTTTTTTTTTTTTGAGTGATAAAGGGAGTGATTGTTAACTATACTGAATTACAAACAACTCATTTTTGTAATATTATTATTGTTGTTGTTATTATTATTATGCTCACATCCAAAGTTGAAACTTCTACCCTGATATGCTTAACAGTTAAAAACTATCATACAAACAAGCAGAAGGCTCCCTAATTAATTATAGTTTCATCCAACAAAATACAAATTTTGTGTTTTTTGGAGTTTCAGACCCAAGTGCAGAATGGTTCAGCAACAAAGATTTAAGGGCCAGTTAATTTTATCCAACTAGAGTTTTGGCTTTTCCAATAAAATGATATTACTAAAATGCAATTTGCGTAGAGCTACATGCTTCATTAAACAGAGATGACAGAAAATTTTGTTCCAATTATGGATAGTCTGATTTTTTTTTAAAAGAAAATTTATGGATCTGTAGCTGTTGCAAACGAATAAACCAAATGGTAGTTCCTGATAAAAGTATTTGAAGCATTTGTTTGACTTCCATCTAATATGCAATTAAAACAAGTTCTTGCTAATGGTAAAAAGAGAGCTTTGAGTGTAGGGGCTGTTAATATTTTTACCAAAGAGGTTTGAAATAACACTACCGCCCCCGGGAAACAAATTTTGACCAAGATTAAAGAAAAGATAGGCTTTCAGAAATATTGCTCTACTGAAAAAGAGATTCTATTAATAGGTACTATTCCTAGTCAGGAATATAGTAAGAAAGATGGTATAGAAGCAAAACCATATGAAAAGAAAAAAGAGAATATTGGAGGAAGAAGGATCACCTGAATCTGCCTCACTGTCCTTCCATATATTGTTTGATTTTTCTTTTTCACGATTTATTGATTGTATACGTGCACTTCTCCGAGATGGGATAGAACTCTTCACCAGAGCTTTTGGACGCCTAGACACTTTTGGACTTACCATATACTCTTCACCAGAGCTTTCCTGCATTTGTTGCAAGTGATGACTGGGAACAATAAAACAACAAAAAATAAATAAATAAATATAAGTAAAAGGTAATTCCATAATAAGAATGAACAGGAGGTGTTGGAGGAAGGACTAACGAACTAATTACAGTGGTATACCTACACCCTGCACGGACGCTTAATATATTAAAATACATATGTGTTGATAACCTTTCGCAAAAATCCCCTTCTCCTATCTACTAAATACAATGTTTTTCAGGCCAAACAATAGCAAGGTATAACAAGATGGAATACTCTAAGATGCTTACCGTCAATAAGTGCATCAGTTCTTTCAAAGGGATTTGGCAGGTGTTTGATATACATAGAATGCTTACTGAGTATGCTTTGAATTGTGCTTCAAACAAGATAAATTTTTTTACTTCCAATGAAATCATTTAATATTTTGAAGAAAATGTCCTTCCAATATTATTACATTAGCTAAAAGTCCATCTCCTTTAAGATTGCAGGAGGAAACACAACAGAGCAATGCAGTTCTGTGAAATGATATTGATTGGGCATTATGCAACTTAATAGAGCATTGCAGCAACCTGATATGTGAGTAAATCCGAGATTTGGAGTATCTGTTGCTGTAACTACATTTAGACAAACTATGGCCTAAAAACAACAAAAAACAAGTAAGCACAGTATATTGTACTCTGTCATCATACTAAGCCACACAATGCGGGTTACTCCTCACCCTCCCCATATCCCTTCCCTATAATGACAACATCTATTAATCATTAACCAAATAGCTTAAAAATCCTCAGCCAAAAATAAGATCTAGAGCAAGAAAGGAAAAAAAATATCCCTGAATAGCAACTGAAATTAAGGGATGGAAAATTAAAAGATGCAATAGAATAATAGAAAGTTTTTTTGTTGTTGTAAATTAAAACAGTTTATGATTTCACCACTTCCATCTTAAACAATTTCCCACGTCTTCCATCTTAAACACTCTTTCATTCCTCAAGATAGTTCTTCAGGTTGAAGTCTTGGAGAGCTATTCTTAAACTTCAAGAGGAGGCAAGGAAGCCTTTGAGCTATGAAATTGGTGATGGCAGCAAATTTATTCTTTGGCATGATTCATGACATCCTGATGGAGTACTACTTACAGAAATATGGGTACAGCTGTGCAGGGTCATATACGATGCTGCCAGCAACTATGAAGCTAGAGTTAGTTCAGTCCTTAAAAATAAACTATGGTCCTGGAATCCTATCAGATCAGATCACTTGGTGAGCATTCAAAGGAAGCTGCACCTGGTTGTTTTGAAGGAAGATGATAGAGCACCATGGGCCAATTCCTACAAATTTGATTTTGCTGGCGAATAAAGCAGAGTGGTGGCAGTTAGTGTGGTTTAACTTAAGCCATTCCTAGACACTCCTTTGCTGGATGGATGGCTATTCTTAATAATCTTCCAACCAAAGCTAGGATGCTGCAATGGGGACTTTCAGTAAATGGTTTATGTGTTTACTACTTTACTGCAGGTCCATTAGTAAACGAGGCTAGCATAATTTTTTACACATAACCTTTGTTAATCCTAGCTATTACGAAAATATATTTCAAAGTGAAAATAAATAGTGTTTTGTTGGAAAATTAAAAACTTGAGAAAGGTGGAAGCTTTTATTTTATTTTCTTTGAAACTAGTGCATTTTCAAGTGAACCTATATTAAGAACAGTACATATTGCATCATTGACACCATATAAATGCTCAAAATAATGAATAGTTTACCAAAACTGCAAGTATGAAAGATAATTACGTTAGTCCTCGAAACTGTAAATTACGAACCAAAGGAAAAAAAAAAGATGAAGAAGAAAGGTAATGTACACATGCCATATTCACATCAAATCATTTAGCTCAGTTTGGTGACTAAGAAAACTCAGTAAGAACAAAGAAAGTTACAAGACATAAAATTTAAAGTTGTCTTATGTCTTTTGGAATTTATAAGGGGCAAAAAGAATTCCCCATATCAACAGATCTGAAATATTTGGAACCCTAATATGAAAGGTTTTTCCTTTCTTGGGTTTCAAGTAACAAAACAATCTAGACATACCCAACTAAAAGATTTCCTTCCTTTTCCTTTCCTATCCCAAATTTTTAAAGCAACCCAAACCATCAGAAGTTCATACACATCACACATCACACATCACACATCACACACATGTATATGCAAGAAAATGAACAGAAAAAGTGGAAACAGAAGTGAAACAAGAAAAGATTGAATTTTTTTCTCTTACTGGCTTTGTCTTCCTAGTGCCCCTTTTGACCAGTACCATACACGGTTTTGCTAAACCAGAGAGAGTGAGTGTGAGGGAGTAGTTTTACAAGAGAAGAAAGTTTGTCTCTTTGGTTTAGAATGTGTGAATTCTGTGTGTGGGACTTCTCTTTTATTTGGGTCTCAGAAAGAAGCTTCTCATGTGGTTTGAATGAGGAAATAACAGCCAATGAGTACAGGGTATTTGTTATGCCATGTAGCACAGGGGGTACTCTCTCTCTCTCTCTTTGAGTCTGAGATTTTGATTCTTACTGATTTTTTTATAATGAAATCTATTCTTAACGTTAAGCATTTCAATTTTATCTCACTGTTTTTATAGAGTGTGTAGACTTATTGCCTATTTGTTATATGAAATTACTGAATTCTCAAACAAAAAAAAAAAAAAAAAAAGTTGAAAATGAAAACCGAAGTTTTTTTTTTTGGTTCTTTCTATAGATAGAAGTTCATGAAGACAGTCATCTCCTACAAAGCTTGCCATGCCAGCACAGTTTGGAATGAATTTTCTGCTGAAAGGACACGCCCTTGACACGTGGAAAGAAAAAGTAGAGATTTTAAGGGCCTTTTTGTATTTGTCTCTGGTTTTTGCATGGTGGGAGGGTTTAACTTCTTTTTTTTTTTTTGTGATCATTGAAGTTTGAACTGCTGTTATTTGAGGAAAATAATAAATAAATAATGCATTAATTTCCAGCAAGTTTATATACACTTTTATTTTCTAGACTAATTTTTAATTTTGTAGGTAAGAGCAAAGTATAAAGCTAATTATTATTTCTAATTCCATTGTGAAATGTTTCATGTAATACTTACACTTTTGTATGAAATGCCTACATTTTATATATGATGTGAAAGAGAGTCGACATTGTTGAATGTGAAAGTGTAAACAACCAAAACTCATCATTAAAATAATTAGCCTACACCTTTTATTTCAAAAATCATTTATAAGAATGAGATAAGATTGATGAGCTTTACCTCTCCCTCCCCTACTACTTATTAGTATTATTTGTTATTATATATTCCTTTAGGGTTGTTTTTTCCCCTCAAATATCATAAGATTTGAATCTATGATTCTATTATTAATAATATATTCTTCTATATATATATATATATATTATTTATATTAAATTTAAACCCTAGTTCTTTATTCACTAGATTTATTTGAACTAATGGAAACCCATTGAAAAAAGATTTTACTATTCTGATATGCAAAAATTTATTAGTTAAAAAAAATTGTGGGATTAAAAAGAGTGATAATGTTTCAAAACCATCGAAGTGTTTCATTTTCATACCTAGAGTCCATTTGGGAATAGCTTACTTAACTGAAACTGAAAACTTTTTGTTGAAAGTATTGTAAATAAAGTTAAAAGGTAGCTAAAATAATACAAGAAGACCCAATCGAAATATTTTATTTTCATACTTAGAGTCTGTTTGGGAATAGCTTATTAAGCTGAAATTGAAAACTTTTTGCTGAAAGTATTGTGGATAAAGGTAGCTGAAATAGGATAGGGGGCCCATAAATTATACCAAAGTGTAATGAGACTCATGAATAGTAGCAAAAATAAACTAAATAGTAAAAAAAAAAAACTAGCTTTTTAAACTAATGCCAAATGCAACCTAAACTTATATTAAAAAGGCCACTGGCCTACTGACAATAGGTGGAAGGGAAACGCTAAAATGGCAAATAGAAACACTTATTAAAAGAAAGTGGGACTATTTGCTGAAATGGACAAAACTAGTTTTATCGCGTGCCCAAATTGTTTTGCAGGCCTTATAATTAGTACACAATATATCCTCACAAATAACTTGCCCAGGTCCCATGCAATGCCAAGTAACCTACTTTGAGTACAAGAACCAATGACTCATACAAAGTCAAATGGCCATCTTGAAAATTTTCCAATAGAAGGGTTACACAAGAAATCCTATGGTTATTTTCCAGAATTGCTATCTATAGAACCCAACAATTTGATTGTATCCTGAGGACAAATTTGCGATAACTCTTTAGTAACGATAGTATTGGGGAAAATACTGTCTAAGGATAACAATTTTATGTCTCTAAGTTATCTTTTCTGTTTGTCTTTTGTGTTATCCTTGTTCTTCCTTTATTACTTTGTGTATTATTGCCAACAATCTTAAACAATATTCGCTTCGATGGAAGGAACAAGTGATGTTTCAGCACTGAAGATGTTGAATCACGAGTTGATGAAATTGGATCGCTTTGATGGAACCAATTTGTCTTTATGGAAAGACAAGGTGATATTCCCATCAATTCAAAATAGCTCCAATCATTCAGGAGAGACATGTGAATCTTGTTGATCTTAAGGATTCCTTCATTCCTAGTTGTTTAGAAGGACGAGGTTGGGATAAACTCCTTGGTGAACCTTTAATTAAAGAGTTCTATGCAAATGCATCACTCAAAGAGGATCACATAGAATGCAGGGTTAGAGGACGTGCATTCACTCTTGACATGGAGGACATTGATGCTACACTTGGACTTGAAGAACAAGATCATGAAGGGTTCTTTCCATTCAAGGACAGAATGGTCTCTCTAGAATTTGTGCAATTCCGCATTAGTGGCTATAGGAAAGGAAGATGTCTCAACACAACCTCCTTTCCTTCGAATTTGAGATGCCTCGCCTATATCATGATGTTCAACTTGTATCTGGTAAGGAAGTTGTCAATTATCAACAATGCTAGAGCCATATTCCTCACGGAGCTTCGTGAGAAAATCTACATTGACATCGGTGCACGCTTGTATAGCATCATTACCGAAGCCACAAAGACAACCGCAAGGTCAAAGCTTGTTGTCCCAAATCTTATAATGATGATTCTTCATGAAAATGGTGTGGAGACTCCACAAAACATAAGCCTAATGACTTCATCTCCTTCCATCAACACTCAAACAATCCTAAGAAGTAGGATTCGAATTCCTGGAGATGAACAAGCTAAAAAGCCTAAAGAGATACAGAAACTGAAGCGGAAGGACAACAACCTCCTCCAAGACATGGTGGTGGTCAAGGGAGGAGCAGAGCATCATTGTCTTCATTAGCTCCTCCTGATGCTTTTCAGATCATACTTGAGAGGATTGATAGCCTTCGGAATGTAGCAACTAAGCACTCCAAGATCATTGTAGCTATCCAGGACCAAATCAACTTGTTGGTAGCCAAGATTGATAGCTTTGCTCACTAGCCTTAACCCTTTGGCCATTCCAGTCAAAAAGGGGAAGTAGTGTTGGGTAGCTTTTCAGGGGGAGAACATAGCATTGGTTTTCATAGCACTTGTGGTTTTTACAGTTTTTATGGTTTTCATAGCACCTTAATTTCGTACTCTATTGGTTTTAGTACTTTGGTTTTAAAGGATATTTTATGTTATGGATACTTGGATGTTTTAGCTATTTTGACTATGCTTATTATGTATCTTTGCTTATGTAGCTTAGTACTTTTTGTTAATGTTTTGCATTTTCTTTAGTACTTTTGTGCCCTTGCTGGATCTTGTATCCTTGATGCAATTGCTTCTGAGTGTTGGACATACAGATGATACTTTGCATTGAGCTTATTTGCTTGCATGTCAGGATGTTCATTCATCGTATGAATGTTCTTTGTCGTCACTATTTATAGTGATTGTCCTTGTATAGTCAAGTTATGTTTCATTGTCATATTCATACTTGCTTGATCGTATTGTGCTTGCTCCGTATGCATTCTAAGTTTTCTGCTTACAATGAACTTAATGAGTGCATTTTGTGCTATTGTTTTCAGGAGACTTGTTTGTATGGTTCAAAAGTTTCACAAATCTAGAATTAGGTGTGAGTGAGTTTTGACAACTGTTCCAAACTCACATTTTTAAGTCTAGAGTCTGTTTTAAGGTTTTGTCACAGAATAGCCAAAGGAGGAGATTGTAAAGTTGAATTTATTCAGCTATGTGTTGGCTTTATTCCGTGAAAAATTTGCTTGTAATTTAGCATTTAGAAACCATGTACTTAGATGGGCATAATGTAAGGGTTGTGTGTGAGAGAGTGTGAAGAATTGATCAAGTGTGTGCATTAAGAGACAACTCGCGATTGACTCACGTGTGGTGACTTGCCAAAATCTAGCATACGTGTGGAGCATGCAGGAAGTTGAAGGGTCAGGACAGCTGGATCACTACCAAACAAAAAGTACAGTTTGGCCTTTCTGTTAACTGGGGACTGGAACTCGCGACTCATCCTAGTCGCGAAGTGACTCGTAAGTGCACCATGTTTTGTTGAAAACTGACTTTTCACATTCCATCTCATACCCTATTGAATGCTCACTTGGTGTGAAAAACACTAGTGAATGTTTAGATCCCCAATTTCAAAAATACCAACACAAGCTTACATTCAAACATTGTATGTGTAGAATGATAAATATAAGCTATACCCAAACAATCAAACTACTCTAAGCCATAATTTAATCACAACACAATAGTAATTAAATGCAAAGAGTAAAGGATAGAGTGAAGCAAACACAAGATAACACCGGCTCGTGTTATCAAAGAGGAAACCGAAGAATTCGGCAAAAAACCTCTCTACCGCCCTCCAAGCGGTGAAATGATCCACTAGAAAATCACTTAGGATACATGAATAACAACAGACCCTCCAAGCCTATTCAACCCGACGAATCTAAGCCCTCAAAGCTTCTTACTCCTATAGGGTTAAGCCTAACATTGTTTTCTCTAGCTTACTGGATCTTACAATAAGCCCATTGCATCAACCAAATGAATTGGTCTTCTCTAAACTGCTTCCCAAGCACCAAATAACCTTCTCACTGATATGAATATGGTGAGGTAAGGATTTGGCTAAAGCTCTTCTCAAGGGTATGTCAATGGAGTGGGTGAGAGTAGAGGAATTTGGAGAATCAAAAGTATAAGATTGTGGATGAATCAATCTTGTTGTTCTCTAGGGTTTATCTCTCAAAATTCTCTATAGAAGCTCTCTACATTTCATGGGTATAAGGGTATTTATAGTAGGGTATGAGAAGGAATGTGAAAAGTCATTTTTCTGCAAAACAGGAGGCTTTGGTGAGTGACTCACGACTAGGATGAGTTGTGAGTTCCAGTCGCCAAGTAATAGAATGGCCAGACTGTACTTTTTGTCCTATAATGATCCAGCTATATTGACCCTTCAACTTCCTACATGCTTCACATGGGTGACACTTCTGGCGAGTCAGTCGCGAGTTTTAGTCGTGAGTATTCTCTTGAATGCACATACTTGATAAATTCTTCACATTTTCTCACACACAACCCTTACATTATTTCCACATAAATACAGGGTTTCTAATTTGGTGTTTGACTTATGATTATATTTTTTATTTTGATGCTTCTTTTTCTCATTTTATTTTCTATTTCTCTCTCGAAAAAGGTGATTTCACTCTCTCTCTCTCTCTCTATATATATATATTTATATTGTTTATTCTTTTTTGATGAATCATTGTATTTTTGTATATAATACTATTTTGGGTTAATACGATTTGGTAGCGTGTTTGATTTTTTAAGTTTTCTATCACAAGTCTTCTCTCTACCTCTTTTAGCTTTTGTTAGATTTTTTTTTTTTTTTTTTTTTTGACATAATACTTGTTATTTTGGAAGTGAGATTTGGAATTTATATCAAAATACAATGTTGGATATGTATTTGAATGTATCAATCAACTATTAAAATTAAGCCTATAGACAATATTTTAAGGGGAAATTACAGTATACCCACTTGTGGTTTGGCCCATTTTCATTTTGCCTACCCGTGGTTTAAAACTTAACACTTTACCCACCTGAATTTCAATCCGTTTACTCTCTGTTACCCACTTCACCCTTAAATGTTAGAAAAACACCATTTTAAAAAAAAAATCAGAACATAACACGGATAAAAAATACGAATCATTGAATCTTTTCCTCATGAGCCCTAGAAACACGAAAACCCTTGTATTGAGTTGGGGTTTTGATTTTTCTAATCGTGGTGCATAACACTTTCATGTAAGGGTGAGGTTTTGACTTTGGGTTGTCTTGAGGCATTAAATATTCGAAGATACGTCATCACTAGGTACAAAATTTCTGTTTTATGTGGGTTGGGGTTTCAACTTTTGATGATAGCTTTGATTCGCAGGAAATTTGATTCATGTGAAGTTGATAAGCGATCTCTTCTTCGAGTGGAAATTACACAGGTTCTAATGGGCATATGTGTACATATGAGACTTGTGTGTTGAGAACAAGTTTGACAATAGATAATTTTGGGAGAAGGTTTGTGGGTTGTAGTTGATATAAGGTAAGTATAGTTTTTACTTAATCTAGTTAATTTAAGTGAGTTTGGAATGTGATGTGTTCAATTCAATTTATGAACAGGTTAGTCCCAAGTGCCCTTTCTTTCAATGCATTGATAATCCCACTTGTATGCATGAGAATGAAGCTGCCTATTTAATGCAACAAAAGCTGGATTTACTGCAGAGTGAGTTGCAACTTGCAAATGAAAGATAAAGAGAAGCTATCCAGACAGCAGCAAAAGCTACCCAAATGGCAGAAATTGCTCAAGAAAGGGCAGCAAAAGCCACTGAGAGGAAGAGAAAGTTTCGAGCTTCTTTTGTTAAAGCCAAGGAGATAGCAGTGAGAGCTTTATAGCAAGAGAGAAAGTGCAGAATTGCACTAATTTTGTCATTTTTTTTTTGGCTCAAGTGAGAATGTTGGAATGATGATTGAGTTTGCCTAGTGAGTTGTAATGTATAAGCAAGTCCTCAATTGTATTGCAATAGAATTATATAAGATGGTAGATGCTGTTGGCTTAAAGCCACTTAATAATATAAGATTTTTTAAGATAAAATGTTATTTATGTTAGATGCTGTTGGTGTTTTTATTTAAAGTAAATTGGCAACTTGTGACTTGTTGTTTTGTTAGATGCCCTGAGCTGTGTTGGTTTGTACATAAAGTGCATTGCGTGAAGATAATTGTGTTGAAAGTGAATAGTTTAAAGTTTAAAGTGCACTGTGTAAAGTGTTTTTGTTGAAAATGCATGACAACCATTTGTCAACTTGCAAGAAAAGACTACAAATGCACACATAAACCTCCTATTCAACATGTAAAATACTCCAACAAATGCACACATAAGATACTCCAAGAAAAGACAACAAATGCACACATAAACCTGCCATTCAACACATACACTTGCTATATTCAAAAGTGACTGCTATATTCAATACATACACACATAAAGAAACCTATATATGTTCAACTGCAATAATCAACCACATGACAACAACTAGTCAAAATAATAATTCTGATCATCTGCCATTAAGTTAGGAAATTGTATACACATTTAAAGTGGCATTGAATAGTCTTTCATTAACCACTAATAAATATAGGGCATTTGGTACAACAACAACCAAAACAGTTGCACCTGCCCTTATTTACAAAACTTACAAAAATACAAATAAATCCCAACAGTGTTTTAACAGCATATATAATCAATAATTGTTTTCCCTGCCATTGTCTACAAATTACATATAACCCTAACACTACATAACACAAAACCATATTGCCCTAACACTACATATACATAGCAACAATATTGTCTTGACATAGACTTCATTTACTGCCCTTGCCCCTGCCTTTCCCACAACAGTTGACCTTTCAACCTCTTGTTTTACATTTCTATGTCCTAGCTTCATTACCCCTTCCTCTTAAAGTAGCTCCTCTGGTATCAGGTGGTCTTGTAGGCTACAAAATACAAGAATTCATATGTTAGCTATGAGTATCACAGTTTTATGAGTAAAACATCAAACATAAAACTCAGTACTTGTGACATTGGCCTTGCATCCCTTTGCATTATTCTCTTCCTTTTGACACCTTCAATACCTCATTGGCTTGTTTGCTCTAGACATCCTATAAGGGTTCCTTGGCTCATCATCATCTCTCTTCCTCTTTATGGGTGGCCTGCTTGATGGCTTATAGATAATAGATGCAATTGGCTTGGGTTGGCCACTTGAGATCCACTCAGATTGGCCAGGCATGGGAGGTATGAGTGTCTTGTATGTCTCCATAAAAGCATCCTTGTAGTAGCATGGATGGGTGTAATCCTTTGGTTTCTCATGATTCATAAAAATGGCTGTAACTCCATGCTTGCAAAGGATTCCTGTCAAGTCCCATACTTTACAACTGCATGCCTTCCTTACCAAGTCCACCACATGCCATTCCCTCCATTATCAACTTTATACACAAACCTCCCAAATGGCATTGCACAGAAGTTCTTATACTCTAATTTCAACTTCTCCAACTTGTCGTGTATGCTTGGACACAACTTGCCACCATACTTTTTTATGCCAGTCTTATTTATATACATCCTGCTCATAAGCCTAACTTTGATCCACTCCAGCATTGTTAATATTGACTTGTCTCTAGCCTTCACAATCATAAAGTTAAAACTCTCACTCAGATTGTTTACCAGACAATCTGTCAAAGCCCTTGGTGAAAAGTGGGATTTGGTCCACTGTGCAGGCTCTATATCTGCAAGGTACTTCTAAACTTCTTCATCCAAATTCTTAAGATGCTCCATCCCCCTATCAATTTTTTTGACTGATGTTGTGCTAGCACACCTCCATATTACACTCTTCAATTCCATGCCCTTGTGGTTAACCTTGGAGTTGTCTTATATGTGCTTCAGACAATACCTGTGCTACATAGTTGGGAATAGAGTTTCCATTGCAGGTAAAAGGCCCTAAGTATTACGAGCAAGTAAGCATTCAATATCAGCAAGTAAGCATTCAATATCAGCAAGTAAGTATGTAAGCATTCAAGTAAGCAACTATGCAAGTAAGCAATCAAGTAAGTAATGAAGTCATAAACATGAGTTAGATGATAATACCTTTTGCCTGTCACTGATGAATACCAGATTGAGATCCTTTGGCTTGCCAATGTCATTTGCAAACTGCTCCATGAACCAGATCCAGCTGTCCTTGTTCTCTTGCTCAACCACAACCATTGCCACTAGGAATGTATTGTCATTTCCATCCTTGGCAGTGGCAAACAATAATTGCCCACCAAACCTACCATTCAAGTGGCATCCATTTAGCCCGACAAAGGGTTTACAACCACCCAAAAAGCCAACTTTCTAAGCATTGTACCTAATGTACATTCTTTCAAACTTGGGTTTTGCATTCTCATTTCTGTTTGCAGTATCACCTTGCTTCCTACCTTTGTCCTCCTTATAATTTTCGCATAATCTATAAGTATGCCATACTGAGTCTCTTCATTCCCAGTGATCAAACCCCTGGTTGCCTTCCTAGATCTATACACCTAACTAAGACTTAAATCAACTGAAATTTGCTGCATCACATGGTGCTTAACACCTGAGACCTCCCAGTTAGGATTTTTACTAAAATCCTCCAAATACATGTTTGCTACATAGATTGATGTAACTTGCCCATTTTGAAATGTTAGGGGGCAGGTACACTTAGGATTGAGTGTCTTGATCTCAAATGTGCACTCTCTAGTCACCATTGAGGCATAACACCTCCATCCACAGTTGTTCTTGCAATGTAAAGAAATCTTTTTCTTCTCATTCAACTTTGACTTGATATTAATGTGATGCTGAATCACATACTCCCTCAAAGCCTTCCTAAAAACCTTGGAGTGTGGAAACTTCATCCTTTTACCAACTGAACATTTGTCATATCAGTCCTCTCATTGAATTCTGGGTTGCCAGGCCTCTACTCATCATCAGAACCATCCATACTTGCAATATCACCCACTAAAACTAGTTCAGCCCACTCTTCATCTAAATCTATGTTTGGAGGTGGAACATTGCTTAGTTGAGGTGTATTTGTGTTTAGCTGAGGTGTATTAGTGTTTGGCTGAGATGTATCAGTGGTTGGTTGAGGTGGAACAATGTTAGGCTCAGATGGAACTCTATGAGGTGGAGAAGACTCACTAAAAATATCACCAGCAAAGTCTTCTCCTTCTAGACCTTCATTCAACCAATCAAACTCCTCATCTACCCCCACACTAGCATCACCCCCTATAGCAGCCCTTGTAGTAGCTCTTGCATTAGCTCCTACACCCACCCCTACACCCCCTGTAGCAGCCCTTTCACCACCCCTTACATCAACCCCTTGACCAACACCATCAGGAACTTCAACTGCCAGTGGAGCATGACCATTCTCCATATACAGTATGATGGTGTCTCTTGGCCCTCCCTCATTAAGCTTACACATGGACACCACATCTTTATCATCTTCTATAAGTCTCAAGCCTTGCTCCAAGTTGCCCCCTAGGAGCTAAATAATGAACCGTAGATGGTTCATCAATCCCCAATTCTCACATATACCTTATATTTCAAAATAACTAAGCCTATCAGAATCCCTATACACTATTTCAACTTTCCCACCAAAGTATTTTAAACTTGAGTTCCATAAAAAAGTACCCCCATAACGAACCTCGAATTTCGCTTCCTTATCATTCATCTATAATAACAAATTACCATTTGACACGTACACAATTAATAATTAAAGAATTGTAAACAACAGACACATAAAGAGTAAACACTTGTATGTTTTTGTTTTGCTTTTGGGATTCAACACACACATCAGAAGGACCATATTTTCTGCTTTGCTTTTGTTTCTGTTTTATTAATAAGCACAAAAATTAAAACCCAACAGAAGCTTGGGTCCACTATGAGACACAATGACCACGATAGACAAAATGACCATAAACAAACACAAATCCAAACAACAAGTGATCACATTTTTCATAAATATCAACAAACACAACCAATATTTTCATTCTATTACATGTAACATTGACCATTGACTGATTACTCAAAAAACTATAAAACAACCACAAGCCCAAATTAAAAACCTAATTAGTAACTGATTTCTTACCAAGATTTTAGTAACTCAAACAACTTGTTGCTCGTCTAGGTTTATACTTGCAGCATGATTTCAATATCAGATGCAGAATGAGGTTTTTCGTGTTTCTAGGGCTTGTGAGGAAAAGATTCAATGATTCGTGTTTTTGATTCGTGTTATGTTCTGATTTTTAATAAAATGGTGTTTTTCTAACGTCTGAGGGTGAGATGGGTATCGAAGAGCAAATGGATTGAATATCAAGTGGGCAAAGTGTTAAGTTTTAAAACACGGGTAGGCAAAGTGAAAATTGGCCAAACCATAGGTGGGTTTACTGTAATTTCCCCATATTTTAATTTTAACTTGTCATTGATTTTTTATTTAGTTATAACATCAAAATTAAAGTACATGAATATGTAAAGTTATAATTGCCTAAGATGAATTTGTAAAGCCAATATATTTATATATATTTAATATTGTCAAAAAATTAAAAGTAAAAAATAAATAATAAAAGAATAATGATGTAGCCAATGATGTGACAGATGAGAAGGCTCAAATGAGATATGAAGATCCAATTAAAGACAATTAAATCTTAATAAATAAAAGTGTATGTAGTCAAAAAAATAATTTTAATCATGTTCTCTATCTGTTTTTATACATATTATTTTTTTTCATTTCAATAGGTGAAGTGTTCAATTTTAGACATAAAATTTACTTTTTTCCTACATATTATTTTAAATATTAAATTTATAAAATGGTATAGTCTCTTAGGAATGTCTAAGACATGCAATTCCTATCTCATGTATCTATATTAGTAAATAAAACTCAATCAATAATTTGAAACTACTGCTACGATGAGAAAAATTATAAATATAATAATCTCTTTTTAAGATAATGAAAATTTTGAATAATCTATTTGAAACTTAAACAATTTAGTTGTACATGAAAAACTAATTAAGAAAATATAATGCACGATAACATAATTTATCAAAATATGGACTGCCTAAAAAATGAATAATATTGTTGACACCCCATTTTGCAACCCGCATTTAACCTTATATGGAGGGTAAAATGATAATTTCACCTTGAAAATATGCATCTTGATTCTGGTCATTAGATCCTTAATCTTATTTCACTAAAATGATCTTGATGTTGTAACGATCAAATCGATTGGTCATGAGCCCTAATCGGACTATCAGATTAAAAGTTATCATCAAATCAAGTTTTAATGGTTGAGATGCACTATCACAAATTGAGTCCGACTATATGTGATTATGAACAATTGATTTCAATTGGTTATAAGTATAATCAATTTGAGATCAATGATATGTCATAATTTGATTGGTTATGACTACATTTTATGGTGAGGTTGCATACACCTAATTAATTAGATAGTTAAACATTAATTATTCAATGAGTAATTTTTGCAATTATTTTTTAATTAGAATAAATTTAGAACCAATTAAGTCTGAAATGGGAGTGATTGGAGTTATTTAATGTTAATTGGGAGCTAATTTGGGACCTATTAATGTTAATTGTGCTGAAACCATTTTCTAACAAATGACCTCTACTTACCATTTCATCAATATCTCTCAAACTATTTTGAATCAGTGAATGAGGTTAATTTTCTCAGAAACTAGATATCCGGGGCTTCAATTTGAGTATAAGAATGAGACAATTCCAATCAGAATTGAGTCATATGATTTTTCGAAGTTAGCTCTACTGGCTGTTACAACAACTACGGGAAAACCGAATTTGGCTTGCTCCTCACTTTCACCAATCTTTCCATTTAATGCACCAGATTTCCCCCAAGGCTAAAATGAGGTTTAGGTTCATGATTTTTTGTCAACCCTCATTAAATGACATTCCATTCATATTTCCACCACCACTACTATATAAACCTCCCACCTCCTTCATTCCAAGACACACAAAAACCCCATCTCTTCTCCTCTTGAGTTCTAATGAAGTTGAGTAGTCTTGTCATATCTTGGTCTTCCTGAGACTCAAGGTATTGAGTGAGACTCACTCTTCCTCTCCTGACTCTTCTTTTCCTCCACCCTTAAGACCTCTACCAAGAGTCTCCTCCTCCACCGTATGGATATTGCATGAAGGTGTAATCCCTTTCCTTTACTTGTTTTTTGTGTTGCCATAATAGGAATTTAGGATTAAAGTATGATAGTAATTATTCAAATTCTCTTGAATATGTTTGAAAGTTCTTATATGTTCTTCACATGTTCTTGATTGTTCATCACATATTCATGCATAAACACTAGTTTTGATCTTAAATCCACATCAAAAATATAAAAAACATGTTTTTTTAATAATTCTTTCAAATCCTTGAATCTAGGTTATCACCATCCACACACATTCACTAGAATTTATTTTTCAATCCAAATGCAATGCTAAATAAATTGAATTAGGGTTTATCACGTGCACACACATTAAATTCAACATGTAACTTGATTGACATATTGGATGATGTGATATGAATGTTGACCACCATAGTCTAGAAAACTGGTTTCACTGGGCAATGTGGGTGCCTAACACCTTCCCACCTTATAACATAGCCTCCGAACTTTGATCAAGGGTTGATGGACCAATGTTTATCCTTGTAATTTTCAATTTTTAGATTTTAACTAGGAAATAAAGTTATGTACTTTATCTTATATTGTATTTAGGACCAAAGCCATGTAATTTTCCTATGATCAAATGTAAATTCAATTTCAAATTAATAAAATGAGGAATTCTTTTTCAATTATGGTTTTCTTATTTTTTCAATAATTAAATAAGTGGCGACTCCATTGTAAAACCCTTAATCTAAAGGGGAAAATATAATTAGTCGAACCTCCATTTTGAAAGGCAACAATACGACTCCACCCATTCACGTGGGTTTGGCCCAACATTCTATAAAAAAGGGGGCCGGAGGCGTGGTCTCTCACAAATATCAATCAAATAAATCCAAATAATAAAATGATGATATATTTTTTGAGATAGATAAATGAAAAATAATTTTAGAAATTATTTTCCACAAAATTTATAAAACAAATTATATATTATATCATAACTAAAATAAAATTATCTATTTTCATGCATCGCGTGGGCCTGCAACTAATCTATATATTACTAAAAGCTGAAGCGTAGCATTTAATGCTGCTGCTCTCACGTTGTACCACATCAACTGTCACGTCATTTTTTTTTCCTTTTCTTTTTTAAAATATAATTTGTCCTATTAATCCAGCCCACTACTTATTTATTTACTTCTACTATCACCCTATAATAAATCTGTATAATTAATCTAGTCCACCTCTTATTTAATTAATTTCACTATCAAGCCCAACCCAAAGTCTTTTCAATTCAGATTTAGGGTTTTGTGTGAGTCTTTTCAGCTTTAAAAAAAAAAAAAAAAAAAAGAAAGAAAACGAAACAAAACATTGAAGTCTTTCAAGCTTTAGGTTTTTTTTTTTTTTTTTTTTTTTTTTTTTTTTTCTTGTAATTGTTTTTAACATTTATTTTTTTAATATTTACACTTCTCCAATTTTTCTCTCTCCCTTACCATTTCATCTCCCCACTACTTCTTCAATCTTTCTCCCTCCCTTACCTTTTCATCTCCCCACTACCCTCTATATTAATATCATTCTTTCTCTTTCCCTTCATTTTCCTTTATTTTTGTCTCTTTTTATTCACATCCTCTTACTATAAATTTACCACTATCTTTTCTATTCTATGCATAGTTTTCCCTCACAAAAAAAAAAGGTTCCCTCTCTCTCTCTCTCTCTCTATAAATTTTTTGGTGGATTTTTTTATTTTTCTTACATCTCTACTTTAGGTTGATAATTTTTTATATTCTTTAAAACTCTATTTTAGGTTAATGTGATTTAATTTTGTTTTTTAAATTGTGATTTAGTTTTGTTTTTTAAATTGTTGTTGTTGTTGTTGGTTTTTTTTTTTTTTTTTTTTAAATTCTCTTTGATTGTTAAATGTTATCCTATTGTGTTCTAAAAAATTAAATATAGCATATAAAAATATAATATTATTCTATTACATAGCATGATTTGGATAATTTGGTATTTATTTTGTTACATAACATGATTTTTTATAGTGCTCAATTTAGATGTTAAACTATAAGACTTTACTAATTTTTGTATATTTTCTAATCTTTTGTGGTGGACAAAGTACTCTTAATAATTGTATTAGAAGTACTCTATAATGCCATTTATTTAAAGAAAAGTAAAGGTTAGCCAAACGAAAATAATAAAATAGGTGACAAATTTTAACGTTTGCAATTTTATTTTTATTTTTATTATTATTTTATAACAATGCATGTATAGAAATTTAATTCTTAGATTTTGCTAATAATTGTTTATTTAATAATATGTTTTGGGCGGTTGAAATTATAATTTCTACAAAGAAAATAACTTTAATAGATTATCAAAAACAAAATTTTATCCTAATATTGGTTCAATTAATCATTGTTAAGTTTTATTAATTTTTTTAGTTTACGTTTTTTTTGATGTTTTGGACTGTTCCTATATTACATTTATGATTGTTCTTATAATAAATAAAAATATAATTACGAAATACATTACTCATTATTAGATTAGTTTAAATTATAAAAAAAAATTAATAAAACCATCATAAAAATAATTATCACGCGCAACGCGCGGGTTTGCGGCTAGTAATTCATAAAAGGAGATAGATTTAATACATAGATTGCATATAGTTTGCAGCTAGTTCGAAATAATAGAAACTAGCCTAGTATTCAAAAGTCCAGAACAAGGCCATATGAGCATTCGTTCAAGTATCGACTTCATCTTTTCTTTAAAAAATAAAAATAAACTTAAATTAAGTTTTCCATGATCAACCTTAGTGCTCCAACTTGAATTAGAAATCGAAGTTCCTAGCTACTTATTCAGCAACCTGTGTCCAGCAGACCTGCAATGGTATTGTTGCAATTTGGATTGAACTTCGCGTTTCTCCTTCTTTAGTTCCTCCACTGTTTTTGTAATGCGTTGCAACTGACACTCCTCATTTTCAATCTCACACTCCAGCATTCATAATTCAGCTTGCAACTTCAACCTTTCAAGCTTCTTATTATCAAGAGATGTCTTCTTTGATTTGAGCAATTCAGTGGAATTTGCTAAATCAGTTTTCAGATCTTTGTAGTAAGGAATGTTATCCACAATAATATCCCTAATTTCATCATGATGGTCACGAAGCCATTCTACATCCAGCCTTGCAGCATCAGCCAAAACTATATCATTAACAGAAGCTAGATGGTGCTTCTTGAGATTACTAAACTGTATTTCCAGCAGATCTTGAACAGCTGTGCAAACTATCTCCAGTAAGTATTTAATCATCCTAGGAGACTCCAGCCTACAATTTCTAGCAATATCACCATACTTCTCAATTATGGCAAGAAGAGTTGGAGCACACTCAGCACTCACACAATATGAACCCACTTGTTCAAGTGTGTTATCTGCCGAGCTTGTTGCATCAGAGCTAATGTCATAGAAGGTGTTTGTCATGTGAAAAAGTGATGGAGCCAAACTCTTACAGCTCACACGATCTGGGCTGTATGTATCCATTCCCTCATTATCTCCTTCAAGAGCAGTGTCCAGGGAAGCAACAGCTGCATCTCGGACATCTTGTTCTGAAGGCATGATGGTTAAAATGGCAGCAGCATTGGCACCGGCACCATCAGCAGTCTCCTCAGGAATGTGTGTCTCAAATGTTTTTTCCAGGGCACCTTTAAGCTCTTGGTTTGCCAAAATTATACTTCTTTCTCCTGCAACATCTACACAGACGTCATCTGAGCTCGAGGATTCTAAAGAGGTACTTGAATTTTCAGAAAGTGATGCATTAATGCCATTGCAGCTAAAATAATCACCCTGTCCATCGTTATACCCTTGAGGGTCATTATCAGGGGATACAACTTTTGCACCCTGGACATTTTGCTCAGAAGCCATTGATGTAAACATGGCAGGAGAATTCTCACAAGTTTCTGTAGCAACGTTCCTAGAAGTTTGCACTTCAATATCTTTTCTGGTGACACCTGCTTGTTCATCGTCAATTGCACCTTCTGCTTCTTTATTTCCTTGAATTTCTTTGTCAGGAGAAACAGTTTCTGCATCACAGAAATTCCGTTCGTAGAAATAATTCAAATAAAGAAGCAAAGATAGCTCATGTTTAAGTAGAGCAAAAACACACTACAAAAAAGAAAAAGAAAAAAAAGAAACAAGAAAGGAAAAAGCAAGACACATTACCTTGATTCAATGTGGCAGCATTTGAACCCCTTGGTGAAACAGCTCTCTCCCCAAGGAATGTTAGGGAATTGTTGCTATGCATATTTCTTCTCTTCCGCTTACCCAACACCTTTGGGGTCAAACTGGTTTCACTTCCTTTACGCATTGGCAATTTGATCTTCAGCCCCTTCATTTCTACCTGGTTGTCTATATTTTTCCAAATTTAAATAGTCAAACAAGTAGGATTCTTGGAAAGAAAAACACAAACAAGTCAAGTTACATGGTCAAGGCAAAGCGTCTAGCTTAGGGTGAGATACTTTCCAAGTAGAATTCTTGGAAAGAAAGAGATGTACACAAGTAAAAAGATTTGTTTAAGAGACAAGTATAAATAAGTTGAAGTAACCTTGAAATGATGCAATGAATTGAACTTGGGGCCTAGTCATTTTAGGTTTATAGTTATTGCCAAACTATAAGATTGCAGATGAAAAACGTTCCAGTTCTGAGTTAAAACCCAAGAGGAAAAGATGGGAAAGTGAGGGGAAATAGTTAAAATTTTCCTGGAAATTTATTATTTATTCTACAACACACAATCCCGTTAACAATTTTGCGTCTTCGCTATTCATATTCAGCAAGAGACTAATCAGGCCTTGGGCAGAAGGGGGGGGGGGGGGGGGTAACTTTTAAAAAAAAATTTTGAGTGATAAAGGGAGTGATTGTTAACTATACTGAATTACAAACAACTCATTTTTGTAATATTATTATTATTATTATTATTATTATTGTTATTATTATTATTATGCTCACATCCAAAGTTAAAAACTATCATTCAAACAAGCAGAAGGCTCCCTAATTAATTATAGTTTCATCCAACAAAATACAAATTTTGTGTTTATTGTAGTTTCAGACCCAAGTGCAGAATGGTTCAGCAACAAAGATTTAAGGGCCAGTTAATTTTATCCAACTAGAGTTTTGGCTTTTCCAATAAAATGATATTACTAAAATGCAATTTGCGTAGAGCTACATACTTCATTAAACAGAGATGACATAAAATTTTGTTCCAATTATGGATAGTCTGATTTTTTTTTTAAAGAAAATTTATGGATCTGTAGCTGTTGCAAATGAATAAACCAAATGGTAGTTCCTGATAAAAGTATTTGAAGCATTTGTTTGACTTCCATCTAATATGCAATTAAAACAAGTTCTTGCTAATGGTAAAAAGAGAGCTTTGAGTGTAGGGGCTGTTAATATTTTTACCAAAGAGGTTTAAAATAACACTACGGCCCCTGGGAAACAAATTTTGACCAAGATTAAAGAAAAGATTAAAACAAGTTCTTGCTAATGGTAAAAAGAGAGCTTTGAGTGTAGGGGCTGTTAATATTTTTACCAAAGAGGTTTAAAATAACACTACGGCCCCCGGAAAACAAATTTTGACCAAGATTAAAGAAAAGATAGGCTTTCAGAAATATTGCCCTACTGAAAAAGAGATTCTATTTATAGGTACTATTCCTAGTCAGGAATATAGTAAGAAAGATGGTATAGAAGCAAAACCATATGAAAAGAAAAAGGAGAATATTGGAGGAAGAAGGATCACCTGAATCTGCCTCACTGTCCTTCCATATATTGTTTGATTTTTATTTTTCACGATTTATTGATTGTATACGTGCACTTCTCCGGGATGGAATAGAACTCCAGTTTGCACGCCTAGATACTTTTGGACTTTCCATATACTCTTCACCAGAGCTTTCCTGCATTTGTTGCAAGTGATGACTAGGAACAATAAAACAACCAAAAAAAAAAAAAAAGAATATAAGTAAAAGGTAATTCCATAATAAGAATGAACAGGAGGTGTTGGAGGAAGGACTAACTAACTAATTTCAGTGGTATACCTACACCCTGCACGGACACTTACTATATTAAAATATATATGTGTTGATAGACCTTCGCAAAAATCCCCTTTCTCTCTATCTACTGAACACAATGTTTTTCAGGCCAAACAATAGCAAGGTATAACAAGATGGAATACTCTAAGATGCTTACCGTCAATAAGTGCATCAGTTCTTTCAAAGGGATTTGGCAGGTGTTTGATATACATAGAATGCTTACTGAGTATGCTTTGAATTGTGCTTCAAACAAGATAAATTTTTTTACTTCCAATGAAATCATTTAATATTTTGAAGAAAATGTCCTTCCAATATTATTACATTAGCTAAAAGTCCATCTCCTTTAAGATTGCAGGAGGAAACACAACAGAGCAATGCAGTTCTGTGAAATGATATTGATTGGGCATTATGCAACTTAAGCTGTGTTTGTTTTGGGTGAAAATCATTTCCGGAAATGCTTTTCCAGAAATGCGGGTGTTTGGTTGGTTCGGAAAATAGAATTTTCCGGAAATTGATTTCCGTTGACTGAAAAAAAAAGGCTTTGACTACGGAAATGAATTTCCATTCCTATTTTCACTTCAAATGAATTCCGGAGAGAGAGAGAGAGAGAGAGGGAGAGAGAGAGAGAGAGAGAGAGAGAGGGAGAAGCACGAACGACCAGTCCGCGCCGTTCGCACGCACCGAGCTCCAATCCGCTCCGTTCGCAAGCGCCAGCGCTGTCGATCGCGATCCGAGATCGCGATCTCGCGCCGTTGATCGCGATCTCGCCTTCGCGCCGATCACAATCGGCGTGTCGCTTCGCGAGATCGCGATCGACGCTTCTTGAGATCGCGCCGTCGATCGCGATCTCGCGAAGCGGTGCGGTGCTTCGCGAGATTGCGATCGACGGTGCGGTCGTCGGACTGGAGCTCGCGAAGCATCGCGCCATCGAACCCAGTCGAGCGTCGAGCGTCAATCTGGGTTTTGTCCGTGTTTTTTTGGGTTTGTCTTTTCCTTCTTCTTTTCCAAACACTAGAAAATATTTTTCCGAAAAATGGAATATTTTCTGGAAATGCTTTTACATGAACCAAACACAGCCTTAATAGAGCATTGCAGCAACCTGATATCTGAGTAAATCTGAGATTTGGAGTATCTATTGCTGTAACTACATTTAGACAAACTATGGCCTAAAAACAACAAAAAACAGCCAATGAGTGAATGTGTGAATTCTGTGAATGTGTGAATTCTGTGTGTGGGACTTCTCTTTTATATGGGTCTCAGAAAGAAGCTTCTCATGTGGTTTGAATGAGGAAATAACAGCCAATGAGTACAGGGTATTTGTTATGCCATGTAGCACAGGGGGTACTCTCTCTCTCTCTTTGAGTCTGAGATTTTGATTCTTACTGATTTTTTTTAATGAAATCTATTCTTAACGTTAAGCATTTCAATTTTATCTCACTGTTTTTATCAGAGTGTGTAGACTTATTGCCTATTTGTTATATGAAATTACTGAATTCTCAAAAAAAAAAAAAAATTGAAAATGAAAACCGAAGTTTTTTTTTTTTTGGTTCTTTCTATAGATAGAAGTTCATGAAGACAGTCATCTCCTACAAAGCTTGCCATGCCAGCACAGTTTGGAATGAATTTTCTGCTGAAAGGACAAGCCCTTGACACGTGGAAAGAAAAAGTAGAGATTTTAAGGGTCTTTTTGTATTTGTCTCTGGTTTTTGCATGGTGGGAGGGTTTAACTTTTTCTTTTTTGTGATCATTGAAGTTTGAACTGCTGTTATTTGAGGAAAATAATAAATAAATAATGCATTAATTTCCAGCAAGTTTATATGCACTTTTATTTTTCTAGACTAATTTTTAATTTTGTAGGTAAGAGCAAAGTATAAAGCTAATTATTATTTCTAATTCCATTGTGAAATGTTTCATGTAATACTTACACTTTTGTATGAAATGCCTACATTTTAGATATGATGTGAAAGAGAGTCGACATTGTTGAATGTGAAAGTATAAACAACCAAAACTCATCATTAAAATAATTAGCCTACACCTTTTATTTCAAAAATCATTTATAAGAATGAGATAAGATTGATGAGCTTTACCTCTCCCTCCCCTACTACTTATTAGTATTATTTTTTGTTATATATTCCTTTAGGGTTGTTTTTTCCCCCTTCAAATATCATAATATTTGAATCTATGATTCTATTATTAATAATATATTCTTCTATATATATATATATATATATATATATATTATTTAGATTAAATTTAAACCCTAGTTCTTTGTTCACTAGATTTATTTGAACCAATGGAAACCCATTGAAAAAAGATTTTACTATTCTGATATGCAAAAATTTATTAGTTAAAAAAAATTGCGGGATTAAAAAGAGTGATAATGTTTCAAAACCACCGAAGTGTTTCATTTTCATACCTGAAGTCCATTTAGGAATAGCTTATTTAACTGAAACTGAAAACTTTTTGTTGAAAGTATTGTAAATAAAGTTAAAAGGTAGCTGAAATAGTATAAGAAGACCCAATCGAAATATTTCATTTTCATACTTAGAGTCCATTTGGGAATAGCTTATTAAGCTGAAATTGAAAACTTTTTGCTGAAAGTATTGTGGATAAAGGTAGCTGAAATAGGATAGAGGGCCCATAAATAGTATCAAAGTGCAATGACTCATACAAAGTCAAATGGCCCTCTTGAAAATTTTCCAATAGAAGGGTTACACAAGAAATCCTATGGTTATTTTCCAGAATTGCTATCTATAGAACCCAACAATTTGATTATATCTTGAGGACAAATTTGCGATAACTCTTTAGTAACAATAGTATTGGGGAAAATACTGTCTAAGGATAACAATTTTGTATCTCTAAGTTATCTCTTCTATTTGTCTTTTGTGTTATCCTTGTTCTTCCTTTATTACTTTGTGTATTATTGCCAACAATCTTAAACAATATTCCCTACGATGGAAGGAACATGTGATGTTTCAGCACTGAAGATGTTGAATCACGAGTTGATGAAATTGGATTGCTTTGATGGAACCAATTTCTCTTGATGGAAAGACAAGGTGATATTCCCATCAATTCAAAATAGCTCCAATCATTCAGGAGAGACATATGAATCTTGTTGATCTTAAGGATTCCTTCATTCCTAGTTGTTTAGAAGGACGAGGTTGGGATAAACTCCTTGGTGAACCTTTAATAAGAGAGTTGTATGCAAATGCATCACTCAAAGAGGATCACATAGAATGCTGGGTTAGAGGACGTGCATTCACTCTTGACATGGAGGACATTGATGCTATACTTGGACTTGAAGAACAAGATCATGAAGGGTTCTTTCCATTCAAGGATAGAATGGTCTCTATAGAATCTGTGCAATTCCGCATTAGTGGCTATAGGAAAGGAAGATGTCTCGACACAACCTCCTTTCCTTCGAATTTGAGATGCCTCGTCTATATCATGATGTTCAACTTATATCTGGTAAGGAAGTTGTCAATCATCAACAATGCTAGAGCCATATTCCTTATGGAGCTTCGTGAGAAAATCTACATTGACATCGGTGCACACTTGTATAGCATCATTACCGAAGCCACAAAGACAACTGCAAGGTCAAAGCTTGTTGTCCCAAATCTTATAATGAGGATTCTTCATGAAAATGGTGTGGAGACTCCACAAAACATAAGCCTAATGACTTCATCTCCTTCCATCAACACTCAAACAATCCTAAGAAGTAGGATTCGAATTCCTAGAGATGAACAAGCTGAAAAGCCTAAAGAGATACAGAGACTAAAGCAGAAGGACAACAACCTCCTCCAAGACGTGGTGGTGGTCAAGGGAGGAGCAGAGCATCATTGTCTTCATTAGCTCCTCTTGATGCTTTTCAGATCATACTTGAGAGGATTGATAGCCTTCGGGATGTAGCAACTAAGCACTCCAACAGCATTGTAGCTATCCAGGACCAAATCAACTTATTGGCAGCCAAGATTAATAGCTTTGCTCACTAGCCTTAACCCTTTGGCCATTCCAGTCAAAAAGGGGAAGTAGTGTTAGGTAGCTTTTGAGGGGGAGCTTATCTTGAGGGGGAGAACATAGCATTGGTTTTCATAGCACTTGTGGTTTTTATAGTTTTTATGGTTTTCATAGCACCTTAATTTAGTACTCTATTGGTTTTAGTACTTTGGTTTTAAAGGATATTTTATGTTATGGATACTTGGATGTTTTAGTTATTTTGACTATGCTTATTATGTACCTTTGCTTATGTAGCTTAGTACTTTTAGTTAATGTTTTGCATTTTCTTTAGTAATCTTGTGCCCTTGCTGGATCTTGTATCCTTGATGCAATTGCTTTTGAGTGTTGGACATACAAATGATACTTTGCATTAAGCTTATTTGCTTGCATGTCCGGATGTTCATTCATCATGTGAATGTTCTTTGTAGTCACTATTTATAGTGATTGTCTTTGTTTAGTCAAGTTATGCTTCATTGTCATATTCATACTTGCTTGATCGCATTGTGCTTGCTCCATATGCATTCTAAGTTTTCTGCTTACAATGAACTTAATGAGTGCATTTTGTGCTATTGTTTTCAGGAGACTTGTTCGTATGGTTCAAAAGTTTCACAAATCTAGAATTAGGTGTGAGTGAGTTTTGACAACTGTTCCCAACTCACATTTTTAAGTCTAGAGTCTGTTTTAAGGTTTTGTCACAGAATAGCCAAAGGAGGAGATTGTAAAGTTGAATTTATTCAACTATGTGTTGGCTTTATTCCGTGCAAAATTTGCTTGTAATTCAGCATTTAGAAACCATGTACTTAGGTGGGCATAATGTAAGGGTTGTGTGTGAGAGAGTGTGAAGAATTGATCAAGTGTGTACATTAAGAGGCAACTCGCAATTGACTCACGTGTGGTGACTTGCTAGAATCTAGATACGTGTGAAGCATGTAGGAAGTTGAAGGGTCAAGACAACTGGATCACTACCGAACAAAAAGTACAGTTTGGCCTTTTTGTTAACTGGGGACTGGAACTTGCGACTCATCCTAGTTGCGAAGTGACTCGCAAGTGCACCATGTTTTGTTGAAAACTGACTTTTCACATTCCATCTCATACCCTACTAAATGCTCACTTGGTGTAAAAAAAACTGGTGAATGTTTAGACCCCCAATTTCAAAAATACCAACACAAGCTTACATTCAAACATTGTATGTGCGGAATGATAAATATAAGCTATACCCAAACAATTAAACTACTCTAAGCCATAATTTAATCACAACACAACAGTAATTAAATGCAAAGAGTAAAGGATAGAGTGAAGCAAACACAAGATAACACCGGCTCGTGTTATCGAAGAGGAAACCGAAGAATTCGGCAAAAAACCTCTCTGCCACCCTCCAAGCGGTGAAATGATCCACTAGAAAATTACTTGGGATACATGAATAACAACAGACCCTCTAAGCCTATTCAACCCGATGAATCTAAGCCCTCCAAGCTTCTTACTCCAACAGGGTTAAGCCTAACATTGTTTTCTCTAGCTTACCGGATCTCACAATAAGCCCATTGCATCAACCAAATGAATTGGTCTTCTCTGAACTGCTTCCCAAGCACCAAATAACCTTCTCACTGATATGAATATGGTGAGGTAAGGATTTGGCTAAAGCTTTTCTCAAGGGTATGTCAAGGGAGTGGGTGAGAGTAGAGGAATTTGGAGAATCAAAAGTATAAGATTGTGGATGAATCAATCTTGTTGTTCTCTAGGGTTTATCTCTCAAAATTCTCTATAAAAGCTCTCTACATTTCATGGGTATAAGGGTATTTATAGTAGGGTATGAGAATGAATGTGAAAAGTCATTTTTCTGCAAAACAGGAGGCTTTGGTGAGTGACTCACGACTAGGATGAGTCGTGAGTTCCAGTTGCCAAGTAACAGAATGGCCAGACTGTACTTTTTGTCCTATAGTGATCCAGTTATATTGACCCTTCAACTTCCTGCATGCTTCACACGGGTGACACTTCTGGCGAGTCAGTCGCGAGTTTTAGTCGTGAGAATTCTCTTGAATGCACATACTTGATCAATTCTTCACATTCTCTCACACACAACTCTTACATTATTTCCACATAAATACAGGGTTTCTAATTTGGTGTTTGACTTATGATTATATTTTTTATTTTGATGCTTCTTTTTCTCATTTTATTTTCTATTTCTCTCTCGAAAAAGGTGATTTCACTCTCTCTCTCTCTCTATATATATATATATATATTTTTTTTTTATTCTTTTTTGATGAATCATTGTATTTTTTTATATAATACTATTTTGGGTTAATACGATTTGGTAGTGTGTTTGATTTTTTAAGTTTTCTATCACAAGTCTTCTCTCTACCTCTTTTAGCTTTTGTTTGATTTTTATTTTTTATTTTTGACATAATACTTAGTTATTTTGGAAGTGAGATTTTGAATTTATATCAAAATACAATGTTGGATATGTATTTGAATGTATCAATCAACTATTAAAATTAAGCCTATAGACAATATTTTAAGGGGAAATTATAGTATACCCACATGTGGTTTGACCCATTTTCACTTTGCCTACCCGTGGTTTAAAACTTAACACTTTACCCACCTGAATTTCAATCCGTTTACTCTTTGTTACCCACTTCACCCTTAGACGTTAGAAAAACACCATTTTTTTTTTCAAAAATCAGAACATAACACGGATCAAAAACACGAACCATTGAATCTTTTCCTCACGAGCCCTAGAAACACAAAAACCCTTGTATTGAGCTGGGGGTTTGATTTTTCTAATCGTGGTGCATAACACTTTCATGTGAGGGTGAGGTTTTGACTTTGGGTTGTCTTGAGTCATTAAATATTCGAAGATACATCATCACCAGGTACAAAATTTCTGTTTTATGTGGGTTGGGGTTTCAACTTTTGATGGTAGCTTTGATTCACAGGAAATTTGATTCATGTGAAGTTGATAAGCGATATCTTCTTCGAGTGGAAATTACACAGGTTCCAGTGGGCATATGTGTACATCTGAGACTTGTGTGCTGAGAACAAGTTTGACAATGGATAATTTTGGGAGAAGGTTTGTGGGTTGTAGTTGATATAAGGTAAGTATAGTTTTTACTTAATCTAGTTAATTTAAGTGAGTTTGGAATGTGATGTGTTCAATTCAATTTATGAATAGGTTGGTCCCAAGTGCCCTTTCTTTCAATGAATTGATAATCCCACTTGTATGCATGGGAATGAAGCTGCCTATTTAATGCAACAAAAGCTGGATTTACTGCGGAGTGAGTTGCAACTTGCAAATGAAAGGGAAAGAGCAGCTACCCAGACAGCAGCAAAAGCTACCCAAATGGCGGAAATTGCTCAAGAAAGGGCAGCAAAAGCCGCTGAGAGGAACAGAAAGTTTCGAGCATCTTTTGTTAAAGCCAAAGAGATAGCAGTGAGAGCTTTAGAGCAAGAGAGAAAGTGCAGAATTGCACTAATTTTGTCATTTTTTTTTTTTTTTGGCTCAAGTGAGAATGTTGGAACGATGATTGAGTTTGCCTGGTGAGTTGTAATGTATAAGCAAGTCCTCAATTGTATTGCAATAGAATTATATAAGATGGTAGATGCTGTTGGCTTAAAGCCACTTAATAATATAAGATTTTTTAAGATAAAGTGTTATTTATGTCAGATGCTGTTGGTGTTTTTATTTAAAGTAAATTGGCAACTTGTGATTTGTTGTTTTGTTAGATGCTGTGAGCTGTGTTGGTTTGTGCATAAAGTGCATTGCGTGAAGATAATTGTGTTGAAAGTGAATAGTTTAAAGTTTAAAGTGCACTGTGTAAAGTGTTTATGTTGAAAATGCATGACAACCATTTGTCAACTTGCAAGAAAAGACTACAAATGCACACATAAACCTCATATTCAACATGTAAGATTCTCCAACAAATGCACACATAAGATACTCCAAGAAAAGACAACAAATGCACACATAAACCTGTCATTCAACACATACACTTGCTATATTAAAAAGTGACTGCTATATTCAATACATACACACATAAAAAAACCTATATATGTTCAACTGCAATAATCAACCACATGACAACAACTAGTCAAAATAATAATTCTGATCATCTGCCATTAAGTTAGGAAATTGTATACACATTTAAGGTGGCATTGAATAGTCTTTCATCAACCACTAGTAAACATAGGGCATTTGGTAGAACAACAACCAAAACAGTTGCACCTGCCCTTATTTACAAAACTTACAAAAATACAAATAAATCCCAACTGTGTTTTAACAGCATATATAATCAATAATTGTTTGCCCTGCCATTGTCTACAAATTACATATAACCCTAACACTACATAACACAAAACCATATTGCCCTAACACTATATATACATAGCAACAATATTGTCTTGACATAGGCTTCATTTACTGCCCTTGCCCCTGCGTCTCCCACCACAGTTGACCTTTCAACCTCTTGTTTAACATTTCTGTGTCCTAGCTTCATTACCCCTTCCTCTTAAAGTAGCTCTTCTGGTAGTAGGTGGTCTTGTAGGCTGCAAAATACAAGAATTCACATGTTAGCTACCAGTATCACAGTTTTATGAATAAAACATTAAACATAAAACTCAGTACCTGTGACATTGGCCTTGCATCCCTTTGCATTATTCTCTTTCTTTTGACACCTTCCATACCTTATTGGCTTGTTTGCTCTAGACATCCTATAAGGGTTCCATGGCTCATCATCATCTCTCTTCCTCTTTACGGGTGGCCTACTTGATGACTTATAGATAGTAGATGCAGTAGGCTTGGGTTGGCCACTTGAGATCCACTCAGATTGGCCAGGCATGGGAGGTATGAGTGTCTTGTATGTCTCCACAAAAGCATCCTTGTAGTCGCATGGATGAGTGTAATCCTTTGGTTTCTCACGATTCACAAAAATGGCTGCAACTCCATGCTTGCAAAGGATTCTTGTCAAGTCCCATACTTTACAACTGCATGCCCTCCCTACCAAGTCCACCACATGCCTTTCCCTCTCATTATCAACTTTATACACAAACCTCCCAGATGGCATTGCACAGAAGTTCTTATACTCTAATTTCAACTTCTCCAACTTGTCGTGTATTCTTGGACACAACTTGCCACCATACTTTTCTATGCCAGTCTTCTTTATATACATCCTGCTCATAAGCCAAACTCTGATCCACTCCAGCATTGATAATATTGACTTGTCTCTAGCCTCACAATCATAAAGTTAAAACTCTCACTCAGATTGTTTATCAGACAATCTGTCAAAGCCCTTGGTGAAAAGTGGGATTTGGTCCACTGTGCAGGCTCTATATCTGCAAGGTACTTCCAAACTTCTTCATCCAAATTCTTAAGATGCTCCATCCCCCTATCAAATTCTTTGACTGATGTTGTGCTAGCACATCTCTATAGTACACTCTTTAACTCCATGCCCTTGTGGTTAACCTTGAAGTTGTTTTATATGTGTTTCAGACAATACCTGTGCTCCACAGTTGGGAATAGAGTCTCCATTGCAGGTAAAAGGCCCTAAGTATTACGAGCAAGTAAGCATTCAATATCAGCAAGTAAGTATGTAAGCATTCAAGTAAGCAACTATGCAAGTAAGCAATCAAGTAAGTAATGAAGTCATAAACATGAGTTAGATGATAATACCTTTTGCTTGTCACTGATGAATACTAGATTGAGATCCTCTGGCTTGCCAATGTCATCTGCAAACTGCTCGATGAACTAGATCCAGTTGTCCTTGTTCTCTTACTCAACCACAGCCATTGCCACTAGGAATGTATTGTCATTTCCATCCTTGGCAGTGGCAAACAATAATTGCCCACCAAACCTACCATTCAAGTGGCATCCATTTAGCCCAATAAAGCGTTTACAACCACCTAGAAAGCCAACTTTCTAAGCATTGTACCTAATGTACATTCTTTCAAACTTGGGTTCCGCATTCTCATTTTTTATCTCTGTTTGCAGTATCACCTTGCTTTCTACCTTTGTCCTCCTTATCATTTCTGCATAATCTCTAAGTATGCCATACTGAGCCTCTTCATTCCCAGTGATCAAACCCCTGACTGCCTTCCTAGATCAATACACCTAACTAAGACTTAAATCAACTGAAATTTGCTGCATCACATGGTGCTTAACACCTGAGACTTCCCAGTTCTCCAAATACATGTTTGCTACATAGACTGATGTAACTTGCCAATTTTGAAATGTTAGGGGGCAGGTACACTTAGGATTGAGTGTCTTGATCTCAAATGTGCACTATTTAGTCACCATTGAGGCATAACACCTCCATCCACAGTTGTTCTTGCAATGTATATAAATCTTTTTCTTCTCATTCAACTTCGACTTGATATCAATGTGATGCTGAATCACATACTCCCTCAAAGCCTTCCTAAAAACCTTGGAGTGTGGAAACTTCATCCTTTTACCAACTGAACATTTGTCATATCAGTCCTCTCTTTGAATTCTGGGTTGCCAGGCCTCTGCTCATCATTAGAACCATCCATACTTGCAATATCATCCTCTAAAATTAGTTCAGCCCACTCTTCATCTAAATCTATGTTTGGAGGTGGAACATTGCTTAGCTGAGGTGTATTTGTGTTTAGCTGAGGTGTATTAGTGTTTGGCTGAGGTGTATCAGTGGTTGGTTGAGGTGGAACAATGTTAGGCTCAGATGGAACTCTATGAGGTGGAGAAGACTCACTAAAAATATTACCAGCAAAGTCTTCTCCTTCTAGACCTTCATTCAACCAATCAAACTCCTCATCTACCCCCACACTAGCATCACCCCCTATAGCAGCCCCTGTAGTAGCTCTTGCACCAGCTCCTACACCAACCCTTGCACCCCTTGAAGCAACTCCTGCACCCCCTGTAGCAGCCCTTGCACCACCCCTTACATCAACCCCTTGACCACCACATAGAGTATGATGGTGTCTCTTGGCCCTCCCTCATTAAGCTTACACATGGACACCACATCTTTATCATCTTCTATATGCCTCAAGTCTTGCTCCAAGTTGCCCCTAGGAGCTAAATAATGAACCTTAGATGGTTCATCAATCCCCAATTCTCACATATACCTTCTATTTCAAAATAACTAAGCCTATCAGGATCCCTATACACTATTTCAACTTTCTCACCAAAGTATTTTAAACTTGGGTTCCATAGAAAAGTACCCCCATAATGAACCTCGAATTTTGCTTCCTTATCATTCATCTGCAATAACAAATTAACATTTGACACGTACACAATTAACAATTAAAGAATTGTAAACAACAGACACATAAAGAGTAAACACTTGTATGTTTCTGTTTTTGCTTTTGGGATTCAACACACACATCAGAGGGACCATATTTTCTGCTTTGCTTTTGTTTCTGTTTTATTAATAAGCACATTCAAACACAAAAATTAAAACCCAACAAAAGCTTGGGTCCACTATGAGACACAATGATCACGACAGACAAAATGGCCATAAACAAACACAAATCCAAACAACAAGTGATCACATTTTTCATAAATATCAACAAACACAACCAATATTTTCATTTTGTTACATGTAACATTGACCATTGACTGATTACTCAAAAAACTATAAAACAACCACAAGCCCAAATTAAAAACCTAATTAGTAACTGATTTCTTACCAAGATTTTAGTAACTCGAACAACTTGTTGCTCGTCTAGGTTTATACTTGCAGCATGATTTCAATATCAGATGCAGAATGAGGTTTTTCGTGTTTCTAGGGCTTGTGAGGAAAAGATTCAATGATTCGTGTTTTTGATCCGTGTTATGTTCTGATTTTTAATAAAATGGTGTTTTTCTAACGTTTGAGGGTGAGATGGGTATCGGAGAGCAAATGGATTGAATATCAAGTGGGCAAAGTGTTAAGTTTTAAATCACGGGTAGGCAAAGTGAAAATAGGCCAAACCATAGGTGGGTTTACTGTAATTTCTCCATATTTTAATTTTAACTTGTCATTGATTTTTTATTTAGTTATAACATCAAAATTAAAGTACATGAATATGTAAAGTTATAATTGCCTAAGATGAATTTGTAAAGCCAATATATTTATATATATATATATATATATATATATATATATATATTTAATATTGTCAAAAAATTAAAAGTAAAAAATAAATAATAAAAGAATAATGATGTAGCCAATGATGTGACATATGAGAAGGCTCAAATGAGATATGAAGATCCAATTAAAGACAATTAAATCTTAATAAATAAAAGTGTATGTAGTCAAAAAAATAATTTTAATCATGTTCTCTATCTGTTTTTATACATATTATTTTCTTTCATTTCGATAGGTGAAGTGTTCAATTTTAGACATAAAATCTACTTTTTTCCTACATATTATTTTAAATATTAAATTTATAATATGGTATAGTCTCTTAGGAATGTCTAAGACATGCAATTCCTATCTCATGTATCTATATTAGTAAATAAAACTCAATCAATAATTTGAAACTACTGCTACGATGAGAAAAATTATAAATATAATAATCTCTTTTTAAGATAATGAAAAATTTTGAATAATATATTTGAAACTCAAGCAATTTAGTTGTACATGAAAAACTAATTAGGAAAATATAACGCACGATAACATAATTTATCAAAATATGGACTGCCTAAAAAATGAATAATATTATTGACACCCCATTTTGCAATCCACATTTAACCTCATATGGAGGGTAAAAGGGTAATTTCACCTTGAAAATATGCATCTTGATTTTGGTCATTAGATCCTTAATCTTATTTCACCAAAATGATCTTGATGTTGTAACGATCAAATCGATTGGTCATGAGCCCTAATCGAACCATCAGATTGGAAGTTATCATCAAATCAAGTTTTAATGGTTGAGATGCAGTATCACAAATTGAGTCCGACTATATGTGATTATGAACAATTGATTTCAATTGGTTATAAGTATAATCAATTTGAGATCAATGATGTGTCATAATTTGATTGGTTAGGACTATATTTTATGGTGAGATTGCATACACCTAATTAATTATATAGTTAAACATTAATTATTCAATGAGTAATTTGTGCAATTATCTTTTAATTATAATAAATTTAGAACCAATTAAGTCTGAAATAGAAGTTATTGGAGCTATTTAATGTTAATTGGGAGCTAATTTGGGACCTATTAATGTTAATTGTGCTGAAACCATTTTCTAACAAATGATCTCTGCTCACAATTTCATCAATATCTCTCAAAATATTCTGAATCTGTGAATGAGATTAATTTTTCCAGAAACTAGACACCCGGGGCTTCAATTTGAGTACAAGAATGAGATAATTCCAATCAGAATTGAGTCATATATGATTTTTCGAAGTTAGCTCTA